>CM032364.1:18841471-19441471 GCA_019023105.1 Diglossa brunneiventris | reverse complement strand
GATCAGACAGCAAAGAACATCCTATCTTAATAAAAATTTGCATATTTCACACTTAGCAACCAGATGATCTGAGAAGCATGACTGCGATAGAACAAACATATTGGAGACCACCTTGGAAAGGCAATTATAGTAATTATGGATAATTAATAAATTTAAAAGATTAAGGCTTTTATTGACAGAATGTGAAAAACAGAACAGCAGCAGTTCTTGCTGAATAGTATCAGCAAATATACTGCTGGGAATTTCTTCAGCTATTGGTGCAGCTGGGAAACTGAACCAAGTGACCATGAATACTAAAGCTATGAAAGAAAATGAGCTTTGGGACATAATGTAAGGATCTGCTGCTTAGATGTGGCCCATTCACTGTGGCTGTGCTGTTATTCCTTTCTCAGCTGTTTGACAGTGTGTACCAGTCTTTATATTTGGGGTTTAAAATCCACAGATGGACAGAACACTTCCTCTCACACAGTCAGAAACGACTTTGTTATCATGTGTGCCTAATGTGTGCCTCCCTTGTACCCAGGAGTTATACTGATGGCTCTGCATTCCCAAAGACACAGGATTCCTTCTGTCTTGTTAGGATAATGATTTTTGTGAATGTACAGGGACAGACACATTGATTCAACAAACACACCACTAATGGACATAAAGGCTGTCTCAGAGCAAAACAAGGGAAGGGGTAAGAAATGTGGGACACAAGTTGCAGCATGGTTGCTGCAATTAGATGTTACTAATTGCCACAACTGGAGTTTTTCACAAGTTATGGAAAATGCAGAAAAGGGGGTGGCCAGGTAGTGCAGATGACACTGCTTGAGATCCACAGGTGTACAAAAGCAAGTGCACCCAGGGGGGAGGAGGAAGAAGAAGACACCTACAAAGGGTCAATACCTGCAGCAGGAGCTTGGGCTGTCCCTGTGAGAGCCCCCAGGTGCTGTGGGATGTGGGAGCTGGGCACCAGTGCAAGGGGTAGCTGGAGTAGGGCTGTTTGTTTGTTTATGGCCATGAGGAGAGCTCTCCTGGCTTCCTGGATTCCCACATTGTTCCTTTGTATCCTGCTTGCCATGTAACTTGGCAAAAAAGAAACTTCCCTCCCGGTGTGCCCTGAGCCCTTCCCCAGCTGGGGGAGGCTGGGGGTGCACACTCTGCATGTCAGCAGATCTTCTCTCTGGTGCTGCTCAGCCAGCAAAGTGCAGACGTAGTTTGATGGATGCTCTGCTGCCTACAAGCTATTTCCAGTTAAAGAAAGCAGAAAGAGTCTCTAGGAAGGACAACTGACCATGCCCTTCTGAAAGAAGAAGGGAATAAGCATATAAAATAGTCTGACACTTATGGTATATTCTATATATATAATTTCTTACAGATTTCAGTTCATTTGCCCATTCCCACCTCAGTATTCACTTTTGATATGCACTGAGTAGGTACCATGGTCTGTCTGGACCCGGACAGAGTGTGGGGTTTTTTTTCTGCTTGCTTCATTAAATAGTGATTTTCAGTCTGACAAACATTCTGAATGCCCCTTGTTTCTCTCCCTTCACTGTGACTAGGACAGCAGATTAGACAACAGTGAGTTAGAAGGTCAGAGTTTATTACTCTGTATGCTGACAAACTCATTTTGTTTGACTTTCCTTTGGGTTTCAAAAGCAAACTGTGCCCTCCACAGATCTTATAAATCTGTGTGTTTTCTCCTTCCAGTCTGACTTTGTTTCATGAGCTGTGCCCAAAACTCCACTCTGTGTTCTTTCAGTTTCTCTGCTGCCTTTTGCTCCAGGTCTATTTCCAGGTATTTTTCCTCCAGGTCATACTGAGGCCAATGGACCAAGCCCTCTCCGTTGGGATTTCTGGAAATAATAGAAGGAAAAGTTAGCTCTCTATGTGCCAATGCATTGCTGTCTGACTGCTCAGGTTCAGAGCATTTCAGAAAACCAACAGGTGAGCCCAGCTGATGTGATTCTGGTACCTGAATAAATGGACAGTATTTTATGAAAATGCTCATCAGTGGAACAGCAAAAGTGTAAGAGTTGCCATTCATTTTAGTCTAAAACTCCATTGCAGACGGAGTAACACTCTTATACTTTTTTCTTCCTCTTTTCTGCTGGTTTTTTTTTTTAAAGACCATTAAGAAGAGAAATTGCTTCAATATTTCTCTTAAATTCTGTCAAATTTCTAGGAGGCACCATATAAGTACTGCTTCAGGCAGGTAAGTATGTTCTGGGCAGCACAGACTCAACTTGAGCTGTAATCAGCCCTGTGATTCTCACCCATTTTTAGCAAAGTTGGTCCAGTATCTCATCACAGTTCTGCTAAGTTCATTTTCTTCTTTTGTAGCACCTCCTGCGAAGGGAGAGATGAAAGGGCCACATTAGAAAGTAACTAATGAGTATCAGCTCTATCAATTGCAACACTTCTCCTGGTTGCCATGAGCTGTTTTTCTAGGAGGTTTTCTAGGAGAGACCTGCAGATGAATGATGTAATGAAAAGTATCTGCTGATGAAGACAGAAGATGTTTATGCTCAGAATAATGCTTATGGTATATAAGGTATGCTAATAATAACTATAATGCTTTTGATGCATATAAGAAAGAAATTGTATTCTAAAGCCCTGCAGTAATTGAAATGAGAAAGAATGAGGGTCTACAAGGAAGATGGAGTAAATATGGGTACATCACCAGCTAAGAATGGCTTTCCAAAGACAAAGGCAATCTCAGCTCCATGATCTGCTTTTACAAACTCTGGTAGGAAACCTTCCACTGAACTCGGCCGGTGTTGGAATTCATAAAAGTAGACTGGGTTGCCAGCATCTAGAGGATACAGAAAAGTGCTGGTTTGAGAGCTGAAAATACTGCTCCAGAGATGATAAACTTTCATGAAAAACTGTTCTGGTTAAATGAAAAAACGACCAGTTCTCTCGGTGGTGAAAAGTGCTGCACACTGTCCACACCAGTCCCAGACAGAATTGTACAGCTGTTCTGAAGCTGCTGGGTACCTCTGTGGGATCTGGCCACTTCCACAGATGAGATGACAAAGTAGACATCTCCCATTGCATCCAGGAGGCCATCTCGGACCTGAGCAGGGCTTTCTGCATCCCCCATGTACTCCTTGTACACTTGGTCAACAACTTCAGATGTAAGGTCCTGAAACAGCAATAAAAGGTATTATAATGATGATGAATATTATCAGGAGCAACAGCAGTGGGTGAGTGTGGCCTCTGCACATCCCTGGCTAACCCTCAACAACAGCTTTCAGAGAAAATCCCCAGCTGTGTCAGAGTGTGGCTCAGAGCTCAGAGTGGAGTTACACAGCTGTGGATACAGGTGATCTTGGGGAAAAGAGGGGTGCAAGATCAAAGGATCAACCACCTCTAGATAAACAGCAGTCAGTGATGCTGACTCTTCTCTCTTCTGTGCAAACACCTTCACAACAGCACAGAAATCCTGCTGGATTTCATAAAATCCATTGCTTGTTGTAGATGACCATATTTCTCCTGTTCCAAACAAGCCTGGGCTCTGCATTTCCAAGTTCATGGTGGATGTTTGTGTCATTGAATGATCCTTGCAAGTACTGGCCCTGCTTCTAGAGTCCTTAATTCTTACCTCATAATCTGTACTTTTCTATGGAGTAGCTTCAGGAGAGCACAAAGGCACCAGAAAGCCAAGAGATTTGTAAATTACAGGGAAGCAAAACCTCGAGAAACCTGAAGGAAGGTGTCAGTGCGCCCCAAACCTCTCGGGCTTTCCTTTCCAGTGCCCAGCTACTGCTTTAGGAGGTTGTGTCCCATAGGTCTCCTGCCAGACCTGCTGCTACTCTGCACGTCTTGCATAACCTGGGGGATCTAAAATGTCCAAGAGACCTTGTTTAGGTACCTGCATCACTCCTGGATTCCCACAGAACTCCTTTTGAAGAAGAGGGGCATTTAGGCTGTGAATGTAGAGAGTATTTCCAGTCACTGGAGGTAACAGGAGTGCAGCACATGTGTGCCTGTTTCTGCCCAATTCAGGGAGCTGTCCAGCACAATGGCATTTCCCTGTGAAATGTGTCCCTCCAGGGGTAAAAACAGCCAGACCAGCCAAGCAGCAGCACTGGGTTATTCTGAAACTGGTCTCTTACCTTAATGATTAGTGCTAAGTTGCTCTGTAAAATTTGACGTGCAACATCTTTATCCAGACCATCCACAAAAGGAGGATATTCCATCATCTGTGTGATAGAGAGAATAATACTTAATTAAAATCTTCTATTTAGAAAATGATGTTTAAATATTAACATATTTATTGTCTTACCGTAGGCATTACCCATCCAAATTCACAGTTATTTATTCCTATGATGTATGGAACAGCATTGATTGATTTTTCAGAGAGTAATTCTCTAGGACTCTTTGGAAAAAATACACCATCTACACATGCACTGATGAAAAAGAAATCCTGAACAAAAGGGAAAAAAGAAAGCTTCATTAGTGCATTCATTTTACTTCCTAAAGAAGTTCAGAGTTTTACTGCAGTTCCAAAGTAAAGCCAAATGAAAATACAAAACATAATGGTATCCAAGCCATCTTAACATTTTCTCTGACTGCTTTTCTGTGCTAGGCAGGAGGTTCTGTGAAGATTAACATTATATTTCTAATGTTTGTGAAGAAGAAGTCATTATATTGAATTTACATCTTAGTTAATTATGGCCATGGATGTGTGGAACAGTGGGGGAAAACCACTTCTCTATTGAAGTTTCAAAGGCACATAAGCACTGTGATAAGAATTTTTAAGAAGGACATAATATATGATTTGATTTCCAGGCTCTCCAGAATCATCTGTGCCATTTTCTTTTCCTTGCCCTGGTAAAGCACAACAGCAAACCACAGGTAGCTCCAAGTGCAAGCAGAATGAAGGGCAGGAACCTGTGTGCACTTTTCAGGCGAGGTCTCATTGCAGATCTGCAGTGATGTCATGTCCTGAAAAAGTCAAGAGCATCAGATTTTACATCCACTTTAGGTTCTCCTGATATTACATCCCACAAAGACTATTCTCTGGGATGAAAAGGTCTGAGGTGTCATATAAGTGCAAGAAGTATTATTTCACCTACCATTTTCAGTGTTATCTGTAGTAGTTCTTCTTCTGTTTTTCCTCTCAAGCATTCAACCATTGCAGCTGAACTGGATTTTTCACAGCCAGAGACAGCAGCAATTTTCTGCAAGCAGTGAGAACAAACAGTTTTGGACACATTTCCTCTGTCTGGCTCTATGAGACACCGAGTCCAGCAGGAGCAGCCAAAGCTCCTGCACAAAGGATGCTGGAGCCTGGCTTGTCCCAGCTCCTGAGGGAGGGCACTGGAAGCCCTCACAATCCTTCACACCACGGGCTGGGCAGGAGGGGAAAACCTCTGCCTCCAGGCTTTTTTATACAGAAGTATTCTGAGACAATGCTGGTAAATAACAGGCTGGGCTGAGAAGGCTGGGTGACATAAAGGAGTTAGAGAATAACCCATCTGCAGGGCAACAGAGAGCACATTCTACCACTCTTGGTGATGTCTTTTTGGCTGGAGCAAGAGCTGTCATTAGAGGCAGCTGTCTCTTTTACGTCCCAGATTCCAGGTTCTGCAAATTGTTCCTTGAAGTTGAAGAGGAAAGAAAGGGGAGGAAGCCTGTAGTTCTCAAAGTAAAAAAAAACCTGAGTAAAGTCTTGTTTATTCGCACACTACAGGCATCAAACAGGAGGGGAAGAGAAGAGTATTCAGAGTCTGGTACTGTTTTCCAGCCAAAAAGTGTAAGTTCAGTTTTCTTGAAGATGCTACATGTTACAATATTCCTTTGCATTTCATTCTTCTCTCTTTGTGGATATTTGGGTGTTTGAAAAGCAACACGTCATTAAACATGTACTATTTGCACACTGTCTTTAATGACTGCTTTGATCCACAAGAAATGTGAATTCACATGATTCAATATTTTGGACTGAAAAGTTTAAGATATGCAGAACCATCTGGAAAAAGGAATTAAAATTACCACAAATACCCACTTGTGCATCCTCCTTAGGCTGGTCAGTGAACAAGCCCATGGCTGCAGTGCCACTCTCTGAAATGGCCTTGTGGAACAAGCCCTTGGCCAGGGGGGATAAGACCTGTGAGAAAGCAAGGACAAGCATGACAAGCAGTGTGTTCTCCCCTGGGATTTTGGGTTTCAGTATCAGCAGTGGCCATTGGGAGCATTTTGAAAGGCCATGTGCTAAGAGTGTCCCTGTGCAGCCTCTGACCATAGCCCAGCTGTGCAAAGTGCTTTGGCAGCGCTGGCAGGGATGGGGAGTTCAGGGCCCTTCCCTCCCCTTGCCCTTTGCTCCCAGCACCACCCTGCAGGGCAGGTACAGATGGGATGTGCCCAAGGCAGGCTGGCTCTGCTGCAGAAGGGCAGGAAAGAGCTTCTGGCCAGAGGAAGCAGGGATGTGTATGCCAGGGACAAGGAAGCCTGGCTGGGCTGTGTGAGCTGTACCAATGTGGGAGGGACTGGAGAAGGAGAGAGTCACAGCCAATGTGCTCCGTGTTGGAGTAAAGATTTTACACAATCACAGGGTCACAAACTGAAGGGCTGCACCAGAACTATTCACCTCAGTCACTTTGCACAAGTGGCTGTCAAAGCAAACAGAAATTGGGCAAGAGTCCACAACTCCTCCTAATGGACTTTTCTCATGAGGTTAGACTTTGAGGGTTTTTTACATTGGGAGAAAAACCCAAACCGACCAAAATTTAATTCAACAGATGAGTAATAACATTCTCTTACTTAACCACAACATTTGAGTATGAAAATGACACATTTTCATCGTTCAAAATCTGTGTTGTTTTGCCTTGCTGTGTTATCAAAGACCCAGGTGATGTGTCACTGTAACCCCGTCCCTTTTCTCTCGCTGACTCCCCACGCAGATACTGAAAATGGATGGAGGGGCTTTTCCCCTAAGTAATTACAGTTCATGATTACTGGGAACTTACAAGAGCAGAAACACTGATTCCTCCTGCAGATTCTCCAAAGATAGTGACAGATCCTGGATCTCCTCCAAAATGCAGGATATTTTCCTGAATCCACCGAAGAGCCGCCACTTGGTCTAAATATCCCCAGTTACCTCGGGCATGCTCATCACCAGTGCTGCAGGGAGAGAACAGATTTGTTCAAGTGCTCAATGCAAGCCAAGAGGCAGAGGAAAATACAGTCTGTGGTGTGAGAAATCATCTGCCATTCTCTACACAGAACTTCCCTCCACGACTGACAAATGGATGGCTCGGGCATCCCTGAGATTGGAGCAGCAGCCCCACAAGAACTGACCTGGAAGCTGCCTTGGGACTGGAAATTGTCCCCAGTGCTGCAGGTGCACTTCAGAAATGTTTCCTTGCATAAGCAAGTCTTCTGCACTTCTCTTTACAAAGGCTTTGCACACACATCCTTTTGGAAATCACTTAGGAAAAACTGAGATCATCCAACTTACCTAAAATATCCAGCAATACCTAGTCTGTACTGAATTGTTACAACCACCACGTTGTGAAAGGCTGCAAATACTGAGCCATCATATGATGAAGCTGCTCCAAAAACTAATCCACCTCCATGGATCCATACTAGGACCTGGAAAAAGAAACACAGGATCAACCCAGCACAGGTAAGAGCCCCCAGTGAGAAAAACTACATAGAGCCCAAGATACAACATTTTCTGCTATTTCACTCCTGATTCTTTCAGAATACATTTCACAAATTGTACAAATCCTTCAAATCTAAGGCCTGCAGGGGTACAAATGGCACTGCTTTTGTTAAATGTTTACACTGTGTCAGTGCCCTGGGACTTTGGACAGATCCTTTAGATTAAATCAAGCACTGCTTAGCTAAATGGCAATACAATTTTACTTGTAAAATAGGATTGTGTGTCTCTTTAATTCCAGCTAATATTTGCTGGGACAAAGCACGTAAGTTGTTCATCACTACAAAAGTGCCCCTGCATGTCTGCTCGTGGCAGAGGTTGAAGTTTTCTGTCAGATAATTTTGCTGAAGGTGTTGTAAGGATTTTGCTTACAGGCAACTTCTCCTTTTCTCCTGTAGAAACAGGTGTGTAGACATTTAGGTACAAGCAATCCTCAGACACTTGCAGAGCAACTTTCTCTTTTCTGTTGGTAACTATATTTGAAATAAACTGTCCTTTTACATGGTCCTGTAGACACCTGAATAAATGAAAAAGTAACAGGCAAGAGAATTCACTAAATCCTGAAAGCTGTGAAGAGAAGCCTTTTTGTACTTCCACAACAAAGTGCCAACCAGAAACTGATATGCAGCACACTTTTAGATTGGTATGTGAAATACATATGAAAATATAAATGAATTATTTGAAGTCTCCAATAGCTTTTTACATTGCAATGGTAGATATTAGCCCTGAGACACTAAACAAGGGCAGTAGGATAACAGGAGTGAGACATTTATGAGGTGGATTGGAATTGCTGTGCATTTCTTATGTGCCCTTTTGAGCACTTGACTCAGCAGTTTCCCCCTAACGTTGTGTTCTAGCATTTCCTCAGCTCCTTTCTGTCCATGCTCCAAAGGTTTCCAGGGATTGGTAAGGGATGGCCAAGTGCTCCTGAGGCAGAGCATGGTCTGTAAGTGCTGCTCCTTCTCAGCTCATCTCTGATGCCTGTCAAACAGCAGCTGCTGCTACAGGGAGCAGCTCCCAGAGCGTCTTTAGAAATGCATCCACCGGGACAGCTGCAGGTGCAGCGAGGGGGCACCAAGGAATTTGTCCTCATGGATGGCCCTGTGAGCACATCAGTGTCATGGAAGTGCCCAGAGTTTAACATCATGAAAGGTTCTGAGGTTTGGTCATTGCCTTACATTGCTGGGTAGGAAGTGGCATCTCTGACACCTTCCCATGGCTCGGGTGGCTGGGGTTCAGAAAACCTCAGTGATCCAACTGGAGGCTTAGCAAAAGGAAGTCCCAAAAAGACATTTACAGTCCTCTCAGCTGTGTCCACTTGGAATTGGTACCCTCGGACTCTCCCGTATTTGGTCTCTGCTTCTGGTTGTTCTGTGGGACAGCAGCACAGAATCACATCACTGCTCTGTTTGTCAGTAATTGCTAGATTTGCTACTTAAATGTACACCTTTTGTGCGCTCAAAGAAGTAGTTTTTATACATAAAGCTTCAACAAAGTCTCATCAGCTTTAACAGTACACAATCTTAATGTGCTATTTTATTTTACTAATTTGATTACTAGTGGTTACTCATTTATATTTTAGTTTGATTTAATTTAAATTTAAATTTAAATTTTAAGTTTTTTAAATTTAATTTTTAATTTATTTTGACACACTTTTGTTATACCTTTATTAAATCAGTCAAGCTGACATTATTTCAGCCTTCATTTTAATTGGTCTGTATGTCCATCACCTTCAGGTATATAATTTGTATTGTCTTACCACATACACATTAGTGGTTGCATAGAGATCTTAGTATTATTTTTTTGCACTGGGCTGTTAGATAAAAACCCATTTTAACCCCATGTGTGAATGTTCTAACATCAAATACAGATGTGGTAGTGTGGCTGCTCAGCCACAGCAGGCAAGATTTTGGGACAGGGATTTGACTTTGCTTATTGCAAAGAAGCCAAGTAAAACAAATGACTGAAAGCAGATTAAAATCTGAAATGAATTTTTTACTACTGGAGCTCAGTTTGTGTGCACAGCTATGCCCAGGGTGTGTGCCTGGCTCAGCCCAGGGTTTGTGCCCATCCCTGCCCAGGGTTTTGTGCCCATCACTGCCCCTGGTTTGAGCCCATCCATGCCCAGGGTTTGTGCAAAACCCTGCTCAGGGTTTTGCGCCCATTCCTGCCCCAGGTTTGTGCCCATCCCAATCCAGGGTTTGTGCCCATCCCTACCTGGGGTTTGTGTCCATCCCTGCCCAGGGTTTTGTGCCCATCCCTGCCCCTGGTTTGAGCCCATCCCTGCCCAGGGTTTGTGCCCATCCCTGCTCAGGGTTTTGTGCCCATCCCTGCCCCAGGTTTGTGCCCATCCCTGCCCAGGGTTTGTGCCCATCCCTGCCCAGGGTTTTGTGCCCATCCCAATCCAGGGTTTGTGCCCATCCCTGCCCAGGGTTTGTGCCCGTCCCTGCCCAGGGTTTGTGCCCTGCTCTCGGATGGCCCCCAGAGGCAGCTGCAGGTGCCCTCTCTCCTCAGCTCCCCTGGGCAGTATCCCCGGCGTTTACCTGTGGCCACCAGCGCCGTGCCCCCGAGGCAGAGGATCCAGGCCAGCAGCGCCGTGTCCCTCGCAGCTGCCATGGTGCCACTGGCACCGAGCCCGCGGGCCGGGCCTTTATAGGCTCGGCCTGGGCCGCCTTACGCAAGGCAAACCCGGCTGAGGCGAGGCAGCGCTCGGGCTGCGAGCCAGGCCGGGAGCGGGGAGCCCTCCTGCCCACGGGGCTCCTGCTGCCTGCCCAGCGCTCCTTCGCCATGGCATTCCCAGAATCCCGGGCACCGCGGCCTCCAAGTGCTTTGGAAACGGCCCGGCATTGCCGGGAGCGCTGTCCTGCTGCTGCAGCACCTCCGGCTGCGGCTCCGGGCGAGGCTTTGCTCGGCCTGCCCCGCACACACCTGCGCGGCTCCTCGGCTCTGCTCGCTCGCATGCACTGCCTTTGGGTACTGAGATCTCCGTGTGGGAAACACACTCCAGCCAAAACCAAACCAACAGCCCTGCAGGTGTACTTTAGCTGAAGTAAAAACGGAGTCATTTTTATTCTCACAAAAGCATTTTTCTGACAAAAACACCAATGTTAGAAAAACCCCAGCTTTTCCTGCAGGGTGCAAGAGGCACCTGTCACTCAATTCTGTGTGTTCAGGGATGTTTGGAATAGTGTTGCAATGCAGTAACAACCAGAAAGAGATGAATGATTAGCTTTTGTCAAGTGGGAGCAATATTAAAGGGTGGTATTTGGGTGGTAACTCTATATGTAATGCCTCTGGAAAATCCAGAGGATTTATTTCAATACATTGCACATCCATAATTGAAGGATGATACAAAAGGGAGAGAACAGAATAGCTCAGTAGAGATTTTTGGCTCACATTAACTTAGAGGTTGTGTTGGTTTTATGCAGGTATTAGGCTCTGCCTTTTTCTTTTTTTTTTTTTTTTCTGACTCAGTAGCTCTTGCCCCACAAAGGCAGTTTTGCAATTTCCGATCATGTGAATTCTCCGAAAGAGCATTTCAAAAGATTTCAAATCTCCGAAAAGTTGTCCGAAAGAGCATTTCAAAGAATCAGCCGATCTGATGACAGAATGGTTTGGGTTGGAAGAAACCTCCAAGCTCTACTCATGCCACCTCTGCCGTGGGCAGGGACACCTTCCTGTCCAAGCTGGCCTTGGGCACTGCCAGGCATGGGGCAGCCACAGCTGCTCCGGGCAGCTCTGGGTGCCAGAGCCTCAGCACCCTCAGAGGGGGGAATTTCTTCTGTGCATCTGATTTAAACCTACCTTAGTTGGTTTGAAGCCATTCCTCCTTGTCCTGTTGCTACATGCCCATGGCAAATGCCCCTCTCCATTTTCCTTGGAGGCTGCTTGGGGCTCCTGCAGGGGCTCTGAGGTGTCCCCAGAGCCTTCTCCTGTCCGGGCTGAAGAGCCCAGCTCTCTCAGCCTGTCTCCACAGGAGAGGGGCTCCATTTCTCCAGATCCATTCCTGCTCACACCTCTCTTTACAGCTCAGTGGATTACAAGACCCAGAGTCTTCAAATTAGTTTAGCACATCTCTTTTGCTCCTGTTAATGCTGAGTGCTGTGGCTGTGCTTGTGCACTCTACTCCAAATGCTCCTTGTGCACTTCACTCCAAATCTTCCCCTGTGTATTTGCGCAGGTGTGATTTACAGTGCCTGGAGATAAACCCCAGCCAGCTTTAACCTGGCTGCTCCCAGGGCAAACTGGTGGCAGGCACTGCAGTGACCCCAGGCAGTGCTGGCTGTGTCTCCAGCCTGTGCTGGGTTTGTGGTGGCTCCTGAGCTCTGCCCCAGTGCCCTGCCCGCCCTGCCAGGCTGTGCTGGGTGCAGCTCCTGAGGCTGAGGGCACGGCCAGTGCTCACCGTGCCCTGCCAGATGGGGAATGCTGTGAGTCTCAGCTGCTGAGAAAACAATGAGGACTGTAAACTCACATTAAATTATACTAAATACACTGAAAAAGATATACCTGTAAAGAGAAAATTCCTGTTAGAGGTTGCAAGTGAACATTTTGCTTCTATTTCTTTGGTTTCTGGTGACTTACGATTACTAACAGTGTTTTCAGCTATCACATGGGACTCAAATCCACCAGATATCTGCTGTATTCCTTCAAAAACCCCTTCCTCTAATAACTTCTCAAAGATTTTTGTGATTCTTAAATTATGATGTTGCCTTTTTCAATTTTGAATGAAGCAAAATTAACGTTCTACAATTTTATAACAGTCAACAAAAATCAACAGGACCCCCACTGCTGAAAAGTCTTCTATGCAGATTCTGCAGTTGACAGCAGCTTTAGCTACAAACAAATCCAATGCTGTCCCCAATCCAGGTACAAGAGGCCAAAAGTCCTCACTGTAACCCCTTAGTTAAATATTTCACTAAGAAAATATTTTCAGGAACCACACTCAACAACTGTTTTTCTGGCAACCTTTACTAAACCTTCAGGTGTCTTTCCATCCGCCAGCTCTCTAGCCAAAATCCCTAAAAAACTAAACTCCTAAAAATGCAACTGAAATGCAAGAAAAGCTTTAGGCCTGGAAAGAAAAAAGCGTGGAATGTCATGATCTAAAGTCCTGCCCTGTGGCACAGATCTTGTTTCAGAGATTAACCATGCACTGCACCACCTGGAGCCCATGAACATGGCTCAGTCACTCAGAAACAGCTGAGCTAAAACCACCTTGGAGTAAGTCCAGCTTTGGCAGCACTGGGTGCACTGCACAGCACCCCAATGGTTCCTAAAGGAGCTTCCAGACAATTGTCACCATTCAGGTTTAGTGAGAGTGCCATTGAGATTCTCAGCCAGCAGACAGGAAACCACACAATTCCTTCAGTTTCACCATGAACTGCAGACCTGTTCTCACCTTTCTGACATCATCTGCTCCAAATCAAGGCACTCTCTCTGCTGATACTCCTTCAGTAGCTTATCTGCATGATCTGTATCAAGGAAACCCATGTAATCTTCCTCATCCACAACATTAATGTAGAAGGGCTGGAACACAGGAGCTGAACCAGCCATTGCCATCACCATGTCCTCACTGGCTGCAGGAGGTGTGTCCTGGGCACCTGGGCCATCCATGTCCTCACTGGCTGCAGGAGGTGTGTCCTGGGCACCTGGGCCATCCATGTCCTCACTGGCTGCAGGAGGTGTGTCCTGGGCACCTGGGCCATGGGCAGGCTCTGACAGGTGGAGCTGCTGGAGCCGGGATGCACGTGTTCCATGGGGTTGTGGTCAGAGACAGGGATGACACACACAGACACAGACACACACACACACACTCAGAGGCACACAGACACACAGACACACAGCACACACAGACACACACACACACAGACACACACACACACTCAGAGACACACAGACACAAACACACAGACACACACACACATACACACACACACACTCAGAGACACACCGACAGAGACACACAGGCACACACACAGGCACACACACACACACACATACACACACATTCAGAGACACACAGACACACAGACACAGACACACAGACACACAGACAGACACTGATACACACACACACACACACACAGACACACACACACAGACACACAGACAGACAGACACTGATACACACACAGACACACACACAGACACACACACACTCAGAGACACACAGACACAGACAGGCACACACAGACACACCCACACATACACCCCCCAGAGCTCCATGTGACAAACTCTGTGCTTTATTGTTCGGAGCATTCTTATTCAGGGAGTTCAAAACTCCCAGGTCGAGGCAGCTCATGGGTCTGAGTCTCACACAGCCCAGCTCCTGAGCACTGAGATGCCTGCAGCCCAAGATGGAAGGTGATCAGTGAAGGTCCCTGTCTCTAAACCCAGGGACTCCAATGCCACAGAGCTGCTAGAGCTGGGAACACACTCCACTCACAGCTTCCTTTATCCCAAGCAGCTCAAGGGAGGCACAAGCATCTCTGTTAATCTTCCACAGGGCTGAGATCACTGGAACATGTCCAGCCCCAAACCTTAACAAGGCAATGCTGCTGACCAGGAATTTGTGTTTCTAACAGCTGGACATCACTTAGAACTCGTTGGCCGCTCTGATTCACGGATTAAATCTCCCTCCTTGATCATCAGGTTTGCGAGTTACAAAGATCAGACAGCAAAGAACATCCTATCTTAATAAAAATTTGCATATTTCACACTTAGCAACAAGATGATCTGAGAAGCAGGACTGGCATAGAACAAACATATTGGAGACCACCTTGGAAAGGCAATTATAGTAATTATGGATAATTAATAAACGTAAAAAAAAAAAAGATTAAGGCTTTTATTGACAGAATGTGAAAAACAGAACAGCAGCAGTTCTTGCTGAATAGCATCAGTAAATATACTGCTGGGAATTTCTTCAGCTATTGGTGCAGCTGGGAAACTGAACCAAGTGGCCATGAATACTGAAGCTATGAAAGAAAATGAGGTTTGGGACATAATGTAAGGATCTGCTGCTTAAATGTGGCCCATTCACTGTGGCTGTGCTGTTACTCCTTTCTCAGCTGTTTGACAGTGTGTACCAGTCTTTATATTTGGGGTTTAAAATCCACAGATGGACAGAACACTTCCTCTCACACAGTCAGAAACGACTTTGTTGTCATGTGTGCCTAATGTGTGCCTCCCTTGTACCCAGGAGTTATACTGATGGCTCTGCATTCCCAAAGACACAGGATTCCTTCTGTCTTGTTAGGATAATGATTTTTGTGAATGTACAGGGACAGACACATTGATTCAACAAACACACCACTAATGGACATAAAGGCTGTGTCAGAGCAAAACAAGGGAAGGGGTAAGAAATGTGGGACACAAGTTGCAGCATGGTTGCTGCAATTAGATGTTACTAATTGCCACAACTGGAGTTTTTCACAAGTTATGGAAAATGCAGAAAAGGGGGTGGCCAAGTAGTGCAGATGACACTGCTTGAGATCCACAGGTATACAAAAGCAAGTGCACCCAGGGGGGAGGAGGAAGAAGAAGACACCTACAAAGGGTCAATACCTGCAGCAGGAGCTTGGGCTGTCCCTGTGAGAGCCCCCAGGTGCTGTGGGATGTGGGAGCTGGGCACCAGTGCAAGGGGTAGCTGGAGTAGGGCTGTTTGTTTGTTTATGGCCATGAGGAGAGCTCTCCTGGCTTCCTGGATTCCCACATTGTTCCTTTGTATCGTGCTTGCCATGTAACTTGGCAAAAAAGAAACTTCCCTCCCGGTGTGCCCTGAGCCCTTCCCCAGCTGGGGGAGGCTGGGGGTGCACACTCTGCATGTCAGCAGATCTTCTCTCTGGTGCTGCTCAGCCAGCAAAGTGCAGACGTAGTTTGATGGATGCTCTGCTGCCTACAAGCTATTTCCAGTTAAAGAAAGCAGAAAGAGTCTCTAGGAAGGACAACTGACCATGCCCTTCTGAAAGAAGAAGGGAATAAGCATATAAAATAGTCTGACACTTATGGTATATTCTATATATATAATTTCTTACAGATTTCAGTTCATTTGCCCATTCCCACCTCAGTATTCACTTTTGATATGCACTGAGTAGGTACCATGGTCTGTCTGGACCCGGACAGATTGTGGGGTTTTTTTTCTGCTTGCTTCATTAAATAGTGATTTTCAGTCTGACAAACATTCTGAATGCCCCTTGTTTCTCTCCCTTCACTGTGATTAGGACAGCAGATTACACAACAGTGAGTTAGAAGGTCAGAGTTTATTACTCTGTATGCTGACAAACTCATTTTGTTTGACTTTCCTTTGGGTTTCAAAAGCAAACTGTGCCCTCCACAGATCTTATAAATCTGTGTGTTTTCTCCTTCCAGTCTGACTTTGTTTCATGAGCTGTGCCCAAAACTCCACTCTGTGTTCTTTCAGTTTCTCTGCTGCCTTTTGCTCCAGGTCTATTTCCAGGTATTTTTCCTCCAGGTCATACTGAGGCCAATGGACCAAGCCCTCTCCGTTGGGATTTCTGGAAATAGTAGAAGGAAAAGTTAGCTCTCTATGTGCCAATGCATTGCTGTCTGACTGCTCAGGTTCAGAGCATTTCAGAAAACCAACAGGTGAGCCCAGCTGATGTGATTCTGGTACCTGAATAAATGGACAGTATTTTATGAAAATGTTCATCAGTGGAACAGCAAAAGTGTAAGAGTTGCCATTCATTTTAGTCTAAAACTCCATTGCAGACAGAGTAACACTCTTATACTTTTTTCTTCCTCTTTTCTGCTGTTTTTTTTTTTAAAGACCATTAAGAAGAGAAATTGCTTCAATATTTCTCTTAAATTCTGTCAAATTTCTAGGAGGCACCATATAAGTACTGCTTCAGGCAGGTAAGTATGTTCTGGGCAGCACAGACTCAACTTGAGCTGTAATCAGCCCTGTGATTCTCACCCATTTTTAGCAAAGTTGGTCCAGTATCTCATCACAGTTCTGCTAAGTTCATTTTCTTCTTTTGTAGCACCTCCTGCGAAGGGAGAGATGAAAGGGCCACATTAGAAAGTAACTAATGAGTATCAGCTCTATCAATTGCAACACTTCTCCTGGTTGCCATGAGCTGTTTTTCTAGGAGGTTTTCTAGGAGAGACCTGCAGATGAATGATGTAATGAAAAGTATCTGCTGCTGAAGACAGAAGATGTTTATGCTCAGAATAATGCTTATGGTATATAAGGTATGCTAATAATACCTTTAATGCTTTTGATGCATATAAGAAAGAAATTGTATTCTAAAGCCCTGCAGTAATTGAAATGAGAAAGAATGAGGGTCTACAAGGAAGATGGAGTAAATATGGGTACATCACCAGCTAAGAATGGCTTTCCAAAGACAAAGGCAATCTCAGCTCCATGATCTGCTTTTACAAACTCTGGTAGGAAACCTTCCACTGAACTCGGCCGATGTTGGAATTCATAAAAGTAGACTGGGTTGCCAGCATCTAGAGGATACAGAAAAGTGCTGGTTTGAGAGCTGAAATACTGCTCCAGAGATGATAAACTTTCATGAAAAACTGTTCTGGTTAAATGAAAAAACGACCAGTTCTCTCGATGGTGAAAAGTGCTGCACACTGTCCACACCACCCCCAGACAGAATTGTACAGCTGTTCTGAAGCTGCTGGGTACCTCTGTGGGATCTGGCCACTTCCACAGATGAGATGACAAAGTAGACATCTCCCATTGCATCCAGGAGGCCATCTCGGACCTGAGCAGGGCTTTCTGCATCCCCCATGTACTCCTTGTACACTTGGTCAACAACTTCAGACGTAAGGCCCTGAAACAGCAATAAAAAGTATTATAATGATGATGAACATTATAAGGAGCAACAGCAGTGGGTGAGTGTGGCCTCTGCACATCCCTGGCTAACTCTCAATAACAGCTTTCAGAGAAAATCCCCAGCTGTGTCAGAGTGTGGCTCAGAGCTCAGAGTGGAGTTACACAGCTGTGGATACAGGTGATCTTGGGGAAAAGAGGGGTGCAAGATCAAAGGATCAACCACCTCTAGATAAACAGCAGTCAGTGATGCTGACTCTTCTCTCTTCTGTGCAAACACCTTCACAACAGCACAGAAATCCTGCTGGATTTCATAAAATCCATTGCTTGTTGTAGATGACCATATTTCTCCTGTTCCAAACAAGCCTGGGCTCTGCATTTCCAAGTTCATGGTGGATGTTTGTGTCATTGAATGATCCTTGCAAGTACTGGCCCTGCTTCTGGAGTCCTTAATTCTTACCTCATAATCTGTACTTTTCTATGGAGTAGCTTCAGGAGAGCACAAAGGCACCAGAAAGCCAAGAGATTTGTAAATTACAGGGAAGCAAAACCTCGAGAAACCTGAAGGAAGGTGTCAGTGCGCCCCAAACCTCTCAGGCTTTCCTTTCCAGTGCCCAGCTACTGCTTTAGGAGATTGTGTCCCATAGGTCTCCTGCCAGACCTGCTGCTACTCTGCACGTCTTGCATAACCTGGGGGGATCTAAAATGTCCAAGAGACCTTGTTTAGGTACCTGCATCACTCCTGGATTCCCACAGAACTCCTTTGAAGAAGAGGGGCATTTAGGCTGTGAATGTAGAGAGTATTTCCAGTCACTGGAGGTAACAGGAGTGCAGCACATGTGTGCCTGTTTCTGCCCAATTCAGGGAGCTGTCCAGCACAATGGCATTTCCCTGTGAAATGTGTCCCTCCAGGGGTAAAAACAGCCAGACCAGCCAAGCAGCAGCACTGGGTTATTCTGAAACTGGTCTCTTACCTTAATGATTAGTGCTAAGTTGCTCTGTAAAATTTGACGTGCAACATCTTTATCCAGACCATCCACAAAAGGAGGATATTTCATCATCTGTGTGATAGAGAGAATCATACTTACTAAAACAACCTCTATTTACAAAATTATGTTTAAATATCAACATTGTAATTCTCTTACCATAGGAAGTGCCCATCCAAATTCACAGTTATTTGCTCCTATGATGTATGGGACAGCATTGATTGATTTTTCAGAGAGTAATTCTCTAGGACTCTTTGGAAAAAAGACACCATCTACACATGCACTGATGAAAAAGAAATCCTGAACAAAAGGGAAAAAAGAAAGCTTCATTAGTGCATTCATTTTACTTCCTAAAGAAGTTCAGATTTTTACTGCAGTTCCAAAGTGAAGCCAAATGAAAATACAAAAAATAATGGTATCCAAGCCATCTTAACATTTTCTCTGACTGCTTTTCTGTACTAGGCAGGAGGTTCTGTGAAGATTAACATTATATTTCTAATGTTTGTGAAGAAGAAGTAATTATATTGAATTTACATCTTAGTTAATTATGGCCATGGATGTGTGGAACAGTGGGGGAAAACCACTTCTCTATTGAAGTTTCAAAGGCACATAAGCACTGTGATAAGAATTTTTAAGAAGGACATAATATATGATTTGATTTCCAGGCTCTCCAGAATCATCTGTGCCATTTTCTTTTCCTTGCCCTGGTAAAGCACAACAGCAAACCACAGGTAGCTCCAAGTGCAAGCAGAATGAAGGGCAGGAACCTGTGTGCACTTTTCAGGCGAGGTCTCATTGCAGATCTGCAGTGATGTCATGTCCTGAAAAAGTCAAGAGCATCAGATTTTACATCCACTTTAGGTTCTCCTAATATTACATCCCACAAAGACTATTCTCTGGGATGAAAAGGTCTGAGGTGTCATATAAGTGCAAGAAGTATTATTTCACCTACCATTTTCAGTGTTATCTGTAGTAGTTCTTCTTCTGTTTTTCCTCTCAAGCATTCAACCATTGCAGCTGAACTGGATTTTTCACAGCCAGAGACAGCAGCAATTTTCTGCAAGCAGTGAGAACAACAGTTTTGGACACATTTCCTCTGTCTGGCTCTATGAGACACCGAGTCCAGCAGGAGCAGCCAAAGCTCCTGCACAAAGGATGCTGGAGCCTGGCTTGTCCCAGCTCCTGAGGGAGGGCACTGGAAGCCCTCACAATCCTTCACACCACGGGCTGGGCAGGAGGGGAAAACCTCTCCCTCCAGGTTTTTTTGATACAGAAATATTCTGAGACAATGCTGGTAAATAACAGGCTGGGCTGAGAAGGCTGGGTGACATAAAGGAGTTAGAGAATAACCCATCTGCAGGGCAACAGAGAGCACATTCTACCACTCTTGGTGATGTCTTTTTGGCTGGAGCAAGAGCTGTCATTAGAGACAGCTGTCTCTTTTACGTCCCAGATTCCAGGTTCTGCAAATTGTTCCTTGAAGTTGAAGAGGAAAGAAAGGGGAGGAAGCCTGTAGTTCTCAAAGTAAAAAAAAACCTGAGTAAAGTCTTGTTTATTCGCACACTACAGGCATCAAACAGGAGGGGAAGAGAAGAGTATTCAGAGTCTGGTACTGTTTTCCAGCCAAAAAGTGTAAGTTCAGTTTTCTTGAAGATGCTACATGTTACAATATTCCTTTGCATTTCATTCTTCTCTCTTTGTGGATATTTGGGTGTTTGAAAAGCAACACATCATTAAACATGTACTATTTGCACACTGTCCTTAATGACTGCTTTGATCCACAAGAAATGTGAATTCACATGATTCAATATTTTGGACTGAACAGTTTAAGATATGCAGAACTATCTGGAAAAAGGAATTAAAATTACCACAAATACCCACTTGTGCATCCTCCTTAGGCTGGTCAGTGAACAAGCCCATGGCTGCAGTGCCACTCTCTGAAATGGCCTTGTGGAACAAGCCCTTGGCCAGGGGGGATAAGACCTGTGAGAAAGCAAGGACAAGCATGACAAGCAGTGTGTTCTCCCCTGGGATTTTGGGTTTCAGTATCAGCAGTGGCCATTGGGAGCATTTTGAAAGGCCATGTGCTAAGAGTGTCCCTGTGCAGCCTCTGACCATAGCCCAGCTGTGCAAAGTGCTTTGGCAGCGCTGGCAGGGATGGGGAGTTCAGGGCCCTTCCCTCCCCCTGCCCTTTGCTCCCAGGGCCTCCCAGCACCACCCTGCAGGGCAGGTACAGATGGGATGTGCCCAAGGCAGGCTGGCTCTGCTGCAGAAGGGCAGGAAAGAGCTTCTGGCCAGAGGAAGCAGGGATGTGTATGCCAGGGACAAGGAAGCCTGGCTGGGCTGTGTGAGCTGTACCAATGTGGGAGGGACTGGAGAAGGAGAGAGTCACAGCCAATGTGCTCCGTGTTGGAGTAAAGATTTTACACAATCACAGGGTCACAAACTGAAGGGCTGCACCAGAACTATTCACCTCAGTCACTTTGCACAAGTGGCTGTCAAAGCAAACAGAAATTGGGCAAGAGTCCACAACTCCTCCTAAAGGACTTTTCTCATGAGGTTAGACTTTGAGGGTTTTTTACATTGGGAGAAAAACCCAAACCGACCAAAATTTAATTCAACAGATGAGTATTAACATTCTCTTACTTAACCACAACATTTGAGTATGAAAATGACACATTTTCATCATTCAAAATCTGTGTTGTTTTGCCTTGTTGTGTTATCAAAGACCCAGGTGATGTGTCACTGTAACCCCGTCCCTTTTCTCTCGCTGACTCCCCACGCAGATACTGAAAATGGATGGAGGGGCTTTTCCCCTAAGTAATTACAATTGATGATTACTGGGAACTTACAAGTGCAGAAACACTGATTCCTCCTGCAGATTCTCCAAAGATAGTGACAGATCCTGGATCTCCTCCAAAATGCAGGATATTTTCCTGAATCCACCGAAGAGCCGCCACTTGGTCTAAATATCCCCAGTTACCTCGGGCATGCTCATCACCAGTGCTGCAGGGAGAGAACAGATTTGTTCAAGTGCTCAATGCAAGCCAAGAGGCAGAGGAAAATACAGTCTGTGGTGTGAGAAATCATCTGCCATTCTCTACACAGAACTTCCCTCCACGACTGACAAATGGATGGCTCGGGCATCCCTGAGATTGGAGCAGCAGCCCCACAAGAACTGACCTGGAAGCTGCCTTGGGACTGGAAATTGTCCCCAGTGCTGCAGGTGCACTTCAGAAATGTTTCCTTGCATAAGCAAGTCTTCTGCACTTCTCTTTACAAAGGCTTTGCACACATCCTTTTGGAAATCACTTAGGAAAAACAGATCATCCAACTTACCTAAAATACCCAGCAATACCTAGTCTGTACTGAATTGTTACGACCACCACGTTGTGAAAGGCTGCAAATACTGAGCCATCATATGATGAAGCTGCTCCAAAAACTAATCCACCTCCATGGATCCATACTAGGACCTGGAAAAAGAAACACAGGATCAACCCAGCACAGGTAAGAGCCCCCAGTGAGAAAAACTACATAGAGCCCAAGATACAACATTTTCTGCTATTTCACTCCTGATTCTTTCAGAATACATTTCACAAATTGTACAAATCCTTCAAATCTAAGGCCTGCAGGGGTACAAAATGGCACTGCTTTTGTTAAATGTTTACACTGTGTCAGTGCCCTGGGACTTTGGACAGATCCTTTAGATTAAATCAAGCACTGCTTAGCTAAATGGCAATACAATTTTACTTGTAAAATAGGATTGTGTGTCTCTTTAATTCCAGCTAATATTTGCTGGGACAAAGCACGTAAGTTGTTCATCACTACAAAAGTGCCCCTGCATGTCTGCTCATGGCAGAGGTTGAAGTTTTCTGTCAGATAATTTTGCTGAAGGTGTTGTAAGGATTTTGCTTACAGGCAGCTTCTCCTTTTCTCCTGTAGAAACAGGTGTGTAGACATTTAGGTACAAGCAATCCTCAGACACTTGCAGAGCAACTTTCTCTTTTCTGTTGGTAATCAAGTCTGAAAAATACTGTCCTTGTACTTGGTCCTGTAGACACCTGAATAAATGAAAAAGTAACAGGCAAGAGAATTCACTAAATCCTGAAAGCTGTGAAGAGAAGCCTTTTTGTACTTCCACAACAAAGTGCCAACCAGAAACTGATCTGCAGCACACTTTTAGATTGGTATGTGAAATACATATGAACATATAAATGAATTATTTGAAGTCTCCAATAGCTTTTTACATTGCAATGGTAGATATTAGCCCTGAGACACTAAACAAGGGCAGTAGGACAAAAGGAGTGAGACATTTACGAGGTAGATTGGAATTGCTGTGCATTTCTTATGTGCCCTTTTAAGCACTTGACTCAGCAGTTTCCCCCTAACGTTGTGTTCTAGCATTTCCTCAGCTCCTTTCTGTCCATGCTCCAAAGGTTTCCAGGGATTGGTAAGGGATGGCCAAGTGCTCCTGAGGCAGAGCATGGTCTGTAAGTGCTGCTCCTTCTCAGCTCATCTCTGATGCCTGTCAAACAGCAGCTGCTGCTACAGGGAGCAGCTCCCAGAGCGTCTTTAGAAATGCATCCACCGGGACAGCTGCAGGTGCAACGAGGGGGCACCAAGGAATTTGTCCTCATGGATGGCCCTGTGAGCACATCAGTGTCATGGAAGTGCCCAGAGTTTAACATCATGAAAGGTTCTGAGGTTTGGTCATTGCCTTACATTGCTGGGTAGGAAGTGGCATCTCTGACACCTTCCCATGGCTCGGGTGGCTGGGGTTCAGAAAACCTCAGTGATCCAACTGGAGGCTTAGCAAAAGGAAGTCCCAAAAAGACATTTACAGTCCTCTCAGCTGTGTCCACTTGGAATTGGTACCCTCGGACTCTCCCGTATTTGGTCTCTGCTTCTGGTTGTTCTGTGGGACAGCAGCACAGAATCACATCACTGCTCTGTTTGTCAGTAATTGCTAGATTTGCTACTTAAATATACACCTTTTGTGCACTTAAACAAGTAGTTTTTATACATAAAGCTTCAACAAAGTCTCATCAGCTTTAACAGTACACAATCTTAATGTGCTATTTTTTTTTACTCTTTTATTTTACTAATTTGATTACTAGTGTTTACTCAATCCTTACTAGTGTTTACTCAATTAAATTTTATTTTTTAATTTAATTTTTAATTTGTTTACACACTTTCAGTTTTATCTTTATTAAATCAGTAGAGCTGACATTATTTCAGCCTTCATTTTGAGTGGCCTGTATGTCCATTTCCTTCAGGTATATAATTTGTATTGTCTTACAACACACGCATTGGTGGTTGCATAGAGATCTTAATTTTTTTTTTACCCTGGATTGTTAGATAAAAACCCATGTTAAGATTTGTGCAAAAGTTCTCACATCAAATACAGATGTGGTAGTGTGGCTGCTCAGCCTCAGCAGGCAAGATTTTGGGACAGGGATTTGACTTTGCTTATTGCAAAGAAGGCAAGTAAAACAAATGACTGAAAGCAGATTAAAAACTGAAATGAATTTTTTACTACTGCAGCTCAGTTTGTGTGCCCAGCTCTGCTCAAGGTTTGTGTCCAGATCAGCCCAGGGTTTGTGCCCAGCTCAGCCCCAATTTTGTGCTTATGCCTGCCCAGGTTTTGTGTCCAGCTCAGCCCAGGTGTTGCCCAGCTCAGTCCAAGGCTTGTCACCAGCTCAGCCCAGGGATGTTTCTTTTTGTGTCCAGATCAGCTCAGCCCCTGGTTTGAGCCCATCCCTGCCCAGGGTTTGTGCCCATCCTGCCCATCCCTGCCCCTGGTTTGAGCCCATCCCTGCCCAGGGTTTGTGCCCATCCCTGCCCAGGGTTTGTGCCCGTCCCTGCCCAGGGTTTGTGCCCTGCTCTCGGATGGCCCCCAGAGGCAGCTGCAGGTGCCCTCTCTCCTCCAGCTCCCCTGGGCAGTATCCCCGGCGTTTACCTGTGGCCACCAGCGCCGTGCCCCCGAGGCAGAGGATCCAGGCCAGCAGCGCCGTGTCCCTCGCAGCTGCCATGGTGCCACTGGCACCGAGCCCGCGGGCCGGGCCTTTATAGGCTCGGCCTGGGCCGCCTTACGCAAGGCAAACCCGGCTGAGGCGAGGCAGCGCTCGGGCTGCGAGCCAGGCCGGCACTGCCGGGCTGCGCCCGGGAGCGGGGAGCCCGCCTGCCCACGGGGCTCCTGCTGCCTGCCCAGCGCTCCTTCGCCATGGCATTCCCAGAATCCCGGGCACCGCGGCCTCCAAGTGCTTTGGAAACGGCCCGGCATTGCCGGGAGCGCTGTCCTGCTGCTGCAGCACCTCCGGCTGCGGCTCCGGGGGAGGCTTTGCTCGGCCTGCCCCGCACACACCTGCGCGGCTCCTCGGCTCTGCTCGCTCGCATGCACTGCCTTTGGGTACTGAGATCTCCGTGTGGGAAACACACTCCAGCCAAGACCAAACCAACAGCCCTGCAGGTGTACTTTAGCTGAAGTAAAAATGGAGTCATTTTTATTCTCACAAAAGCATTTTTCTGACAAAAACACCAATGCTAGAAAAACCCCAGCTTTTTCCTGCAGGTGCAAGAGGCACCTGTCACTCAATTCTGTGTATTCAGGGATGTTTGGAATAGTGTTGCAATGCAGTAACAACGAGAAAGAGATGAATGATTAGCTTTTGTCAAGTGGGAGCAATATTAAAGGGTGGTATTTGGGTGGTAACTCTATATGTAATGCGTCTGGAAAATCCAGAGGATTTATTTCAATACATTGCACATCCATAATTGAAGGATGATACAAAAGGGAGAGAACAGAATAGCTGAGTAGAGATTTTTGGCTCACATTAACTAAGAGGTTGTGTTGGTTTTATGCAGGTATTAGGCTCTGCCTTTTTCTTTTTTTTTTTTAATTTTTTTTCTGATTCAGTAGCTCTTGCCCCACAAAGGCAGTTTTGCAATTTCCGATCATGTGAATTCTCAGTTGTCAGAAAGAGCATTTCAAAGAATCAGCCGATCTGATGACAGAATGGTTTGGGTTGGAAGAAACCTCCAAGCTCTACTCATGCCACCTCTGCCGTGGGCAGGGACACCTTCCTGTCCAAGCTGGCCTTGGGCACTGCCAGGCATGGGGCAGCCACAGCTGCTCCGGGCAGCTCTGGGTGCCAGAGCCTCAGCACCCTCAGAGGGGGGAATTTCTTCTGTGCATCTGATTTAAACCTACCTTAGTTGGTTTGAAGCCTTTCCCCCTTGTCCTGTTGCTACATGCCCATGGCAAATGCCCCTCTCCATTTTCCTTGGAGGCTGCCTGGGGCTCCTGCAAGGGGCTCTGAGGTGTCCCCAGAGCCTTCTCCTGTCCGGGCTGAAGAGCCCAGCTCTCTCAGCCTGTCTCCACAGGAGAGGGGCTCCATTTCTCCAGATCCATTCCTGCTCACACCTCTCTTTACAGCTCAGTGGATTACAAGACCCAGAGTCTTCAAATTAGTTTAGCACATCTCTTTTGCTCCTGTTAATGCTGAGTGCTGTGGCTGTGCTTGTGCACTCTACTCCAAATGCTCCTTGTGCACTTCACTCCAAATCTTCCCCTGTGTATTTGCGCAGGTGTGATTTACAGTGCCTGGAGATAAACCCCAGCCAGCTTTAACCTGGCTGCTCCCAGGGCAAACTGGTGGCAGGCACTGCAGTGACCCCAAGCAGTGCTGGCTGTGTCTCCAGCCTGTGCTGGGTTTGTGGTGGCTCCTGAGCTCTGCCCCAGTGCCCTGCCCGCCCTGCCAGGCTGTGCTGGGTGCAGCTCCTGAGGCTGAGGGCACGGCCAGTGCTCACTGTGCCCTGCCAGATGGGGAATGCTGTGAGTCTCAGCTGCTGAGAAAACAATGAGGACTGTAAACTCATATTCAGTTATACTAAATACACTGAAAAAGATATACCTGTTAAGAGAAAATTCCTGTTAGAGGTTGCAAGTGAACATTTTGCTTCTATTTCTTTGGTTTCTGGTGACTTACAATTACTAACAGTGTTTTCAGCTATCACATGGGACTCAAATCCACCAGATATCTGCTGTATTCCATCTAAACCCCCTTCCTCTAATAACTTCTCAAAGATTTTTGTGATTCTTAAATTATGATGTTATTATTTTCAATTTTGAATCAAGCAAAATTATTGTTCTACAATTTATAACAGTCAACAAAAATCAACAGGACCCCCACTGCTGAAAAGTCTTCTATGCAGATTCTGCAGTTGACAGCAGCTTTAGCTACAAACAAATCCAATGCTGTCCCCAATCCTGGCACAAGAGGCCAAAAGTCCTCACTGTAACCCCTTAGTTAAATATTTCACTAAGAAAATATTTTCAGGAACCACACTCAACAACTGTTTTTCTGGCAACCTTTACTAAACCTTCAGGTGTCTTTCCATCCACCAGCTCTCTAGCCAAAATCCCTAAAAAACTAAACTCCTAAAAATGCAACTGAAATGCAAGAAAAGCTTTAGGCCTGGGAAGAAAAAAGCGTGGAATGTCATGATCTAAAGTCCTGCCCTGTGGCACAGATCTTGTTTCAGAGATTAACCATGCACTGCACCACCTGGAGCCCATGAACATGGCTCAGTCACTCAGAAACAGCTGAGCTAAAACCACCTTGGAGTAAGTCCAGCTTTGGCAGCACTGGGTGCACTGCACAGCACCCCAATGGTTCCTAAAGGAGCTTCCAGACAATTGTCACCATTCAGGTTTAGTGAGAGTGCCATTGAGATTCTCAGCCAGCAGACAGGAAACCACACAATTCCTTCAGTTTCACCGTGAACTGCAGACCTGTTCTCACCTTTCTGACATCATCTGCTCCAAATCAAGGCACTCTCTCTGCTGATACTCCTTCAGTAGCTTATCTGCATGATCTGTATCAAGGAAACCCATGTAATCTTCCTCATCCACAACATTAATGTAGAAGGGCTGGAACACAGGAGCTGAACCAGCCATTGCCATCACCATGTCCTCACTGGCTGCAGGAGGTGTGTCCTGGGCACCTGGGCCATCCATGTCCTCACTGGCTGCAGGAGGTGTGTCCTGGGCACCTGGGCCATCCATGTCCTCACTGGCTGCAGGAGGTGTGTCCTGGGCACCTGGGCCATGGGCAGGCTCTGACAGGTGGAGCTGCTGGAGCCGGGATGCACGTGCTCCATGGGGTTGTGGTCAGAGACAGGGATGACACACACAGACACAGACACACAGACAGACACACACACACACACTCAGAGGCACACAGACACACAGGCACACACAGACACAGGCACACAGGCACACACACACATACACACACACACTCAGAGACACACAGACAGAGACACACAGGCACACAGACACACACACACAGACACACAGACACAGATACACACACACACATACACACACACTCAGAGACACACAGACACACACACAGACAGACACAGATACACACAAAGACACACAGACACACAGAGACACAGACAGGCACACACAGACACATGGACAGGCACACACAGACACACCCACACATACACCCCCCAGAGCTCCATGTGACAAACTCTGTGCTTTATTGTTCGGAGCATTCTTATTCAGGGAGTTCAAAACTCCCAGGTCGAGGCAGCTCATGGGTCTGAGTCTCACACAGCCCAGCTCCTGAGCACTGAGATGCCTGCAGCCCAAGATGGAAGATGATCAGTGAAGGTCCCTGTCTCTAAACCCAGGGACTCCAATGCCACAGAGCTGCTAGAGCTGGGAACACACTCCACTCACAGCTTCCTTTATCCCAAGCAGCTCAAGGGAGGCACAAGCATCTCTGTTAATCTTCCACAGGGCTGAGATCACTGGAACATGTCCAGCCCCAAACCTTAACAAGGCAATGCTGCTGACCAGGAATTTGTGTTTCTAACAGCTGGACATCACTTAGAGCTCGTTGGCCGCTCTGATTCACGGATTAAATCTCCCTCCTTGATCATCAGGTTTGCAAGTTACAAAGATCAGACAGCAAAGAACATCCTATCTTAATAAAAATTTGCATATTTCACACTTAGCAACAAGATGATCTGAGAAGCAGGACTGGCATAGAACAAACATATTGGAGACCACCTTGGAAAGGCAATTATAGTAATTATGGATAATTAATAAACGTAAAAAAAAAAAAGATTAAGGCTTTTATTGGCAGAATGTGAAAAACAGAACAGCAGCAGTTCTTGCTGAATAGCATCAGTAAATATACTGCTGGGAATTTCTTCAGCTATTGGTGCAGCTGGGAAACTGAACCAAGTGACCATGAATACTAAAGCTATGAAAGAAAATGAGGTTTGGGACATAATGTAAGGATCTGCTGCTTAAATGTGGCCCATTCACTGTGGCTGTGCTGTTACTCCTTTCTCAGCTGTTTGACAGTGTGTACCAGTCTTTATATTTGGGGTTTAAAATCCACAGATGGACAGAACACTTCCTCTCACACAGTCAGAAACGACTTTGTTGTCATGTGTGCCTAATGTGTGCCTCCCTTGTACCCAGGAGTTATACTGATGGCTCTGCATTCCCAAAGACACAGGATTCCTTCTGTCTTGTTAGGATAATGATTTTTGTGAATGTACAGGGACAGACACATTGATTCAACAAACACACCACTAATGGACATAAAGGCTGTGTCAGAGCAAAACAAGGGAAGGGGTAAGAAATGTGGGACACAAGTTGCAGCATGGTTGCTGCAATTAGATGTTACTAATTGCCACAACTGGAGTTTTTCACAAGTTATGGAAAATGCAGAAAAGGGGGTGGCCAAGTAGTGCAGATGACACTGCTTGAGATCCACAGGTGTACAAAAGCAAGTGCACCCAGGGGGGAGGAGGAAGAAGAAGACACCTACAAAGGGTCAACACCTGCAGCAGGAGCTTGGGCTGTCCCTGTGAGAGCCCCCAGGTGCTGTGGGATGTGGGAGCTGGGCACCAGTGCAAGGGGTAGCTGGAGTAGGGCTGTTTGTTTGTTTATGGCCATGAGGAGAGCTCTCCTGGCTTCCTGGATTCCCACATTGTTCCTTTGTATCCTGCTTGCCATGTAACTTGGCAAAAAAGAAACTTCCCTCCCGGTGTGCCCTGAGCCCTTCCCCAGCTGGGGGAGGCTGGGGGTGCACACTCTGCATGTCAGCAGATCTTCTCTCTGGTGCTGCTCAGCCAGCAAAGTGCAGACGTAGTTTGATGGATGCTCTGCTGCCTACAAGCTATTTCCAGTTAAAGAAAGCAGAAGGAGTCTCTAGGAAGGACAACTGACCATGCCCTTCTGAAAGAAGAAGGGAATAAGCATATAAAATAGTCTGACACTTATGGTATATTCTGTATTGATCATGTCCTATAGATTTCAGTTCATTTGCCCATTCCCACCTCAGTATTCACTTTTGATATGCACTGAGTAGGTACCATGGTCTGTCTGGACCCGGACAGATTGTGGGGTTTTTTTTCTGCTTGCTTCATTAAATAGTGATTTTCAGTCTGACAAACATTCTGAATGCCCCTTGTTTCTCTCCCTTCACTGTGACTAGGACAGCAGATTACACAACAGTGAGTTAGAAGGTCAGAGTTTATTACTCTGTATGCTGACAAACTCATTTTGTTTGACTTTCCTTTGGGTTTCAAAAGCAAACTCTGTGCCCTCCACAGATCTTATAAATCTGTGTGTTTTCTCCTTCCAGTCTGACTTTGTTTCATGAGCTGTGCCCAAAACTCCACTCTGTGTTCTTTCAGTTTCTCTGCTGCCTTTTGCTCCAGGTCTATTTCCAGGTATTTTTCCTCCAGGTCATACTGAGGCCAATGGACCAAGCCCTCTCCGTTGGGATTTCTGGAAATAGTAGAAGGAAAAGTTAGCTCTCTATGTGCCAATGCATTGCTGTCTGACTGCTCAGGTTCAGAGCATTTCAGAAAACCAACAGGTGAGCCCAGCTGATGTGATTCTGGTACCTGAATAAATGGACAGTATTTTATGAAAATGTTCATCAGTGGAACAGCAAAAGTGTAAGAGTTGCCATTCATTTTAGTCTAAAACTCCATTGCAGACAGAGTAACACTCTTATACTTTTTTCTTCCTCTTTTCTGCTGTTTTTTTTTTTAAAGACCATTAAGAAGAGAAATTGCTTCAATATTTCTCTTAAATTCTGTCAGATTTCTAGGAGGCACCATATAAGTACTGCTTCAGGCAGGTAAGTATGTTCTGGGCAGCACAGACTCAACTTGAGCTGTAATCAGCCCTGTGATTCTCACCCATTTTTAGCAAAGTTGGTCCAGTATCTCATCACAGTTCTGCTAAGTTCATTTTCTTCTTTTGTAGCACCTCCTGCGAAGGGAGAGATGAAAGGGCCACATTAGAAAGTAACTAATGAGTATCAGCTCTATCAATTGCAACACTTCTCCTGGTTGCCATGAGCTGTTTTTCTAGGAGGTTTTCTAGGAGAGACCTGCAGATGAATGATGTAATGAAAAGTATCTGCTGCTGAAGACAGAAGATGTTTATGCTCAGAATAATGCTTATGGTATATAAGGTATGCTAATAATACCTTTAATGCTTTTGATGCATAAAAGAAAGAAATTGTATTCTAAAGCCCTGCAGTAATTGAAATGAGAAAGAATGAGGATCTAAAAGGAAGATGGAGTAAATATGGGTACATCACCAGCTAAGAATGGCTTTCCAAAGACAAAGGCAATCTCAGCTCCATGATCTGCTTTTACAAACTCTGGTAGGAAACCTTCCACTGAACTCGGCCGATGTTGGAATTCATAAAAGTAGACTGGGTTGCCAGCATCTAGAGGATACAGAAAAGTGCTGGTTTGAGAGCTGAAAATACTGCTCCAGAGATGATAAACTTTCATGAAAAACTGTTCTGGTTAAATGAAAAAACGACCAGTTCTCTCGATGGTGAAAAGTGCTGCACACTGTCCACACCACCCCCAGACAGAATTGTACAGCTGTTCTGAAGCTGCTGGGTACCTCTGTGGGATCTGGCCACTTCCACAGATGAGATGACAAAGTAGACATCTCCCATTGCATCCAGGAGGCCATCTCGGACCTGAGCAGGGCTTTCTGCATCCCCCATGTACTCCTTGTACACTTGGTCAACAACTTCAGATGTAAGGCCCTGAAACAGCAATAAAAAGTATTATAATGATGATGAACATTATAAGGAGCAACAGCAGTGGGTGAGTGTGGCCTCTGCACATCCCTGGCTAACCCTCAATAACAGCTTTCAGAGAAAATCCCCAGCTGTGTCAGAGTGTGGCTCAGAGCTCAGAGTGGAGTTACACAGCTGTGGATACAGGTGATCTTGGGGAAAAGAGGGGTGCAAGATCAAAGGATCAACCACCTCTAGATAAACAGCAGTCAGTGATGCTGACTCTTCTCTCTTCTGTGCAAACACCTTCACAACAGCACAGAAATCCTGCTGGATTTCATAAAATCCATTGCTTGTTGTAGATGACCATATTTCTCCTGTTCCAAACAAGCCTGGGCTCTGCATTTCCAAGTTCATGGTGGATGTTTGTGTCATTGAATGATCCTTGCAAGTACTGGCCCTGCTTCTGGAGTCCTTAATTCTTACCTCATAATCTGTACTTTTCTATGGAGTAGCTTCAGGAGAGCACAAAGGCACCAGAAAGCCAAGAGATTTGTAAATTACAGGGAAGCAAAACCTCGAGAAACCTGAAGGAAGGTGTCAGTGCGCCCCAAACCTCTCGGGCTTTCCTTTCCAGTGCCCAGCTACTGCTTTAGGAGGTTGTGTCCCATAGGTCTCCTGCCAGACCTGCTGCTACTCTGCACGTCTTGCATAACCTGGGGGGATCTAAAATGTCCAAGAGACCTTGTTTAGGTATCACTTCTGGATTCCCACAGAACTCCTTCTGAAGAAGAGGGGCATTTAGGCTGTGAATGTAGAGAGTATTTCCAGTCACTGGAGGTAACAGGAGTGCAGCACATGTGTGCCTGTTTCTGCCCAATTCAGGGAGCTGTCCAGCACAATGGCATTTCCCTGTGAAATGTGTCCCTCCAGGGGTAAAAACAGCCAGACCAGCCAAGCAGCAGCACTGGGTTATTCTGAAACTGGTCTCTTACCTTAATGATTAGTGCTAAGTTGCTCTGTAAAATTTGACGTGCAACATCTTTATCCAGACCATCCACAAAAGGAGGATATTTCATCATCTGTGTGATAGAGAGAATCATACTTACTAAAACAACCTCTATTTACAAAATTATGTTTAAATATCAACATTGTAATTCTCTTACCATAGGAAGTGCCCATCCAAATTCACAGTTATTTGCTCCTATGATGTATGGGACAGCATTGATTGATTTTTCAGAGAGTAATTCTCTAGGACTCTTTGGAAAAAAGACACCATCTACACATGCACTGATGAAAAAGAAATCCTGAACAAAAGGGAAAAAAGAAAGCTTCATTAGTGCATTCATTTTACTTCCTAAAGAAGTTCAGATTTTTACTGCAGTTCCAAAGTGAAGCCAAATGAAAATACAAAAAATAATGGTATCCAAGCCATCTTAACATTTTCTCTGACTGCTTTTCTGTACTAGGCAGGAGGTTCTGTGAAGATTAACATTATATTTCTAATGTTTGTGAAGAAGTCATTATATTGAATTTACATCTTAGTTAATTATGGCCATGGATGTGTGGAACAGTGGGGGAAAACCACTTCTCTATTGAAGTTTCAAAGGCACATAAGCACTGTGATAAGAATTTTTAAGAAGGACATAATATATGATTTGATTTCCAGGCTCTCCAGAATCATCTGTGCCATTTTCTTTTCCTTGCCCTGGTAAAGCACAACAGCAAACCACAGGTAGCCCCAAGTGCAAGCAGAATGAAGGGCAGGAACCTGTGTGCACTTTTCAGGCGAGGTCTCATTGCAGATCTGCAGTGATGTCATGTCCTGAAAAAGTCAAGAGCATCAGATTTTACATCCACTTTAGGTTCTCCTGATATTACATCCCACAAAGACTATTCTCTGGGATGAAAAGGTCTGAGGTGTCATATAAGTGCAAGAAGTATTATTTCACCTACCATTTTCAGTGTTATCTGTACTAGTTCTTCTTCTGTTTTTCCTTTCAAGCATTCAACCATTGCAGCTGAACTGGATTTTTCACAGCCAGAGACAGCAGCAATTTTCTGCAAGCAGTGAGAACAAACAGTTTTGGACGCATTTCCTCTGTCTGGCTCTATGAGACACCGAGTCCAGCAGGAGCAGCCAAAGCTCCTGCACAAAGGATGCTGGAGCCTGGCTTGTCCCAGCTCCTGAGGGAGGGCACTGGAAGCCCTCACAATCCTTCACACCACGGGCTGGGCAGGAGGGGAAAACCTCTGCCTCCAGGTTTTTTTATACAGAAGTATTCTGAGACAATGCTGGTAAATAACAGGCTGGGCTGAGAAGGCTGGGTGACATAAAGGAGTTAGAGAATAATCCATCTGCAGGGCAACAGAGAGCACATTCTACCACTCTTGGTGATGTCTTTTTGGCTGGAGCAAGAGCTGTCATTAGAGGCAGCTGTCTCTTTTACGTCCCAGATTCCAGGTTCTGCAAATTGTTCCTTGAAGTTGAAGAGGAAAGAAAGGGGAGGAAGCCTGTAGTTCTCAAAGTAAAAAAAAACCTGAGTAAAGTCTTGTTTATTCGCACACTACAGGCATCAAACAGGAGGGGAAGAGAAGAGTATTCAGAGTCTGGTACTGTTTTCCAGCCAAAAAGTGTAAGTTCAGTTTTCTTGAAGATGCTACATGTTACAATATTCCTTTGCATTTCATTCTTCTCTCTTTGTGGATATTTGGGTGTTTGAAAAGCAACACATCATTAAACATGTACTATTTGCACACTGTCCTTAATGACTGCTTTGATCCACAAGAAATGTGAATTCACATGATTCAATATTTTGGACTGAACAGTTTAAAATATGCAGAACTATCTGGAAAAAGGAATTAAAATTACCACAAATACCCACTTGTGCATCCTCCTTAGGCTGGTCAGTGAACAAGCCCATGGCTGCAGTGCCACTCTCTGAAATGGCCTTGTGGAACAAGCCCTTGGCCAGGGGGGATAAGACCTGTGAGAAAGCAAGGACAAGCATGACAAGCAGTGTGTTCTCCCCTGGGATTTTGGGTTTCAGTATCAGCAGTGGCCATTGGGAGCATTTTGAAAGGCCATGTGCTAAGAGTGTCCCTGTGCAGCCTCTGACCATAGCCCAGCTGTGCAAAGTGCTTTGGCAGTGCTGGCAGGGATGGGGAGTTCAGGGCCCTTCCCTCCCCTGCCCTTTGCTCCCAGGGCCTCCCAGCACCACCCTGCAGGGCAGGTACAGATGGGATGTGCCCAAGGCAGGCTGGCTCTGCTGCAGAAGGGCAGGAAAGAGCTTCTGGCCAGAGGAAGCAGGGATGTGTATGCCAGGGACAAGGAAGCCTGGCTGGGCTGTGTGAGCTGTACCAATGTGGGAGGGACTGGAGAAGGAGAGAGTCACAGCCAATGTGCTCCGTGTTGGAGTAAAGATTTTACACAATCACAGGGTCACAAACTGAAGGGCTGCACCAGAACTATTCACCTCAGTCACTTTGCACAAGTGGCTGTCAAAGCAAACAGAAATTGGGCAAGAGTCCACAACTCCTCCTAAAGGACTTTTCTCATGAGGTTAGACTTTGAGGGTTTTTTACATTGGGAGAAAAACCCAAACCGACCAAAATTTAATTCAACAGATGAGTATTAACATTCTCTTACTTAACCACACCATTTGAGTATGAAAATGACACATTTTCATCATTCAAAATCTGTGTTGTTTTGCCTTGTTGTGTTATCAAAGACCCAGGTGATGTGTCACTGTAACCCCGTCCCTTTTCTCTCACTGACTCCCCACGCAGATACTGAAAATGGATGGAGGGGCTTTTCCCCTAAGTAATTACAGTTCATGATTACTGGGAACTTACAAGTGCAGAAACACTGATTCCTCCTGCAGATTCTCCAAAGATAGTGACAGATCCTGGATCTCCTCCAAAATGCAGGATATTTTCCTGAATCCACCGAAGAGCCGCCACTTGGTCTAAATATCCCCAGTTACCTCGGGCATGCTCATCACCAGTGCTGCAGGGAGAGAACAGATTTGTTCAAGTGCTCAATGCAAGCCAAGAGGCAGAGGAAAATACAGTCTGTGGTGTGAGAAATCATCTGCCATTCTCTACACAGAACTTCCCTCCACGACTGACAAATGGATGGCTCGGGCATCCCTGAGATTGGAGCAGCAGCCCCACAAGAACTGACCTGGAAGCTGCCTTGGGACTGGAAATTGTCCCCAGTGCTGCAGGTGCACTTCAGAAATGTTTCCTTGCATAAGCAAGTCTTCTGCACTTCTCTTTACAAAGGCTTTGCACACATCCTTTTGGAAATCACTTAGGAAAAATGAGATCATCCAACTTACCTAAAATATCCAGCAATACCTAGTCTGTACTGAATTGTTACGACCACCACGTTGTGAAAGGCTGCAAATACTGAGCCATCATATGATGAAGCTGCTCCAAAAACTAATCCACCTCCATGGATCCATACTAGGATCTGGAAAAAGAAACACAGGATCAACCCAGCACAGGTAAGAGCCCCCAGTGAGAAAAACTACATAGAGCCCAAGATACAACATTTTCTGCTATTTTACTCCTGATTCTTTCAGAATACATTTCACAAATTGTACAAATCCTTCAATTCTAAGGCCTGCAGGAGTACAAATGGCACTGCTTTTGTTAAATGTTTACACTGTGTCAGTGCCCTGGGACTTTGGACAGATCCTTTAGATTAAATCAAGCACTACTTAGCTAAATGGCAATACAATTTTACTTGTAAAATAGGATTGTGTGTCTCTTTAATTCCAGCTAATATTTGCTGGGACAAAGCACGTAAGTTGTTCATCACTACAAAAGTGCCCCTGCATGTCTGCTCATGGCAGAGGTTGAAGTTTTCTGTCAGATAATTTTGCTGAAGGTGTTGTAAGGATTTTGCTTACAGGCAGCTTCTCCTTTTCTCCTGTAGAAACAGGTGTGTAGACATTTAGGTACAAGCAATCCTCAGACACTTGCAGAGCAACTTTCTCTTTTCTGTTGGTAATCAAGTCTGAAAAATACTGTCCTTGTACTTGGTCCTGTAGACACCTGAATAAATGAAAAAGTAACAGGCAAGAGAATTCACTAAATCCTGAAAGCTGTGAAGAGAAGCCTTTTTGTACTTCCACAACAAAGTGCCAACCAGAAATTGATCTGCAGCAAACTTTTAGATTGGTATGTGAAATACATATGAAAATATAAATGAATTATTTGAAGTCTCCAATAGCTTTTTACATTGCAATGGTAGATATTAGCCCTGAGACACTAAACAAGGGCAGTAGGACAAAAGGAGTGAGACATTTACGAGGTAGATTGGAATTGCTGTGCATTTCTTATATGCCCTTTTAAGCACTTGACTCAGCAGTTTCCCCCTAACGTTGTGTTCTAGCATTTCCTCAGCTCCTTTCTGTCCATGCTCCAAAGGTTTCTAGGGATTGGTAAGGGATGGCCAAGTGCTCCTGAGGCAGAGCATGGTCTGTAAGTGCTGCTCCTTCTCAGCTCATCTCTGATGCCTGTCAAACAGCAGCTGCTGCTACAGGGAGCAGCTCCCAGAGCGTCTTTAGAAATGCATCCACCGGGACAGCTGCAGGTGCAACGAGGGGGCACCAAGGAATTTGTCCTCATGGATGGCCCTGTGAGCACATCAGTGTCATGGAAGTGCCCAGAGTTTAACATCATGAAAGGTTCTGAGGTTTGGTCATTGCCTTACATTGGTGGGTAGGAAGTGGCATCTCTGACACCTTCCCATGGCTCGGGTGGCTGGGGTTCAGAAAACCTCAGTGATCCAACTGGAGGCTTAGCAAAAGGAAGTCCCAAAAAGACATTTACAGTCCTCTCAGCTGTGTCCACTTGGAATTGGTACCCTCGGACTCTCCCGTATTTGGTCTCTGCTTCTGGTTGTTCTGTGGGACAGCAGCACAGAATCACATCACTGCTCTGTTTGTCAGTAATTGCTAGATTTGCTACTTAAATGTACAGCTTTTGTGCACTTAAACAAGTAGTTTTTACACATACAGCTTCAACAAAGTCTCATCAGCTTTAACAGTACACAATCTTAATGTGGTTGTTTTTGTACTCTTATTTTACTGATTTGATTACTAGTGTTTACACATTTAAATTTTAGTATAATTTAATTTAAATTTTAATTTTTAATTTTTTAAAATTCAATTTTTAATTTATTCTGATGTACTTTCATTATACCTTTATTAAATCAGTCGAGCTGACATTATTTCAGCCTTCGTTTTGATTGGTCTGTATGCCCATCCCCTTCAGGTATATAATTTGTATTGTCTTACAATACATGCATTGGTGGTTGCATAGAGATCTTAATTGTTTTTTGTTTTTTACCCTGGGTTGTTAGATAAAAACCCATGTTAAGATCTGTGCAAAAGTTCTCACATCAAATACAGATGTGGTAGTGTGGCTGCTCAGCCTCAGCAGGCAAGATTTTGGGACAGGGATTTGACTTTGCTTATTGCAAAGAAGGCAAGAAATACAAATTACTGAAAGCAGATTAAAAACCGAAATGAACTTTTTGCTACTGCAGCTCAATTGTGTGCCTGGCTCAGCCCAGGGTTTTTGCCCATTCCTGCCACAGGTTTGTGCCCAGCTCAGCCCAGGTTTTGTGTCCAGCTCAGCCCAGGTGTTGTCCAGCTCAGCCCAGGATTTGTGCCCTGCTCAGCCCAGGTTTTTGTGCCCGTCCCTGCCCAGGGTTTGAGCCCGTCCCTGCCCAGGGTTTGTGCCCATTCCTGCCCCAGGTTTGTGCCCGTCCCTGCCCAGGGTTTGTGCCCTGCTCTCGGATGGCCCCCAGAGGCAGCTGCAGGTGCCCTCTCTCCTCCAGCTCCCCTGGGCAGTATCCCCGGGGTTTACCTGTGGCCACCAGCGCCGTGCCCCCGAGGCAGAGGATCCAGGCCAGCAGCGCCGTGTCCCTCGCAGCTGCCATGGTGCCACTGGCACCGAGCCCGCGGGCCGGGCCTTTATAGGCTCGGCCTGGGCCGCCTTACGCAAGGCAAACCCGGCTGAGGCGAGGCAGCGCTCGGGCTGCGAGCCAGGCCGGGTGCGGGGAGCCCTCCTGCCCACGGGGCTCCTGCTGCCTGCCCAGCGCTCCTTCGCCATGGCATTCCCAGAATCCCGGGCACCGCGGCCTCCAAGTGCTTTGGAAACGGCCCGGCATTGCCGGGAGCGCTGTCCTGCTGCTGCAGCGCCTCCGGCTGCAGCTCCGGGGGAGGCTTTGCTCGGCCTGCCCCGCACACACCTGCGCGGCTCCTCGGCTCTGCTCGCTCGCATGCACTGCCTTTGGGTACTGAGATCTCCGTGTGGGAAACACACTCCAGCCAAGACCAAACCAACAGCCCTGCAGGTGTACTTTTGCTGAAGTAAAAATGGAGTCATTTTTATTCTCAGAAAAGCACAGGTGTGATTCACAGTGCCTGGAGATAGACCCCAGCCAGCTTTAACGTGGCTGCTCGCAGGGCAAACTGGTGGCAGGCACTGCAGTGACCCCAGGCAGTGCTGGCTGTGTCTCCAGCCTGTGCTGGGTTTGTGGTGGCTCCTGAGCTCTGCCCCAGTGCCCTGCCCGCCCTGCCAGGCTGTGCTGGGTGCAGCTCCTGAGGCTGAGGGCACGGCCAGCGCTCACTGTGCTCTGCCAGATGGGGAATGCTGCGAAGAAAACAATGAAGACAAAACCCTCTGTGCAGAGTACCAATGAATTTGGGCCCTATAGGTGTTCCCTGGTAGGCCTTTTGCCTTGATTGTCAAGAGTGACACTCAAGGTCTATAAAACTGGTCTGGGAGTAGTCTGCACTGTTTGAATATATAGTCTATGCAGTAATCATAAAGGTGTGCATTTTTAAATGCAGTAAATGGCACAGGGGCCGGGGGTACCAGTGATGGAGCTGAGAATAAGTTATCTTTTACATCTATGTGTGTGATGACGGTTTCCTAGACACCTCAGAAGGATTGCACAGGAGTAAACTCTGCACTCCTGTTTGCCTGCTTGGGTGCTGCTGTGCATTCTCTCACTGTCTCCTCTTACCTGGGACTGTTTCGGTTCCTGGCTAGGCAAAACTGTTTCCATGCAAGGTGGAACTGCAGGAATTCCCCCTTGTGGCTCTGCTCCCACACTGGTGGGCATTCATGCCTCAGTTCACTCGTGACACACAAGCTACAGGAGGGGTTCTTTGCTGCAAAGCCAAATATCCTGTACTCTGCCTGCTGCTCTCTCCTTTTGATGTAAAAAATTTTATTTCCAAAGCCAATTTATCTTCTATGACCTGATCTTTGCTGATTTTATTAGATTCCATATTTTCCCATTTACTTTCCTTTTGTTTACTGCCCTCATTACTATTTTAATTTCCAAGCTTTTCTCTTCTTTGTTCTGCTCACTACTTCTCTCTCAAGTACCCACTCTGCAACAACTCTGAGCCCACATCCTATCCACAGGCCTAGAGAAGCAGCCATTCTGAAAATAGTGTGTATGCAGACCAGTTTCTGTGAACTCTGCTGATCCTGTTTACAGTAGGGTAAGATGACAAAAAATGGGACTTTAGATCCCTACAGCCTTGTCTGGAGATACTCTGGTAGATCTGAAAGCATGGCCTATATGCTTTGCAAATGCGGAGACTCTTACTCCAGTGGCACAGACTTGTAGAATCTGAGGACAGTGCTACATACCTGGTGAGTATGATTCTTGAATCCTGTTTAGCATTAAAGAGATTTTGCAGCTTGCCCTCAATCAGTGAATAATGCATAAGTCATAATGTGACATGATTCATAAGTGTATAATGCACAAAGGTCAATGAAAAAATCCTGCTTCATGATGACCTTTGCCTCTTTGTACTGTAATAAACTGCTACCTGTCCTGATTTCAATAGCTGAAAAAAAAAATAGACAAATATTGTGGTAATCACATATCCTCTGAACAGAGAGAGACATAATTCTCTCCCAGGATTTTCCTGGGAAGCTGTGAGAAAGCTCAGAGAAAACAATTCTTATCTCCATTTGCTGCACCTGTTGTTGTGCACATGTGGAACGTGTTATGGAGACTGTTTACCAAAGAGTGGTTTCTTAATTGGACACTGGTGGTGGTGTTTGGATTCACTGACCAATTGGATCCACGTGTGTTTGTTGTGACTGTCTGGCAAGGGTGATGGTTTTTCGTATAGTATAGTATCGTGTAGTATAGTATCATGTAGTATAGTGTAGTACAATGAAGTGATTGATCAGCCTTCTGCAGTCATGGACTCAATGCTCGTTATTCCCCGTTCAGGGGCTCGCTGCTACAATAAGTGGTGACCCCCGAGGTCAGGAGCAGCCTGGGCTGGAGAACCAGGACCCTGATGGATCCGCAGCCGAGGCTGAACACGGAGGGGTGGGTCTGCTGAACCCTCATGGAAATCGCATCTGGCAGCCCTTTGTGGAGTCATGGGATGGGAGATGCTGCTGGGACCCCTCTGGACCCCGCCAGGACCCTGCTGGGATTCCTTCGGGATTTCTCCGGGTTGCCATCAGACCCTTGCTGGGACCCATGGAGCCCCATGCAGCCCGCTGGTAACCAGACACCGTCGGCTTCCCCAGGAAACTGTTCTCTGTTTCAGGATTCAGCTGTTCTCTGTTTCAGGATTCAGCTGTTCTCTGTTTCAGGACCAAGAAGGACATTCCGGGATGTCAAAGATCAACATCTCCAGTCAATGGACCTTCTCCTGAAACTCAGCTGATATTCTACAGGTAAAGAATCTCCCTGACCATTCTAAATCAGCTTCTGAATGAGGTTTTGATTGGCAACAGATAAACCTCTTGAGATTTGTTCTCTCTTCTGCAAAGGGCCCAGCAGAAGAATTGCAAGCATAGCTCCTCCTCTTCTTCTTCTTAATCATTTTTTACAGTAAAAAGGGTGGGATGTGGTAATCACATATCCTCTGAACAGAGAGGCGTGATTCTCTCCCAAGATTTTCCTGGGAAGCTTTGAGAAGCTGTGAGAAAGCTCAGAGAAAACAATTCTTATCTCCATTTGCTGCACCTGTTGTTGTGCACATATGGAACGTGTTATGGAGATTGTTTACCAAAGAGTGGTTTCTTAATTGGACACTGGTGGTGGTGTTTGGATTCACTGACCAACTGGATCCACGTGTGTTTGTTGTGACTGTCTGGCAAGGGTGATGGTTTTTCGTATAGTATAGTATAGTGTAGCATAGCACAGTGTACTACCATAAAGTGATTGATCAGCCTTCTGCAACCCTGGACTCAATGCTCGTTATTCCCCGCTCAGGGGACCACTGCTACAATAAAATATCACAGCCCCTGCTGAGGATTCAATGAAACTACAGAATATAAAACTTAGAGCTAGAGCCTCTGAAGTTTGGAGAGCTTTACCACATGCTAAAGAAACACTGTGAATCTCACCTCAGGAGATAAGAGCATCACAGTGCTTATCTCTACACAGAAATGAGTAAGACTTTCTGACATTTTCCACTGTGATTATTTTTAGTGCTGGCCTGTGCTAGGAAGTCAGTTCAACTGCACTTCCCTGCATCTGCAAGATGAGCATGTATTCTGTGCATACCCATACAGCACTGCCTGTTTACCTCCTTTTAAAGGAAGTGACACAACACTTCAAAGATTTTTCTCCCTTTTCTAACATTTGGGAGAAATCTTAATTCCAGCACTATTGTTACGGGTCAAATAACCACAGCAGTCAGAACTATCCTGTCTCAGTTGTAAAACCAACAGACAAAGCAGAACATTCTGTACTTTCATCTTCTTTCCACAGAGGACACTTCTGTATCTACAACACACCAAAGCTTCTGTACCACCAATAAACTTGGCATCAAGAGAGTCTTACTCACAAACTGGGTCTTCATTGATTTCCCTTTATTAAAACAACATTGCTGCTACATTCTGTCTTCAGTCATGGGGGAATGACAGAAAAACATGAGCGTTGGGGAAATTCGGTAGCTGTATTTGACAAGTGAGGATCAACTGGAATTATTACAGTGAATAACTGCAGGTGTGACAATTGTGAAGAAAAGGTGAGGGAAATGCAATTTTATCCTCAAATAAACTTCAATTAATTTTTTAATATCCCAATATTTTGCATATTATGTGCGTGTCTAGACTGTAAACTATAACTCTAATTTAAACTTCTTGTTTTGCGTGCTTTTGCTATTTGTCTTTTCAAGGATCACTTTTTTCCAGAATTCTACCTTCTTTTCTTTCAACTTTCTGTCTTTCTTTTGTTGTAGATTTATCTGCAAGTATTCTTCATTTAGGTTGTAAGATGGCCATTCAACCAGACCCTCTCCATTAGGATTTCTGTAAGCAAGAGGAAAGAGTGAGTGCCCTTTTCAGTCACAGGGGAATTCAATCACACGAAACCAGCCAATTCCCCATGGAGTCAGTGGAAAGCAGCGATATCTGTCATGAACTTCATGATTCTTACCCATTTCGAGCAAAGTTAGCCCAGTACTTCATTAGAGTTCTGCTGAGGTTCTTCTCTTCCTCTGTAACTTCACCTGAAAGACAAAATACAGAATAGCCACTCTGTGTGGCAGAAATCAGGACATGGCTCCTACAGCAGCAGCATTTCCCTCTGTGAATATGCTGGCAACTGGAAAATTCCAACGTGGCAACTGCAACACCACTGGCCAACATCACTCCTATGGCAAGCATCAGGGCATTTCAGCACTCCTCATGAATGACTCCAGCATCATTACCCTACTGTAGAAATCTGGGAATTTGGGAACAAGGAAATAAGGTGATGTGCCTGTAACCTTCCAGGAAATCAGAGCAGAACCAAAAAACCCCCGTGTGTCCTGCATCCCAGTACAACTCCAGGAATGGGCCACATGGCTGTGTTTCCTGGATCCCATTCTAGTTTTGTGGGACTGAAATTCTCCCTATTATTCAGAGCATGACTAGGCAAAGATTTCTCCATTCTCACACAAGATGGTGCCACTCCATTTCTCAGCACTTCAAGAGAATTTCTTTAAATATAGTGACACATAACATAAGCTCACTGTATCACTAGGTGAGAATTATTTCAGTTCCTGTGTGTTTTTAATTATAAATGCACCTCAATACACAAAGAAAAATGTTTGGTATTTTAAAGCCCTTGACAAATTCAGGCAAAGAGGAAAAGAGCTGTTCAGTGTTTCCTAGTGCCAAAGGTATGTAAGTAAAAAACAAAAAAAAGGAAAAAGCCGTGGTAACAGATTAACAAAGGCTTTACAACATAGCTGGATTGCTCCAAAGTTCAACGAAGTAAAAGGAAATACTTTCATTTATGTAGGCTTTGACCGACATATTTGATCAGACTATGAACTACTGTGCAAATCACAAAAATAAAAGCAGAAAAAAAATAGTGAATTTACTTAAAATAAGCAGAATTTTTGTGTCTCTGTCAAAATAAGAACTGTTCCTAATCTGTTCCACAGGAAAGAAAACACTTCATGCTGAGTACTACTGTCTTTGGCATATGTAATTAAAGGATATTGCTGGATTAATAATAATAATGTTCCTTGGAAAGTGGCATCATGTTTCTTAACTGTTCAGTGATTGGCAAATTCATTGGGAATATAACAATGTGGGATTCTGACAGAGGGAACTTCCAGAATCCCATGGAAATTTTGGGAGTACACCCTTAATCCTCCCTCAAGTATTAAGTGAATTGTGAGGCAAAACAGACCTAACCCTTGGATCTTCACACAGAAAATGAAACACTGGAATTCCAAGCCTTGCTCTGAACATGGCTGGAATCACTTCCTGCAAAAGCAGCCAAGTCCCTCATTCTCTGCAGCCTGACAGCCCATGGGATTTCCTCCAAGGAGGAGACACTGGCCTAAACTCCTCAGGAAAAGAAGAGATCCTGGATTTCCTGCTTCCCAAGCACCCTGCAAGTTTAATTGACCTTTCCTTCAATTTCATTTTTAGCCAAAGCCATTTGGCAAATTCATCACAGTGCTGGGACAATGACAGTGAATTTTCTAGCAAATATCCTCTTTGCTGAATTGCTGACAAGATGTGGGACTGACTGTGCTTCAGACCAAGCAAACTGTAAAGGAGAGAAGCTGGAGGAGATGGTTAAATGCATAAAACCAATTCTGCCAGGAGAAAGGGTTATGGCTTGGTCTCACTGCCAATATATGCACTTTAATCTGATAGAAATTAATAGAACACTGAATAGAAAAATGCCAGGGCTACAGGACTCATTCAGGAGTGAGTGGTGTCTGTTCCTTACTGCAGAGCTGGATGTCCCCAGCCAGAAATGGTCCCCCAAAGACAAAGCTAACTTCATCCCCGTGGTCAGCCTTCACATAGTCAGGTTTGCTGTCCCTGAATGCACTGGCCCGGTGCTGGAACTCGAAGAAGTAGGTAGGAGCTCCAGACTCTGCAAGACATAACATACAGAGAGTTACAGAAGAGATACATAAACTTCAGCTGTCATCAGCTGTTTAAAATACTTCTTTAAAAAGAGCTTAATACTGGGCACTTTTCTAGTGTAATTGTTACATTCAAATATGTACTTTTCCTTTTAATGCAAAATTAAGTCCTCAGCTTACACAAAAAAACCCCAAAACTGGAAGATCCACTCTAAGATAACATACAGAAAACAAAATTTTAAATTATTTCCACTTTGTAATATCTTGGCATGACTTGTCTACACCTACACATTAGAAAATTTACAGACCACAGAGTTGCTGACTTCCCAAGTAGCCATGGGCCAAAGGACAAAGGTGCTTTGATATGTTTTAATTTTTAAGCCTGTATACTTCAGTTAGCAAATATTTAGCTGTGTTATCACGCTCTGCTCTCAATATATTGTGATTATGAGCACACTTACACAGAGATAAGGGACACAACCCTGCAGATCTGTATCATTGCTCCCAGTGGGAATCTCAAGAAGTGCTGCCTACATATGACAGGATTTGTGTCTGCATCATTTGATCCAGCCTGCAGTAGGGGGTTTGAGTGTCCCACTGCTGTTGATCAGCTTACCCCTGTGATAATTCAGTGCTTTAATGGCTGGCATGACAATTGCCATGTCCCCCAGCAGGTCCAGGAATCCGTCCCGAAGCTCTGCAGGGTCCTCTGTGTCTCCCAGATATTCATCTAAGATCATGGGCAGAAAATCTGAGGGTACATCCTAACAGACAAGAAACAAACAGACAATCACTGTCTGAATTAACACCTAAATTTGCCATCTTTTAAACTTCAGAGAATCTCCAAAGGCACAAATGTCCAGGACAGCACCCATGTTGATAGGAAACAAAACCTATTCATGCTTTTTGTGGGCAAAAAAATACCAAACAAACCAACCACCTTAGGTCAAATTTGCACCAAATTTATATGGGTTAAAACTCTACAGGAATAAGTGTAGATCCAGCAATTTCTCCTGACAATATCTTCAGCTTCTGTTTTCATCAGGAGAAGAGAGATGGGAATTACAAAAGTAAATTCTCAGTCCTTGAAAGATTTATGGACCATTAGACAAGAGGACAAGGCCAATGGGATCTCCAAACAGTGTAAATTTTCAGGGTTAGAATTTGCTGCTTGAGAGATGCACCTCAAAACTAGGAGTGCAAAGTAACTACTTTAAAAGCTACATTTAATGTAAACATACTGGAAAATACACCTTGAAACTCTCTAAGCAGGAGATTAGCCATGAGATACCTTAACATTAAGGAAGCTATTACAGTAATCCCACAAATATGTAAGATAAAAGTATTCTTTGAGGTCTAGAATGAAAAAGGCATTTTCCCAAATCCCAGATCTGGCTCAATGCTATTTCTGTGTAATTCCATACACCCTGGTCCTGTCAACTTTGCTGGGATTCTCCCCAAAGCCTACCATGGCCTCAGCCCTCAGTAACGCTATGACTCAAGCAGTGAGACCCAAATCTGTTCCATACATGAAAAAGAAAATTCACTTCTCAAATTAGATTAGTGCAGCAGTACTTACAATCATTGGCAGAAAAACCTCTACAGTTGAGGCAATTGATTTTCTATCTCCTATTTCCCTCAAACTTTTCATTTTTGATGTCTGTACAGAGAAAAAACCCAATGTTATTAGCATACCATTCAATGTCTCCGTTATTTTAAACATTGAAACTACATTATTCCATTAATTCTTACTACTGGTGTTTATTTTTAAAGCATCATATCATATGCAAAAGTGCAGCACAATGCAGCAGCTGTCTTGAAAAGCTTGGATTTACTGCAGTAAACATTGTCTTGGTGAAGGTTTCTACATAAACCACTCCTAATACATAGTTTGCCCTTAAATCAATGTTAGGAAACTTATAAGACTAGAAAACATGAGGGCAGAGTTGAAGCAAAAAGCTGCTTCTGTCTCACAGGCTTATTGTCATTCTCTTGGGGGAGATCTTAAAAGTCACTGGCAGTCTGTCTCTAGTCCAATTGTTTGAGCCCTTTGAAATAAGACTAATGCAGTGTTCTTCCTCTTTTAAAGCATTACATAAAACAACTCTTCTGTCTGCAAAATAAATTCAAACAGATTTCACTTTGCATTGTTCTCCTGGGACTTGCAACCAGCAACAGCTGCTTCACAGATTCAGAACAAATGCTTCACAGATGGTACTACACAAAGGAAATATTTAGGAAATAAAAGAAAGGGACAAGAAAGGAGAGGACACAAATCCATCACCTGCAGTTTTTGTGCACTGAGAGCATTTGCTCATGTTTTGGAGGCACCCATTGAGTTCCCATGAGAAAGGAGAATGGACTGGGCACCTGCATTGTGCCCTCACTCTGCCCCAGATGAGATTTTCAGATGAAAGCTCTTTCTGCAGGTTGTGATACCAAGGGGAAGCTGGTTGAGGTGATCAGTGGCACATTTTTAAGCACACTGTGTATCAGCCCTGACTACTGAGCCTTGTGGGGAAAGGATTGGCTTTACTTGTCTTTCAGGAATAAGTCCTTGATTGTTGCATTCTTTTTCCTCTCCCTGCCTGGATGAGGGATTAAAACTGTAGGATAAGAAAGCACAGTAAAAAACTGATGTGTCCATGCAGTTTAGCTTGCAGGATGAAGCCTCTCTCACCCTCTGTGACCCAGTGGTTCTGAGTCACTGCAGAGCCATGATGCAAGCAATGTTTACCTTGTATGTATTTCCATCACTGCAAAGACTTCTCCTATCACTTAACACAAACATTAAAAACACAATAAAAATAAAGAATAGACATTAAATCACCGATCTGATGTTCCAGCCAAATTCATTGTTGGTGACTCCTATCATGAACGGGACTGCATTGAATTCTTTTCCAGCCAATATCTCCTCAGGTGGCTTATGAAGAAACACTCCATCCAAAACTAAGGGTAGAAATGAGATTTCCTGGAGGAAGAGGAAAAAAAAAAGATCAAATTAGTTGTTAATAGTATTTCAAATTTTTCCTTCAAATCATGTAAGATGTCCACACTGAATATCCAAAATGCAAAAAAGGGCTTTAAGAAATTCAAGTATCTACACCACTGTAACATAAATTCAGTTTGGCACAAGAGTGTAAAATGCAGGCCTGGCTGGGTCAAGTGTAGAGGAATGTAATGGGTTCCTGATCCTGGGCTCTTCTGACATTAAAACACAGGGATGCTCAGGCCTCACAACTTCACAGGTGCTGTGACACTGCCAAACTTCCAGAAAGAATTGATGTGTGAAATTACTTCAACATTTACAGAGTATTTTGACAAAAAAGATAAGAAAAATCAACTTTGGAACGGACCATGAATGAACTCTGATCAGAGGCTGAGCTAAAGTTTTGCAAGTGAGCCATTAAAAAGTTCTGTTGCCATGAAGTGTCACCTACCTTGCTGTTAAGGACTATGTGCTCTGCTTCCTGCTTCCTCAAGCAGTCCAGCAGGGACAGGGAGCTGCTTGTATCACACTTGAAGATACTGGCAATTTTCTGAAAATTATCAACAAAGACAAGCACTGTGATAAAATCACATGCTGCTGTTAAGAGCTTCTTAGTGGCAGATTTAAGTGAGCTTGATAGATCTTTGAGTATTTTGTTTTACTGGAAATGCTACAGTTTGATCACAAAGTGAAATCATTCTGGTGTACTTCTCTTTCCTGCTGTATTTCCATTCACTGTTTTCTCAAACTTTGCTGTAGAGATAATAGAAGCTTTAGTATAAACCAAATAAGGAAAAAAAAATACAGAAACATTTACATTATTACTGTCTGCCATTACAGGAAAAGATATTAGAAGGCACTTATAGAAAGTGATTTTATTTTAAGTTTGGGTTTTTTTGTTGTTTTATATTTAATTAATTTACTTCACATAAAGGCCCTCCCTAAAAGACTGTAGGTCAGTGAAAAGCTGAATTCTTCTGGATTCTTGTCAAACTTTCCATAATAAATGCCAGAGTTACTGTATCAAGTACAGTGGATATAAAACAGACATTTGCCTAGCTTGATATGTGTGTGACTGAAATGCCTTTGCCAGCCCATAGCTGTTACAATCATACAGCTGTCCAGTCTGTTTCTAACACCAAACAGAGCAAAATTCAACAGGTGTGCTGCAACAATAAACCGGATCAACTTTGTTGCATGGTATACAATGACATTTTCCCCTTTTCTCTTTTAAACAAATTATCACATAGAAGTATCCTTTAGATATCCATATATATCCTATATAGATATTTAGTATCCTTCTATCCATAGAAGAAGCCTGTTTAGCCTATTTTAGGCAATAAAGACTTTAAAATGCAAAAATAAAAAGAGTTACCTCAAGATCTGTTGAAAGACGTAAATCTTTACTGGGGGGAATTATAATTCCACTCTCTGATATTGCTTTATGAAAGAGACCCTTGGATAAAGGAGATAACACCTGCCAAGAAGGGAAGAACAAAAAGTATTTATTCTACATTAACATCCTTACCTAACAACTTCATGCTAGTTATAGTCTATTAACTCCTGGATTCGGTTGGGAATTACACAACTTTATTTGCTAAATCTCCAGATTTAGCCCAATGTGCTGTTAAACTTACTGTCAAAAACCATAAGTAAACTTTTGAAGACTTTTATTTTTATGTACTATGTACCTACATGTGCAAAAACAGAGCAAGATCCTGCAGATAACCCAAAGAGAGTGACAGAAGCTGGGTCTCCACCAAAGTGCTCGATGTTTCCTTGCACCCACCGAAGGGCAGCGACCTGGTCCAGGTACGCCCAGTTCCCAGGGGCGTGCTCATCACCAGTGCTGGAAGGAAAGCACAGAGCCCTCCTCAGCACAGTGACAGTGGCACAGCAGAGCCACCTCAGAAAGCACAGAGCCCTCCTCAGCACAGTGACAGGGGCACAGCAGAGCCACCTCAGAAAGCACAGAGCCCTCCTCAGCACAGTGACAGTGGCACAGCAGAGCCACCTCAGAAAGCACAGAGCCCTCCTCAGCACAGTGACAGGGGCACAGCAGAGCCACCTCAGAAAGCACAGAGCAGTGGCACAGTGGCAGTGGCACAGCAGAGCCACTCAGAAAGCACAGAGCACTGCTCAGCACAGTGACAGTGGCACAGTAGGGCCACCTCAGAAAGCACAGAGCAGTGGCACAGTGGCAGTGGCACAGCAGAGCCACTCAGAAAGCACAGAGCAGTGGCACAGTGACAGGGGCACAGCAGAGCCATCTCAGCACTCTGTGCTTGGTGCAAAGTGACCTACAGCCCCTCACAGTCACACCTCAGCCCCTGACTCCCTCCGTTCTCTGCTCACCCCTGCTCAGGTACACCCCTGGCCTTTACTCTGCCTGAGTTTTTGCTTTACACAGCAGAGGATGGAAGCAAAGTCCAGAACAAACATCCTGTCCAGCACCAAATAAGCCCAGCTATGATCTGATAGCAGGCTGCAATCACATGACCATGCAGATGGAATGTACAGACATTTCTCAGTGTTCTGAAGTCCTGATGTCAGTGAATTATGTACATTTAAACCACTCTAATATTGGGAAGCTGATATAGAAGCTCAGCACATTTAGCAATCAGAACTACCCAGTCTTTCAACATGACAGCAAGTATTTTTTACAAAGTGCAATAGGTGCTCTTACTTGAAGTATCCAAGGAGTCCCAGTCTGTACTGAATTAATACCACCACAACATTCTCATAGGCTGACAGTGCAGAGCCATCATACCGAGCAGCACCACCAAATATGAAATTGCCTCCATGGATCCACACCATTACCTTGGAAACAAAAGGGTGCAGATTTCACTTGAAAAAGGAAAACAATGTCAGAGAATTAGGAACACCAAATCACCGAAGCATGATGGCTGCTGAATTTCAGATTGGTGGACTTGGAATTTTACATGCTAATATTATTTCTGCTTGTGCAGCATCACATTTTCAAAAGCAGGAGCAATCATTACTTGCAAGCTTTATAAAACACAAGTTTGTTCAATGGTTTACATACAGGTAACTTGTCCTTCTTGCTTGAGCCAGCAGGGCTGTAAACACTGAGATATAAACAGTCCTCAGAAGTTTGGAATGCAGGGTGCTTTTCTTTAAAGTTTTTTTCAGCTGTTTTCAACAGGGACAGATCTTGAGGACAGCTTCACACAAAAAAAAAAAAAAAAAAAAAAAAGCACAATTATTAGTACTAAACCTGCAATAGCATCAAGGTAACAACAGTAGAGAAAACATTTTTTGTGAATCCCCACAGGGTGCTTGAATTTTGTCTTATCTATAATCAGTGACAGGTGCAGCCTGTAAAAGCACATCTCCACACCTGTACTAGAAACACTTCTCCAGTACTGGCAGTGTATCCACCACCAAATATCAACTCAGTAAACACAGCTCTGACCAGCACGGGCAGGCTCTGCCTACAAATGAACAGCTCTCACAGCGGTGGGTAAGAAGTTGCATCTCTCACACCAGTCCAGGGTTCAGGTGGTTCAGGTGGAGAAAACCTCAAGGATCCAAGAGGGGCTTTTGCAAAAGGAATTCCGAGGAAAACATTCACAAGCTTGTTTGTCCCCTTCACATTTGTCTGCGTTCCTTTGAGTCGTCCGAGTGCAACGGTCACTTCTGGCCCAGCACCACTCTGTCCTAGGTAATACAAAAGGTAAAAATAAATAAATAAATTAAATTGCATCTTCATAATTATCACACAGACTTTTCCATTAAGTATTTTTAACTGATAGCTTAATTTAGAATATTTCAGGTTATTCCTTTCAATTTTGTTCAGTCTTCATTTTGCTTTGGTGGAGTGACAGACGCCCCCTGCCAAACCCTCATGCCAGTGTCACCTGGAGCCAGGTAGGGCAAGATTTTGTCACCCTGCAAGGGCAAATTTCAGAGCAAACAGCAAAACCATTAGCACTTCCTAAATTTATCAGTCAACAAGATCTTTAAAAAATTTTGTTTAGAGAATTCAGAAATATTGCTGCTTTCTAACTTTTAAAAAAGACAGAAAGCTTTCTTTTCATTAAATCATCTCAAAAAGTTTCATCTCACAAAACCAGCAATTTTTGCATCATGAAGGCATTTTTGCAGATTAGTAATCAAAGCAGAAGAGATTTACCGCCTTTGTAAAAATCACTGGAACTTGGTGCAGTGGCTTCCCCAGCAGCAAGAACAACAACAACACCATCAGGTCGCGGGGCTCACCTTCTGCCCTGCACACGAGGAGCGCTACAAACCCAAACCAGGCGCAAAGCGACGCCATCGGGCTCGCAGGAGCCATTGTCACCCCGGCCGGGCTCCGGGGACTCTCCCCGCTTTTAAGCGAACAGGAGGGGACAAAGGTCCCGGTGAGAGCACCCTGGGTACGGAGCGCGGCTGAACGGCGGCGTGACCGGCAGCCAGCGCCTCCAGAGCGCCAAAAACAAACAGGAGAGCGATACAGCCCCGATCAGCGATACAGACCCTGATTATCGATACAGCCCCGACTACCGATACAGCCCCTGATTATCGATACAGCCCCGACTATCGATACAGCCCCTGATCAGAGATACAGCCCCTGATTATCGGTACAGCCCCCGAACAGCGATACAGACCCTGATCAGCGATACAGCCCCGATTATCCATACAGCCCCTGATCACCGACACAACCTCTGATTAGCGACACAGCCCCTGATCAGCGACACAGACCCGACTACCGATACAGCCCCGATTATCGATACAGCCCCTGATCAGCGATACAGCCCTTGGTTATCGATACAGTCCCTGATCACCAACACAGACCCTGATCAGCGACACAGACCCTGATTATCGATACAGACCCGGGAGCCGACACAGCCCCTGATTATCGATACAGCCCCGATTATCGACACAGCCCCTGATCACCGACACAGCCCCGATCACCGACACAGCCCCCGATTATCGATACAGCCCCGGTCACGGACGCAGCCCCCGATTATCGATACAGCCCCGGTCACGGACGCAGCCCCGGCGCCGCCGCCTCGCAAGGCGGGAGGGCCTCAGCCGGTCCCGGCAGTGCCCGGCGCCGATCGCAGCCCATTCACCGGCGGTCAGCGCCACCGGCAGAGAGCACAGGGCAAGTCTGAACACAGAGCTTAAATGCTATAAAGCTCTTCAAAACCCCCTTAATACAACAAAAAAAAGCACCAAAACACCACGACAAGCAAAAAGCAACAAAGTCCCTAACTCGCCCCGCCCCCCCCCGCCCACCAACAACCGGGACTAGATTACAAATAACTAGAAAGTAACATTAAAAAAAGAATAAAAACAAACCAAAACAGGTAATTCTTGCCTTAATCTCCTTTTAGAGGGGTGTATGAAGCCAAAATATGTCATCGCTAGACTCTACCACTCCAGTTTAAATTTGCGCGGGGTTCTTTTGTTTGACTGTTCAGAGTAGGGAACAGATGAGATAAACAATTGCACGGGAGCATTCTCGGCAGCGCCGGGCCCAGCGCGGAGCCTGGGCCGCCGACTCCATTCGCTTCCATCCGGGAGCTGCGACCGAGCCGGGCTCCGGGGAAGCCCGAGAGCCCCGGGACGCGCCCGAGGAGCCGGGCCCTTCCCGCGCCCGCCCCGGGCCCGCTCCCGCTCCCGCCCCGCTCCCGCCCCGCTCCCGCCCCGCTCCCGCCCCGCGCGGTGCGTCGCCGATCCCGCCCCGGGCTGGTTCCGGTGCCGGGGCCGCCATGGTGGGCCCGGGCCCGGGCGCGGCTCCGCTGGAGAACGCGAACCCGCTCATCTACCGCCGCTCTGGGGAGCGCCCCGTGACCGCCCGCGAGGAGGATGATGAGCTGCCCGACGCCATCGACGACCGGGAGATCTTCGATATCCTGCGGGAGCGGCGGGCAGGGCCGGGCAGGGCCGGGCAGGGCCGGGCAGGGCCGAGCAGGGCAGGGCAGGGCGGGCAGCGCCGCTTTCCTTAACGCGCACATCTCATCCGCTCCATCAATGACCCCGAGCACCCGCTCACCCTGGAGGAGCTGAACGTCGTCGAGCAAATGCGAGTGAAAGTGAGATCCCGCCGGGATGTGCTGCCCCAGCCGTCAGATAAATAATATAATATAATATAATATAATATAATATAATATAATATAATATAATATAATATAATATAATATAATATAATATAATATAATATAATATAATATAATATAATATAATATAACATTTAAATATAGAATAGTTAAATATAGAATAGTGAAATAATAGAATATTTAAATATTATAATATTTAATAGTATAAAATACAATATTAATTAGATATTAAATAATACGGAGTAATTAATACATATTATCTGGCGACGTAAAGTATAATAATATAATAATATATATTAGAATTATTAAGTATATATTAAATAATATATATAAATATTATATATTAAATTATATCTTGAATAATATATAATATTTAAATATATTTAGAATAGTTATAATTTTAATAACTGTCTTATAATATGTATAATATTACATTAGATTTATCTAACATAATATTAACATGTTAATGATACATGATATTTTATAATATATAAATATATTCACAGTATTTTACAATATTTGGCTATATTTAGAGTAGTACCTAAACACAGCACTGACAGATGTCAGTGAGCCCAGTGCCCTCCAGGCTGGGGTGGTTTGGGTGTGAGCAGCGCTGTCCCCGCAGGTGGACGATGCCCAGAGCACGGTGTCAGTGGAGTTCACGCCCACCATCCCTCACTGCAGCATGGCCACGCTCATCGGCCTCTCCATCAAGGTCAAACTGCTCCGCTCGCTGCCCGAGAGGTTCAAGGTGGGGATCAAAGCAAAAGAAGGGGGCTGTGTTTGAAAAAATTAAAAAAAAAAAAAGGGAAAAACCCAGCTTGCAGTGAAAAATAACTGGAGCTTTTTTCATTTTTGTGTGAGGGGCCCTGCAGGAAGCAGAGAGGTCCGTGGGTGAAATACCAGCACAGACTTCTGGGGCTGTTGGGGCTCTGGGGCTGTTGTCACGGGCCAGGGGGCTCTGAGGGCAGTCACTGCACTGCTCTGTGGCAGGCAGGAGGGCAGCTCTCACCCTGTCTGGAGCAGCTTAGACACCTGCAAATGCAGAATACTCTGCAAGTTTAGACTTTTATTTTATTCCATTATATAGAGTAACTGATAGTGGCAAGAATGTCCGTTCTCCCTACTTTGTGTTACTATCTTATTTCTATTAGTTTGAAATTAGCCTGCCAATGTTTTGTTGAACTCGTCCCCTGTTTCTTGTGTGCTGCTTTTCAGCTGGATGTTCACATAACGCCAGGAACACATGCCTCTGAGCATGCAGGTAAGGCTTTTAGTCCTCTCTTGTGTGGTCTTCATATTTGTTTTAATCTTGAAAATTAGTGAGGAGAGAGGTTCCCACAGCTGCAGAGCATCTGCTCTGTGTCTGGGACTTTCTGTGCCGGATTCTGGGGGATGTTCCACAGCAGGAACACGGAGTGTCACTGGGGTTGGGCTGCAGTGTTCTTCAAACATCTCCTCAGGCTGTGCTCTCAGTCAGCCACTGATTATTGCCTGAGCACGTGGAAAAGGGCAGGAAATGGGGATTTCTTGTGTCCCACCGGAGGAGCAGCTCCTGCCCAGCTGCTGTGGCAGAGGCAGAGCCCGGGGTGCCCTGGGCACCCCCAGCCCTGCAGCACCACTGAGCTGTGCTCACTCAGCCTGAGCACACCCAGTGCCCCTGTCCTGATGTTTCCTGTGGGTTTTTCCTGCAGTTAACAAACAGCTGGCTGATAAGGAACGGGTGGCAGCTGCCTTGGAAAACTCTCACCTGCTGGAAGTGGTGAATCAGTGTTTGTCTGCTCGGTCATGATTGCCTGGTGAGGAAATCATTGATGTTCTGATCTTCTCAACTAATTTTGTATACGAGTGGTGATGTTACAATTTACATAAAACTGTGAGCAAAATAAAATCACTAAATTCTCTTGAGAAAATGTTTCTTTGCTCTTTAAAAAAATACTATGCTTACAGACAGCTACAAAAATACAATAAAAATTGGTTTCTTAATTGTATGAGTCATTGCATGGGTACAATTTTCCATTAAAATCTTTTTTCAACCTCTTTTTAACTGGTTTCTCACTACTAAAAATAAGTTGTAAGCTTCATTTTAGAAGTGGATTTTGCACACTGGACTTCACAAGTACACCGAGGTAACTTTTAGTTAAAATCTTTACATTCCTGTGACAGTTTCAGACTGTTAATACAGTTTCACTTTCAGACATCACAAGTTGTAGAAGCTGGTGTGTGCAAAGCTGGAGGACATTTAGCAGTAAGCGTCCACACTTCCAAATCATGTGTCTCGTTTTAATTATCCCACCTTAGATTAGCCAGATGTGGAGGGCTCTTTAGACCTGTGTAAAACATGATTTCTTTTTAATTACTACTTCAGTGTGGTAGGAAATGCAGTATCTTTGAAGGAGGTTTTATTGTGCACCTGCAATACAGGAGTCATTACCAGTTCTCAGTATGAACAGCCCAGCAGGCTCTGCTGAAGGACTGTCCCGGCAGTCTTTGACAGCTAAAGAACAAGTTTTGCTCTAAGTGCTTTGAGATTTAATGCTAAAACCCAGCATTTATGCTTCTGGTTTGGGAACTGTGGCATTCACTAAACCGTTCTTTTTGGCAGACATTGACAATAGAGGAACTCATTAAGAATTAATTTGAATTTTTGTAAAGGATGTCTCTAGTCCTGGACCACATAGAAAAATGAGAACATGTTGAGAAATCCTGTTGGGTGTTTTGGTACATATATCTCAGGTTTCTGTGCTTGAAATGGCTCCTGAGGTATCAGAAAGTCTCTTTTCCCAGCTCTGTGACTGAAGAAGAAGCCGACATTCATCGGTTCTGCTTTTCAAGGTTGTTTATTTTCTCTTTTCTATCACATTCTTTCTCTGACCTGCTGAGATATGTCCAGGTTGTGGCACAGTCCCTGCCCTTGGGGTGCTGTTGGCTTTTTATACTATGTGTACTTTATTTACAATAATTTTCCAATACCTATCACCTGTGTTAGTCAGTCTGTCTCTACTCTAAACCAATCCAGAAGTGTCACCATCACAGCAGGAGATGGAGGAGAAGACTGAGAAGGACAGGACACGCCCAGATTCCTCCATCTTGCCTCCTGAACCCCCATTCTAAAACCCCAAAATTCTACATTTTCACCCTGTGACAAATTCACTAACACTCTACTCAAACTCTTGTGGCTTGTATCTCCTCACACAAAGTTGGTCATTGTTTCCATGGGCTGAAATCAAAGGCACAGGTGTTTGTGACTCCGTGCCAAGGTCTCTGAGCCCCTGCAGGGTCTCGAGCCATCCAGAGCACCCAGAGGAATGTCCTGGGTTCCAACACATACACCCATTGCAATGTTGCCTTCTTTGCCATCAGTTATCTGGAAAATAAGAGGTGCACTTTCTATAAACATAGGTTGTGCTCAGCAGTTTGATGGCAGTGCTTGGTACTCCAGTAGCATTTTCCCTGGCAGAGTCTCAGATGCTGTTTGGAAAGGGCAAAGCTTATGGACATTGTGTAAAGCTCAGCCTGGCAGTCCAGTCCAGTCCAGTGCTCCAAGTGTGAGTCCAAAGTCACCCAGCAAAGCAGGAGAGGGACAAAGCCAGAGCTGAGGCTCCCTCTGCGCAGGGCTGCAGAAAACCAACTGCAGCAGCTCAGCTCAGCTCTGCTGAGCTCACTTGGCTCAGCAGCCTTTGAATGGGCAGCACTGCTGGGATGTATGAATGAAACTGCAAATAAAGACAGTATTTATGTAATGTTAGTATTGGGCAAGGAACAGAAGGCCCAGCTTTGCTCTGCCTCTCTTGTTGAATCACTGAACTGATGAGTTCTGACATTGCCAGCATTTGCAGCACAGATGAAGCTCCAGCCATGGCAATGCATGCAGGCAGCTCCTGGGCACCACGCTTGGCTGGCTTGATTTTGCTTTCTGGTTTTTGGTGGCTTTTTACAAAGAAAATAATTGTTGCCCCCAAATTTTGGGGAAGAAGGAAATGCAGATGTGTGCCAGGGGGAGAACAGGAGGATGATTAAGCTGCCAGCAGATTGCTTCCACCTGCACTCCAAACAGAGAAGGGATCAATAAATGGTGCTTTGCTGAAGCTCTCTGCTTGGCTTTCACCACTGCCTAATGCTAGTGTTCAATAATTTATTGGGATGTTGGCACTTGCCTCGTGAAGCACACTGTGCACAGCAGCCCTGGGGAGGCACTTTGGGCCATTTACCTTCTCAGAGAAGCAACAGAATGTGTTTGATGGTTTATGTTTATAGTTAATGCTTGGGGGATGACTTTTCAGTAAGGGGGATCTGCCGTGGGTTCTCAAAGCAGAGGTCTGACTTCTGTTTAGGGATGGAGAATTCGGTTGGTTTAGATCTGGTGTGTTTGAGTGATGTGGGTGTTGTATTTACCACAGAACCGACCACAGTGGTGTTGCTGAAGGCCCCAGGCCCTCCTGTCCAGGCTCCTTCAGCTCTGCACTTGCTGATAATGTACCACCAGTTCTGGGGAAAACCTTCCACCCTGCTTTTGAGGATCATTAGCTGGTTCCTATTGCATGGAGACAAAGTGGGAGAACAAAACACTAATTTGTTAGAAATATTTCTTTTCAGATGTTTATGATTCCAAAACTCCACCCCTAAATTTAGCCTCTGGAATGCTTCGTAATAGGACACATTCCATGAGAAAGGATGAGCAGCTGTGTTGAATACAAACAGCCTCATTCAAGTCCAGGAAAAATGCCAGGAGCAGACATCTGCTGTGCATTCCTGAGCTCTGGGCAGTGTCTTCCAGGGGCACCTGGATGGCATCCCCCACTCCCAGTGTGCTCCCATGGCAGCTGGATGGCATTCCCCACTCCCAGTGTGCTCCCATGGCAGCTGGAGATGGCATTCCCAGTGGGTAGGCAGGAGCTCCCCCGGCCAGCTGGAGATGGCATTCCCCTCTCCCAGTGTGCTGCCACGGGTGGCTGGATGGCATTCCCCACTCCCAGTGTGCTCCCAGGACAGTGGAGATGGCATTCCCCACGCCAGTGTGCTCCCAGGGCAGCTGGATGGCATTCCCCACTCCCAGTGTGCTGCCAGGGCAGTGGAGATGGCATTCCCCACTCCCAGTGTGCTGCCAGGGCAGCTGGATGGCATTCCCCATTCCCCATGTGCTCCCAGGGCAGTGGAGATGGCATTCCCCACCCCAGCGTGCTGCCAGGGCTGCTGTGTGTGCTGTCCCTGCTCTGGGGTGTGTGTGAGCCCTCAGCCCCTCGGCAGGGGCAGCATCCCCCCAGTGCATCCCCCCAGTGCATCCCCCCAGTGCATCCCTGGGCTCAGCAGTGCCAGGGAAGCAGCTCAGCAGCTTTGTGTCCAAGGATGCAGCTGAGCATCCCTGGAAGAGCTGCACCCTTGCATGGCATTGCTGCTGGCGGCCCTGGGCTGGAGCAGCATGTGCCACACACTGGCAATGTTAATTAATGAAAGCTACATGTTAATTAATGAAAGCTATATGTTAATTAATGAAAGTTATTTCAGTATTCTGGCCATGCTCAGGAGTGATGTGTCTGCGTCAATGGAGGGCTTGGATAAAGATCTCCCTCTGGAGCTTTGATTTATAAACTCTGTGATTTACAATTTATTTTTTTATAGCTGTTAAAAGCATTTCCCTTTGGCCTGTCAAGCAGAGAACGGCACCACTCTCCCTTCCTTTACTAAATGCACTGTTTAGCATAAATGCAGACTGAGGTGGCAGAGTCAACATTTTTCCACAGGCAAAAGAAAAGTTTGTAGTAAAATCTCTCTGATGTTACTAAGTAACAGCAAAGAGAACCAAAGTAGGGAAAGTTGAGGTGTGTTTGAGTTTGCTGGTCTCACAGCCATTTGCCAGCAACATTTAATAGCACATAAAATTTTCATTCCAGAAAATGCTAAAAATACAGGGCATTTTTTCAAAATGCACAAATAGCAGCAAGCCCTCATTTCGTCCAACACACTTCAGGAGCTGCAGAAGATGTTCTGTCACACTCTGAGACCTTTTTACCTATCTCTTATTATCAATTCACACATTATTTTATGTCCTACCTTTAAAGAGCTTTTGCATCCTGCTGCTCACAAGTTATCTCCATTCCTTAACTTTTCTTTTGTGGATCTAGGGAGCAGCACTGTGTGCAGCGATGAAGATATCCTGGTTGTTAGGATGGATGGAACCCTGCTCTCCCAGTTCATTCCACCACTGCTCAGGGTCTCTTCCCAGCTGTCTCATTGGTTTGTTCCCTCACTGCAGCACTTGCTCCCTTCCCTCAGCAAGGTCCTGGAACAGGAGCTCAGACAGACTCTGCTTCCAGAGCAGCACAGGAGGGAGAGAACAGGCCACAAGGTAATTTCCACCAAATCTGTGGGAAAAATATAACCTGGAATGAGGAGCAGCTGCTGCCAGGGACCTTTGGGAAGAGAGAGGTGGCAGGGATGTGCCCCACCTGCCTGAGCTGCCACTGCCCTCACAAGGGGCTCTGTCCTTCCCCTGGCAGGGAAAGTTGTAAGAGCTGAAATGAGGGACATGGGACTCCAGGGGCTCTCCAAAATGCAGTTTATTGTATCCAAGAGGTTACAGCAGCCCAGGGTCATGGGTGACAGAGCTGTGCCTACAGCTGTCAGCTCCAGCTGCAGGCAGGCCTGGAGACCCTTTGGTTTTGGTTACAATGCATTCTATACTTTTCTTTGCTGAGCATCTTAATACAGTAGAACCAATCTATACCTTAACTTTTATCTATAGCTTATTATAACTACTATAATTACCATATTCGTGTTACTGTTCTCCAGTCACTAAAAGTCAGTACATTACAGTTTAAGCTAGAAGGTGTTTTTCAGTTTTATTGCAGTGGAAAATTCTGAGACCTTTTTTCTACTTGCAACTTTGCTGGCTTGTTTGCCTGTGCTGTCTTTCTGCTTGGTAAAAACATCTTCTTGTTTGGGGTGGGTTTATCCTTTGCTCTAAGCCATAAAAACCCCTTCTAACTAACACACCCTTTGCCTCCTTGGTTATCCAGTAAGACTGGCTCAGCAATTCTTTTCTTCTGTATCAAAACTTGCTTCCATCTCTATTCCTTCATCAGACTCCACATTTAAAAATCTTTCTGCCAAGCATCCATATCTGTGAGACTTTCTTGTCAAACTTTCATCCTTCCCAACAGAAAGTGAGCTCCCATCACCTCGTGCCGAGCACTCCCTGCGCTCCTCCCTCCCTGTGTGCTGCCTGCAGGGGAGGTTCCCGGGTGGGCACAGCCCCAGCCTGGCCCCGAGCCCGCCCTGGCTGGGCTGTGGCACATCCCGAGGCCCCATAAACCCCACGTTTTAGGCTGCCAAAGCCCACTGGCCTGCTCTGAGTGCAGTGGCCCCAGGGTTTGGGCACAGCTGAGCCGTGAGACTGGCGAGGCATCCCTGCCAACCCTCCTGGAGCTGACCCGGCCATCATTGCGGTGTCTTTGTGGTGTAACTTGGAGATGGTGGTTTGTCATAGCACTTTCCCCCCTAATCTACCCAAATTAGCTCCATCTGGGTTCCCATCAGATGTGCCACATGTGGCTTTGACTGGAATAACCTCAGGAGGTCGTCAGGAGCTTGCTTAACCCTTAAAGCTTCATTTCCCCACTTTGCTAATGGGAGAGATGGCATGTGCTCTGCCTAAGGATTATGGAGGTATCTAAGCAGCAAAATACTTTTTATTTCCCCTGCAAAGTGACAAATAAATAATCCACGTAATCTGAAATGCTTGCAGAGAGAAACAATCAATGCCAACAGATTCCATTCTTTTTCCCTAACAGTTTTAATACAACAAAACTAGTTTTTATTACTGAAAATCAGAAAACTGTTTCACTAACACTGCAGCCAACTTAAAAAAAAAAAAACAACAAAACAATCAAGCAATTGCTTTTTAGGCAGAAGGAAAATAATTAGGGCTGAGTCACATAAATTCTTTCTCTTCAAATTTGTACTGACTTACTTTCATAACAACACATTTATGCACTGGGTTTTTTGAACCATAAATCAACACTGTAAAGAGTCTGTCAAATTCTTTAGTAATGCTTCTTACTAATGACAAAATTGACTGGGAGCCTGAAACAGGAGCTGTTGTTTAAAAAATTCCTTCCCCTTTCCACTTACCATTTTAGGTCTGATCCTGGAAACCTTTAACTGAGGTCATACTCTGGATTATATTTTTAGCATTGAAGTGGTGAAGTTTTGTCACAATTATCTTTGTTTGTAGGACAATATTGGGCCATTCTGAGTAAAACAAGAGAGTGAATTTATTTTTTTCAACCAAAAAATGAACGTTGTATCAGCTTTAATTTCAGTCATACCTGCCTTCCTTTAAGTGCATGTGCCATTTGGGTGCACAGAGTTCAGTTCATCTGCGGTTTAAGCCCTTGGCTGCACAGGAGAAGCACCTATGCAGGTACCAAGTCACACAGTTAACTGGTTTTCTGCATTTTATGGCTGAATAAATAAACACTGCAGCTTAGATGCAAGATCTGTACACATCAGGTAATGCATCATATTATTGCAATATATTCTGCTAATCCTTAAAACTGCAGGAATTTCGCTGGGAGTGTTATGAAGCCAGTGCACCTTCCCCTGACATTTTGCTGCCCTGCGGGTTTCAGCCTCTTGACCCTGCTCGAGTGTTTCTTTCCCTGCTGCAGAGGAATCGCGTTTTCTCCCCGGCTGGCGGGGATCCCTGGGCAATCCCAGGATGGGTGAGCCTCAAACCGCGCCTTGGTCCAGCTGGGAAGGATGAAAGCCAGCGCACAGAGTGGGCTCGGATACACAAATAAAACAGGATGCCAAGGAGAGGAGAGCTGCCAAGGCTGTGATGTAACGGCCCCGATCAGCCGCAGGCGGGTCTGCGCCGGGAACAGCGCTCGCCACAGCAGCCCCGCAGGGAGCCCGGGCCGGGCAGAGCCCGCACGGCTCGGGGGCTCCGGGATGGGATCGGGATGGGATCGGGCCGGGCTCCCCGCAGCTCTCGGGGCCAGCCCAGCCTGGCAAACCCCGCTGGGCAGCGCCGCGGGCTCGCTGTGTGACCGCACCAAGAGAGCGAACACAGCCGGCCAGCCGAGAGCAGGGAATGGGGAAATGGGGATGGGAAATGGGAACGGGGATGGGGAAATGGGAACGGGGATGGGGAAATGGGGAAATGGGGACGGGGATGGGGAAATGGGGACAGGGATGGGGAAATGGGGACGGGGATGGTCCCCGGGCGGGCCGGGTCCCCGGCAGGTGGAGCCGCAGGGTCGGCAGCGCAGGGCGGGTCCCGCCCCCGCGGCTCCTGCCGGGCACGGCCAGCCCGCGCTACAGACCCTGCCCGGGCACAGACACAGACCCTGCCCGGGCACAGACACAGACCCTGCCCGGGCACAGACACTGCCCGAGCACAGACACAGACCCTGCCCGAGCACAGACACAGACCCTGCTCGGGCACAGACCCAGCCCGGGGCACAGACACAGACCCTGCCCAGGGCACAGACCCTGCTCGGGGCACAGGCACTGCCCGGGGCACAGGCACTGCCCGGGCACAGACACAGACCCTGCCCGGGCACAGACCCTGCTTGGGGCACAGACACAGACCCTGCCCGGGCACAGACACAGACCCTGCTCGGGGCACAGACACAGACCCTGCCCGGGCACAGACACAGACCCTGCTCGGGGCACAGACACAGACCCTGCCCGGGCACAGACCCTGCTTGGGGCACAGACCCTGCTTGGGGCACAGACACAGACCCTGCCCGGGCACAGACCCTGCTTGGGGCACAGACACAGACCCTGCGCGGGGCACAGACACAGACCCTGCCCGGGCACAGACCCTGCGCGGGGCACAGACACAGACCCTGCCTGGGCACAGACACAGACCCTGCCCAGGGCTACAGACCCTGCCCGGGGCACAGACCCTGCCCGGGGCACAGGCACTGCCCGGGGCACAGACACAGCCCAGGGCACAGACACAGACCCTGCCTGGGCACAGACACAGACCCTGCTCGGGGCACAGACACAGACCCTGCCTGGGCACAGACACAGACCCTGCCCAGGGCTACAGACCCTGCCCGGGGCACAGACCCTGCCCGGGGCACAGGCACTGCCCGGGGCACAGACACAGCCCAGGGCACAGACACAGACCCTGCCTGGGCACAGACACAGACCCTGCTCGGGGCACAGGCACTGCCCGGGCACCTCTGCCCCCCCCCTTGGCCAGGCTCATCGCCCTCACCCCGGGCTCCAAGGCAGGATCCTGCTGCACCATATCGGCTTTTCCGCTTGCAGTTGACCAAATCCCTTAAAAAATCAGTGTATACCATCCCCAGCAGCTCTGTTCCTACATATAGTGATGGACTGTTCTTAAAACAGGATGTCTTTTCCATTCATAAAACCTTTTTCTTTTTTATTTTTTTTTTAAGCTGACACAATTTCAGCTGATCTGAGACAAAATTTATTTCAGCTGACTTGGTAATTATTGAAGCATTCCATTTTAATCTGGGTGATGGTTAATGAAATCTGCCATAAAATCGTTTGTGGCTTTAGTCTTTGTACAAAAACCTCACAAATATGTAATAGATATGGAGAAATAAATAGGAACAGTATAGAATGCATTGTTATTTTCTGTCACAGCTAATCAAGGGAAGCCTATACATCAACATGGCCTGATGGTGCCAGGGTGACAGACTCATTTCTCCAATGAACCCTTTTCTTCTTATATGGCAAAAAAGCACTGCATCTGTGTGACATCATCCAGAAAAATCCTCCTTCCTGAAAAATACTATATTCTTTTTTGTTGCCTAGCTACGTGCTGCTGTTACCTTAGAAGGCTGTAGATTCATCTGAGTGATCCTGGTGGAGCTGGTGTGCTTGAACAGAGGAGTGAGTGATGCAAATTTATAACCCCTGTGAAGATATGAAAGAAAGGACTGAGTGTGAAAGAAAGGCTTTGCAGCAAAGCAATTTTCTGTGTATGTCATATTTCTTTATGACATGAATTGTTGAATAAAGACCATTTCACCCCACGGCTGTGGGTACACGAGCAGGCAGAGCCTGACTGACACACACCTGGTGTTTTTAACGTGAGAGTCTGATGCCAAGGCAACATTGGCCTGATTCATGTTAATTACTGCGGTGAGTAAGTGTAGAGGAGGGAAAAGAATGGTGAGGCCTGATTCTGATCTCATTTCCAAAACTGTGACATGGAAAAATGCCGTGAAAAGCAACCAGTGTGCTGAATTCCACTGGCACCAGAGAATGAGATGATCACTGAGTCTTTCCCTGAACGTAAGAAGCGTTGATGAGTTGGGAAATGAGGTGCCTAAAGCCCAAAGGTTTACACTGTAATGTGCCTGTCAAAAAAAAAACCAAACAACCCTGACTGGAAACCCTTCATGCCTGAGACACCCGAGGCTGCGAGCTGAGCAATCCCTCCCTGCCACTTCCCAGGGGGATTGGCAGCTCAGGGTGCTGAGCTGGGCTGGGCTGGGCTGGGCTGGGCTGGGCTGGGCTGGGCTGAGCTGAGCTGGGCTGGGCTGGGCTGGGCTGGGCTGGGCTGAGGTGAAGCCTCACTGAAGACTCCCATGTGCTGCCATTCCTTAAATGGGGGTTTGCCTCTGGGAAGGTGAACAGGCAAATAAAGTTAATTCTTTCCTGCTTCACTGCAGCTGGTTTGGGTGCAGGATGTCATTGACGCCCATCAGGATTTTGCAGTTTTGTCTCTAGGACTGACAGACTCCCAGTACTGGATTTGGATTCAGATTTATCTAGTTAGGGCTGGGTTTCAAATGAAGATCTGCATTTGCTTTCACACTGTAACATTTTTCAAGTCTGCTGCCTATAAACCCCTTTATGTAAGAAACACACTTCACACCATTCTCTTACCCCAGTCTGGGCTCATGCCTGCTCTCTGTATTTAATCATGAGCCTAAACATGGACCATTTTATATTTTTTGAGAGAGTGGTGGATAATGAAGCATGTTGTGATTACAATAATTACATGACTTCTCAAGAATAGAATCAGAAAGAAATTTGACAATTTAATATGAGAAAAAATTTAAAAAAAGAGAATTCTTTTCATTCTAGTATAACTCTACAATTAGAATGGTGGGGGTTTTTACCAAAATGTCTTGTACAGCAGCAGAGGCAAAGCAGGAAATGTGGCATTCAAACAAGCAGAGATTCCTTTTAGTGCTATGATGCAAATGTGGAATTTGCCAAACTCAGCACATTCCAACTGGACGAATTCCGAGTTTTTCCTGGAAGAAATGATGATATCTCTCACATCCAAATTCCCACACACTTCACATGGGTGATTCCACCCACCACAGGAAAAGACACCACAAATTCTGCACTGGCTTATAAAGAAGTACAAAGCTTTTCCAATTCAAATCCCTAAGTCTCCCCTGTGACTGTAATTTTTTGTCCCTGTTTCAAGGTTTCATTTCTGGAAATGTAAGGAAAATGGGGTTTCCCCTCAAGGGAGACAAGAGCAAGCGTTGTCACCCAAAGGAGGGGCAGCTCTGTTTGATCCTGTCCCCACCAGGAGCTCACATCACCTGCAGGGTTTCTCAGCCTTGCCAATGCACATTTGGACACAGGACCGAAGGCATTTGTGTAAAAAAAGATACATTAAACATTCCTTGTCCCCCTTTTCTTATCTGGCACACAGAAGAGGGCAGCAGAGCCGAAGTTTCACTCGGTATTGCCACAAACGCTCTCAGCTGTGTTTCTGCCCTGTGTCCCTTCTCAGCAGGGCATCCTCGTGGCTCCGCGTGCTGGAAGCCTCCTGGGTGTTTGCTCCGAGCATCACAGGGCTGCCCCTCCTACAGGTTCAACCCAGGGAGACTTTTCCTCCTCCGCCTGTCATTATCATGGAAATATCTACATTATGACAACTCTATCCAGATTTTCACAGCTGCTAACAGGCAACTTTTGAAGGCTCTGTCCTGCAGGTGCATGGAGAAATGAGTTCTTGGGTTAGCAAGGGTGACTCTAGGCTGTTTTCTACCCAATTTCCTACCTATTAAATGCTTAGCTTCTCAATAAAACAGAAGCAGGTCGGCAAAAATGTTACTCAGTGCTCAGTTGACAGCATAAACTGATGCTAGGAATTCTTGGGATTAACAAAGAAAGCAGAAATTCTCGTTATCCCCAGTGAGAGTCCATGGGAACATGTAGTTTGAATAATCTGTGTCTCTAATCTGTACTCTCTGTCCCCTAATGTCCAAAGAGATGTGTTAGTTAAGATAGAGAAGGGCAAGTGGGGATTGTTCGTGTTTATACACAGAGTGAGGAACCCCAGGTTCCTAAGCCACAAGAGAAAACTGCTGCAGAAAGCTGTAAAACCACTGCACGTGTGAAGGAGACACGAGGGAAATATTATTTTCTGCTTCAACATACGGTAAATGTGGGTGGTACAGGGTATTGAAAATCTACATGTGTTAAAAAACAATCAGAAAAATATACAGAAAAATCCTCCATCAAGAGCCTCTGGTGGTTGTGTGTGTGTGGTTTTAATTGTGTTTATCATGTTCTTATTGTCCATTCTTCTTTAGATATCTGCCACAGACAGTTGCTGGAAAGTGGCTGTAAGTTGAGTCTGACCCAGGATGGCTCCTGTAATTTGTTATTGTAAATAGACTCACTCCTCTTGCCAGGAGCTATTGCTGGCAGACAGTAAATCTTCCTTTCTCAGTTTGCTCCCTTAGCAGTACGTAATTCCTGTAAGACAGACAGACAGACAGCCACTTTGCCCCCTCCCTAAACCAACTGTCTGTAAATTCAGAAACCTTTTCATGGTCTCTGAATTCCAGATATTTCTCGTGAAGGGGCTCTGGCATCCCCCCCAAGGAGAATACATGGTGCAGGAATATTTGGCAGTGCAGTCACAGGGGATGATGGATGTCACACACATTGGCTGTGACAGGTTCAGTGTGAAAAAGAGGAATTGGGGGTGATTAAAGAAAACAATTATGGAAATGTCTTAGGTCATGCTCTGCTTTTACTCTGCACTTGAAATGCAATAGGGGCAGGCAGCTGACCACATCCAGTGAGTGCTGTGAGCCCAGGGGATCCCAGGCTCTGCCTTCCCCAGCCGCCCGCTGACAGGGAAACCCACGGCTGGAAATCTAAAATAAAGTGGGGGCTTAAGTTAAACTGAGACAGAATGCTTTCCCCAGGTATACCCCAAGATACATCAGTGGTTCACTAACAGTCTGTGGAAAGGAAGAGGAGGAACTCCGTGGGCACAGTGAAATTGGAGCTGCCCCTTGTGCGAGTGCTTTTTTCGGGAGCTGTGATTCACCTGGTTCCGCTGGTCACCAGCTCATCAATGCTGGAAGTTTTGTGGCTTACTCAAAGCAGTGAGAAATCCAGAGCAGCTGAAAGAGGAACCACATTTCCAGTTACTCTTGACCCAAGTTATTTTTTGCACTCCTTCGCAGGAGTTTGAGAAGTTCTTTGCTTTACGTTATGAGCCATGGACTTAAAACGTGTCTATTTTATCATTCTCTACCTGAAAATGCAACAGTTCTGCATTCTTTTGCAGTGATCTTTGCAATTTCTGGTCTGGAGCTGAGAGGAAGCACAGCAGCCATGAAAGGCTTGTTAGTTGTGTAGCTATAACAATGGATTTAGATGGGTTTCTGCTTGCATTCCCCCCTTGGCACTCTGTGTGAGCTTTCTAAGCTGTATCGATTTCTATTGACTCCAAAGCTCATATTTCTCACATTATTGTTTCAGCCCCAATTCATGGCTACCACTACTCCATCAAAAATATTACCTGCCATTAAATCCAAGGGTAATTCTGAGGGAAAGCTTGGCCCCTGGCTGAAGGGCTGTGCTGCCCTCCCTCAGCACATCCCAAGGCAGGGGCAGTGAGGATGTGACATTGGTCACCTCCCCTCAGAGGAGCTTGTGCAGGGCTGGGAGCTCCAGCTCTGCTGCTGATTGCACAGTTCAAAGAGTCCCCTGCTTTTACCCCATGCATTAACTGCCAGACAATGGAATATAAATAGGCCTCATGTGAAAAGGTCTGATACAAACGGAACCAGTTAGCCCAGGGCTGTTCAGCTCACACTAATCTGGGGTTTTAAGGGTGATGGTGAGTTAAACTTGATACCATGTTTGCACTATATCCTGCTTTTTTTGTAGGATAAGGAAAAAAAAGTTGTTTTTCATTTCCCTGTATCTCTATCTCTCTTGCTTAGGTTAGAACCCCGACATATTTCATGCTGCTGCCTCTGTCTCTCCTCCCAGTGGCCTGAGGGTGTCAGTTCTGTAAAAAAATAATAATAAATGCTGCTATTTCTTTCTCAGTCCAGGTATTTGGGAGGCAGCCAGGCTCACACTTCTGCAGGAGAAATGCTTCATGTAACTTGGCAAGAACAGACCCTTGTGGGTGTCTCTACCATTTGTATAGAAATAACTTCATGCACACAATGGCTGATTAATTAGACTTGAGCAGGGCAGATGAGTTGAAAGGTAAGGAGGAGAGAAACCAACAACTTCAGTGTAGAGCCACACTGAGAGCAATGCTGACCCCCAAACCTCACTGCTGCTGATCCAGCCTTTGGACTGTTCAAAATATTCCTGTTACTCCTAATCAGCTGTGAAAGAGTTCTGATGTAAGACAGCAGCCACCCCAAAAGTAATAATATTAATTTGATGTAAAAAATATAAATGCTATTTATAATATGGCATTTGACCTTGAACAAACACTGATGAGGAAGAACCACATAAAGTTCATGCAAGCTCCAGATTTTTCTCTTTTAACCTGAAAATTCAAAGGGGAGGGCGTTAGGTTTTACATGCTTGGTTTAGTTTAGCTTAGTTTAGTTTAACTTAGTTTATCGCTGCACCCCTGCAAAGTCTGTGCTTGTCATTTAGACCATGAAATTCCCCCTGCCCCTAATACAGAATAAAGGAACTCCTTGGGCTTTGTTACCCCAGGAAGACATAAATGGAAAAACAGGATCAAACTGCATGTTTTACATTTTCCAGATGATGAAATGTACTTTTGCACTAGAAATTAACACTGCCACTTCTCAAAAGCTTAAGGAAAAGCAAGAGGGAAAAGAAACAGAGAAAAAATACAACAGGAAAGAGATAACAGAAAAAAAGAAACTGGGTATACTACAACAGTGAAATGCAAAAAAAAAAGGCACCTTAAGTGGAAAGTCTATGATATGAGGAAAATGAAAATCATGCAAAGATGAAATGAAACTGGAAAAAAAAAATGTAATCCCTTTTTTAGAGAAAAGTAGAATCTAGAACAATAGAAAATAAGAGTAGAAAAAGCAAGGCATGAAAATCTCTTTTAAATAGAAATAAATTCCAGTTCATGTATCTGTTAGAATCATGGGCAGGCAGAAGTGGAAATGGAGGACAGGTGAGAAGGAGATGATCCTAAAGTCCTTCAAAGAAACTGGAAAATCACCATTTGAAGCCTGTGGGCTCATATGCCCCTCACTGAAATCAGTGGGTGCCACAGTAATGTATACATGAAAATACAATAATTATAATAATTACCAGCAAATAGGAAAAATACAGTAATAATTACCAGCAACTACATGCTATGTGAAGAGATATGTTCTGTTTCTCAAGTGATTAACCTGAATTATCAGGTAATTCCTTCCAGCTTCACAGAATAGCTGGACCTACAAAGGTCAAAGGAGGTGGCCCAGCTGGTGACCCCTGTGATGCCCCAGGCAGAGGGTGCAGAACAGCCTTGGCACCGAGCTGCTCATCCCTCCAGGAACGAGCACAACCCCAGGCCATCTCCCTTTCCAGTAAAGGACACTCCAAGAACCCAGTGCCAGGTCCTGGGCAGGATCCTGTGACCATGGTGGTGTTCTATAACCCTTAATTCATTACTTGTACCTGGGTGCTGGCAAAATACCCCAGCGTTTGCCACAGAATCCTGAATTTTCTGTAGGATTTCTACTGGGTGTAACTTTATTTTCAGTCCCTTTTCCTGCTGAAATACTGTTCTCTCAAGGTTTTTATTAATCACTTTGACATATGCCTTTCCTGATAGTTTTCCTGCAAGTGGTCTAGCTCACATTTACATCATTAAAATACTCATAATTGTCATCAGCAGAAAGCTTGATTACTTTTACAGGATTACAGGAGATTACTTTTTCAGCCTGTAAAGCAAAATGCAGCTTCTTTGAGTTGTGCCAATGAAATCCCCATTTTTATGTGTTTCCAGTCCAATAGTGGTGTATGTGGCACAGAAGTGGCACTGCCTCTTTGGTTCTGTTGCTTCTCAGATTTCTCTTTTTTCACTCAGAAAATAATTAAAAGCATCCCCGCTTCATATGTCAACTTCTGAAGTGTGACCCTGACACACAGCAAAGGTATCCAACAAAGTTTGGTGCAAAAGACATAAAAACTCCCTGAGAATAGTTTCAGGTGACAATGTTAGGCAGAAAAAACCCAAATTTTAAGGAAGTCAACTGAACACCAGCCATATCTACATTATCTAATTATGTAAATACATCTGAAGTGTATTTACATAATACACTTCAGATGTAACACTAAAATTAATTGTCTATAAATTCAGAATGATCAAGGCAGCTTGGCAGATTCCAGTTTATCCAACTGAAGTATCTACAGTGTCGTTTCCAATGCTACCCATAATTTGTTTCCATATGGTTCCAAATGCCAGCCAGAGGTTTCTAACTCAGCTCAGTCAGCTGAAGCAGGCACGTTTTGCCACCAAACTCTGTCTGTTTGAACTGACAAGGCTATTTTCGTTGCTGTTTTGTGAGACAGGCAGGGACAGCTTGCTGCAAGCACTTGATGATCTTTAACTACCACGTTAACACTCCTGACTGCAGTTTATCAGCGTGAAGCGGCCAAAACCACCCCAAAAGTGTGGACTGGAGAATTATAATTGGCTCCTGAAAATAACGGGATATTCACCCACTTAGCCCAAACCTACAGAGTTTTCTTTCCCATACTTTATTCCCTACATCTCTAGCTTGGTTTCCATCACCTCCCTGCCTCTTGCCTTCCTTAACCTTGTTTCTGCCGCTGATTTGGAAACCTAAAACTGACACGAGTTCGATGGCAGCCGTGGCTGTCCGGAGGCACCGGGGTTTTCCCGCTCTGCCGGGGCTGTAATCTTTCGGGAGCAGAGGCCGGGGCTATTTTGGCCCTACAATGTCTGACATGTTTCGGTTGCTAGGTAAACAGCAGGCTGTGTACACGGCGCTGGGTGAGCCACGCAGGGGACGAGTATAGCTATCTGCTGAGTCCTTTCTTCACCCGATCACATGCGCATGACTGTGCCACTCATGAGATAAGACTTTCACTGTCTCGCTTTGCTGCTCAGGTGAAAGCGAGAGGAGAATTTGACCTTTGTGTTGCTGCTGGCCTCTCGAAGCGCTCACGCCGCACGTGTGTGCGTGTGAGCCCCGCACGGGCAGCGCTCCGAGCGCTGGGGAGAGCGGGCACAGGGGATGCGAAGGGTGCGGGTATTCCCATTAACACCCCCGTACGCGCCGGGAGAACGCCCCAGCTCCCAGCCGTGACAGAGCCGAGGGAAGGATGCTCCCTGTGCGCTCCGTGCGCTCTCACACGGGCTGGGAGGGGAAACGAGGGACACACAGAGCAAATGCTGCGGGCACTGCACCGGGGGCAGCGGGAACGAGGGACACACACAGCAAATGCTGCGGGCACTGCACCGGGGGCAGGGGGAACGAGGGACACACACAGCAAATGCTGCGGGCACTGCACCGGGGGCAGCGGGAACGAGGGACACACACAGCAAATGCTGCGGGCACTGCACCGGGGGCAGGGGGAACGAGGGACACACACAGCAAATGCTGCGGGCACTGCACCGGGGGCAGCGGGAACGAGGGACACACACAGCAAATGCTGCGGGCGCTGCACCGGGGGCAGCGGGAGGGGAGCGCCGGCCGGCGGGGCAGGGCAGGGCAGGGCCGGGCGGTGGGGCCGAGCCCGGCAGCCCCGGGGTTTGCACATCCGCGCTCCGGGCCCGGCCCTCGCCTCCCCCCGCGCTCGCTGCCGGCCGAGCCGCGCCGACGGGCGGGACCCCCGCGCTGACAGCGCAGCGGAGCCGATCGTGCCTCCCCCCACCCCCGGGGGGCTCCCGCCTCCTCCCGGGCTCCCCGCGCCGCCGCCGCCCCCGCACAGCGCGGCGGAGCCCGCGGGGGCGGCGGCGCTGCCGAGGATGCGCTGGCGGAGCGCCCGGCGAGCGTCACGGCGGGGAGGGCCCCGCGCCTCCGCCGGGACATAAAGAGCGGCGCGGGGAGCGGTGGCGGCAGCAGAGCTTGGGGAGCTCCCGCGGTAGCCACCGGGGAATCCCTCACCGATCCCTCACCGCGCCCTCGCTCCGCGCAGCGCCCCGAGGTAAGCGCGGCTGCGGGGCCGGGGGCTGCCGGGGTTCGGGGCTGTCCGGGGTTCGGGGCTGTGCGGGGCCGGGGCTGTGCGGGGCAGAGGGCGCTGACGGCGCCGCTGTGCCCGCAGCCCGGGCTGACGGCCGTGCCCTGCCCGCAGCCCGATGACTCTGAACCGCGGGGACAAGCGGCGCGGCAGCACGCCGTTCGCGGCGCAGCAGCACCTGCACCGCCGCAGCATGCCCGTGGACGAGCGCGACCTGCGGCCGCTGCCGCCCGAGGAGCTGTCGGGCTTGGTGCGCTGCACCTCGTACAGCCCCGGCGGGCAGCACCGCCAGAGCTGGGCCTCCGACTCCTCCGACTCCGTCATCTCCTCGGGCAGCGACTCCGACGGCAGCCTCTACAAGGTGATCCTGCTGGGCGAGCACGGCGTCGGCAAGACCAGCCTGGCGCGCATCTTCGGCGGCGTGGAGGACTGCGCGGACGCCGAGGAGGCCGGTGAGGGCACGGCGGGCTCGGGGGTGCCGGGGAACCCCGGCTCGGAGCCTCCCCTACGGCCACCGGCAGGCATGGAGGAGCATAACTTCTTTTGCTGAGCTGTTTTTATTTAATTTTCCATAGGAAATACATACGACAGATCAATTATAGTTGATGGGGAAGAAGCGTCTCTCGTGGTGTTCGATATATGGGAGCAGGTACTTACAGCTCTTTCCTCATGCTTGTGCTTTGTGGCTTGGTCTGTAGTTCTCTTAGGAAAAAAAAAAGTAGAAATGGAACAACTATGCTTATTTGTTCAATCAGATAAGTGACATTAAAAAATTAGAATTCATACTGCCTTTTGTTCTCTCTGCAATTAATTTCTTGTAGCTAGGCAGGCAGTTTAAAACCCTGAATAGAGCTGAGTGAGACTCTCTCAATGCTTTGAATAATCGGTATCTTACATGAGCAGCCCAGGGAATTACTGTAAAATTAGAGATTGTCAATCTGATCAGTGCACACCTGACATTATTTCTGGAAACAAGAGAAATTTATTTTGTTTTGTATTTTAAATAACAAAATGTTTGAAATTTTGGGGAGATTGGCTTACTTTTACTGACTTTATATAATAAGGCTAAGAAAAGAATCTTTAAGGTTCTTACAGTAATAAATGATCACTCAGTGTTGAATAGATTTTTCAGCACAATAAATCCATTTCTTGTCTGTTGTTTCAGGATGACAGCCAATGGCTCCAGAACCACTGCATGAAAATGGGAGATGCCTATATTATTGTCTACTCAGTGACAGACAAAGTTAGTTTTGAGAAGGCTTCTGAGCTAAGAATCCAGCTGAGAAGAGCAAGGCAGACAGAAGATATTCCTATTATCCTTGTGGGAAATAAAAGTGACCTGGTCAGGTCCCGGGAGGTCTCAGTTGATGGTAAGAGACACTGAATTTTGCAGGTGCTATCTAAAGCAGTAGTAAAGGCTGTGCAGGATCATGGCCAGTAGGAATGTCTGGGTTTGATGTAGAAAAATGTGTGATTTGAGCATCACTGGGGAAGTGGAGCCAGCTGGCTGGTGCTGCAGGGCTTGGTACCACAGAAAACACTGGAGATGGGTGTGGGGGAAGATGTGTGGCTGTGCAGAGCTCTGAGCTGCAGTGGGAGAGAAAAATGCATCAGAGCTGCAGCTCCAGCACAGGACTACTAAAGCCAGGCTTTAATGGTATGGTACGTGTGCAGCAGCACTTGCCAGGCTCGGGCTGTGACAGTCGGGGCTGTGACAGTCGGGGCTGTGCTCTTCAGGGCACACAGTGCCATGTCACAGAGCCAGGCAGCCTCAGGACAGGCATCCCATACAGCCTGTGCAACCCTTTCTGCTGCAGGTGACTCCAGCACATTTGAGCTGGGCTGGTGGGACCAGGCTCACACAACCCAAAAGTCTTTTTGTGTTCTTCAGCTGTGATCAGTGAGAATCCTCTCAGCCAGCTCCAGCTGGCATTTGGGTACCTGGAGCACAGGAACCAATGCCAACACCACAGTCTTGATTCTGTTTATTTAAACATTTTCTGAGGCTTTTTCTTTGGCTGGGTTTTGTTTTGTTTTGGGGTGAAGTTTTTTTGTTTTCCACTGGAAAGAATACTCTGAAATATTGGTGCTTTGATGATGAGCCATCTCTCCCTATCTGGTTTTCCATGCTCCCAGTGTTAAATTCCTGCCCAGGGAATTGACTGGAGTTCATCACGAGATTACTTTTTCAGGCTGGGGCAGGGCATGGCTGACCTGTCCTAGTTCTGACTTCTGTACTTTCCTCAGTTTACAACTCTGCCATTATTTGCCACAGCTGACTGTGGAAATTTGTGCTGCAGCAATGTTCCAGGGTTAAGTGCTTATGTCCAGAACACTGAGTATCTTTTATTTCAAATTCAGCCCTGGTCAGATTCAGTGGTGCACAACTTTGTGACCTCTACTGATGTGTTCAATGACTTGACCTTGTGGCCTGTGTCAGCTCCACTTCTATTGGTGTGGAGAACTCACTTGTTGCAGCAAGGCAGAGGTGCAGAATTGCTCAACAGCTTCCAGAAAAAATCCCATTTCTTTCTGTACATCACTCTAGGGGGGGTCTTTACCCAAAGTCAGTTTAATGCAAAAGCAGGAGACTCACACTGCTCCATATCAAACCATAAGCATGCTTCCCAGGGCCTCTCCTAAATCAGCTTTAGCTCTTACACAGTACAGACACAGTCTGCCTGAAGGACTATTGCTGCCATGTATTCAGATCCATTGATCAGATGAGATTTCTGACCACAGCACAACAAAATCAAGGGCAGTAAGGGGGCAAAACCATGAAGAGCAAATTTGGGTTTTCCTATTTTGCAGTAAAACTCTTTCATGGTGTTGGAGGCACTGTGCTTACTTAGAGCCAATTCCTGTTCTGCTGACAGTATGTGTGAAAACCTCTCCACTGACCTTCCTGTCTGTCTGTCTGTCTGAGCAGAGGGCCGGGCCTGTGCCGTGGTGTTTGACTGCAAGTTCATCGAGACGTCGGCAGCGCTGCACCACAACGTGAAGGACCTGTTTGAGGGCATCGTGCGGCAGATCCGGCTGCGCAAGGACAGCAAGGAGGACAACGCGCGCAGGATGGCCAACGCCAAGAGGAGGGAGAGCATCAGCAAGAAGGCCAAGCGCTTCCTCGGCAGGATTGTGGCCAAGAACAACAAGAAGATGGCTTTCAAAGCAAAATCAAAGTCTTGCCACGACTTGTCGGTGCTATAGGAGCCCTCAGGGAGGGATGGACGAGCCCCTGATCCCCTGAGGAGCCCCGTGGGGACAGCGGCCACGGCTGCTCCAGAGACTCTCGTTAATGCCTTAAGGTGCTCAAGCAAGTCTGGAAGTTACACTACAGTGCTTCATTGATAAATGGGTTAAGTTTCAGTGTGTGCAAGTAAATGAACTAACTTGAAATATGAGGCTTGACATGCCCACTGTGTACATATGTTCTATGTCTTCTTGTCTTGTGGATACCAGAGATGCAAAGATAAGAAAGGATAATTATCACCCTAGACTTGTCTCGTTTGCAGAGCAAAACTTAAACTTGTACGCAGGCTCGTACACTCTTTTTAGTACAAAGCAAGCAATGATAAATCTTTTTAAACTTAAATGTGGGGAGGGTGGAGTAGAACCACAGTAGAATGGGAGAAAACAAATTATATATATATTTAAATACAGAACAGATATCATTTTATTAAGTTAATTTGCACTTCCATTAACTGTTATTCAATTAATTGGTTACTTGTTTACATGCAGATTTTATAATAAAATATTATTTCCTGTTATAATAAACTGTGTTTTTCTCATAGTGTGGCTAAAGAATGAGAGAACAGTATTTTTATACTGACCTTTTTCCACTGTACCAAATGTTATACACAGACTGAAGATTTACATGTGATAGAGTTCTGGAACAAGATGAATTGGGAAAATCCTCTGTCCTTTTCTTTATTAAAGGGTTTCTTTAAGAAGTAAACCCTGCTTTTATGAACACTCTACTTCAACAGCTCTTCTTGGGAAGGGAGCCCCTGACCCTTCATATTATTGTTCATCCTCAACCTGGTTCTCATCAGCTCTAGCAGGAGCAGGGCTTTATATGCTGCCTTTAGTGAGATTGATGTGCTGTGTTTATATTGATAAATTGAGCCCTGGAATGTTTGAAGTCCTCTCCTGCCTTGAAGGTCTTGTGTTACAGCCAATAAGCAAATGCAGGAGGTTGTTTTTTCCTTTTTGGCAGCAGTATAATTGTCCAATCTACTCCCACTCCTGTAGATGTGGTTCCAAGTGGTTTCAAGAAGTTCAAAGCAGACTGGCAAGGGTGTTTGAAGGAGCTGTGGGATTCAGTTGTGTACAGTGGCCTTCAGTGCTGCTTTTGTGGCAATTTAGTGTGTTATAATCGCTCTTTTTCCATGATTTTTCCCTATTTGATATTAATGAAGTTAAAACCAAACACGATGCAGTGCAAGAATTGGGACTTATGGCATTTTCTTTATAAATTCTGCTTCATAGGATACATTCTCTTAAAAACAATCCATAAACTCTATTCTCAAAACCCATGAAACACACATTCCTCTGCCTCTTTCCACTGCCCCTGCCTGAGTTCAGTTCACTGGAGGTTGTTCCAGCTGCCTGGGAGCCCAGCTTGCCCATGGCTTTAGAGGGGCTGAGCTTCCCCAGAGCTCTGGGAGGCTTCCTCAGGTCTCACAGCTTTCCTTGGCCTTCCAGAGCTGGGGCAAACAACTCTCCATGGAGTTATCCCAGGGCTCAGGCACTCCTCGGGGAGCAGGGCAGGAATTCACATGGGGAATGCAAGAATTGGCAAATTAGCAGCTCCTGCTGTGCTGCTGGTGAGCCTGGCTGGTCACATGCCCAGTTCAGCTTGTGCTGCTGCTAACAGGTCACATTTCTTGTCAGGTGCTCCCTTTGTGCTCTGAGTGGTCTAAAGTGAAGGATCCTGTTCTGCAGTCAAAGCTAACACTTGCCTGAGCAGACATTTTACTTTGATTTGGGTTTATTTTTCCACTAGCCTTGCTTCCTGGCAAGCTATTTTCTGTTACATACCTATCTTTATCTATTATATATCTATTATTATCCATTTTGGGACATCTGACCACTGTCAGAGAATGGCACCAGGCATCTCTGTACATGGCAGTTTTTAATGTCAGCACCAAAGCAATGCTCTGATCCTGACAATCCTCCAGCCAGAGTGCCCAAATCTGCACCTCCCTACCGAGGCACAGGCCAAGGTTAATGACAAAACTGCGTTGGCAAAGCCTCAGTCTTCTGGTTGCCCTTTGCTTTCACAGTGAGCAGGAAAGGACTGAGCTGTCTGATGGATTTATGGGATGAAATCCTGTCGATAATGAATCCAGGAATGGGATGCACACCCAGAGTGTAAGACTGGGCATTTCACAAAGTGACAATGATGTGTGGCATCACTGCAAAACCTCCTCAAGGCTGTGGTTACCAGCTGTGATTTCTGCACACTGACCTACAAATCCCATGGTTTTGACTGTTCATGAACTCAAAGGTCAGTTTAGGCCAATTCTTAAGCCTGAGATATTTCTGAGGAGCTCTGGCACGTTCCTAGTGGCTCATTTAAAATGTAGAAGAGAATTTGTATTTTGGACCTATATCATGTAGGGCACTGTGAGACAATAAACTGTGAGCCACTCGAAAGAAACATGGGCTAGTCTAGAAAAATTTTTATCAGTTAATATTGTACAATAAAATACTTATTCAAATCTTCATGGTACTATTTTTTTTTCATTAATTCATTTTTAAAATTTCTTTGTACAGGTATTAACATAATTCAGCCATGGCTCTTGAGAAGGGACAGGTTTGTTGTTATTGCAGATCTGACATTAATCTGCTCTAAACCAAGATCATATTCTGTGCTGTAGAAGTATTATCATGAGTACTATTTTGCAGAGATTTTGAAGCTCCTGGAAGACAATTTGCCCAGAAAAAAAAAAAAAATTTGATGTAATTTAGTGGAATTTCCAAGCAGACTTTTTGGAAGTACAATATGCAGCACTAGATAAAAACCAGTAACAGGCTGACAAATGTCTCTAAAAATCAAATTTCTTTAAAAGGTTATCTGTATCCTCAAACATTTGAAAGTCATCTACAAGTTTTTGTAATTTGAGATGTTTTACTGGTGGGGCTACTCAGATCCTTATCATTAAAGGGGTGAATCTATTATGTGGAAAAGAATGAGTCCCAGACATCAACATTTTCTCTAATTATTACCCAAATAGAACAGAATATAAGGGGTAATGTGTGAATTTTCTTATTTTTTGCCAATGCACATCAGTTTTAATTTGGAGAGACAGCTCACACAGCCATTTAATCTTTACTGCTTTCCTTGCTGCTGCCAGCTGAAGCTCCTACTACTGCTAATTGTGGTGGTGGATTCTGTGCTGGCACAATTCCATCTGGAGCAGCCAGTTATTAACAACCCCAGTGCAAGGACATTGCCTTTTATATGTGACACACGTGTTAGGAAAACAAATCAAACCCTCTGTGCTTGCTGTGCTAAACTAGACTCTGTACAGTCTCCACCATATGAAAAATGTGGAAAATGGCATTCCTCCACCTGCCAGAACCACGAAGCATAAAATCATGTCACATAAATATAGACAAAATGTTATCTGCTGGGGGAGACTTGGCCAAAACTGAAGTTTTACTCAGAAGCATTTTCTCAAAATAGGAGTAGAAAAACCAGAGCATGATCTACATAGTAACATTGCATAACATCAGCATTCCTCACTGAGAAGGAAAATATAATGAGTTGACAGTGATTAAGAATGCAGTGCATGACAGAAAACTGGTGAGATGTAGTCTAAAAAAAGGGAGTTAATACTTACTCATATCATGCTGAAATTTACTTCAAAGCTCTTAATTTTATTGAAAGACAATACAGATTTAATTTCAAGTACATCACAGAGACCTGAATGAATCTGCACTTGCAATCAAAGGTGATGTCTGTGCATCCCAGGAGGTTCCTTTAACTCATTATTTACCACAAGACCCCTGGCATTGTAAGGGACACCTTGACTCCCTCTTTGCACAAGGGAACACTGAACACAACACTGAAGATACCAATCTCTAAAAATTGAAATAGCGAATTACATCTGCTGTCCTTGTGCTCTGTGCCACAGATGTTGAACAGAGAAGTAAAAGAGGGAACAAATCCCAACTGAAGGTCTGCAAATAACGTTTCTGTAGCCACTGTTCAGAATTCAAGAGGGAACAATATTGTTTAACCTAAAAATGTACTAAGGATTCCCGCACTAGAGGGTAGGACACAGGCTAAAAAAATTATTTCACCAACAAAATAGTATCAATTAAGTACCACAGAAATGTTCTGGCCACTGGTTAACGTGGCAGTTGTATGTCTTGAAGACTTTCCTCTCTCTTGCTGACTTCTCCCCCTCCCCTTTTTTCCTATTTATAAATGTGCTGCTGAATGAATCATTGGAAAACGATTAGGAGCCTACAGATCTTTTTTTTTTATTTTATTTGTAATAACTCCCATATTTATCACAGGAAACGAAGAAAATATTAATCTGAATTACAATTTAGTGCTCAGAGACAGAAATAAATAGAATATGTTTGAAAATATTAATTTTGCCACTCTCCTAAAAAAGCCTCACTAAGTTCTTACATAGGGTTGAAGAAAGGAAAGGATTTGGACCACAAGTGCTCCTGCTCAGAGCAGTACAGTAAGACCCAGGAAAATCTCCTCAGCTTGTTGCTGGCAGTAAGTCCCACTTCCATCAGCCTCGCTTTATTAGCATAAATGATGATGGTGCTGTAAACTTGCAGCCCCACTGAAGGCTGAGACCCTTTCTTTGGGAATGACAGTTTTCAGTTCAGGAGATGCCTTGGCAGAGGGACAGGAATTTCTGTCATGTCTAAATTGGATTATTGTAATATTTTGCGCTTAACAAAGAGCTGCAGGTGGGAGATGCATCCCTGCAGGAGGAGCTGGCCAAAGGAGCAGAGCACTCCCTTGTGGGGCCAGGCTCCCTCACTCCCCAGGGCAGTGGTGGCCTCAGATGGTGGAAATGCCACTGCACCAATGGCAAAGGTGCCTGGCATCACTGCCTGTCTCTTGGCTGGCTGCAAAGCTGGTTGGACATGCCATGGGTGAGTTTGGAGCAGAATCCTCTCAGTTCTTCCATGACAGGCAAGGAAGCGTCTTGGAGGTTAAGTTGTGAGTGGTTGGCCATGCTTAGCTAGAGATGTGCTGGGTTTTCACCTGCAATTTAGTCTTGACAAGGCTATGTAATTGTTTGACTAACATCTTTTTATGAGAAAGAAGCATAAGTGGTCTATGCGGTTCCAAATTTGTGGGAATCCACAAAATTAGAGGGTTTTGGGAAAGCTGCAAAAGGCAGGCCTCAGAGACAGCAGAACTGTGATTAGAGCTAAGCAGCAGCCATGAGATTGGCCAGCAGAAATATTATTTAAAAAGTAGAAAAGCAAGGACAACTAGAACAATGGTCTGTGTATTAACGCTTGTCTAGAATAAGTCCCTAAGCTGCAGAAAAGTTTATCTAGTGAGATATTGGGAAGTTCTAAGCTTAATAATGGAGCTCTGTGCATTGTGTTTTAAGGCTTACAAGTGGGTATTGTATTCTAAATAAGCAAGCATTGTTTTAACCTAAGGTACGTGTGCTTATAGTGATTGGATGGAACTACTGTCAATGTGCTTTTGCTTTGTGTGATTGGTCAAAAAACTTATAAAGTAAGTTGTAACATGAAGTTCTTTGTCTGCTGCCTGGGATGTGAGCTGCTGGCATCTTCCCATTGTCATTGCCATGTAATGAGGCTGATGCTGGAAAATAAAACAGCTCAAGGCACGTTCCACAGCAGTCCTGTCCTGTTTGTGATTTGTACAGACCCCAGCCGGCAATAAAAAATTGTAGTGGAGAGCAAACTCTCCTCTCCAATTTGGAATTTGAGTGCTCCACCAGAGCCAGCTCTGCATTTCTGGTGGCAGGGACTCACTGCAGGTGCTGGGGCCACCACAGCTGAGGGCATCTGGCACTGCCTGGGACCTGCAGGAGGTCCTGCCCTGTTCTTCCCTCCTGCAGGCCAGGGGTGCCTGACTGAACTCTCACACACATTAAATCCATGATTTCCATCCAGACCTCTGGAATTCAGAGGGGAGAGCCCACCACTGTCCTCAATGAAAGCAAGAATGGAGCTGTGGGTACCAGCCTGGTGCTGATTTTTCACAGATTTTTCAGCTTTGGGTGTCTCAGCTGTGGGACACCTTTGTCCCATGCTTTTCAAAGCTGCAGCTTTGTCTCTGCAGCCTCCATGGTAGCTGTCACCACTGTCACCCTGGCACTGCCCTGCTGCTGCTGCTGCTTGAGTTTCTGGGAGTCAGCAGCTGAACACCAACCTGGGCCCAGCTCACTGCTTTACATAATATTGTCTGGGTAAAAAAGGTCACATTTTGCTGCACTTAAGTCCCTGATTAAGCCAGCATAGCAAATTAAATTACTCTCTTCCTGAATGTCAGGGCTGTGGTTGCATTTGCAAGACAAAGGGAATGCAAGATTTCCAGGTAATCTGTGTATGGAGAAAAGAAAGAAAAACTTACAGAATCCAATAATCACCCCTCATTTTTACTCTCCAGCTATTTTTTTAATGGAAATAGTTTTGGCTATTGAATATTGTTGTGTATGCTCTTCTGCCCTCTCATGAATTCTTGGATCTCTATCCTTCCTGCCCAGTCCCATATAGAAAATCTTCTCAGAAGTCTAACACATGAAATCTCAGGGAAAACAAGCAAGGTGAAAGACATGAGCAATTGCAAAGTTTGCATAATTTTGAAAAGCACTAATAAAAACATTTTATTCAACAAATCAACATTTCTGTGCAGGGTTTACAACTCACAGTCTGCAGCATTTTGGTAGCCCATTAAGAGAAAAAAAACTCAAAACCCAAACTATGTTATAGAAGACACATAACTATTAGTCTTCAACAATAATAAACGTTTTCTGTGTTTTTCTTGATACTCTGCAGCAGATCTAAGTCTGTAGTAAAGTGCACAGAAGTAGAGAAAATGGAAACTACAAGACCAGGCTGTTCCAATTTACCTTTGTGTCATTACCAATAATGAGTTTTCACTTGTGAAATCATACACTTTATCATAATCATGTGCATGATAAATACACAACAAATGCATCTGCATGTGGTCATTACTACTGAACTGGTTTTCTTCCTTTCTTCTTCTTTGGTAGTAATTTAAAATATAACAATGGGGGTCTAAGTTGCAGCATAGAAAAGAATAAACATGACAATCAGGCAGCAGACAGCAGTGAGTGAGCAGAGGATGCCTCCTGCACATCTGTCTCGTGCTCAGTGTTAGGTTTTCAGAGCCTGCAGAGCTGTGGGATCCCTGTGTTCTCCACATTTATCCAAAGGCTGAGCTGGCCAAGTACCAGAGCAAAACTCCTGAACAGCCAAGTCCTCCAGCACAAAGATTTAGGCTGCAAATAAACACCACTGTACCTCCTACCTTCCCAGGGATTTCATTAGCGGGATGTCCAGCTCTGTTTAGAAAGGTTTTGGGGGTTCTAGAAAACAGCACATTATATTTAAAAATACATTTACATTATACATCTAAAAAAAGTGTTAGCAGCTTTTTAACAAACAGTTTTATACTCAGCCTTCAGAAAATCAGTAGTAAATGAAATAATTATTTAAATTTTACAGATCTTGGCTTGGGTAGTAATTGGTTCATTTTTAATTACTGAGTAAATAATTCAAGAACAAATCTTTATTATTTCAGTCCCAAAGTAACTTTCTGCTCCTCAAGGATAAGATGGATTAAGGGAAATTGCATTTTAACCACAGAAATAGTTAATTGGTTGACTTTCTCTTTTTTTACTGGCTTGGACTGTGACCCCTTTAAACTCACCCTGCTCTCACCTGCAGTGTGAGTGAGGACACCTCCAGACATTGAAGTGAGCCCTGCAGTCAAGTGTTTTTCCTGCTTTTCTGTTTTTTCATTTCTTTTTGAATGACTGCTGCTGATACAGTATTCATCTGAGGAGTCTGATGGAGAGCAGATGTCAAGTCCAAAAGAACAAACCACAGGCAAATTTTGACAGGAGTTTGGATGCTGTGAATATTGTAAAGGCAAATTAGTATTTTGGGCGGTAACTTCAGGTCATCCTTGGCTGGACAAAGATTTTTAGTACTCTCAATAAATGTATAGTCATTACAAAAATCATGTCACTATTTTGTACCTTTGTTTTCATTTAAGAGCTTGTAAGCATTCAAGTACTCCAAATTTTCAGTTTTCTGCTGAGAGGGGTAAGTTTGGTGGCAAGTTTCCAAAATGAAGTATTTCTGTAAAATGACATTTATTGTACATTGAGTTTTCTGCAATCTTTAATTTAGGTGTTGTGGCATTCACATTCTCTGAAAAATCCATTCACCCGGGATTTTTCTCCTGGGAAACTGAGAAGCTTCGGAGAGAAAAGGAAAACAATTCTTATCTCATTTGCTTCTCCTGTGTTGTGCTCATGTGGAATGTGTTTGGAGATTGTTTACCCACAGGTGATTGTTCCATTGGATTCTGCTGTGAGTTGTTTTCACTCTTTGGCCAATCAGGGCCAAGCTGTGTTGGGATACTGGAAAGAGTCAGGAGTTTTCATTATTATCTTTTTAGCATTCTGTAAGTGTCCTTTCTGTATTATTTAATATAGTTTAATTTCGTATTCTTTAATATAATATAATATAAAATATTATCATAAAGTAATAAATGAGCCTTCTGAGACCATGGAGTCAGATTCATCAGGTCAGATTCCTGCCTTTCTCTGGGGGGAACCCAAATACAAGGGGGTGTCACAGTCAGACTGATCCTGTGCTGGCACCCACTGGAGACACACAGGAGACAGAGCAGGAAGGGAAGCACTGAACTCTGGGTGCAGGTGATTTTCCATCCCAGGGTGGAGGGTTTGTGATGCTGGAGCTGGGGGATGGAGAGCACACACAGGAATCCTGCAGGTCCCCCCTGCTGCCAACTGCTCCCCGCCCAAAGTGCACAGCCAGGTCCAGGGCTTCTCAGGCTGGGCATAAGGAAGGACAACCAGAGGATCAACAAAAGCATCACTTGCACTAATTCCTTGTCTCTGAGCTGCCCCAAGAACAGCACAAAGATTGCTTGTCACAGACATATTTTCTGAAAAATCCTTTGCTAGGATTTTTTCTCCTGAGAAGCTGAGAGGCCTCAGAAATGAAATGTAAACAATAATTATCTGCTGCCGTGGAGTGAAACAGGTGCATCCTTGATTGGTCTAATGTGGTTGTTTTTAATTAATGGCCAATCACAGTCAGCTGGCTTGGACTCTCTGGTCAGTCACAAGATTTTGTTATCATTCCATTCCATTCCATTCCATTCCATTCCATTCCATTCCATTCCTTGCTAGCCTTCTGATGAAATCCTTTCTTCTATTCTTTAGTATAGTTTTAGTATATAATTTTCTTTTCATATAATATATATCATAAAATAATAAATCAGCCTTCTGAAACATGGAGTTAAGATTCTCATCCCTCCCCTTATCCTGGGACCCCTGTGAACACCACCAGAGATTGCTGAGTTCAACAAGGAGCTGTGCCTGAAGAAGACCAAGTGAAAAGTCTCCCAAGTGCTCAAGGAGGAGTCTGCTCTTCCATGCCATGGTGGGAAACTTCCTGCACCTCAAAGCATCACCTCCATCCTTTCTACTCTCCGTCCCTGCTGCCCCCAAGAAAGCTATTTTTAGTTCACTGATTGTAAAGCTTTGTTTCCAAACAGCAGGATAGAGGTTTAATTAAAACTCCACCTGGTACTAACATAATCCAGCAAAATCCATCCATTTCAGGAAATAAATCCTTGATGAGGTTGGTTAACCCAAGAGATGCAGTTTAGGCAGTTTTCTGCACTCTTCCTTGAACTGTGCTGTATTTCTGTGAGAAAAACTGCCCAAACCATTCAAATCTCTGAAATGTTTTACACGACATTGGAAATGCTTATTAAGGTCACTTGGTGAATAATGGACAAAAAACATTGACTGCATTTCAATGGTTTTTTGTCATTTCCACAGGGATGAACAGTAAGAAAATCCCGAGCTGAAATTCCCAATACTCCTGTCCCTACCTGGGTGGCAGAGAAGGCAGAGAAGCATCTCTTTTGTTAGATGAACACACAGATCTGCAATTCCTTATTCAACTCAGTCCTGTCTATGCAAATAATGTTATTAGGATCCCAGGACAGACCCTGCTCTTTTCTGGGGAGTCAGCAGATTCAGACCCTGCTTTTGGAATCACCAGCACTTGTGTCCTGTCAGCAGAGTGCATTACATGTGTAAAACTGAAGGAATATTTCAGAGGCTGTCAGGTTAGAACTGTGTTACTGCTACACCATGGGAAAAACAAAAATAGAACTTGGTATTGGGAGAGGGTTTTCAGCACCTCGTGAAAGTGAGAGGTGCATTTGCCTTTTATAAACAAAATAACTGCAGGGCAATTTCTGTGAGATGCAACCACACTGGGGCAAAGACATGAGCAGAGCTCTCCAAACTGATCAGAACCAAAGCCAAACAATTCCTCCACTGGTGAGGAACAGTCTGAGCCTAAAGGTGAATGGTTTTTTCCCTTTTCTTTCACAATTCAGACCCATTCCAAGGGCATCTTGGAGAATGGATGGCTCTGGATCCAGCTGCTGGTCTGGAATTGTTGCCTGATGAGATTCTTCCAGTCCTCTCATGCAAACAGAGAATAATTTGGGGGCTGTCCTGAGGTCGGGAATAAGGAAAAAGCTGAATGTCCCCAAGAACTGAGTGGGAGGACAATGGTTTCCTGCTGAGCCTGGCAAATACAAATTGTTAAACACCACCCCAGTGAGGACACTGAGCTTTCCCTCAGACCTGACTGTAGCTGCATTTCCTCTCAGCAAAGATTCAGTACCTTGAAAAAGCACAAATGGGAAAAATGCTTCTATTTTCAAGGGTATTTTGGACAAAATGGCAAACTATGCAGAGAAAGAATTTCAAACCTATACCTCATGTTATGTGTTTTGTACAGGAATGTTTTGACAGATGGATGCATTCAGACAGAGAAATTAAGAAAATGAACCCAATAAAGGTTTCCTGATTATTTTTGTTTCCAACATCTCAAATATTTGAATGACTAAAAGCAGAAGTATCTTTCTATGTCTGGGAGGCAATTAACAACAACAAAACTGTGGACAGGTCTTTCATTCTATTTGATTAAAAATAGAACAGTGGTTAGAGCCCTACAAAGACAAATGCTTGCACCACACTGTCTGCTGCAGAAGGGCTTTGCTGAGCCCAGAGGAGCAGTTTTAATTTAAGAAATCAAACATCTGCTGGGGTTTGGAGGAGCTGACCTGCCCCAGCTCTCTCTCCCCCACCTCTTTGCCAGCAGTGTCGCAGACATCTTTTATGAAAAATCCTTTCCTTAGGATTTTTCCTCCTGAGAAGCTGAGAGGCCTCAGGAACGAAATGTAAACATTGATTATCTGCTGCTGTGAAATGTAACAGGTGCATCTGTGATTGGCCCATGTTGGATGTTTGTAATTAATGGCCAATCAGAGCCCAGCTGGCTCGGACACAGAGCCTGAGCCACAAACTTTGTTATCATTCTTTGCTATTCTATTCTTAGCTAGCCTTCTGAGGAAATCCTTTCTTCTATTCTTTTAGTATAGTTTTAATATAATATATATCATAAAATAATAAATCAGCCTTCTGAAGCATGGAGTCAGATCCTCATGTCTTCCCTCATCCTCAGAGCCCTGCAAACGCCGTCACACCAGCAGGAGCATTTCCTGCTCCCCACAGCCCTGGCCGAGCCAGCTCAAGGCACAGCACCAAAAGTGGGGCTGGAACACGGCCTGGATGCTCCTCAGCTGGGAGGTGCCACCCTTAACTGTGACCAACATTGCACAGCAGTGTCCCAGAGCTGGGACATCCTCTCAGCTCTCCCTGCTGGGAGCTCTCCGGCACAGGCTGGGGCGTGGTAAAGGATGGACCAGAACTGAAACTGATGGGCAGCTTTACTAAAGGCAGCTTCACTAAAGGCAGCTTCATTATTGCTCCCTCCCTCATTTGCTGACCCTGCGCTTGATGCTACTTGAATAAAATTCAAAGTAATTTGTTCATTTGTGTTTGCAGAGCTCCAATGACTGAGCAGGACATCCACTGCACTATTGCTCTTCTTCTTGTGCAAACCAATATTTTTATCTCAGAATAATTTATTTGAAAGACATCAGGATAATACCAACAAATTAAAATAGTGCCCAGTATTTATATGAAAACAGAAGAAATCAAAAGCATTTATCCACTGTTGGATTTAGTGGTTTTATACCATGGGAATGGTCAATTAAATTTATTCAATTCTTTTAATTTCGTTTATACCAGGGATGCAATTAAGCCAGTTTTCTGACACTGAGCCAGAGAGTAGGCACAACTGGCTTTAAAAATCATTTTTCCACATATTGTTGTTTTACCATTCACTTCCAGTAAACATAAGCATTTCCACACAACTCTAATAATCATCCATTTAATTTTAATAAATAGTATTTGCAATAAATATTCTTCTTTAACATTCCATTCTGATCAAATTGCTACTCCAAATTTCCTGGTACAAATGAGTTTTTATTTCACCCTGAAATCCCTTTCATGGGGCTATTTAAGTGTCAGGCTCCAGGTGTGTGGCTGGTGCCAGCAGAACCACCATGAGCCTCATTTATGGGGAAATGCTCCAGTGAGGTCCCAGCACAGCACTGGGGAGCTCAGCCCCCTCTGGAGGGAGCAGCTGAGATCCCTGATAAACCCTGACAAACCCTCCCCTGGCAGACGCCTCTGTTCAAGGCTGCTCAAGGGGGATTGCTTTTTTTTAGTTAAAACTCCCAGCCCTAAAGAAACATTTTCTTTGAAGCTGTAAGTGAAAAAATAATCCAGAACCATGGTAGGTTAGGGTTAGGCCTTCTAGAAAGATGTCAGTGTTTCTTTCCTTTACTCCTTCTTTTGACTGAAGGGTCCAAGGGTAAATTTAATGAGCATGGTTACCACTAGATGTGTGCACAGTAGGATATTTACTGCCAGAGGAGCAAGCAGGAATCCTCCCTATTTCTTGTTTAGGTGCTGTATATTCCTAGTTCATTTATTATTTCATGGGGGCAACTATATGTATTTTAATAAAATTTTAACATATTATTTGTATCTTACTTCATTAGTGTATTTTGAACTTTTTTTTGTTATTTCTAAGCAAACCAGAAGATTAAAATAGGGTAAAAAATTTCTAGTTATGTTCTTTTGTTTCATTTCAGAGTGTCTAAAATAAAATTTACTGCCCATTTATTGATTATTTCCTTTCCACACCTGAAAATAGAAGCAGTTTGCTTCTAGTAATAACTTTGCTGTGACACGTACCTTAGGATTCCATAGAGTAGATACGGTAGGACTCCAAGTACAGCATAAAATCAAACAATCACAAAATCCCAGAATGGTTTGGGTTGGAAGGGACCTTAAATCCCACCCAGTGCCACCCCATCCATGGCAGGGACACCTTCCACTGTCCCAGGCTGCTCCCAGCCCCAGTGTCCAACCTGGCCTTGGGCACTGCCAGGGATCCAGGAGCAGCCACAGCTGCTCTGGGCATCAGTGCCAGGGCCTGCCCACCCTCACAGGGAGGAATTTCAACAGAAGTCCCTGTTAAGAGAAGGAGTAGAATACTATAATAGTTGTGGTCTTGTCACTGACAAGAAATAAAACTGCATTCATTTTTTCAACTTATTTTATCAGCATTAAAATAAGGAAATGAGCTTTTAGTGTTAAGTACAGATTTATGATCCCAGCTGTGCTCCACTCTAAAGATGGAAAGTCCCCTCCAATAGAAAAATCCACTACAGGGCTGTCATCCTCCCATGAGTAGCTGCCTTATTCATGTGCCTAAAACTGGATATCTGCTCAAGAAATGGGTGAATCATGGCCTGAATCAAGAGTTATGCTACTAAATTGAACTCACACTGCTGTGAGATCAGAATAGAACACTGAGGGACCCCTTCTGTCCTTCTCTTTTGTATTTTCCTGCAAAGGGAGTCTCACACAGTGAGGAGAGCAGGGGACTGGAGTGAGGTGCCAGCTGCCTGTAGATAAAGGAGGGGCAGAGGGAAGGTGCTGCTCCTCACCTGGAGGCAATCTCTGTGGGAAATCCCATTCGTGCAGGTTACCCCTCTCTCCTCACCCCCTGTCAGCCAGACTCACAGGTGGCAAGGCTGCAGCTCCCAGCAGGGCAGTGATGCTGAGTGATCCTCAGCAGTGCCAGCAGGGAAAGGGCAGGCACAGCTTCAGTTCCGGGCTCTCTCAACACACTGAGGTCTCAGCAAGGGCCAGCCAAACACAAATATTCAGGAATTTAGGGTGGTCAGACAAGACACACCTTCACAGTAATAATAATGGGATATTTGGATCATAACACTGTGACCTGAGAGGAACAGGGGGCCAAAAGAGTCCTTTGTCCCACAGATACTCCTACTGATCATAAAAGGTGTGAGCTGGTTTTGTCCCTAAAGTACACAGTGAATCTGCTCTGGGAGTTTGAACCATGAACAGAAACCTCATTGTTACAGTCCTATAACACATCTATCCACAGCCAGCTTATTATGGCATCTGTTCCATAATTAGATATAAAAGGGTGCAGGATGACAAAGGCAATGTGCCAGTAAAGCAGAAAATTATGAAAATAAGGTGATAACACTGTAGGAGATCATAACAAAGGCTCACAAAGACTGAGATAAATCTCACAGCTGACAGAATATTGAAGCACAGCCACTCTCTGGCTCTGCAGGAGTGAGTTTGTCTCACTTGGATCTCACCACGCTTCCCTAGAGGGGAGGATTCATCCCAGGGAGCGTCACTGGCATTTCCTGCAATGCTGACGTCTGCCTGTGTGCTGACATCAGCACCAGAGGAGCAGAGCCTCCATTTCCTTGCTCTTCACACCTTCTGCATATTACAGAAAGATTTACAACACTCCTGTGAGGTCTCTTCATCCTGGTTATAGGAGCAGCCCATAATTATTCATATTCTTTTTCCCTCTCTGTGGTGGTTCACAATACAGCAAATAGACACAAGTTATTTTCCAATTTTTTCCTTCTGGGCAGGGAAACTCTGTGCAGTTTTGACCCATTTTTCATTGGACAGGCATCATACATATGTACAATGTAGAGTTTTATCCAGGATTTGGTTAAACCCCTGTTTCCTTCATTCAGAGGAGTGGTAATGGCCTAAGATTTCCTCTCACTGCTTACCGTGCACAGAATTGTTAATCCAGCCAGGGAGTAATTAAAAGGAGGTAACTTACAATTCCTATCTTTCCTGTGGGCCATTTTAATACAAATAGAGCCCCATATCTGAGAAATGTATTTTATACTGGTACAGAACTATGCCAGTAATGCCACAGCAGTGTGTAAGTAATGGCATTTGTGTCAAGGAATCCCAGTGACATTATTTTATTAAATGGGATGAAATGTTTGGGACTCCATTCAGTCTTCCTTTTGCTTTTTGCTTAGGATGTAATCTGTGGAAAACCTCAAAACCAAACCATGGGAATGCAACACCTATCAGTCTCCCAGTTCAAGTGTTCTCTGCTTCCTCATGTCCTCTGATGGTCAGGGCTTTTACAAACAAATGTTTCTGCAGTGATGGCAATGAGATTAATTTTTTCCACATGACATTTCCAAGTGCAGAGTGCTGTCACCTGAGCAGCCACCTGTGTAATCTGCTTGTTTAATTGCCCTAAGACTTTATTCAGACCTGATTCAAGGTCCATGGTGATTATTCAGATGATCATCCACCAAAAACCTACCCTGAGGGAGAATTTTTCAGAAGTGCAGGGGTATCTATTGCTCAGTTTTTATTCTGACCAGCTCTAACTACAGTAACCTGCCAGGTGGAGTTTATTAAAGCACAAGAATTTGGCAGTGGTGGTTCCTGTACCAGGCACCAAGGGCAGCTGAGGAGCTCAGACCAAACCCAAATGCACAATTACAGCTTGGTCCAGAGCTCATTCCTGAGCGTTAAAAGCTGCTCCAGATTAGCAGATGAGTTCAGGTAACTGACACAAAGACATTCTGGATGGCAGGTGAGTCACTGGGCATTGTCAGTGTCCAGCACTACTCAAAATGAAATCCTCTATGACAGTCAGAGCTCATCCTTCCACTGCCACAAACAGTCTGGACATTTCCTGAAGCACAGCCAGGTTTCAGCCATTGGGTCACATTTAAAGGGAAGATTAAACACACAATGTTGTGTTGAAGTTTTTAACCTAGGCAAACATTTCTGTTGTGTGGGAGCATTTCTGTTCTGTGCTTAGGGGCACTGTACAAATAAAAAAGCAATTATTCTGATTAGAAAGAGGAGAAAGGAGGACTAAGGTCTGCTGTAATGCCTATCAATCAGCTTCAGAAGAATAGAACTAATTTTCAGGGAGTTAAGGCACTGAATGAGTTTGGTATTGCTTTCATTGCTGAGAGGGAAGACACAATTCTGGTTATTTGCAATTGATTTTGTCTGAATTAAGAAGATAGTTTATCTTTTAGGTTTTTATGCTGTTATTGACAATATATCTCATTAGAATATGTGGAGGAAGCTGAGAGGTATGGTGGCTCAATCTCACTGTGTCCCTTGGGCTGCCATAAACCCCACCCAGCACTACACAATTATTGTTCTCCCCTCATTTCCAGTTTAGGAGCACCCCCAAAGTCCATGAGATGACTCCACTGTCAACCAGGAATGAGCCAAACAGGCTGAGCTGGCTCACCTGCACTCACAGTCTGGGGCTGCTGACAGGAAACCTTTCAAACCCATAAAGAGAAACTTCCAACCTCTGCTTGCTGTGAGCTTTCTCTTCTGCTCTCCAGGTCCCTGTGGCTGGTATCCAGGAAATGCATGAAAAAGCCACTAGTATCAAATAAAAATATATTGATTATCATATCTCTGTCTTAAGCAGTGTCCTGTGTGCTTTATATCCAAAGGGTCTTTTATACTGATAACATTTTTGAAACAGACTGAGAATAGAAGTTCGGTTTAAATAAGGGACCATAAAAGCTTTAGTCTGGCCTTTATTTACTTGAAAGAATTATCTCAATGCTGAAAAGGAATATGTGGAAAATGTTTTTACTCCAAGAAAAATATCAATAGAAACATGTAAACATTTTTTTTAAAAATCATAGAATAATTAAAAAAAAACTCCTGAGAACTTGGGCCTGAATTTTTTGCTGTGGTAGCTCCAAGAAATCACAGTTCATGCTCTCTTCTACAGCTGGGTCCCTCACAGGCAAAAGGCACCCATAAAGCTCCAAAGTGTTCCTGCTCCTTCCACATCAGAGAGTTCCTGGTCCCTGTGCACTAAAAAAAGAAGAAGGATATCAGCGAGGTAGGTCCACAGAGGAGAGGAGAGCTATAAGAGAATAGTTTCTAGAAGGCTCTGAGGGTCCCCAGATATATTCTTCACTACTTGAAGCTGTAATTTGTCAGTTTTTAGTCAGCAGCCACATTTTCAATGAAGATTTTTACATACCCAGCCTGTCTTGAGTTCTACAATTACTGTACTTCATAACCTTTGCACAATGAGTGGTGGAAAACAAACACAATATTCTACATCTGTAAGGACAAGTGCTGTTGACTTGAGTCACTGGAGTCACTTAAAATCCATTTTGAAAACAATGTATAGTGGGTACTTGGGTTCTCATAAGGCACAGGGAGATTTTGGAGAAGACATCACTATTATTCAAAACAACAAAGTCCCCTTAAATTTCCTCTTCCTGCTCAATCTTATCATGAAGCCTGCAACCAAAACAAAACAAATGCCATTGATTCTGTTTGCCTTTTAATGCCTAACAACCAGTTTGACTTCAGTAACTGCCCTCTGCTAGAATAACAAATGGAAATTCTCCTTCCCAGCCACAAGCTCCATCTGCCATTTCATAGGTGCTTCAGTGACTCATTAATCTGTACTTAAATTGACTTTGCACAGAACACTGCCATTTTATTGCTGCTGAGCTTTGCAGCAGCTCCTCAGACCCTTAAAGTCAATGCTGAGAATATCAATAGCCTTGAAAACTCTTTCCAGGTTTGTGTAACCCTTGCTGGGACTTTATTCCCAGTCTTACATTATTTTCCTCACTTGTCCTCTTCTGAATTCTGAGAAGTAAGATCATTCAAATACCACTGTGCTATTTTTCATAGACTGAAACTAAGGGACATATTTTTAAAGGGGATTTTAAAATACTTTTAGGAGCTAAAAGTGAATTTGGATTGTGTAATTGTCCAAGTGGAGTGCAGAGTTGAGTTTTGTGCACTGAAATAGATATTACATGCATGTGGAAAAGTATTTCTAGAGATATTTTGGATCTTTCTTGAAAGACTACTCAGAAAATATTAATGGAACCTCTTTAAATAACAAATTGATACCAGTTTGCCTTCTCCTTAAAATTCCTTTCAGATACATCTGTTTCTGTAAACTTTATAGCTGTTGAATATAGACAAAATCCTTAAGGTCATATTGCTTAAAAAACCCAGAAATTCTTATTACAACCAACCCATATCTATCAGAAATGTGTTTTTATCCATGTCCCTTTTCTCTTGTGTTTGTCATGTCCTGTCAGACCTGAAGCCCTGAACCTGGAGCTCCCTGGGTGGAAAAACCCAGCAGCCCCAGGCAGTTCCAGACTCTGTGCAGGGACTTTGCTGCCAGCACGGGCAGGACCTGCAGGTCTCAGCTGGAGCCTGGTTTTGTGCTCCCATCACCTTTTGCTGAGAGGGGAGATGAGGAACAGATTCAGACAGGACAAAGCCTCTCTCCACACCTTGTTCTGTTTCATTTCCCTGTATTTTAAATATGTTTTTAACTGGACTTTAAACATCACATGCCCTTTATTAGTAGTAGCTGATAGAAGTTTTCCCACTGCTCTAGTACCACCAGTGTATTATAAAACACATCTTAAAAATTGGCATTTGGAAAAGATGAAGGTGAGCAGCCAGAATTTTTGAATTCCATGACCATAACCACAGCAGTAAAAGATGAAAAAAGGCAATATGACCAAAGATGACTTTCTTCTCTTCAGTTCTTGAAACTTAGCAAAGTAACACCAGTCTCCCAGCTCTTTTCTAAAAAGGGACATTCCTGTGTCTTCTCTTACATTCTTTTTGCAGACCACACACATTAATCTTTGTAAATTTAGTCAAACATTTAATTATAATAATTTACTTTATATAAGTTACATTGTTTTTATACTAGTAAGTGCAGAAATTATTTGCATCACCAGAGAGAAGACAAGAACAGAACATTAGGAAAAACCCCAAATATAAAATGCCTTCCCTCCCCAAAGATAATCACAACCATCCATGTGGGAAGGAGAAATACCATGCTTTATTCTTTGGGATTAGGGCATTGTTTTAATTTGCCATTTGGCATTATGAAGGCAGTAAACAAAGAGAGAAAATATAGAAACCATGTGACTGCTTGTTCCACAGCCTTTTGCACGCTGCTGCTGGAGCCTTGCTTTCAGATGTCAGTACAAAGCTGCTGCTCACTGATGCTCAGTAAGAAATGTCAGGGAAGAGATAAGCAGGCTAAAAGGAGACTATTTTAGAAACATGGTCTGTTCTATCATTAGTTCTATAGATAAACTTCCCAACATATTTTTGAAGAGCAAATGTTTTTCCTTAGCCAATGTAAAGTCAAAAGGAGAGAGGGTTTTATTATGGAAGTGGGGGTGATTTCAGGCCCTTCATTTAGGGGAGACACTTTAAATTCATCAGGCTGGTGGTTTAAGCTGCTGCTGTACTTAAACCTTTGTGTTGAAATGATTCTGCTTGTCAGGAAAATGGGGAAAATATAAGTCTAAATTTTCAGGACATAAATCAGAAGTAGAAAGGAGATGATCTATCTTCATGTTAGCATTCAGACAATATGGAATGGTAAATAAAGGCCAAATTCTTGCTAAGTCTCAGTTCTGCAACAAAAATAATTAATGGAATCATGGAATGATTTGAGCTGGAAGAGCCCTTTAAAAGCCATTGAGTCCTGCAGTGGTCAGGGACATCTTCAGTGAGATCAGACTTGTCAGAGGCCTGTCCAACCTGACCTCGAATGTTTCAGGGAAGGGGTACCCCCCCTCTCTGGGCAGCCTGTTCTGCTGTTTCACCACCTTCACTGAGAAAAATTTCCCCCACCTTTTAGTGGGAAACCATTGCCCTCTGCCCTGTCACCACAGGCCCTACTGAAGGGTCTGTCCCCATCTTTCTGCAAGCCTCCTTTAGGTATTGAAATGCACAAAAAGATCTCCTCAGAGCTTTTTCTTCTCCAAGCTGAGCAAGCCAAACCTCGTCAGCCTTCCCGCACAGGGGAGGTGCTCCAGCCCTCGGACCATTTTGTAACCTTCTTCTGGAGCCAGTCCAGAGGTGCCTCCTGTGCTGGCCCCAGGGCTGGGCAGCTCTGCAGGTGGGGTCTCACCTGAGCACAGGGGCAGAGTCCCCCTGCCCTGCTGCCCACGCTGGGCTCAGCCCAGGGCAGGGCTGGCTCTCCAGGCTGCAGGGACACATCACCATGCAGGGACACATCTGTGCAGGGACACATCACCATGGAGGTACACAGCTGTGCAGGGACACATCTGTGCAGGGACACATCACCATGCAGGTACACATCTGTGCAGGTACATATCACCATGCAGGTACACATCTGTGCAGGGACACATCTGTGCAGGAGCACATCTGTGCAGGGACACATCACCATGTAGGTACACATCTGTGCAGGGACACATCTGTGCAGGGGCACATCTGTGCAGGGACACATCACCATGTAGGTACACATCACCATGAAGGGACACATCTGTGCAGAGACACATCTGTGCAGGGGCACATCACCATGCAGGGACACATCTGTGCAGAGACACATCTGTGCAGGGACACATCACCATGCAGGTACACATCTGTGCAGGTGCACATCACCATGCAGGTACACATCTGTGCAGGGACACATCTGTGCAGGTACACATCACCATGCAGGGACACATCTGTGCAGAGACACATCTGTGCAGAGACACATCTGTGCAGGGGCACATCTGTGCAGGGGCACATCTGTGCAGGGGCACATCACCATGCAGGGACACATCACCATGCAGGTACACATCTGTGCAGGGACACATCTGTGCAGAGACACATCTGTGCAGGGACACATCACCATGCAGGTACACATCTGTGCAGGGACACATCTGTGCAGGGACACATCACCATGCAGGTACACATCTGTGCAGGTGCACATCACCATGCAGGTACACATCTGTGCAGGGACACATCACCATGCAAGTCATATTGAGCCTTCACCAGCACCCCAAGCCCTTCTCCCCAGAGCTGCTCTCCATCCTTTCATCCTCCCCCTTGTTCTGACCCTGGAGCCAGGTGCAGGACCCTGCACTTGATTCCTGAGCCCACATTTCCTGAGCTGGTCCCTTGCTCTGGGATCCTCATCCCTGGCCCCTGTGGTACCTGAGGGGCCCTTTGTGTTCACTGTCCCAGCACAGGGGCTCCAAACAGCAAGAGAGGGTATGCCACTCATCTGCTGGAAACATTCCAGAGAGTTAAACTGGAGGGATTTGTCAGAAAAAGCTCCACTGAATTAACTCTGTATCTGCTTGTGGTCTGCTAATGGCAGAGAGCAGCACAATCAGGTGCAGCACGTTTTACCTGTCAATGTTTACAACACAGAAAATGTGTTTGGACCACAAAGGACAAAAGTTGGTTTTACACCACCTTAGATAGCACATGATGGACATTATCAAAGACTGGAGAGGTGACAGACTAGATAATGCTCTAATTTCTCGAGCTGATCCCAAAAAGGCACACTCAATCTGTAGATCACCTTTACCTGCAAGCATATATTAAAATGTTCTAATTTTTTTCCCAATAAAGTGTGTTAGTTAACATATTTTTAGAAGTCCTCTTAGTCACATCTAAATGCATGCCAAAGGGATTTAATTTAGACTGCAATTAATTTTCCTCTCCCCTACACAGCAAGTACAAATGGTATAAAAAGCTCCTACATGAAACAGAAAGTATTTTAAAGCCAGCAGAGATGTCAGGCAGTCATGATGTGAGGCAGCAATCAGCAGAGAATGTGACCTATTTGGTACTTACTCTAGTCCTGGCTTTGTTATAAATCAGGAGTAACTCCACCGAGCTCTGGTTTATTGTACTGATGGAAATGAGCTGTAAGCCAGAGAATAATATTCTTGATTAATCACAAGAAATTTCTTTCTGTCTGAAATACTTAGTTGTCTTCAGTGTGAAGGTTTCCTCAGTAAATGCTTTTGGCTTGCACTGGTCATGCTGTTTTGTATTATTTTGCCACAGAAGGTGGCTTTTGACAGCAATATTTGTTAAATTGTAGACCTTGTAAAGGGTCTGCTGTGCAGTTCCATATGTTTGCAAGACAGGAAAAAGTCACTTCCCACCACAGCAGCAGAGGGATTCATAGTGGGAAGGCTAAATTAGTTTTAATGGGTATTTGTCATTTGCTCCAATCTGGAACAAAAGTCCTGAGAACAAAGGGAAATGGGCAGAGAAATGGAGGGCTCCAACCCACAGGGCTGCATTACTGACATTCCGTACAACCGTGCTTTCTTAGAGCCATTTGCTAAATACTGCAGCTGTTCCCAGTGCTGACCCTCACATGGGCAAATACACTGTACTGGGTGATTTATTAATGCAGCATCCTCAAAGCCATGCTGCACAACTGCCCTGGACCTGCACTGCCCCTCAGAAGAAGAACAGGGACCATTTTTGTCCTTGCAGGTCCTTTGGGATCCCCAGCAATGTCAAACCCCATGATTCCAGCAACACCACTGAATTGGCATTTAGCAAATGCTACCTGATTTCATAAGCCATAAACAGTTGGAAATTCTTCACAGCATCCAGGAAATCCCACTTACATTGGCAAAGGCAGAGCGTGGCTAGGTTTTGGCCACAGAAACAGCTTCCTCTAGTGTGGAACACAAAAGCCATTTAGCAGCTGTTTAATGCACACACAAAGCAAAAATGGGACTGTTTACTTCAAGGTGTGTTTCATTTTGAAAGAGTAAGGAGCACGGTGTTAAAATATAAAAAGGAAAGAATGGACACTGTTCACATCAGGGAAAGTCACTGAGTTAACCAACATTCCAAGCAGAGCATCTGTTTGGTGGCTACTTCCACTTTCACTAGAGAAATGGGAGAATTAGGTTTCACTCAGAGCAGAAGATGAATGATTTTGAAATATTGCCATCCCTGGGTGAGAGTCCTTGACCTGAACTGATGTCTGAGCTGCTGCTGGGCTTCCTGTGCCATAACTGATCTCAGTGAGGGCAAAAGGAAACCCATGGATCCAGCAGGCAATACTCCATCCCAGCTGGGGGGCTGCAGATAATGATGAGGCTCACCAATACCTGTGCCCTGCATCTCCATCATTTGTACAAAACACTGTACTTTGTTTCAATTTTGTACCTTTGGTGAGCCACCAGGAGACCCTGCTGGCACAAGGAGACACACACAGGTGCTTGAAGACTTGTCCTATTTACTGCTGGGCTCCTTCCACACATCACACATACAAACAGAACAGAAACAACAGCAAGTTCTTTGACCACAAATTCTCAGATTAAGTTTCCTGTCTGACAGTTTAAGAACAAAACCAGCAAGGAGCTGTCTGTACCTTCCCCACACGTTTCCGAGGCACAGCCTGTGAGAAACATCTCCAGCTGAGCTAAAGGGTTTAAAGAGCAATAACTGGAAAGAACCTCCTGTGCCCACAGCCTCAGGCTACACTTTAAAGGTTTTCTGTGCAATCAGGAAAACTTGCTGTTCCATCACAGCCAGATCAAAACTGCCAGCAGATGGGTTAGTGAGAAAGACAACAAATGCTGCAAGAGTTGGTGGGAAAGACAACAAACACTGTAAGAGCTGGAAACTTTGAGCCTCCAAGATGGGGCTGGTAAGGAACACAGAAGGCCCTTGGATGCCTCAGAGAAAAGGTGCTGTCAACATTCTCTTGCTGGAGTCTCTCTTTTATAGAAGGTAACCAAGGCAGCCCCAAGATTTAAGAACTGAAAGGACATAAGTTTAAAAAAAGAAACCATTAAACAGGCAGAGAATGCAGGATCAGCTTGAACACAGCGATGATGGGAAGGAACACACTGCTCTGTCTTTTCCACCTGAAAAATCCACCAATGTGCCACACAAAATGCCTATGAATACAATGCATTTAATGTTTTCAGAGCAGGCAGATGCTCACTGGGAAAATAAGTGTGTCTATGCAAAGGGTTTGTCACGTTGGACCCCAATGGGTTTTAGATAAATTCCTGTGCCACCAGAGACAGCTGCAGCCCTCCAGCCTGGAGCACCCTTTGGCCTGGCTGTGCCACTGACTCAGATCCCCTTTGTCCTGGTTTGGGCTGGGGGAGCTCATTTTCCTCCTAGTAGCCAGCCCAGTGCTGTGTTTTGGATTCTGCAGAGCTAATGTTGTGTGGGAACTCAGCACATTCCTCCGGATGTCCAGAGCTGCCGAGGACCCCGTTGGGGGGCTCGGAGACCCTGGCATGCTGCCTGGAACACCTGGTGGCTTGACTTTGATCCTTCTAACGAATTGCCAGCTTGGCATGGGGATGAGAAAGCCACACAGGTTTGAATGGTGTAATAACAGGGTGTTCACAGGGTGAGAGTGTAGATTTTGGGATTTTTGGTGTGGGGGTTATGGGGACAAGATGGAGGAATCGGGGCGTGTCTAGTCCTTCTTCTTTCTTCTTCTTGTTCTCCATTTTCTGCTGTGATGTTGGCACTTGGGGATTGGTTTAGAATAGAAGTGCACTGTCTAACATAGGTGATAGGTATTGGGAATTAAAGGTAAATATGATGTATGTAGTTTGTAGTATAAAATACGACACCACCTCGGGGTGGTCACAGCGCGGGTGGCTGCCGTGCTGAGCGGACCTCGGCTGGGCAGAGAGAAAAACTTTGTAGATAAGAAATAACAAACACCCTGAAGACCGAACAGTGAAGAGTCCAGACTCGTTCTTCAGAGCGCGAGCTGCTGCAGAACCACCCCACACATCTCGGGGCAGAGAACAAAACAGCCGGCCCGAGAATGTTGGTAACAGGCTGATGTTTCAGCTGTTGCCAGGAGGTTACTCCAAGTTAAGGACTTTTCAGTTTCCCGTGCTCTGCCAGTGAGCAGGAGCACAAGGAGCTGGGAGGGAGCAGAGCCAGCACAGCTGACCTGAACTGAGCACAGGGATATTGCAGACCTCAGAACATCCTACTCAGTACATAAACTGGGGGAGCTGGCCATGGGGCAGGAATCAGTGCCTGGGGATTCACTGGACATTCATTGGTGGTGATCAATTGTATTGTGCATTGCTCATTTTGTGTATTGTTTTATCATCATTATTATTATTTTCCCTTCCCTTCCTGGCCTACTAATGTGTCTCTATCTCAACCCACGTTTTCCCTGGCTCCATTCCCCATCCCACTGAGGGTGAGGGGAGCAGTGAGCAGGCAGCTGTGGGTGCCAGCTGGGCTTAAACCACGACACTTCACAGCAAACACTGAGTTACGGTACAAAACCCTCCCACAGGCTCCAAGTCACCCTCCAGAGCATATGCTCAGAGACACTCAAGGACACAAGCTATTTCTTTATCTGCAGAAGGTAAGATACAGCTGGGTAATTCTCTCTTGGTTTGTATTGAAGTGTTGGAACAATTATAGATCTTAAGTCTTAGGAAACAGAAGTCAGTTTTCTATTTTGAGACCCTGTAGAACACAGACAAGCATGTGAACTAAACAAAGGAATGTTTTTAGAGGCTCAAGGATGTACTGTCTCTTTTAGAGTAAGGCCCCAGGTTTGGAGAGCTGTTTGGATGCTGCTTCCACATAAAGAAAAACTCCTGAGCTCCCTGCACTGCAACAGTGATGAAACCCTGAATAACCAAATCCACACACAGCAGGGAAACAAGAGCACCCAAGAGAGCAGCTGGCACATCACAGAACTTCTTGGGTTTGTATGAAAACAAGGCCCTTTAGTCATTTGTGATGGAGGATTCTCCATCAGGTTCCAAAGGAGCAGGAACACAATGCCTTGGCATTACTCACTGGGTGCAACTCCAGCTGATCTCAGTAATTCTGAGAGAGATTGTCGTGACTCCAGGCTGGAGCTGTGCCCCAGCCTGCATCCCAGTGCACCTCCCACCAGATGATGCTGCCCTGATGAGTCCTACCCTCGCTTCTTTTGTGGGTAAAACCCAGGAAGTTTTGCTTTATAGTAGATTATTTTTCTGAATCTGCAGACCATAAGCACAGCTGAGAATGCACAGATTGTTGTCCTTGAAAACCACTGCCTGATGCTCTGTGTACACCCACACAGTGCCCCAGCACCAATGACTGGCTTGCTCTGTAGTGCACTGAAAGGTCTTTTTGAAGTTCCTTTTCTGTGCCTGCAGTAGTTTTGTGCTGCATGACATTCTCAAAAGACTAAATCCATACTAACATAACAGCCATAAAAAATTTTGGAAAGTGCAGTTAAAATATAGATGTATGGGATGGGGATTAAATAAATCTATCTGGGTTTTTTAAAACACCTGTAATTTGGAACTGTGTCAACAAACTGCATATTATTTTCCATCAGTGGGAAAGAAAAGAGGAAGGGAAAGGGAGTAAAAATACTTGGAGAAAAATTACTTTCCCTTAAAAAACCCCTACAAAATAATAAATGTCAAACATTGCAAGAGAGAACTAAAAAGGTGAAATGTCTGCTCCCCAAAACAGGATATCCAGCCTGGGAAGTTTACATGCTATATTGCCTGAAGAATTAATGCTTTGGCTGGGGCTGCAAGCAGCTGGGTCTGTAGTAGATTCACCTTCCTTAGACATTCTGCAAATGACATTTTATACAGAGAAAAGTAACTCAAAGATATAACAGTAGAACAGGACAATGCAAAAGCAATAATGGAAAGGACTGGGAAGGCAGAGGAATCCCAGCATTTAAGGATCTAACCCAGGTCACAGTGCCCTGTTTAAATGCACAGCACTGCACTTGGTTACAACAACACACTGATCATCTCTCCATATTCTTTATGCAAGAGCATGGACAACTTCTATTCATTAATTCTACATTAAAAGTGCTTGTTGGTGAAGTGCTCCTCAGTGTATTTTTCACTTATTTTTACATTTCCTATGCTATGCAAGGCTCACCCCACAATGGGACGAACACTTCAAAAAATCCCAATGCTGAGACAGTCATTTAAGTGTTTTTATGGAACTGGGAAAGAGTTTTTTCTGATGGAAAGCCAGCCAATGGCCATCACTTGGGATCCTTGTTTATGTTTTGTATAAAGGCTGAGGTCAGAGTAGCACTCAGGGACAATGACCAATCTGACAGCTGCTTTCTTAGGTTATGGGAAGGCTGTAACCAAACTATCACTGAACATGTGTGTCAAATTAAGCAACTAACACCAAAAAGAAAGCTTCAAATGAAACGAGATGTTTTTCCAGTTTTCTAATCTAATATTGCTCCTCTGATATGTAAAATACAGATGTCCTTCAGCTGATTTCCTTTGTTCCAGGAGCAATTTAACAGTGAAACACATCATCCAGATAACTCTGGGTAAACAGATGGAAAAACATCAGGCTCTCAAACTTCTCTCTCCTGGCTGCTATAACTTTTGTACTGACACAGCAACCTGATACAAATCTCACCTCTGATACAAAAGCAAATCATCCTCTGCCTCCCCCTGACAACAGCAGTGCCCATCTTCCCTCATTCAAGGGTTCAGAGAAATTTCTGTGGCTTTCAGGTATTAGTCACTACAGAGTCATTACAGAGAGCTGCATCACCAGCTCGACAGAAATGTAGGAGGGAAGAACATTCAAAGATAAATCACTGTCCCCCCTCCAGGCTCCTTCAAGCCCTCCATCCCCTCCCACACCTGACATTCCTAACTGCACTCAGGGTTCGCTGGTGCAGAGGCAACCTAGCAAAGTCCTGAGCTGCAGGAGAACTGCAGAGCACCAGGGAAGGGAAGGGAAGGGAAGGGAAGGGAAGGGAAGGGAAGGGAAGGGAAGGGAAGGGAAGGGAAGGGAAGGGAAGGGAAGGGAAGGGAAGGGAAGGGAAGGGAAGGGCTGGGGGCAGGTAGGAGGCACCAGTGACAAATTGCTGGAGCCCAGTTCTGAGGCTGCCCTCGGTGGGGAAGCAATGGTCACCCTGAGTCAGGCTGACATCATCCTGCAGCCTGGCTCCCTGGCACTGCAGGGCTGAGGAGCTGCTGCCAGCCTGTCCAAATGGATCCCCCCACTGGAAATGGGAAGGAGACTTCCCCAAATCCAGGTTCTGAAAGCTCTCCCCCCTGAGTGCCTGCAGCAGCCAGGAGTGTCCCTTGCTGTGTGGGGTGCAGCCACATTGTCCCCAAACCCCAGGTGAGGGACGGGGAGCGCAGGCCAGGCCCTGGCCCAGACCCAGAGCAGTCTGATATCGGGGTGACTGTTCCTCACCTGCCTACAGCCCCTTCCTCCCTCTGCCCCTCAGCAGAGCAGCTTTTCCCTCACAGCCTGGAGCTGTGCTTCCCCTCAGAGCCAGGAGCTGTGCTTCCCCTCAGAGCCAGGAGCTGTGCTTCCCCTTGAGCCAGGAGCTGTGCTTCTCTCTCCTGCAGAGCTTTTCCTGACAGGCCTTCACTCCCCTGCCAGGCACCTGAAAGTGAGCACTGAGCCCAGAACTGGGCTGTCACCAGTGGGTGATCAGTACAATCATTACACATGCCTGAAAGGCTAATAATGACACTGAGGTGTCATGGAAAATGTGCTACAAATCTGTCCCAGGAACCCCCAAAATTCTTCCTGGCTTCCTCAGGACCTTGCTGCCACTGGCAGTAACAAAAATGGGGTCAACTGAAGGCACAGAAAAATACACAAATTCAAGAATACAGAAACATCCTCGTGGCAAGAAGCTGCTGTAATTATTAAGCAGCAATTAATAAGAAAGGCAGCTTAATTCCATGTTCCTGGACCAGCTGTCATGCATTTGCAAAAGAATTATAAATGTCTTTGATAAGTTTCCCCTATTTGCAGACAGCTCTATGCTAGACACATCCTGGGTCAGCAATTGTCATCTGATTGTGTGAGTCAAAGATTTGGGGAATCAGTCTCCAGGAAATTGTGCCTTAACAACACTGGAAATTGCAATTATGGAGAACACCCAGGTGCCATTTTCCCTCCAGTACTTCTGAAGATGAGTTATCTCCAGATCATTTCCAAGGTAATTCAGGACACCCTGATTTTCAAGATCATTAAGCTCAGATGAGCTGAGATTGTCCCACAATCCTAAATCTACTCTGTGCAATCTTAAATTTACTCGGGGTAAACCCTTTGGATTAGGAACATTGGCTTTGATGCTGTAAACCTGGGATTAATTTAGGTTTATGAATAACCCCATTAAATTCAGCCCTTTTTTGTACATTTGCAGAAATGCCACGTGTACAGGTTTGTTCTGAAAGGTTTGTTATTCACTATGTGCTGCACACTGGAAAGCAAAAGGGGAATGTGGCAGCAGGGGAACGTGGCCATCTTAGTGAGGGGATCAGAAACAGCTCCAGGGGCACAACCAGGGACAGCTGACAGGCATGGGGCACTTACAGGAAGGGTTCAAAACCATCTACATGCCTGGGCTTTGGACTGACAGTCTGGTTGTTCTCCTTGGCTAAAGGAGAAATGCTGAACCCCATACTTTTGCATTCTGACCCCTACATTCTTGGAAATAACTAAATTCAGTGCTGCATTTTCCCAGGGTCTCGCTCCAGCCCTCCCTGCCCGTTCAGCAGTGACAGAAGCACAGGGCTGCCCAAAGCAGAGTGAAGCTGGTTTATTTACTGGGACTCCAAAGGGAATCCCTCAAGCATGCAAAGATTCAAAAAGGGGTAGGAAAAGGTTGCTTAAAATAACGATCTTATTTTAAGCATGGATTAGAGGCTGCCCTGCTTTTCCTCATAGGGCAGCAAGTAATGCAGTGAGGGGAGGGAGCTCCCACATGCTTTGGGGATGCAGTCAGAGGGGTTAAAGAGGCACAAAATCTTAACAAGATCACCCAAGAAACACATGGATGCATGAACAATAGGTGTTTAAGTTAGAATGAGGCCTCCATCAGGGCCTTGCCCTGGTGTTTGGAGGACTGATGAGGACCTGCACACCTCCCATGTGCAACAGTTCCTTTCTCCTCTCCTTCTTAGGAGCTGCTCTGCATCCACGGAGTGGAAAGGGTTTATGGCTTATGAAAAGAACTGACAAGCTGTATTTCATGAGGATTTTACAGTGCAAACACAAGTGTTTGTAGCTGCATTGCCATGGAAACAGCAAGAAATGGGTTATCATTTTCTCAGAGGTTGCTGTCCATCCTTCCATAGACTATCTGGCATAAAAGGGTTTATGGCTTTTCACCAGTGCAGTACTGCAGAAATATTTTTAGCTCCACTAATTCAATTTCATATTCAAATCAATCTGAAAATGAGTTACCTTTCAGTCTGCCAAAGGCTGTCAGGCAAAGCTTTCACTGATTTGGTCTTGCTTTGGCTTGTGATGATGGAAAGATTACACCCTGTAACAACATAGAAATGTGTCCCAAAGTTCTAGAATTCCATTGTTTCATTTCAATTTCATTATTACTCATTTGAATTTGATACAAAATGTTGTTCTTTGGGGAATTGTGGAGGCTTGCACTATCTCTTCAGAGGTCTGAATAATAACATCATTACACATTCAAAAGTATCTCAAAGCAGATTGAAAAAAATTGCATGTAAAAGTCCTGCAATATTGCAGAAGACAAGCAGAAATTGTTATATTTTTTCACTAACTGATGCAGGATCTTTAGATAGTCATTCACAAATCCAGTAAAAGCCAATAGAAACCAGTGAATTTCAGAGTCATAACTACCCTGCTTACTGATGCCCAGAACAAGCCCAGCCCAGCACTTCTGCCTCCCTGATGCCTTCTGTGGCCAGCAGACCACAGCTCAACATTTTGGATAAAATAAACTTCTTCAGAAGCCTCTGCTGGCACAAGCCCTTGGCACAGCCTCCATCCTAGCTGCTCTGGGAGCAGCCCCTGCACTGCAGGGAGATGCCAGAGCTCTGCTGTCCCCAGCTTCCTTCTGAGGCCTGCTGCCTCTCTAAAAACAGTGACTGAAAAAAACATTAATTCATCTTTTGCTAGAACAAACCCAGGGCTGCTAACACCAGAGACCAGGTTGGTTCATACTCAGTACAGGGCAGTGCTCTGAGTAGATGATTTCTGCAGGGCAGTTTCATTTCTATGCCTGCTTATTCTGAACAGCAACTCCCTGCAGCTGCCAGCAACATTTTAATGTTGTTTCTGAGGGACTCTTTGTCCTTGAGACTTAAACATTCCAATATTTTTTAATTTTTTTTTTTTTAACTTGGAATATTTCCATTTTCATTAGTGCTTTACCCATGAATCCAGGTTCAGTGGCAAAGTAGAAGTCCATTACAGTTTGAAGGGGAGCTCCCTCAGGGCTTTTTAATTTTTTTTTTTTTTATTTTCCAATTGATCCTGCTGAAAATATTTATGTAGCACCAGAGAGAGTTAGTGACAGAAAAAGTCAGGCAGAGGTAAGGAAAAATACAAGGAACAGTCTGAAGCTGTAGTATGAGTTCTTCAAGTACTGCTCAGAACATCTGAGTACAGAGAGGATTTTGTTAATATGGATTGAGGAAACTTCACATTTGTGAAACAATAGGGTTCTGAAAGATAAGGTCAGGAAAACAATCTTTTGCTTGCTAACAGCTCCTTGTCTCACAGCACTCGGATTTCTGTCCCTGCCACCCTAATGCTCACCTTAATGGAGAGCCCTTCAGCATTTCTGGGCAGTGGGGAAATGCGATTATCTCATCCTACAAAGGAAAGGACACAGGCAGAGTCACTCACCCGAATTCCTGCAGGCAGGCAGTGACTCACCTGGGATTATTCCCTGTTCAGTGCTTACCCACTCAGCTCCTCCCTGGAGGAACAAACTCTGACACCAATGGCAGAAAACAGATCTGCTTTCCAGTGCAGGCAGACTGGCTTAAGAGGGGGATTTGCCCCTTGACTATAAACCAGTTGGCTTCCCACATATAACTCAGATTTTTGATTTTTATTTGATTTGGAGCATTAATTCTGGGTAGGTTTTTACAACACTATTGCATTCCTTTATACTTCTTTTGTAATTATTTTCATGGGATATTATCTCGTGATATTTCACTATGTAATTAGTGAAAATACCAGGGATAATAACCCAAAATACCAGGGATAACCCAAAATACCAGGGATACCAACTGTGGCTTACCTGAGAACAGAATGAAAGCCCCAGCCCCTGGCCCAGTGAGGACAGAAACGTGTTCTGGATTAATGGTGCTGCCCAGGGCCATCTGAGGGCCAGGAGAGGATAGAAAGCAGTTTGGGCACTCCTGCAGCAACACTAAACCTGGATTTAAATACTGTTTCATGTCCTCCTAAACTTGATCCCAGAACAAATCAGCTCATAACAAGTGTTATTAAGCAAGAATACTGATCCAGATGTTGAGCTGGGCAGGCACACAGTACAGGCATTACTGTCCAAACCATCTTGTGTCAGATTTTCTGATGTCCTTACCATGACGCTCCTGTCCCAGCTCCCCAAAGGAATGTGAGGGCAAAGAGTTAGAGATGTTTCAGAGATACAGGCACATATGGTCCTGGATATTTATAGGAAGAGCCCTGGGACTTCCATGCAGGAGGAAAGCCTGCAAGCTGCCATCTGGGGCTCTGGAGCTGTTTCCAGTGGTGTGGACAGCAGTGGCCAGTGGTGTCCCCAGGGTGCTGGGCCAGTGTGACTGAATGTCTGATCTGACACACACAGGGCACCCAGCTCATCTGCAGGTGAGGCTGCAGTGAGGCAGAAAGGTGATAAGGAAAAGGCCTCATAAAACCAGGCCTGCTCTGTTGTTTCAGTTTGGCCTTGTCAAGCCAGCCCTTTGCAAGTTCCCAATCCTGGGCGAGCACTTGGTGAACATAACAATCTAGTCCTGGGTGAAAAACGACCAGCACCTGTATAATATTTTTTTTTTCACTCTGTTAGACAGAAAAATGAAAGCTATTCCTCACTTTCCCTGCACTACACCTGGGGTTTGAGTGACCAATAAATACAGAATAACAATTTGTTACTGACCAATAAAGTAATTGGCAAGAAAAATACTGACCAGAGTCACACATGAGACCTGTAAAATTGTATAAAAAGCCGTTATGTGAATAAAGAAGGGGTTTTTTCCACCATGAAGAAAATGGAGTCCAAGTGATTTATTCCCAGAGGTGACACCAAGCTGAGGGTGCAGGGACACCCTGAGGGATGGGGCCATCCAGAGGGCTTCAGGTTTTCCTCTGGAATCTGTGAAACTGAGAACAGTGCCTGCAACCAAGTCCTGTTTGAAGGTCTCTATAGCCAAACTCTCACTTTTAAACTGTCACAGTGTCATTTGACGTGGGATCAATGCTTGTCAGGGAAATTTATAAATAGAAAGTAATTTTAGCTCTGTCTTTGTAGTCCAGCTCATGGAAGAAACTCTGAGCTTCTGGCCAAGACTGACTACTCAGCTTGTTCTGGTGAGGCATCACTTCCAGAGCAGAGAGGCTCCCAGGTTTAGAGCCAGCATAGCCACATGCTGCATGGGGTAGCTGAAGAATGAATTTTTGTGCCTCCCTCTAACTGAAGACACAATTGACAGAGGCAAAAGAGGAAGAGATTTTGAATTTTTTATTTTTTAAACACACTAGCTGTCCCCTATTGTATTCTCCTCTCCTCTTCTTGTTTCCATTATTTCTGCTAATATAGCACCAGGCTTTGAGCAATCAATTAAAAAAAACTTACTGAAAAGTAACTCAAGAGTTTTTTTATGTATATATGTGTGTGTATATCTATAGAGAGATATATAAAATAATATATATCTATAAATATATTAAAATATTTTATGTAATACATTATAATATATGATATATAATATTATAATGTATTATATAATATATAATATAACCTATAATTTTAATTTAAATATATATATTTATAAAGATATATATTTATATATCTATAAAGCACAAGCTGCCTGTGCAGCTCCACAAAGAACTTTAAAAATTTTAATGCCTTTCATATCCTCACAATTTTTCCGAATTTTTTTTAGTGTTAATAGTCAGATGAATATTGTATATATCTACACTGCAGATCCCAACAGGGTTTTGTACAAATAGAATTATTCATAGCAAATTCTAGTAAAATTAAAACAGAATATTTTAAACATATAAATTATTATTTTTTTCATCAATTTGATCTGTAGCAGCCTGAGTTTGGGGTTCTTGCTGGGAGCAGGGACAGGCTGCTGCACAGTGACCCCCTCGAGGTGCTGATGACAGGGGTGGATGGGAATGAGAACCTGCCAGGACTCTGATCAGGCAGCACTCAAGGAGAACAGCCAAACATGAGAATGGTTCCTGAGCAGTAACTCAGGCTGTGGCATCGGCATGGACCCCCAGAACTCTGAGAAAGAGCGATAATTAGGACTCAGCTGTGCAGTCTTTGCTTCGGTGAGAATCTTCCCTTGGAAGCAGCCAAATGAGAGAAACCAGAGAATCTCAGGAGTTTTTTGCACAGGACTTGGAAGAGCACTTGAAGTTTCATTGATTTTGATCTACAAGAGGCATAATCACCCATGAAGTAACAAAAAACCCTTGAGGAAAAGCTCAGAGATCAGCAATGGGGAAAACACTAAAAATTATGAAAGACCTTGTTAATATAATTGGAGATGAATCTACAATACCTGAATATTCACTATTTATTTCTCGTTTCTCTTTCTTTTAACATCTTGTTTAATTTATATTTCTACAAGGCAACTCGTTATCACATTCTTTGTAAAATATATGTTACAAAAACTCTCAAACCACTCTAAACTTCTTTTTGCTGGGTAGTGATCAAAGAATATACATCATTAAAAAAACCAGCTTCTACCAGCTGTGTTTTTGTTTGGGTTTTTTAAATTCACTCTCGGTGTTCCTGTTTGCAGGAAGTGAGATCATCCCAGTGAAAGCAGAGAATATTAATGACTCAAAGACTAATAGGCTAATTGCTTATGGGATACTGAGCCAGCAGCTTCAGGTATCAAATGGCTTTTCATTTAATACTGGCAGAGACATCTGAATGATAAGCAGGGAAATTGGAGAGATAACCTTGCAGGAGGGCAGTGTGGGTGCCAGGCTGTGTCCCCTCCCTGCTCAGCAGCAGCCCTGCAGTGCCTGGAGGAAGCAATTCCCACTCCAGATCCCTGCTCTGGGCAGGCTGTGGTTCCCAGCAGGGACAGAGCGCTGCTGCAGTGACATGGGCACCTCTGCAGGAACCTGCTAATACCAGTGGCACTCTCTGAAGTGAGCAGCCCTGCACACAAATCCCTTTTACACAGAGTATCCCCACACAAAGGCAATTCTGCAGTTACAGACAATTCTGCAATTAACACTGCACTGACCCAACAGATCATTCAAACTTTGTTATCCTGACTTTCTTGAAATTAGGTCTAGAACAGATCTTGAATCAGAACAGCAGATTCTTTCTTGTCAAACTTACAACATCACAGACCCTGTGGTAGACAGGGCAGTTAAAGAACCTCTGCTTCTGCAAAAAATATTTCTTTTGGGTCAAGAAGTTCACTTGTATTTCCTTGCCAGTTCTTAGCAGCTCTTGTAACATTTTCCTTAATAAGGTGGAGGCAAACTCTCCCACATTCTCACCCAGGGCTGCTCTCTTGTGCTGTCAGTGAATTCCTGCCCTGCAGAGCGTGCTGAGTGCTGTCACAGCACTGTGTTAGTGACCAGAGATGTTCTCTGCTTCAAAGGCTTCCCAGAAGCATCTCCCATAGAGATTATCATTGCAGCCATGGTCTCCTGTCTGTTCTGTACGTGAAGCAAGCCCAGACACATTGTTGAACAGCCCAATAAACTGGGAAAGCAAAGGAGACTCAAATTTATAAAATACTTACCAGCCATGAAGAGCAAGCCCATATTTTAATGAGTTAATAGGCACACACCTGTTGGCCAATGCAGGGGTAGTTGCCCTGCCTGTGATTGTACAGAGGCACAGGCTGGGCCTGGAGGCACTGGAAATACACTCACAGGTCTGCTTTTGCACCTTTAAATATGTATTTGAGTACGTTCTGTACAAGCAGTCCATACCTGTGCTGCTGTGGGAGGCGTGTGTGAACCATCTGTGCAGGTGTGCAGGCAGATTTACCTGCTCTGCATGGGTCTGTATTTGAGGTCCAGTCAAGAATCTGCTCGTACAGATTGTGCCCCCAGTAGTGACTGGGTGAGTTACACCATGGATAATCATCTCTGGATGTTAAAAGCATCCCAGATCATGACATTATTCCAAGTCCAACATCCACACTGAGACACATTTACACACAAATTGTGAAGGGGAGAAGGGAAAAAAATTGCTGTTTTCTTTTAGAAGTACTGCATTTCAATCAATTCACATTTCTATGCTGCCTGTGGGAGTCAAAACTTTATTAAAGTACCAGTTTTCAGAAGATTTTAACAGCATGAGCAGTGGGCATACTAACTTGGATATCTACACACCTCTATGTACTTGACAAAATGCCAAGTTTGTCTTGTGGCTTTTATTGCAGGTCAGAGTTTTATCTTGCACATCCAGGTCTGACAAGGACTCCTGTGCATTGCTTTCTGAAGACATGGCCTGCTCAGGTTAGAAAAATGCTCTGAAAACTAAGAGCAGCTTCAGTAAGATTGACAGCTCTTTCTTACAATCTCAGTATTTCTCAGTTGTTTTTAGAAGAGCCTGCGAGGGCTCAAGGCCAAGATAAACCCAGCTCAAAGCAGAGCCGTGGCTCCAAGCACCCCTGATAAGTATCTGACCCGTTAAGATGTTGTCAGGCTTATTATAGAAGGTGCAGTGTTTGATCTCAGAGGGGCCAGATTAACACCCCAGACTGGAAACTTTGCTGTGACAGGCAGCTGTGGCAGGAGTGCTGACACCCCCGAGGGCTGCCCCTGCACTGGCCCACAGTGCTCATCCACTTGCCAGCTTAGGCACTTCTCCACACAGACAGCTGTGACACAGGGTAAGGGCAGACCTGACTTTGTTCCCACTAAAGTCAGTGATAGAAGCTTTAATTCCACTGGGAGAAGAATCAGGCTGGTTGTATGTCAGATTATGGCTTTTTCTGATTTAGAAATGGGGTTACTGAGAGGTTTTAAACATTTTTATTTGATTTTTAGTTTCATGTGAAGGCTGAGACAGTACAGATGTTTTAATTCACTATCACAATCAAAACAATACATTATTACAACAATTACAATACACTATAAGCATTTCTTGGCCCATCAGCTTTAGCCACATCATGCTGTAAATGCCTTAAAGCCAATAATCAAAAATTACCCCTCGTGGGTCCCACTACAATGCATCTTTCAGAGTTCTGTTTCTCCAAAGTATCCAGTCTTATTTGCAAGGCCATCCTTTGAAACTTGTGTCTAGTTCCATTTCTCTCTCAACAATGTCTGTCCTATTTTATGGCATTTCTAAGTCAGCATTTCTTATCTCAAGGTTTACGTACAGATACACACTGTGTGAGCTTTCTGTCAGGCTTGGAGAATTCCCTACAAACCCATTTCCCCCAGTTGTAGTTGTCGTAGTTGAGATGGTCACAATACAAAGCAACACACTCCATTTTCAGAAGGCTTCAAACCTGTTTTTATTATAGCATGCATGCTTTTTATACATTCTTAAAAAACTCATAAGTTTACACTTTACTCATTAAACAGGAAAGACAAACAAAGTGTGCAAACCCAGGGCACACAGGGAATATTTCTGTGTCTGCTCTGGGGTGCCCTGACCCCCAGGGCAGCACTGACTTTGACCCTCACTCATGGAGAAAGTTTCCCAGACTTCAAGATAGACTGGAACCCACAACAGTGTGAAATAGATTATAGAGAGCAGTGTAGGTGTGTCACTTGGTGAGAAATTCAGGGTTTGGGATTTTTAGTATGTTGTGGATGGAAGCAAGATGGAGGGCACAGGGCGCTGTCCTGGGTTTCTTCTTCATGCTGCTTCTTCCTTCTTCTCCATGGGTTTGGGTGGCATTTTGTGATTGGGCAGAAAAGTCCCCATTGTGGGCTCTGTGGGATCAGTTATTGGGTTAAAAGGGAAAATAATCCAGGTGTCAGTTCTTAATTGGATAGTTTAGCCTTAAAAGACCTTGTACCAAGAGATTGTTGGCCATTTTGTGCCTTCTGATGAAATGAAATGAAAAGCTGCTGAGCTCACAGCAGTGAGACTGTTTTACTGATAAGAAATAATGAACACCTGAATCTGGACATGAACTACCTCAAGTGCCTTCAATCCAGACCCAGCAAAAGCCTCAACTGGTACCCACACACAGAGTGCTCATTGGAACAGGCAGTTGCAGGTTTCTCTTATTTCTCCTTCTTTCTTTCTTGGTTTCTATGTCAACGACCTTGGCAGGAAATTCTTTCAGGGATAAACATGGATCCTCTCATCAAACTTCTCCCTGGCTCACAGAAGGGGCTGTAAAACCTCTTCCACAGTAGTCTGATGCTGTGTCCCAGAGCTGAGATCAGAGCTGGAAATCAGATTGCACTGGCACAAACCTTGCCCAGAGTGAGACAGTGACTCATTCCTGCAGGAGCAGGGCTGACAACAGCCACGAGCACAGCAGGAAAAGCTGACAGCCAAGTTCATTCACTCTTCTGATGGTGGAACCTTCAAAAGTGTCAATGACCCCAGACAGGCCCTGCGGGACCTGGTCTGCAAAGGTCCCACAGCGTTTTAGCCAGGGACAAAACTTGTAGCTCGTGAACCAATGGGTTAAAATTTGTTCACACTAAAGGGTTGTGACTAAAACCACAGCCTGAATTCAGCCAGTAGCTGTTTGCATACTTGGTCCTGAAAAAGACTTAGGGAACATGTGTTGTGATATACAAAAAGTTGGAAGTTACACTTGCATTGCAAAGTTGGTATTTTTGGATGGGATAATTCACAGGTCAAAGTCTCTAGCAGAAGAGATTAGTGTAAACTAATTTCTCCATTTAAACCTCTGGCTAGATAGTAAATTTCAGTATAAAAATAATACAAAATGCCATTAATGTGTTTTGTAGAGTAATCTGAGTTTCTCTTGGAATTGTGAACAAAATTTTACTGTGTTTTCAGCTCAGACATTAGACTAACTCAGCTAATGCATACTAGAATAGTGGCAGCTCCTAATACAAGCTGTAGAACTAGAAATGCTATTTCTAACAGTGGATGCATAAAAATAGAAATACCTGCATGATAATTTTTTAAATTACATTTTTATTCAATCAGCTCTGTCCACAGTTTGCTCTTACTGTGGTACCATATGACAAGGGAGGTGTCATTAGTACCAAACTGCCTGAATATGGCAAACTAAGTTATTATTCCCAGATATTTACCAGCCCGTGCACTGATCCTGTAGAGCACTCCTGCCTTTTTGTGGCATAAGATCAAACAAGGGTTATTTAGAAGCAGTTCAGTCTGCCCCTAAACCTGAACATCTTCTCTTCTGAAGATTTAAGGTGACCAGGTATGGGGATTTTGGAAGGAGTTTTGAACGAGTTAGAGATGGAACGTTTGAATTGTTTTTGATGTTGTGGTTTATTTTCTTATTTTCTACATAGGTAGGAAGGGTGAGTTCTGCTCCCATCTTTATTGTATGGTTTAGAAGGCCACAAGACCCCTAGTTATAAGATTTTTTAAAGGATTTATTGACTAATAAAACATTGCTAATAAGGATATTTGTGTTTTTGACTTAATCCTTAGATATTTTGTCATATGGATTTATGCTTCAGTGTAAGCTTTTTTAGTTAATCATGTTATGACACACAAATTTATAGTACTGTATTTTAAACTTCTTGTTTACCTTTGTAACTACTTAACTACTTTTATTTTTCCTACATCTTAAATTTTAAAATGTGAAACATTTTTCTTCTTAAGTTATTGTGTCTTTGTTTTAAACTATAAATCCACATTCTTGCTTCTATTACCTAAGTTTGGGAGTTTTTTTCAAGGTCTTAGATTAAATTCTGTGTTTAATTCTAACTTTTGGTTTCCAGGTTTAAAATTCTGAGTTTCTTGCATTTCAGATTCTAACAACCAGGGTTTGTGAAAATGACCTAATGACCCTTTTGGGTCTTGTTTTCAGTGTTATAAATGTGTTTTTGTGTTTTTTCCCCGTGTGTAGGGCAAAGAACACAAGACCTTCTGAGGAGAAAAAAAACCAAACCCAACAATAAAAAATGTCCCTCACCAAACCAAACCAAACCAAACCAAACCAACCAAACCAAACCAAACCAAACCAACCAAACCAACCACAACCAACCAAAAAAAAAAACCCCAAAAAACAAAACAAAAAAAACCTAACCCCAGCCCCCCAAAAAAGAAAACCCCCCAAAAAACCAAGCCACCAAAAAATCCCCAAAAACCCACCAAAACAAACCAAACACCCACCCCCCCAAAATAAAAAAACCTCTTGAAAAAGGCACTTTATTTTACTGTAAAATACATTAACCAGGGTCACCACCGTGGCCTCACCCAGGGTGTGCATTAAGCTCACTTCTCCTAGAACTAACCTTTAATATTTTCTACCTCCTATTTAGCTCACATATAATTATTTACAATAAAGGCCACAAATGTGTGGGTGTGAAATCAAAGCCCTAGAGATTTTTTACCTGTCCTGTGTTTTAAAAGGGATGTTTCCCATACCTGGTGTCTCAGGAGGAATATCTCAGAAACAGATCCTAAACCAGCTTTATCACTATGGCTTTTTCCCCGTGGTTTTCCACCTGAGGTGAGGATCTATAGAAACCCAAAGCAGATGGAGAGTGGCCTGCTGCTAAAAAAAGAGCAGGGAGAGCTCTGCTCAAACTTTCCCAATCCCTTCTGCTGCAATTAATTATGTACTGAAATATGTCCCTGCTCTTACTGCCACAGTCCCACCTTCCCTGAGTATTTGTGATGGGAATCTGCTCCTCAGTCAGGACATTTTGACACTGACACTCTGCAAAGACAGAGCAGGACAAAAGCCCCCATTCCAAACAATTTACTGCACTCGTATTTCTGCTTGATCAGGTGAATCAAACACCAGAAATGAAGAGATCCTATAGTGTAGAGATAAGGACTGGATGAAGCCCCAGGCTGGAACTCTAATTTACCAACAATAAAATGTCCTAACAAAATGCCTCTGTATCACTGAGAGTCTGCTGGAATCACAGCCAGCCATTATCCCTCTCCATGGAGCTGAAACAGTATTAAAATAAAAAGAAAAAACAAAAATCTTTCAGTTTGTTGTAATCTAGTGTGCAGGTAACTCCACTTTTCTATGAAATCCAGACTGTTCCCTCTTTTCCTGCCTGGATAAGAGCACAATGTGATATAAAGCTACAAAAGGAAAAAGTGAGATACAAATATTTATTTTTTTAAAAATTAAAATTAAATTATCTCCTTCCTAAAATATAGCCTTAAGCTCATGGAAATTAGTGTTTAGTTCTTCCTCTACTTTAATCAGGCAATTTGGCTGTAATTTAAGTAGCAAATGATGCTGCAAATAAGTAAACTAATGGGCCATTGCTCTTGTTAAAATAACCTGAATTATTTCTACAGTCATCCCCAGGAGTAGGTGGGGCTGTGAATACCTGGCCTGACTCCTGGTGTAACCTGTGCCCCAGTGGTGGAATCCTGCTGGGTGAGGGTGAAGAACTGGGCCCTGGAGATTCATTTTCCTTTGGGTTTAAGTGGCAGTGACAGAAGTCATTAAACCACAGTGTCTATTCTCTCCTGGGACCACATGAGTCACTAATAAAGGCAGTGAAGAAAAGAGATTATCTTTTAGTAATTGTGTAATGCAGTACATCCTTATTGGTTTATTTCTGTGTAAAGCAGCCTTGCCTTGCTGCTGACGTCAGTGAAAGGGTAAAACCTGGGATTTTTGGTGTCATCACTGAAAGTGCTAATGATCCTAAGCAGCCAGCCAGGTAAGTGATAACATCCTGTCAGTGAGGTCAGCTGGAACAGGCTGTCTTTAGTCCCTGCATGTCACCTTCAAGGAAATTTTAGCTTCTGACAATAGTGGCATAAGGTAAAAGAGAATATTCAGACCCAGGTACCCAGCACGCTCTCAGTCAATAACTTAATAAGCACAGGCTGGCAGCTATCAAGTATCAATTTTAGTACAAACTGTTCAAAACACAAGGTGTTAATTCAGAACTGAGCTTTCAAATAGTTTAAATCTGTTTAAATCTGAAAAGTTAAAACAGTGTTTTATCCAATTTGCAGATTACAAAAGTACGGAGTTTGGTGCCACTGACTAAAAAGACATTTTGTCCTTAACACGTAACACAACCTATTGAATCCCAGCAGACTCCAGGAAATACTCTGCAGCAAAACAAGAATATGGCAACATTATATCCAAGGGACATGGTTTTAATTATGAAAATCCATTTTCATCTGGTGGTTCTACTGCCTCAGGAGCCAATACTTTTCAAATGAGAAAGGAGAGTTACCTGTGTCCCACGGTTTCTCCAGACCTTAATCTCCCTGTTCAGATGCTGCTCCTGGCTGCCTTCCTCCCTTGGGTCTCTCTCACAGGGTGAGCATAATCTGGGGAGCAGGAAAGCACCAGTTCTCAGCTCCACTCACACAAGGATGTGGGGAAAGCCCTGCTGCAGCTCTCCATCAGATTGTGTTTTCATGCACTGCAAGCCTGCAAACAAAGAATCCAAATGGGCTTAACATATTCCCAGTGGGAAACGTGTGGCCAGAGCCTGAAAGCTTGGAAACAAAGGGAAAAGACTAAAGTGCTTTTTAAAAGCCCACACCAGCGCACTTATATATATAAATAACATAGCAGTGATCCACAAAATGCTGGGTTTGAATCAGACAAATTCCTGAATGGAGTTTAGATAGTTAAATCCCAAAGTCTGAGGAAGAAATCCATTGCACTCTCCTATACTAAACTAAATTAAATTTCTGTTACTCTCCAGAGTGCCTAATTACATTCATTTCAATGAGCTTAGCTCAGATTTCTGAAGTGTAGAATTTGAAGGGTAAAATTTGTAACTTCCTAAGACACAGTTTTCTCTCTCTGGTCAAGATATCAATCACATTTCTGTAGAAAAAGTTCCAAAGGGGAAAAGCATTCTGACCAACCTGCCACTGAGAGCTCCAGAGAGGAATTCCTGTCTCTGATGACAGCTGGGGAGGTGCAAGCAGCAAAGAAGGAGGAGCTGAGGTCTCAGTGCCTGGGACAGAGATCCCCAAACACACTGCCTGTCCTCCTGAATTCTCTGTAGCCTTCACTGTGAGACTGCAGAGATTATTTCACAGGGGCACACAGGAACACAAGGGTTCAGGTATTTGCTATTAAAACTAGGGAGGAGGTTCCCAGCCCGTGCTAGAGGGGTTGGAATTAAACAACTTTTAAGGAACCTTCCAAGCCAAACCATTCTGTCATTCTGTGTTTTTATGTAACTGCCATTAAAACTGTGGCTGAACTAACTGGGGTAAACAGCAATTGTTTTCCACTTTTCCATAAATCACACAAAGCCAGAGATGGCTACAGGTAACCCCAAATACAGTCCCCGAGCAGAGCCAAGGGCAGCACAGGGTGATGCTCCAGGGTTTGTATGAGCTCTGTTTACAGAGCACCCTCAAAGAGTGAGAGTGATTCTACTACCATAAACTCATTTACAATCTCTGAGACAAATGCTGACTTTGTGTCAGTGTTTGGTAAGCCAAAATGGTTCTGCTCTGTCTCTACAATTTTCCTGAGGTTTGTGCACTGCCTTGATGCCAAGTCAGGCACATCTGAAGGTAAATCATCACATCCAAGACAGCTGGGAATTTAAGTGTCCATCAAATTATTGTGGTATTCAGAGAAATTGTCCTTATTATGCTTCTGATCTGGATTTTTCATTTGTAGTCAGCTTTTCTTATTTAGGAGATACTCATCCAATTTCTTTACTTTTTTTGTTCTCCTTCAGAATAATGTTTATCTGAGGAGGATATAGGCTAGGTAGAGAGAATGAAGGTCTTAATTTGAAGGTATTAATGCTTAATTGTGATATCTGAAAAAAAAATACTAAAGACATTGAATTCTTAGAAGCATTAACAGAATCCAAAATTGTAGAAGAAGGGCCCAGGGATAAATAGGACCACAACCTTGACTCTTCTCTGTAATTGTATCCTGCTCATTTTTCCCTTTTGGGGTTTGGGGATAGCCCTAGGTACTACACTCACCTGGTGAATTTCAGGTTCTTTCCTCTGGAATGAGAGAAACACCATTAAATGTCAGTCTTTTGAATTCTTGGTGCTACTGGGATGAAAATGCCTTTTCCTGCCAATGATTTTGTCACTATCTCAACTGCCACAAAGGCCAGATGCCAAGCCCTGCACAGGCTGCACGCACTGTTCACAGCGCAGTGAGCAGGGAGGGCAGGGATGGAAGTCAGCTGGATGCTCTGGGAGCTGTGCCCTGGCCAAAGGCAGGGGAAGGAGATCCCCACCTGCAGGGAAACCTTGAGCTGAGATACATGGATGTATTGGGCAGTGATGCTAAAAATGTAACACATGGTCCTTAAACCCAGTCAAGTACATGGGACATCTGAAACAGAAGTCACTTTTGTTACATGCATAACTGGGCTATGGACAGGTTCATCAATACCAGCAACAGCACTGCTCCATGTTCATCAATATTTCTAGTCAAAGCCATGTATCTATTCCATAAACTCTTGGAAAGTTTCAGCTTTGTATCAAGAGGCAGAGAAATAAATGATGAAGGATGTTTTGGATTTGGCAGTAAAGGCTGTTCTGGCAAGAGCTGTAATGTGAGGGGTTTATTCACAGCTGCAGCTGGGATCATTGATGTGCTATTTACTCTTCCCTACACCCTTATTTGCACACCTTGCTGTCCAACGATTAAAATAGCCAAAATCAATAAGGCAAGCTATTGAAGAAACAATTTTTTTCAAAAGGACGTGTGGACTTTGTTTCCTTAATGATGCTGGGGAGGTTGTCAGACCTACCCAAGAGTCTGAGCTGCTTCCAGTAGCACCTGGATGCTGCCAGGTGAGGAAAGAGGATGAAAAAGATGTTGATGCTCTGGAAACATTTATCACACTCATGGTCAGCCTTAAAGGCCGCAGGCTTTTCTATAGCATAGCACATTTCCTTTTCTCTATTTCCTTTTTTATACAGAACCTCCAGTGGACACAGCAATGGTTGGAAGAGCACCCAGGGTAAGAGTGAAAACGTTTCCCATGTGGTAAAAGCATAAATCTGGAATTCTGGTAGGAACTGAGGCAGTTTCTGAGGTAGATGCTTTGGCACGCTGCCAGCAAGCACACAGGCACTAATGAGCTAATGCTTGCTTTCTTTCAAAGCACAATCTAGAACTGAAATTCCTTTCTATTTGCCTTGGTAATGTGTGCCCAAACAACATTAACACAAGAGCATAGATTCTTTTCAGAGTAGATAAATCACTGGTTAATAGGAACTGACTACAAGGGAATACCATACAAAGGAACTTAAAGAAATCTGGATTTTTCTTTTCTGCCAATCCAGCAGTACACCTTTTAATGTAACTTACCACATCTGTACCCTATTTCAGACTTAAAGTTTGTTAGCATTGATGCTTCTTTTCCTGAACTGCTTAGTACAGATTGTTCCTTTTCAAGCTCCTTAATTCAACTTCCTCCCATCTAAGACAGTGATTTGCATTTTCCACCATTTCAAATATTCTGGACACCTAAATTCCAGGTAAAAGAGGTGGGCATCCCTCCAACCCAGCACAGCTCTCTGCTGTGATGGAGCTGTTGTAGCCCTTTACACTCATTCTCCAGTGCAAAAAATGTCAGTAATTGTAAAAGCCATTTCATATGTAGACAATCAAATTACAAGATTGTTTCAAAGGATGTATTACACACAATTGTCCAGCTTACAACACCCCAATATACAGATGGCAAAATTATTTCAGGAGCTAGGACATTTTAAAAAATCAAACTAAAGAATAATGGCCAAGAACATTATGAGAGAATGCACATGGGAAACTCCTGTGATTCTCTTATATTTGAGGGCAACATGAAGATAGAGGTTTCTGGCCTCTAATTTCTGTCCTTAGATGAAATTATCAAAATCGATAGATCATTCTTGCCTAATTTGAGATCCTTTTTCCATAAAATTCTTCCTTTGTGGGTTATTTATTCCTGGAAAGGCAGGCTACCAGCACACATTTGGATCAGTGGAGAGCATTCTGAGGCATCGTGGGTACTGCAAAAATCATTAGGAACCTTTGGTGTGGTTGTTAATTCCTGCAAAAATCTATTCCTGATTACAATAGAGAAAATGGTCCATAACCTACTAAAACCATGTGACAAAAAGAATTTTCTTTCACACAAGTATTCTTTGGTAGCCCTTTCCTTTGTTTTAAAACTGAGTTTGCTGTTTCATAACCAAATTGAGAGAGTCCCTTAATGCACTGTATCATGAGAATCAGTAGGAATGCAGCCAAGGAAAAGCTGAACAGCTCCTGCTGGGTTTAAGGCCTTAGCAGCAACTGCCCCTGATTCCCAAGGGCATTCCTGCCTGCCTGGCTGGGACAGCTGCACCTTGGGAATGTCTCTGTTCTGTGAGTCAAGGCTGCGGCAGCTGCCCCATCCAGATTACACTGAGTGTCACAAACATCAGAATTTCAGTGACTTCTCCTCCCCAGGTGCTGCTCTGCAGCCAGGTGAGCCTGGGAGGAGCTGTGACAAGTGCCAGGCTGGGAGGAGCTGTGACAATGCCAGGCTGTGTGTGAGGACCAGGCTGCCCCTCCAGCACTGAGCTCCAGCCCTGCCCTGCTCTGGGAGCTGCTTCTCCCCGGTGATTCACACACAGCGACATCACCAACCAGTTTACCTTAAAACCCCTCCAAGTATGTTGGACAGGAATGCTTTTTTCCAGCCTCTGAATCACAAATAGCTGTGACAGCAGATGGGGAATCTGCTCGTGCCATTGTGAATGAAAGAGCCATCTGTGGGAGCAGTGCTGTGAGTTAAAACTGTCTGTGTCACACCAGGCTGCTGTGAGCTGCCCAGGTGGAGGGAGGCTGGCACCCAAATCACCCCCAGACAGCCCCAGCTGCTAAATCACTGCCAGGATGGACTGAAGAGGGTAAGGTCAACAACAGGACTGTGACCACATTTCTTTAGAGACAATTGCAGTGAGAATCAGATGGGATGATTCATTCCTGAGTATAAATAGTGTCAAGCACTCCAAAAGCCCAGTTCTGAGCCGTTCCAAAATCAGGACTGGAAGGAGCTGAGCTCTGCATTCCCAGGAAGTCTCCAAGGGTGCACTCACAACTTTGGGTGCTGGGAGCAGGATTAGGCACATTGGCCGAACAGATTTTGGGTTGTTCCTTTTGCTAATCCAAAACTTTCTTTCTTTGAAAGATCAATCCCAGTCTGAGATTCAAAGGGAAGCAGTACACCACTCCTTCCATCGTCTGTTCATGTTGGCAAATAAGAAGAATTCATGGCTTGGTTTGGATCTCTTTTTTGTCCATTACTTGGAAGAGATTTGTTGGGCCTGTAAGTTATAATTGTAATTTGAGAAATACTAACACAAATTACAGACACTGCTTGAATCATATGGAATCCATGGACTCACATGGCTGAGACTTTTCTTGTAGTCCTCTGATCATCCTTTCTCTGCCATTATTTCTACTTTCTGATTTAATAAAGGTGGGGGGTGTGGGAGGCTAGCATTATGCATATTTCTTTAAATGAAGTTGGATCCATGCAACACTAAAAATCATTATTTTGCTCCGGCTTCAAAATCTGTTTCCAGACATCACATGACATCACCTGAGACATGAGTCATATAGATATTGTAAGAGTTCTCTTTAGCAAAGTTGGAATGACACAGCAGAGTCTGCATTTTCAGCTGTTGCTTCTAAATCTATGCCTACAAAATATCAGACTTTAAAAACCGTAGATTGTGTGTGTGCAAGTAAGGATTTATTCTTGTGGGCTTGGTATTCTGTAAAAGACAATTGCAGTATTTTTCCTGCAGTTTTAAATATTTAAAGAACAGTTGAACATCTTGCTCTGGAAAGCCCACACTGAAAGAGTCTCTATGAAATGCACTGATGTGCAAGAGCAGGAAATGCACTGGTGGAATGCAAGACCAGTAGAGTTCCTGGGATTCCCCTGGCCACAGTGGATGGCAAGGGTGGAAAAAGCTGATGTTGTTCCCTTCCCTAGTGACTGGTCGTGTTAGGATTTCACCACAGCTGCAGTTACAGGTGGAAGTCCCACAGAAACACTACACTGAGCAGCTTTGCTCTTTGTACACCTTCCAGAGACAAGTGGGGAAGCGAAATATTTGTCTTTACTATCTATAAAGCATGTCCAGGGGTGGGCTGGGATATTCACAGGACACTTTGCTAATTTGGCAAATTATATTCTCTTGACTTCCCTGATTAATCTGCACCTGCAGGGACGTAGGGCACCACCAGACTCATGACCAGAATGGTGCATTTTGACTTAAAAATCTCTACATCTATGAAATAAGAGTGTTCTTCATAGTGAACATTTCACTGGTCTGTATGATTTGCCTACTCCTCCTGAACTTCCCAATGTCCAGACTCCAAACCAAAAGAAACTGGTTTCCCATTTCATTCCCTAAAAGCTGAGGACTATTTAGATATATGCCTATATATTTATTTGAAAACCCAAACAAGCAAACAAAGAAACCCCCTTCAGACATGTTATTCAGAGAATTGCACGTTATAGCCCTGCCCTCTTGGCAGCTTCCTGTTAAGGCTGCTCCATGCATTCTCAGTGATGCTGTTTTTGCTACCTTGCTTAGAGCTGTTCTCCATGCCAAAGCACAGTTTTAGGAGAAGCAGCTTTGTTAATCTGACATTGTGCCATGGAAGCTCTCTGTCACCTTGTCCCAAAACAAAAACTCCAATGTCTCCATGTTACTGCTGAGCAGCTGCCTCTGTGTTTGGTAAGACACCTGCAACTTCAGCAGCATCTAGATGGTAAGTTGTTTTCTTGTCCTTGTCCCTGTCTTGCCACCTGTAAAGCAGGAAATAACTGAAGGGAATAAATCTTGTCCAAGAACTTCTTTTCTCTTGCATCTCAATCTGGATTAAGTGTGTTCAATGTCCCTACATTACACCATTCTAATTATCTGTTTATACACTTTATTTCAATTGAAAAACACATTTTGATAATGAAAACTCTTTATGGAATTTATCTACTTAATAATTCCATTAGCAAGCTTTTTTCCTGTACTCTAGACTCAAGTACATGCACTGATAACTGGGTGGAAAAACAGCTCAAGTGAATTTAGGACAAACTGGGGGCATAATGTCAAGGGTTTCCAGTGGTGGTATCCACCTGCAGAGAGGGACTGCAGAAGACAAATGAGTTATTAAGCAAGCAGGAGGGAAGGAGAAGTTTGTCTCCTTTTGCTTGGTAGATGGACACATAAATAAGGAATGAAATCACAAAATTAAGATATACAAACTGTTAAAAACAAGTCTACATAAATAGCAAATCTTGTTTGACAGACTTAATGAAATTGATTTAAGGGCAAGTGCAGAGGACACAGGAGGCTGACCAAAGAGGGAATAACATAATCCACATTCAGGAAAGGACACCTCTTGCCTTACAGCCTTGTGGAATATCAAGTGGAGGTAACAACAGGATAATGCTGAGAAAATAACAGTAAAATATGAAAAAGGAGTAATGGCAGGAATCTGGAATGGGCCCTCATCTGAACCTGCACCACAGCACTTTTCAGCATCTGTATCACACAAGTCTGAGGAAAACAGCCTTTAATTTATCTTGCATGCTGACCTTTGCCTCTGGCCTTGAAGGGCGGAGTTGTTGTACCTACTATTAAAGAAGTCATGGCACCTTAAAATAGAATTAAGAACAGATTGCCAACATGTTTTTTTTTTTTCCCTGCTGCTGTCAGTGACCTACAAGATCCATTTATAAATATTGCTCACTAGTTTCTCCAGGCCCTTACTCACCAGAGTGGAAAGGCCAAGGACTGTTACTGCTGCAGCACAGATGAAGAAAATTATTTCCACCCAGAGAAGAGGGCAGTGACCTGTTTTGCTCTTATATAGCCAACTGCTATCTGTGCAGAGCTTCTTTGATTGTCCTTGATTAAGACCTCATATCTGTTTCCATGAAAGGCAGGATTAAAATGCAGAATTAGGAAGGGCTGCTGGATAAGTTCATTTGAGTTTGAAGCTGGAGCATAGAGTACTGCCAAGCCACAGCAACCATTCAGGGCAGATTGAGTGTTATCCATCTAAAATGTTGTTTTCTACATTATTTCTATGTTCTCCCTTCCTTATTTCCAGGGTATTGAGGGTTAGTGTCTGGTTTCCCCACTCGTGGGACAGTTTGGAATGTACCAGCCATGGAGTCCACTCTCCCTGATGACCCTCAGCATCTCCAAGGGCTCAGATCCAAAGGAAGCCCTCCTGTGACACCTCTGGGACTGACACCATCTGCCTGCTCAGGAGATGTAGAGTTCCTCTTGGAACGAGGCCGTATCTTTTTCTCAGATAAGGTGTTCTGGCTCTGCTTGTAACTGCAGAGAGCCAGAGCTGATCTCTTCTAGGCCATGCTGAGTTCCCACCTCAAACTGGGCACCTTCACTCTGTGGGTGTGAGAAATGCCAGAACAAAGCTCACTTCAGCTCCTGTGCCCATGCTCACCCCACATGAACTGTGCAGGATGTAAACCCTGCCTGAGCTCTCAATGCCTCCCTGAAAAATCAGCAATACCAGCCAGCAAGGAGCACAGGAAGGAAACCAGCATGGCCAAGGAGTGATCCAGCCCTAGTCATCCACCAAGTACAGCTTGGTGGAACTGGAGGGACAATTGAATCTCCCATCTTTGGCTTGCTGCTCCCAGCCACAGCAGGAGCCTGCCTGTGGGATGAACCGTCAGGGCTCCTTTGATCAGCTGGGCACTGCACCCCATGCCACCTGCTTGTGACAAACCTGGACGCGAGAAAGTTCTGTCCTGGGCCTTGCCTGGCACTGCCCTGGAGTGACCTGGCAGTCCTGGTGGTGGATATCAATGGATAAGGACACCAAAACATGGACAAACCCAACAGTAATTACTCAGGGCCTGATCCCCAGTGAGGACACGTTAGCTGTAGGGACCACATCTGTTGGGAAATTCCATTATTCCATGAGATTTCTTTTGTAGTAGGGTCCTGATCCCAGGTTCCACATGATGTGGAAACAGATGAAGCTGCATGATGGTCTGATAAACAATTTGCCAGTTTAATCAGCTTGGGATTTTTAATAGCTAATGCACTGCAGTGGGTTTTGGCTGAGTCTCTAAGATGTTTCAAAGCCCAATTATCTCTTACAAGGTCAGGAGGCACTTATTCTTAAGGGCCCATGATTCAATATATGTTTGCATTTTATGCTCTCTTTAATGTTTTAATGTTTGTTATAAAAATTGCCACAGTGATTCATCTGCATGTATTTCTTCTTTGTTTGGAGGGGAATCGTTTGGAGTAGCTATTTTAAGGGTTGTTAAGTGGAACAATCTAAGTGTGAACACTCTGAAAAGATAAATGGAAACATTTAATATTTATGCTCTGCTATTCTACTGTGTCTCAGTCACGTAAAATCAGATCACTATCCTACAGCTCTTGTTTTAAAAAGACAGCACTGAAAGTAATAAAACGTAGCAATAATTGACTTGTTAAAACAAGTGGTGATAAACAATTCAGAGGCACAATTCTATGACACTTGCAATGCTGAAAGCGTGCTGAAACCACGCTGAAATAAAGAAATGCAAAAGAAAAGACTTTTCTATTCTCAGGCATCTATTTACCGTGAGGCTGCTTCAGACAGAGCTGCATCCAGGACTTCCTGAAGGTGCAGTTCACATCTCCTGGCAGCAATGTTGGCTTACAGAGTTCCCTCCATTTTATACACAATTCTCCCTCCACAACTGCTTGTGAGCTCACTGTAGAAATCTAATCATCAATTCTTGTGTTAGCAAAAAGGGGCTTTGAAAGGCAGCACAAAATCTCCTTGCATGGAGACACCAGGCAGTTCCAAACAGCCTCCCAGTACTGCAGGCAAGATCCTGATCCCAATTCTGAGAGCAATAAAACTATGGATATGAATATGCATATTTCACCAAATCAGAGCTGTACTGCCTCCAGCACAGCTCAGGGGTACCAGAGCTCATGGAGCTCGTGGGCAGTGGCACAAGGACCCCACACAGCCACCCTGAGTGACAACCAGAGCTTCACCTCGATGCCATTCCCTCTGGGAGACTTCTTCCAGCCTCGAGCTATGAGATGAACACAACAATTAAACTTGCCTTAGTGTCAACCAGTGTTAATTTACACATTGCCCATATCCAGAGCTAGACCCTTTTTGAATCTTAGTCCTTAAATTTCAAGGTTAGGATCCACTGTGCTACACAGCCAAAGGGATTCCTTGTTAAGAGCATTTTGGATCAAGCTCCCACAGACAGACTGATCAGTGCATTTGTAAAATCTATAATAAGTGTTCAACTTCTGGCATAACTTGGTCTCTGATTGAATTCTGAAAGACTATTTTTGTCCTTCAAATCGAAGCTAACAGATCTATTTATCATTTCCCTGTAGGTTTTGAGGAGTGTAACAGAGCTATTTTTTCCTGCTGAGAAACACTTGCCAAACGTTTTTGACTGACAATAAGTTTTATAGGTGTAGACATTTGCAGGCAACACATGAACTAAAATTCACCATTTAATTGTTTCAAGTCATTCACCCACTTCTAACATTGTCTAGTAGTATCCCATATTAGGGTTAAACCTTCATTCTCAGAACTGAAACTTGGCTGCTAAATATAAACTTGAGCCTAATCCAAGATCTTGCTTCAAAAATGTTGGTTTATACAGCTGACTGTGCTAAGCGGGGATGGAAAGCCGTTATGCTGAAGAAGTTCTTTACTATTTTAAAGCAACTTTACCAGCAATTCCTTTGCTGTATCTCTGCCTGTCACATTGCTGGTCACAGCTAAAAATACATGGAATATTTTTGCCACTCTCCCTGGGGCAGTAGGTGAGGGCAGTGAAATGTTCAGGGGTTTTCACAGCTGACATCCTCTGTGTCCAACCACGTACTTGGCTGGGAACGAGGCTGGGTGAAAAAACACCAGCAAAAATAATCCATGAAGACTGAACTGAAGATAAACTCCTAACTTGTGAATAAAGGTCTGTTAGAGCCCTGAGAAGACTCTGCTCTCCTCAAAAGAAGGGGAGACACCACAGCACCTGGTGTGACACTCACTCACATGGCAGCTGCTTCCTCCTTCTCCTCCTTTCCTCCCTCTCCTCCTCGCACTGGGGTGCAGCATGGCCCTGCCTTTAGCTGTCCTTTAGACTTTGATCCATCTGCAACTGTGGAGAGAAACAAAATCTTTTAGGTTGGAACAGACCTTTAAGATCGATTTTCACTGCTGAGTCCACACCAAACCAGGTCCCTGTGCTCTGATCTTCACTTGTGTTTGGCTATGAAAAAAAATCAAAGGTGAATTTAGCTGCCAGCTGGGGATTTCTACTCTTTGAATGTTCAGAAACACTTGCACATATTTTCTTCCACCCTATTCCAAAATTGGCAAAGGAGATATAAATATCTTGCTGCATGTTAATAATGACCAAAAAGAGCTAAAAAGTTTGGGTGAATATTAATAATTATTAGTATTAAGACTTTATCAGGTGGGACCTCCTTCTGTTAAGAGCTACAGCTCCACCTCAGTCTTATTACAGAACTGGAGTTTAGTCTCCAGGTTTTCAGACAAGAATGTGCTTCCAGATGGAATCACAGAATGATCTGGATTGGAAGAAACCTTAAAGCTCATCCCATCCCATCCAGTGCCATGGCAGGGACACCTCCCACTGTCCCAGGCTGCTCCCAGCCCCAGTGTCCAACCTGGCCTTGGGCACTGCCAGGGATCCAGGGGCAGCCACAGCTGCTCTGGGCACCCTGTGCCAGGGCCTGCCCATCCTGCCAGGGAAGAATTTCATCTTTAAAACTGTTACAAATCCACCCTCTTTTAGTTTAAAGCCATTCCCCCTTGTCCCCAGTCCCTCTGCAGCTCTCCTGGAGCCCCTTTAGGCCCTGCAAGGGGCTCTGAGCTCTGCCTGGAGCCTTCTCCTCTCCAGGTGAGCCCCCCCAGCTCTCCCAACCTGGCTCCAGAGCAAAGGGGCTCCAGCCCTGGAGCATCTCTGTGCCCTCCTCTGGATCTGCTCCAGCAGCTCCACAACCTTTTTTTGGGGTCCCAGAGCTGCATGCAAAGAGCCAATTTGATCTTGTGCGCTTCCTATTTAGTGTATTTGCTCAAGACAAGATCAAAGGAGAAGTTAGTGTGGTCTCCATGGCAGCCTAATTAGGCAGAATTTGTTCCCCTTTTTCCCACATAAGGTACCTATTATTAGAAAATAGCCTTGTGCCCCTGAGGAGAAAAGCAGCATGGCTGTGTGTGGTGCTGCAATAGAACATCCTGATCACATTGGCCATGGGTAATTCACTGTACTCGGTCACGGTACAACAGGCTGGGTTCTTAAATAACCATTACAGCTAAAAAGGTTTTCACCCCTGTCTCTTCAAGCAGGAATGTCCCTTTCCTACCCCTTGCTTCTTGCTCCTGGTTATCAGCGATCAACTATCAGCTGAGAAAATATTCTTCTTTATTTCCATAGTCCAGGACCAGTGGGAAATGAGGATATTCGCTTTAATAAAGAGCTACACTGAGAGAGATTTTTCTGGGAAGCTTTTTAGCAACTTTGTAAATTTATGGACCACAAAGGAAATCAACAGAACTGGTGATTAGTGTTTATGAGATGTATTGGTTTATAAACGGTATAAATCCAATAAGGTTTACTCAATATTGCAGTGAAATGACCCATTTGTTTAATCTGATAAGCAAAGTGATCTGTAAGCTAAACTCTTCCCTAAATATCTCCCTGGTTACTCCTAAACTGTACCCATGGAATGCCAGGCAAAGGATAAGCATCCTCAGAAATAAAAGCAGCAGCATCAGCACTCATTTCATATGCCATCCCTCAGTAATGAAATTCAGTAAGAAGCGCTGTTGTTCTACATTGCTCTCCACAGCTCTCAAGCATGAGCTAGAAACCACTAAAAGCCTAAAAATGTGACTTTACTTGGCTCATGTACTGATCCAAAGGTTCAAGTAGCCAAGGAAACTCTTCTGCAACTGAAGCCAGACAGGTTTGTTGCAGCTTTGTCTCCAAAGACTCCTCCTGTCACCTGGAACAACACAAACACATTTCATGTGTGTCCTGACTGCAGGGAAAAGCCAACCAGGTTAAACCTAAACTGTCCCCTTTGCAGGGGTCCTTTGGGGCAGCCTTGGTGCAGCTCAGCTGAGGGGTGGTGACTCCTCAGGCCACACCAGATCAGTCACTTCACAGCTGTTCGTCTGTACCTGCACACCTGAGGGAGGAGACAGGAGGATTTCTCCTCCAAACCCACAGAAGTGCTTTTAACAAAATGTGACTTTGGTGGTGTTCACATGACAGCTGCTAAAGACCCCTGGGATCTCTGGATGCAAGGAAAACTTGTGTTTTGGTAGGAAAAGTAGGTGTACCTCTTTCTGAAACAGCTCTAGCATGCATCTCTGTGGCATTCACATTCTCTGAAAAAATCCCTTCACCCAGGAGTTTTCTCCTGGGAAGCTGAGAAGCCTTAGAGAAAAGGAAAATAATAATTATCTCATTTGCTTCTCCTGTGTTTTGTTCATGTGGAATGTGTTTGGAGATTGTTTACCCACAGGTGATTGTTTCATTGGTTTCTGCTGTGAGTTGTTTTCACTCTTTGTCCAATCAGGGCCAAGCTGTGTCAGGACTCTGGAAAGAGTCAGGAGTTTTCATTATTGGCTTTTTAGCATTCAGCAGATATCCTCTCTGTATTCTTTAGTATAGTATAGTATAGTATAGTATAGTATAGTATAGTATAGTATAGTATAGTATAGTATAGTATAAAATAATATAGTATTCTTTAATATAGTATAAAATAATAAATTAGCCTTCTGAGAACATGGAATCAGATGCATCACTCCTGCCTTCATCAGGGCATTCCCAGCAAATACAATACATCTCTTAACAAGCTCCAGTGTATGGGAGGTTGATTTTTCAGCTACATGCACAGGAAATCACCTTTTCAAAGAGGAGAGGTTCCTGAGCCAGCAGGAGCTGCCCCCTGTTCCTCGAGGATAACAACCAGAGAGCCTCTCACACTTGCTGTTGTGAAGAAAAGAGCTGAACTGGTTTCTGTGCCAGCCTCCCTGGCACCCTAAAGAACACAGGGAGTGACTCTGGGGTGTCCTGTGCAGGGCCAGGAGCTGCACTCAGGGATTCTGGTGGATCCCCACAACTCAGCTGCTTCTGTGGGTCTGTGAATTGTTTTGTTTCCTTGTATTCTGTACCTGTCAATCCCTTCCTCTTGTATCCACCAAAAAAAAAAAAAAAAAAAAAAAAAAAAAAAGAAGTGTACTGGCACCTCCAGCTTTTTAATCAAAGAAGAACATTCTGCCTGACTAGCCGAAGGTAGGAAATACATTGAATGACATTTCAGAGTGAAGGTTGCTGTGCCAGAAAGCAGCAACCACATATTCCCAATGAAAGAGGGACTTGAACAGAGAGAACTCTCTGGAGTCAAGCAGCAGGAATTCAAACACACATTTTGTCCTTGGTAGCAGTTAAGCACCTTCTTTTTCTCTAATCCTAAAGTTGACCATGATCAGCATGTTTCTGTGGAAATCTCTAAATTTTCATCAGAAAAGTTAGTTTTACTGCCTGAAGGGAATGGTTTTCAATGAATGCAGCTTGTGCTTACAGAGGCACTTTGGGGCAGTAGAGGGGAAGTTCAGCTCCTTTGTGCTGGGTTCACAATTGAGGGATGCTCCTTGGAAACTGAAATACAGGCAGCCAGCTGAGATTGCCTTGAAGAATGAAGGCTTCTCATTTATAATTTATAGGAAATAAATACCCATCCTGAATGGTTTAGAAGAGTGGTTTTGTACCTTTGTAGCAATGAAGGGAATTTTGTATGAGGGAATTTCCCTTGTAATAAAGGGGGAATGCTTTCTTATAACTGAGGCTGATTTCAGAGTTTTGAACTTGTAAAATAATTAAATCCACTACCTGTAGGTCTGAACCTATTTTTTAGTAAATCTTAACTGGAAATACAACTGATATGCAGCAGCTGATAGGGCAGGGAGACAGTGGAAGTGCACCAGCACTTTTTGTTTAGGCCTGGTACTGAACCCTGTACAGAAATCAAACTGAAAACCAAAAAACCAAAAACAAATAAAGGGAAATGAAGAGTTTTCAGTCACTTTTTGAACCAAAAAAAAATCAATCTAGAAAAAAAACAAACAAACAAACATCACTTAAATCAGGTAGAAATATTGTGCAAGCTAATTTTATAAACCTGTGGAAGCTTGAGAGGCTGCTCTGTCCCAAGAGGTTTCCAGATAAAAAATGCTAAAAATAAGCTACTAGGTAGGAACTCCTTTAAGTTAATCCAATGAGCTTTTCTTGGGGCAGGAGGAACTAGCACATTGAATAAAAAGGTTCCACAAAACAGACAGAAGTTTGAAGGGAAACTTTGATGAAATTTTAATCTTGCTTACTGAGAAAAGGACCAAGTTTAATTTAAATGCAGAGCATTCAGAGCAAGAGGGACATTCTCCCTCCTCATCCAGGGATCCTCACTCTGAAAAAGCAACCTCATGACTTAAAGACAGTTTTAACTTTTTCTAGTGTATATTTCTGCCAATTCTGAGTGAAGTGCTCAGGAGAGAAAATACTGATATCTTTCCATGGCACATGATTCTGAACATGCTGTGTCAGGTGATTAAGGAAGCTAATCAGGGGGAGTACAGTTTGGTTTACATTTTGTTGCAGGAAAATTATGTATTCCCCAGCAAAATCATCACTAATGTACTTGACCAACAGTTTTGATGCAGCTGGATAAAACTTCCCCTAAGAGATATTCAGGGATTCCCTTTTTCTTATGAATATTCATTACCTTACAATGGTAATACTTACAAGTGAACCAAGTCTCTTATGAATACTTGGCACACATTCTACATGGAGCCCTTTGGAGAATACTGTTTTCTTTAGAGATAATCTGAGCAAGTCTGATGCCATTTCAGAAGTATCCTCAAGAGCATTAGTGTAAATAGTTGTGAAATTCAGATTTAAAAATACACTTTCTTATTAAAATTCACAGCTTGAGTTAAGCAAACAGGAAATGAGCAACAACTCCAGTTTGGCATGAAAGATCAAAGGAGACTGAGTAATAGATTAGAGGCTCATGGCAGGAAGGAAGCAAGTCAGTTGTCATTTCCAAAACAAGATCCTTGCTGCATAAAATGTAACCAATTGAACTACAGGGCCTCAGCTGATAATTCTGACGACATTACCTCATTAATTAAAGCACACTGATCAGCCCTATGGCATTTGCTTTGGGCAGCCAGGTGCTCTTTACTCAAATATAACAAAAGCTTCCCCAACTGCTTCACCAAAGTGTCTCCAGGCCATCAGCATTCCACTGAAGCCATTCAGGTGAACTTCCTATTTTTAGCAGTCCAGAAAGCATATTCTGCCAGAATTACCTCAGCATGAAGGCAGTGAGCAGTTAGGGGAGCTGAAATTGCATTTGTTAGAACCCAATCCTGGCTGTGTCAAGTGTCAGACGTTCACAGGGATGTGCTGATGGTTCTGACAACTCATCTCAGCCTCCCGTGCAGAATTTCTGCTTTCATGGTGGAAATGTGCAATATTCACCCAGACCCAGAAATAACACCAGCTCAAAAGGGGCCAAATGAGACAAGTTTCCAGTCTAAAAGTAGCTTGAAAAATGAGCAATGAGTGATTAAATAAACAAACCAAAAATGAGACCCACTATACACAAGGAATGTAAACATGAAGCATATTTTTAAACCTTTTTCCATCCTCAGAAAGGTGCAACACCTTAAATAATGCAAATGTTTGCTCTGGAACTGAAGAAGAATTTTTTAAGCACTATATTGATCTTTTCAACTGAGGTACAAATGCATTTGTATTGACAATTTTCTGTTAGCAATCTGCTCAGTAAACCAGCAATGATCCCTTAGCACCCTGTTTGGGAAGTTAGAATATACTCCCAGATCTACACATGGATACACATTTTCATTTTGTACGTGCCTAAAAAATATATATTCAAGGTCCCATTTCACAAAGATAGAACTAGTTGGCCTTATAGAAATTTGTAATGAGAAAATGCATACTCAACTCCACTGGCAACCTTGGCACCTGAGTTCAAGTGAAAAGTCAGGTAATTCAAGTGTAATTCACCCTGACCTTTTGGATAATCACCTATTTAGATCAATGATTCTTTGTTTTGCCTGTGCAGCTGGGATCCCAACAAGGTTTACATTCCCTATTGAGGCATTTGCATGGGAACATAACCTAACAATACTTCTACTATTTCTAATACTACTGCTAGTATTTAACTGGACCTGTAGAACCTCCACATCACATCAGCTATTGCTCTGAGGTAAAATGAAAGAGCTTCTTTTGAGTTACTTGTTGACTGCTTTCTTACAGAACTGAAGTTTAGGCACCTGTGCAGTTACCTATTTATGTATAATCACTTGTGCATCTCAGCCTCAAAACATATTTTGAATCTGGTGAACAATTTCACATTAATTGCAAAATCTAATACTATCAACAAGTTAAATTTACAAGGCCCTTGGCCAAGAGAACAAAAACCCCAAGCAACCCCTGGGCAGCAGAGTGTCCGGTCTGTGTGAAGGGCTTCAGATGAGCTGCAGAACACTCTGAGTGTCACTCAGCCCAGGACAGACAGCTGGGACACCCTGGGTGGAATGCAATGAAAAGCTGGTGAAGGGCAGCAGAAAACCCCAGGAAACACAGGAAGGATCTGGGGAATTGAAGGGAAGGTTGTGGGAGATGTGGGAGGGCTGGAGATGGCACAATGAGATGAGATGAGTTATGAGATGAGAAGGATTTGTGTTTATAAACTGGTGCCTTTTTGGCCTCACCAGCTGTGGCTCAGTGTGACAGTGGTCACAAGGGTTCTTGGTTGAGGGAAGAGACGAGAATGTTGACTCCATGTTCAGAAGGCTTGATTTATTATTTTATGATATATATATATTACATTATAACTATACTAAAAAGAAATAGAAGGAAAGGTTTCCTCAGAAGGCTAAGCTAAGAATAGAAAAGAAAAGAACGAATAACAAAGGCAGCTGGCTGGGACAGAGAGAGAGAGCCAGCTCTGCCGTGACTGGTCACTGAATCACAACATCCACACCAGACCAATCACGGATGAGCCTGTTGCATTCCACAGCAGCAGATAACCATTGTTTACATTCTGTTTCTGAGGCCTCAGCTTCTCAGAAGGAAAAATCCTAAAGAAAGGATTTTTCACAAAAGATGTCTGCGACAGATCAGCACCTGCCCTGCAGGCTCCAGGTGAACAGAGAGCAGGAAGGAAGGGAAAGGACAGGAGATGAGCTCCATTCCACAAGCACAGGAGGGAGAGCCTGCAGTCAGAACTCACCTTTTTCAGCACCAGATCATCTCCTGTGTAGATCTGTGTCCCATGAGGATTTTCTGGTGTCTAGCAAGAACACACTCCCAGTGCAGCTTTTCCAAGGGCACACTCAGCTCTTCCTGTGGCATTTTCCCCCCCGAGTAATACAGATTCATATTAAGTTTCAGCCTTTTAAAACTCACTTAAAATCCACCAACTACAGGAAGTGAATAGTTAGACAACCAAGTTACAAAAACGTCTCCTAGTGAGAGTGAGAATATTTGTTTATCTTGAAGACCTTTTTTGGTGATCTGCATCACTTCTTACCCTGGTATTGTCTTTCCAGTACAAGGTGCATTTATTACCATTGTAAGATCTGTTTTGGTGATCTGCATCACTTCTTACTCTGGTATTGTCTTTCCAGTACGAGGTACATTTATTGCCATCCTGCCTGTACAGCCAGTGCCTGGAAAGGAGAACATTTTACACTGGTGTAATTTGAAAACAAAGAGCATTCACTATTTATTTCAATTTTAAAATTGCATCCTAAAGGTGTAGATTCACAGCCATTTCAGACTTCAATAAAATCACATTGTCACTGAAAGAAAAACTTCCAAGACATCTCCCTTTTCTTGAGCAGAGCAAGCATTCACAGACAAGCACTGAATGAGATCAGCAACAAGAGCATTTGTCAGTCTGCTTTGGGAAAAGGATCTTTTCCACACAAACTGGAACTTTGCCTTTTTCCTGCAGCCTCCCTGGCAGCCAGACCCCACCTTAGGCTGCTCCCCATCACCCACTTGCCTTACTAGGCAAAGTGTTTCAAGCATCCAGAAAGGGCCCACACACCCTGCTTGGGTTCCTCACTCTGTTTTCTTGCAAAAGCTGCCAATTTAAACAGTTCCTGTTCTTAGCTGCATCCACATCACTCCTTCCACTGCCCCAGCACAGCTGACGTGCCAAATGTGCAGTGCACAAAATCATCTTCAAATGATGGTAAAAACAAATGCTCAGGTGTTTCAGGTGGTCACAGCCCATTCCAAGGGAGCCGTTCACTGCTGTCCACATAATGTGGTGACAATGCACAGGTCCTGAAAGATGAAACAGTGCCCTGGAGGGAGGGTGATGAGTCAGTAGTTCTGCCTGCACACAGTGAATATCACACATGGAATTGGAGCTCAGGAATTCTTGGATAAAAAGATTAGTTAAAAGCCCATATTTAGTAAGCAAAGCAAAAGAAGAAAGAGTAAGAATGTACAAAAATAGGAATGAATGAGAATCCAGTAATGTTAAACAGCAAAGTCACTAAAATACCTTGCACTTTGAGGCTGGCAGTTTGTTTATATTATAATTATAGCTGGAGTCCCAAAAGGTACAATATGAATAGAAATAGCACAGCAAGAAAGACTGAGCCCTCAAGACACATTCCCAAAACCAGCACATCCTCAACATATCAAAGTAATATTTTTGGAAAAAAAAGCAAAACAAAACAAAATCCCTTTGAAGCACACCCTCAGACAAAATATTGATTCCACACCACTTAACAACTATGAACCTCACTGGTAGAATTCTCTGTTCAAGCCAGAGCTTTTTAGTTTGGAGTTTACCTGAAGAAGCCATGAGAAAGTGACACATCTGTGGGGAATACTGCAAAAAAGCCTCAGAGAAACAAGATTTATATAAATATTGTGTGCAAGGCACCAGAGGGGCAGAATTGCTTTGGATATTGAAGTAAAGTCTTCCTGTGACCACAAGAACTGCCTGTGCAAGCAGTTCTCAAGATAGATCATTGACATATTTACATATTGATATACTATTGGTATATTTGCTATAATTTACATTATATTTAAATGAAAAATGAAAATTTAAATGCAAAAAAACCCTCCAAATTTTCTACATTTTGTGCTTTCAAATGTTTACATTCAAGTCATAGCACCACTGCTGCAGGAACCAAGAGCTGGATTTACTTTTTCATTCAAATTTAGGAAAAAAACCCTCAGTTTCAAAGATTAAAGAAAATTCTGCATCTATGTTTAAAGTTACCAAGTGAGGTGTGTCTCTAAAACTGGGCAATGGACTGGCCTTTTTGTGGAACAAAGATCAATCTTAGAGAAGATCAAACCCTGAGTAGGAGCCCTTGATCCTTCTCTCCCTCCTGCCCCTTGGCCACGCACTCAATTCAGGAGAAAACTGATTTGGAAGGCATTGGAGAGGTAACTGCAAGGCTCCCTTCCAGCTGCCAGGGCTCCTGTCAGCCCCAGAAATGCTCCACAACTGTGGAGAAACAGAGGCAGGCTGTGTGCCCAGGGCTGCTCCAGCCCTTCCCTTTGCTTCCACCCTCCTCCTGCTGAAACCCTTCTATGGACAGGGAAACATCCCAGGGACAGGGAAACATCCCAGGGACAAGGAAAGACCCTAGGGACAAGGAAAGATCCTAGGGACAAGGAAAGATCCCAGGGACAAGGAAACATCACATGGACAAGGGATAATCACAAGAACGACAAGGAATCATCACAAGAACAAGGAAAGATCACATGGACAAGGAAACCTCAGTGCCCACCAGCAGCTCCCTGGGAGGGGCAGCAGGGCCAGGGCAGGAGGCCCCTGGGCCGGGCAGGATTTGAACATTTGGTGTCCAGGGGCTGCAGCCAGCCCTGCCTGGGCACCTGGAGCCCTGGGGACCGCCAGGCCAGCTGAGGGCCGTGCTTGGGCAGTGGCACCACCTGGATCCCTCACCAGCTCCGGCCCCACCCAGCCCCGGGCTGGGATGCCAGGCAATATTGGTTTATGGTTTTATCACCATTCCAGGTAATTTCTGGTGAGCAGCTTCAGCCCAAGAGTCCCAAATGGAAGGAGTTATCAACACAAAAAGGCAAGCAGTCAAATAATCAGACATCACAAGTTAGTGGATCCCCAGTGTAAAATCAGATTTCCTCAGTTGCTTTTCTTGCCAGTGCAGCTGGTTTTCTGTTCACAACAGGATTATCAGCAAAGAAACAATTACTGGTTAAATATTGAGGTTCAAAACTGAGTAAATTTCAGTTCATAATCAGTTAAAGCCCCAGTTCATCCATTATGTTTTATAAGCAGCAGTTTAAATTTGTTATTTGGGATTTGTTATATGAATGGGAAAGGAAGAAGGAATTTAAAAATCAGTGTAAATGGGAGATTACAAATTTTAAAATAGTATATTGGAAATGTTGTAAGAGCCTTAGTTAAAAAAAAAAAAAGCTATCCCCTCAAAATATTTTAATCTATTTGGATTGTGTTGCATGTGTTTAATAATACATGTGATACATGTGTGTAGTAATAAAAAAATAATTTAATCTACTATAAAATTTCTCAAACCAAGGCAAAGGGCTACCTGCATCTCTTAGTCATTACAGTAGAGAGATATTGGTTAGTCGACCCATTTCCACAACCAAAAAGATGAATTTTGCTTTAGATTTTAGGATAAAGATGGGGATGACAACAAGCACAGGCTGGGCGCTGTCACAGCCTCTGCTGGTGGAGCAGGTCCAGGGGCTGTGGCAGGAGCCAGGAGGGCACCCCAGGCTGTGGCCCAGTGCTCCCCAGGCTGGGCTTCGGGGCTCCCCAGGCTGAGGGCTCAGTGCTCCCCAGGCTGGGCCCCAGTGCTCCCCAGTGCTCCCCAGGCTGGGCCCCAGTGCTCCCCAGGCTGGGCCCCAGTGCTCCCCAGGCTGAGGGCTCAGTGCTCCCCAGGCTGGGCCCCAGTGCTCCCCAGTGCTCCCCAGTGCTCCCCAGGCTGAGGGCTCAGTGCTCCCCGGGCTGAGGGCTCAGTGCTCCCCAGTGCTCCCCAGGCTCTGCCCCAGTGCTCCCCGGGCTGAGGGCTCAGTGCTCCCCAGGCTGAGGGCTCAGTGCTCCCCGGGCTGAGGGCTCAGTGCTCCCCAGGCTGAGGGCTCAGTGCTCCCCAGTGCTCCCCAGGCTGTGCCCCAGTGCTCCCCAGTGCTCCCCAGGCTGTGCCCCAGTGCTCCCCGGGCTGAGGGCTCAGTGCTCCCCAGGCTGGGCCTCAGTGCTCCCCAGGCTGGGAGCTCCTGGCTGAGCCAGGACAGCCTGGCAGCCACCCTGGGTACCCCAGGTCTGTCAGGGAGCACTGCACCCAGGTAGCCCCAGGTCCTGGCAGGGAGCACTGCACCCAGGTAGCCCCAGGTCCTGGCAGGGAGCACTGCACCCAGGTAGCCCCAGGTCCTGGCAGGGAGCACTGCCCCCAGCCCTGCCCAGCCTGGGGCTCTGGGTGCCCCTGCGGGGGGCTGTGAGCTCAGGGACACCCCAAACTCACAGACTGTCCCTCATGGGCTGCAGCTGGGGGGAATTCCCTCATGTGGAGGAAAGGAAAAAGTGCCAGGCTAGGAGCTCCAAAGGGCAGCTCCAGATCCCACACCCAGGAGCACCAGGCCCTGCAGGGAACTCCCAGAAAAGGAAATTTTGTTGGCTCCCTGTGCTCTGGGGCCCATGTCAGACACAGCCCTGCATCCCAGGAGCTGTGGGATGTTGGAATGGCCCTGCCAGCCAGGCTGAGGAGCTGCAGGGCTGCCAGGGCAGCTGGGCACACACAGGCTCTTCATCTCCAGAGTCCTCCTCACACTAAGCAGCCACTGAGGTCAACGTTTTCTGGGTAAATACCCAGCAGTCAAATGTCTGGATGCTCCAGGTCTTTGGTCAAGCTATTTCTAAGCAGAGTTCCAGAAATAGCACATGGTTTTGTTTACTGTGGAGCAGTCCACGTTAATTTGCCAAGTGCCATTACATAACAGCAATTAATTACATTATTTCCTCATTACTAGATGTGAGCATAGGCTGCTGCCACAATGTGCTGAATGCATTTCTGTAGCTCTTCTCAGTAGCTTTGAAGGGAAGATAAACGAGGACAAGCAGAGTGCCTAGATTAACAACAAATGATAAATCCACGGCCCTTCATTGAGCCAAATTAAATATTCTGTTGTAGGCCTTGACCTAATTCCCGCTACTGGTTATTTTTCTTGTACTTTTTCATTAAACAGATTTTAAAAAAGATCTGGGTCTGTCATGAGAATAGGCTAAATGCTTCCTTTAGACATACCTTCAGAAATTATCTTGCAAGCTATGGATAGTTTCAGAAGGCTTCAAAAGTTGATATGAGATTTCTTGGAATCAGGATTTAATTCTCTATTTAAAGAGAAAAACTCATGTTGTTTAGAATAGTGATTTACCTGCCTTTTTAAAACTGCAAGCTATATGTGCTTGCAGACAACTCCAGATGTTATTGCCAGGACCTGGTCCTTAGGTTTAACTTTTTAAACTTCTCTTTGGTTATTCTTGTATTTTAGTACACTGATGTGTCCAGAAGGTGTGTGTAAGGTATGTGTTGTATACCCCCTGGCACACACACTATATACTGTACTGTTTTATCAGAATTGTACCACCTTTCAAGCATTTGTAAAGGGCAGTCAACACTGTACTGAATAACTTCAAAGTAATTAATTTATTTAATCTTGTCTGGTTTAGCAGCCTTAGAATCTCCTGAATTTCTTTTTTTTTAGAGCTTTGTTTTCTCTCTCTGCATCTTCCCTGCAATAAGTGATCTCTCTGTCTCTAGGATTCAGTCTCCTGCATTAAAAAAACTCCAGTGTGTTCTATCTCATAGACTCAAAATCAGCCCTAAACAGCTTGACCTGTTTTACCCCTGTATCATTGTCAGAGAGGAGATGTGCCAGGCTCTGAGATGTTTCATTATTCCCTCAGGGAATCTGACCTATCCTAGAATAAAACTAAGATTGCACAAGAAGGACCAAACTCTGTTTTCAGGGTCAATGGACTCACTGGACTGGTCCAGAGTCTTGGAAGTGAATGTGTATCCATAATGGTGTGGCTGGGGGCAGAATCTGGCTAAAGAGCTGCTCTCAAAAGAACAGTTTTGCCAGCTGGTTACTAAACTGTGTGCTAAACTGAGTCTCTCCTATGCTCTTAAAATGCTTTTGGCCCGGGAAGGCTCCAGACAGGTGTAGGTGTTGGTGTTGATGCACTTGCTGAGCAACAAACTCAGTGCCAGGTCTGCCTCCACAGGCAAAATCCCAGCCATGAGAGGACATAATCACGGGAGTAAATAGGTCCACACATGCTAAGTCACTTAGCTGTACAGCTCTAAAACCCTCAGAATATCTGCAGTGTCCCTGCCCTTTACACAGTCCCGGGGCTGAGGCTGGGGTGCTCCAGGATCCTCCCTCAGCCCTGCTTTCCTTCCATATCACAGTTTGTTTATTTCTCTTGTGTAACTCTTTTGAAAATGTATTTATTTTGACTAGTCTCACAGCTGATTTTATTGTATTCACATGAATTCCAGCCCACCCTGACCATCACAGCCCTGTGCCCTTGCAAGGCAGCACTGCCACCTGATCCCTGTCCTTGCTCTGCTGTATTTGCTTGATGGTAAAACATTCCACAGCTGGAGACCTCATACCAAGAACTCCCAAACTGCCAAAACAGAGCCTATTGCTCAGTTCAACTCCCCAAAAGAACTGTGCATACAAAAGAGAGGGGGCATTTTTAATGCTCCCTACCATCTGTAAGCTTCTGGCGGTCTGTGACTTTGCTCATGATCAGAGTTCATAAGGGATGTGCAGATAAGGCTCTCCAAAGACACACACTCAGCATTGGAAACATCAGATTTTGTATCAGGTATCGAATGAAACTGGCTGTGTATTCGGGGTATCTGCAAGGGTGCAGACAGAACTGTGTCCATGTAACTTTAAACAACCATCTCTGAATCCCAAAGGGCCATCCTGAGGTGACCTTCTAAACCCCCACTGATTCATGAGAGAGATAATTGAAATTTGTGCCTATTCTGATTAATCCAAACCAGGCAAGAAAAAGCCTATTCAGTGACCTCTGTACTGCAGTTGCTTTTCCAAAAAGCAATGTTGCAGATGACAAACAGGAACTTATACTGAGCACTTTTGGTGGAATGGGCAGTGACAGGACAGGTTTGAAGGCAGAGTAACCTGATCTTTCTCTGAGATGGCATCTCAGGCAAAGCTTTTAGCATAGGGGCTGTCAGCACAGGGGAGCTTACCCTGATTCTTCTTCTGTCATATGAGTTATTCAGCTGACACCAAGCAACATTTACCCATCTACTCCAAAGAAATATGAAAAACCACTTCATAGGTGTAAGCACATGCTTACTGTAAACAATTTTGCAAGGTGTTAATTAGATTACCAGGATGTGAAACAAATATAATCAGAACAGAGTATTAGGTACAGAGCTCAATCAGAACAAGAAGAAACTGTAAACTCTAAGTATTCCCTATGGAAAAATTGGAGTGTCTTATTTTAACACGTCAGCATTGAAAGGAAAAAAATCCTGGGACTTATGACAGCAATGAATGCAGAGTCCACAGTCAGAAGGCCTGGAAAATCTGTCCAGTGCTCGAGGGGAAGGGAGACAGTGAAATCACATACACTGTAAAGATCCATACAAATTAGATAAGCAAATTCTTATTTTTAGCATTCGCCCAACAGCAAAGACAAGGGAACAGCACATAAACAACTCAGAAGGGAAGCAGTAACCTAAGCTAGTCCAGGGTACATTGAGCAGTCAAGTTCCAGAGGCACGAGGTGCTCATGGAACTGAAGAACATGAACTCCTATAGCTGAAGAAAAATTGTAAGAGGCAATCAAACAGGAAGGAAAAACCACATTTTTCTGTCCCTACCTTGCTACTCCAGGAGGGATCTTGCAAAATGCCAAGGGTCTTTTGCTCAAAACTGAGGGCCAGAGTAAATCAAAGACTTCACTTGCCCAGAATTATGAGAGTAACTTGACTTAACCCTCATTAAACTGTCATGAAAGTCAAATGGGGTTTAGGAAGATAAACCTTGGAGGATCCAGGTCTTTTGTACCTAAAAAAACCTTGGGTTTAATTGAAAATCGGCACCAAAACAGTGATTCTGAATTCTTTTCAACCATCTGGAGATGCTTGATATTTTTAGTTTTCCCTGTTTTTCTGAGAGAGGCATAAAGATAGAACAACTCTGTAGCATAGGGAATATGGAAATCAGTCTTGAGCTCTTTCACTCTGACATATTTAAAGCAAAAAGAATGAATAACACCCATTTCCATAGCTCCTTCCTCAGCAGCTGCCTTTACCAGAAAAGGAGACACCACCACCACCTTTCCTCTCAAGGAACCTCTCAGGACAAAAAAGGAAGCCCTGCTCTGTTCTGTGGGTGAGCAGCAGAGGGGCATCAATGGGAAGGGGAATCAGAGCTCTGGAATCTGAATGGAGAGAAGATCCCCCCTGAGTGTAGAGAATAAAATCTCCGGCAACTCAGTGTGTGAGATCCAGCTGGTCCCCAGCACTTCCCTGCAAACCAGCACATGGCTTCCTGCTAGGTGTGGGACTCTCCAGATCCCTTCTGCTGCTCTTCCAGACTCTCTTGCAGCACTGGAATACAAAGTCTGCTCCTGAGACCAAGTGCCAAAATGTTAGAAATAGATCTGGCCTTGACACCAGTTGTAATTCCACACCAGCTGAAGCTGGTGGAAAAGGGACATCAATTATGTATTTTACATATATATATATATATATATATGTTGGAGAATTGGAGAATTTAAGATGCATGTCCCAGGGTATTGGAGAATTTAAGATGCATGTCCCAGGGTATAAGGCAATATAGGAGATTTGCTCCTAGGAGCTTATCTTGCCCAAAATAAATAAAATATGATCTACACTTGTTCATGGTATACACAAAGCTAAATTGTAATTCCCTCCACTGATTCAATTCTGTTTGTAAGGAAAGCAATTAAAGATGCCATTAGCTGGTGATGAGTACATTTCCATCCTCCACGTGACTCTTACTTGAGCATCTGTGTTCTTGTGAGCAATCCTGTGATTAAATCCATGATCCCTCTGAAGATAATCTCCTAATTTCTGTTTGCTTATTCTCTCTGAAGAATTTTGTTTGTTTGAAACCTGAAAATTGTGCAATTAAGTGTATGTAGCCTAAAGTAAAACGACATTTTAGAAATTATATAAATTGATTATATTCTCTGTTGATTATGGTCTCTGTTTAAGGCAAAGATTTTTGCTAGGATTGGCCAAAGAGATTTTCAGACTCTTACTGCTTCAGGCACTGGAGGACAAAAAAGAAACACTTTGTAAGAAATCTGAACAATAGCAGTAAAAACATTTTCCAGAACGGAATCTCCTGGAGTGGGAGCCAGTGTAACCCACAGACTGCTTGCAAAAATAGTCTAAGGAAAATCTCTGTACTTGTCTTGGAAGAGATCAACAAATGGCAGCTCTGGGAAAGACTGGGGTGTTTATTAGCTTTTGTCATCACCCTTTTTAAAAAGATTGGTTGCAATAGCAGGAGCCTAACATAATTAGTACCAGTGAGGGAGGGGTAGGATCTTAACTAGAAAAGGAAAAATAGCGATTAGGGAGATTTCATATGGGCTTGGAGAATTTTGTCATCCTGGTTATTTAATGAAGTAACTGAAGCAGTGCTGCAGCTCATAATAGTTCTCTTTCAAAAATATTTCATGAGGGTACCAAGGGGGAAAAGAAAAAGAAACACAGTTCTTATTCTAAGAATGTGAAGCAATTAGCAGCTAGGGAATTATAAATTATACTCATTAATTAAAATTCCTGGGAAAATACTGACATATTTTCCAACATTTTATCAAAGCATGTGGGAAACCCATAGACTCACAGGCATCATGGATTTACTGAGAACAAATTCTGTCAAGACAATCTAATTCCCTTCTTGCAAAGACAACCAGCCCTGGAAACGGGGAAAAAGCAGTGGGAGGCAAATGTCTGGGCTCCAGGAAAGCCTCGGCTGCTGTCTCCTGGAACACCCACACAAAGAAGTATCCTCTGGATGAAGTTCCTGCAGGACCTGTGCAAGAAAAGGACATTGTGACTGCAATGTTCAGGGATTCAGAGAAAACTGAAGGACTTGTGCCTGATGCTGTCCCAGAAGTCCTGTTTGTGCTCTCAGTGCTGACTTGGAAGATGGAATAGAGTGTCCTTATTAAATTTGCAAATGCCAGTAAGCTGAGCCTGCAAGTGCCCGGGGTAAATAAAAAATATAAATAAATAAATGTCTGAGAAGAGATGCAGGTCAATAGGAAGAAGTGCCATACTGGTCCAAACAGAAATAGTCAACTGCAAAAACACAAGGAGGGGAATAAATGATGAGGGAACATTAATGCTGGACTTGGGAGCCTCAGTGACTCACACAGCACTCACACTGTGTCAGGGACCCAACACTGCTAATGCAGTCACAAAAATGGGATGTGGCAGCCTGAGAGGTTTAAGTGAAAGTGAAGGAATCTTCTACTCTGCTTCGCAATGGTGCCACCTCTGGGCCCTGGTTTTGGGGCCATTCTTCAGGAAAGCTGTTGCTGAGTTTAAGAAAATTCAGAGGAGAGCTACAATGAAGGACCTTTTAAATTCTGTGCAAGAATGAACAAAATGGGATTGTCTTGCTTAAGCATTGAAGACTGGGAAAACAAATAAATACCTCCCAGATGGACAGGAAAAGAAAAAAAAAAGGAGATTTAATTACAGCAAAATAAAACACCCAGCAATGTTCAGGTTGGACATCAGAAAAGCTTTCCAAGGATAATGGTGAATTTTCAGAACAGTTGACCCTGGAATATTTTAGTCCCCAGCACTGAAGGTCTCTGAGGACACTGCTGAGGAAAGGCACAGGGCAGTTTTCTTACCATGTGGCTGAGGGATGGATCTGGGGACAAGCTAAGGCTTCTTAGAACAACTCCTTTTGACTTTCTAGAATGCCTGGATCTCCAGCTGCTGAAAAATCTCCACTCTGGAGCAATGATAAGCCCATTTATATGGACCTTTTTTTTGTCTCTGACATACCCCCGAACATCCCCCTGCCTGTTTGCTGGAGGAGGTTCTGTCCACACCACCCCCAATCTCTAATGCCTTTATTGAAACATATTATCTTTCAATAACAATCTGTATTCAGCTAATTTTAGGATATGGATAAGAATTATCCAGTATATTGCTTTTACAAAACATAAATTCCCTGCATAAATGCAACAAAGCGGATATAAACTCAATGGAACCATGTGTGAAGATACTTGGACAATAAATATGTTGTGGAGCTTGAACAGACACAAAAAGGAAGCCCTATACATGGATTAAAGCAGTAAACCTTTGTTATTCAGGCAAAAATAAAAATATTAAACATCTTTGTTTATTTTGGGAGTGACTTTACTTGAAGCAGATATTCTTTGATGTAATAATCTCATACATGGATCAAGCCTCAAGTGCCAGAGCTTTTCCATAAAGTCAAAAGGGAAAATTTCTCCTTACAGCATGCAGAACAGGTAAAAGCAGTATTGCAGCTGCACAACATTTTCTTTGAAAACTTTACTATTTAATGACACTAGAAAAAAACCCAAAACACCACAGTTGAAAAGGTTACTGCTGCACATTCAAAAAACATCTTTCTGTGTTAGAGATCTTCTTGAATTTGACCTAAAATTATTTATTTTGCTCCTTCCTAGGAGTTAGGAATCTTCAATAAACACCGTGACATAATGTACTGAAACATGTAATAGCTTAATAATTTTCTCATTTACCCTATGAAGTTATTTTACACATCTAGAAGCACAGATTTAACAAAGTAAACTCTTCACATTTTTTACATTTTAAAAGGATCCTTTCAGAAAAACCAGAAACCTATTGATTATAAGATGGCCTATTTGTGTGTTTGTAGTGAGTGTCTCTCTCTCATAGCTGATAGTCTCAGAAACAGCCTATTCACCTGGATTTTCCCACTAAATCCCTGGGGCATGATTCCAGTTGGGTTGAGAGCAGGTGCCTGGGGCTGCACTTGGTGCCTGTGCTCACAGTGGTGCCCACTGAGATTCCCTTCCCAAGGACTCCACAAGTAGATTGGCTCCTAGAAGCAGAAATACTTTTCAGGAAGCTGCTGAAATAAGGAAAAATTCAGGAAAATTCAGGAAGTGAGTCCCACTTCACCTCACTGAAATGCTTGTTGCTCATTTCAGAAGAATTTATTGAAGGTACTTTACATTTAAATCTGTTTTAAAGTTACTCAGAGTAACTGAGCTCCGGGTGAGTTTCGTTCTCTGGGTAAGATTGAAATATTATTGTTTCCAAGTACCAGCCAATCCCAAAATAAACACTTATCAGCTCAATCCCAACCCCCTTTCCCGTGTGTCCCCAGCCCTGTGACTCCCACTTTGCCTGGAAAGCACAAGCAGGAGTGAGGAACTGGCACCCAGCCACTCCCAGTTTGCTGCACCTCCTGCACTGCTGCACGTTACAAACAGCACTGGCAGTAACTCAACACCTTCCATACAATCCCCCCAAAACTGTGACAGTAGAACACAGAAAACTCCAATAAAGGTGATGAGATACAAATCAAGGCTGTTAAAATACATAGGATTTTGGGATTGTCTTCTTGTGTCAATTAGAGGTTTCTGTTAACTGTCACACTCTTTTTTTTCTGAAAAATCAAATGAAATTCTTGTTTATGATTTGGTCATGGATCTGAACACAGGCAACTGGAGGAATTAACTGGGCTTCTTATCCAGGATCTGGCCTTCCTTTCTAAGTACTAGCCAAACATTACTTCTGAAGAGAACAGGAGCTTCTGAGCATCATGGCTCATTGAGTGAAATAAGAAATCCACTCTGGCTGGGCCCTGATACAAATAGAACCTGGCTGAGCTACAGGCTGAGCACAGCCAGAACTGATAAAGGACAGTGACAATCTCTGATGTCACCATTGCTAAAGACACAGCAAAACACAAAAAGACTCAATGTACTATAAATGTGGTGCAGATTCCCCAGGCTGGGTATAATAATATCAAAAAGAGAGACTTAGTTACAATAACCCTGGTTAACCCTGGTCTCTTTTAGCACTAATGAATTTTTGGTGGCCATTCCTGCCTCATGTAGGGAACTTTCATGTGGTTACAGCAACCAGCTGAGCTTCTTTGAAAAATCATATGCCTGATAAAATGGAAAAGACTCTGTTCCAGTTAGATACCAGCCTGTTGGCAGCCGTGGGCTATTTTGGGAATCACACTTCCAATGCTGCACATCAAGACATAGACTTCTGCCAAGGATACAGCTTGATGGGAGTTTAAAAGGACTTCATATTTTCTACCCAGATCTTAAAAAAACTATTTCTGTAAAGCTGCTTGAATCAAGATTATAGTAATTCAAGGGAGTCACTATTCTGTAGTGAAGAATATTACATGCACCTTTTTATAGTATTTGAATATAATTCAGCAAGGTACTTTAACAAGTGTTTACTGCTAGTATATATATCAGGATATATGCACGTGTCTTGCTGAAGGAAAACCTAAATTACTGAGGATAAACTTCTGTGTCAAATTTTCAAAAGCAGCTTTTCATTTTACTGCTTGACCAAACTGGTGTGTTGCCAAGAGTCAAAGTGTAATTCTGAAGAATTCCAGCACCTCTGCAGGTCTCCTAAAAACTACACTGCTGGAAAACAAGTTCCTCTGTGAGGACTGGAAAAGATGGGAGGGCTGCTTTCTATCAGTCTGTGTTCTTCACCTCCCCAGATGCTCACCTGGACCACTGCATTCACTCATTCTCTGCCTGTGTTCTCAGATGTCCCTGCCTGTGGCTTGGCTGCTGGCCCTGCTGAGGGGAGTGTGGCACTCACGCTGTCCCTCTCCTCCCCTCACCCAGCACAGATTTTCTCTTCTACACAGCCTTCACTTTTATTGGAACTTAATTATGAATCAGACTTCCACATTTTTTGTCAGCTTTGGCTAAAATTGTCCCATGGGTATAAAGCATCTCCAGGGAAAGAGAAGGATGTTATTGCTGAGAGTATGATAATATAAATCTCACTTTTGTAAGAAGCTAAGCTATACAGAAAATGACTGTCAGTGTTTTTAACTTCCACGACTTCAGTGGAGCTCTTCCAGGATTTCAGCTGATTTCCTTATCTCAGGGCAAATCTAGGAAAGAATCATTAGGCTTGTTTCTTTCTTTGGCTGAGAATATCCAGTGATTGAAGTCACTGTCCTCAAAATACAGCATTTTTACTATCTTGTCTAAGAAATTCCAGGAACAGTGACCTCCAGAGTGGGAGATGTTTCTGCTGTTCTGCAGGTTTTCCAGAGGCACTGACAAAAGACAGAAGGAAAAAGGTCCAGTGTGTACCATGGGAAGATTTTCTGGATCCAGTTCCTATTCTGCTTTTACATTTTTACCTTTCCTGTTGGTGAAAACAGCTTAATAGTCCCCAGAAAATGTTTATCTGGACACAAAACCTGAATAATGCCTGACACTCTAGCAAGTCTCAGATAAGTGGGTGACTGTTGTCTGCTATTTTTACTGAATTCATCAAAAAATGCTCCTTTTCTGATTTGGAATGGACTGGAACTGAAGAAGAGGGCTGACAGTTCAGACTTAAGGACCAGTGCTAATAATGGCTCTACAAATGTTTCCTGGGGCTTCCAAGCCTTGAAAATAACGGAGTATTTATTTGATTTCCTTTTAAAAATTGTGAATCGTACCCATTTAAGAGGCAAACTTGTAGATCCCTTTAATGACTTTCCTAGAAGCCTAGAAGTCTGTTTTGTGTACAAGTTCTTGTTTCTAGAGGTGAGACTTTTACAGGAGTCATTTGAAATTGGTGGCTGATTCTCTTTGCACATTATCAAAACAACACTGAGCTGTGAAAAATACCAAAATTTCTCCCAGCTGCAACCGTGTTCCTGGAAGCTGCTTTCAAACTTATTTTTGGAGTTTCCGTGTGTCTTGTCACACCATTGAGTGCTGCAGTTTTGCAGGAAAGGTCTCCCATTCCTGCTCCAGTTGGACTCGTGCCCAGGTGCACCAACGTGAGGAGCAGAGGGACAAAGCTCTGCCCTCAGTAAAACCAATGCCAGCAAGCTCAAGAGGCCCATTAAAATAGAAATAGTTAAGACAAGTGGTGCAGCCACACAAAATTTTCCTGGCAGGGAAGGAAAGGGGTGCACTGGAGCTGGGACAGGAATGTCAGGCCCAGGATTCCTCTCCTGTGGTGATCTCACTGTAAACCCCAAGATGGGCTGCCTCCTAGTAATGGTTTAGCTGCAAAATATCATTTCCCCTCATTCAGAGAGGATGACAGAAACCCAAAATGACCTTCTCCTGTTCTTTTCATACTCCTACAATCTAGTTGTTTCAGTGAAACCTTCAGAAAGGCATGATATGGGAATGAGTTCCCTCTTGCCTTGTCATCCTCCAATTTGATTTATACTTCAGCAGCCTTTAGGATTAGGTCTTTTGATACTTTGGAGTTTTGGACACAATAGGTAAGAAAGGCTGATTTTTTCATTTCAGCTATTGGGAGTGTAGACTTTTGCAATTATTTGATGGCCTGGCAGTAGAGAATGTGATGACTCACAGAAGGGAATGAGAAAAAGCAATTGTCTTTCACGGACAAAGTGAGTGAAATGACACAAAATGGAGCAGTATTTCAGAGATTTCCATAGCAACTGCAGAAGCAAGTCTTTTGTACAGATTCAGGAAGATCCACAAGAACAGACCTAAGACAGAAAACACCTTGAGATTACAGATTTCAGAAGGTCAAAAAGGGCCACCTTCTTCCTCCAAAATGCCCTTCAAACATTGGCACCTAACAAATACAAAGGAAGCAAGCAAGCCATCAACCAGACAGAAATCTGGACTCAGCTGCTGATTCTTGCATTGCTGTTGTCTCCTCTCCCTGTTCCTGCCACCAGGTCTGACAAGACTGGGATGAGAAACCTGGACAGGAATGGAATGCTCCTTCTGGGAGCTGTGCCTTCCCTTGGGCACCAGTGCCTGGGGCGGTCTCCACATGGCTCCTGCCTGGCCCTGACCCCTCTCCCGCCAGTCAGGGGCTGTGAACAGCACCCAGAATGGGGTGAAGGTACCATTGCTCATTAATGATGCCCTCATTGCCCTCTGAGTGGCAAAGCTGTTCCATGGCAGGGGCTCAGCAGAGCCCGCAGCTGAGGGCAGGCAGCCCTGGGTGCCCCTGTGGGATATCCCACACCGGAGGCACCAACAGCCCGGGAAAGGGACTGGGACCAGTGACGGGGACCCTCCTTCCTGCCCTGCTGCCCTCAGCTGAGGGGTCACTTGCAGCTGCAGGAGCCCCTGCAGCCCCCGCAGCGTGCGGAGCTGGGCTGTGGCGAGCACTCGGTGACTTTAACGAGTCACACTTCCCTCACATCCAGGGCTTGAGCTATTTATAGCCACTGCCAGATTATGCAAGGATTCCCAGAACACTGCAGCCTCCAGTTGGAAATTCTATCTGCATAGTCTGGAGTATATCAAGCAATATTTTTTAAAGCCCATTGTTAGCAGAATGAGCTTCTTGCAGTTAAAGCTACAGAAAAGCTGAGGTAAATTTGGATAGATTCAATACAATAATGAAGTTAATTTTTTTTTGTTTGTCAGGTAATTTTGATAATTTATGTATTTTTAAAAAATCCCAAAATGTTAGTTGCATTTAAAAGAGCCTGAAAGCTCAACACAAATGGCTCATTTGATTGAAAAGTGAGATCTTTCAGATGTTTGAGACTGTATATTTTAGAAAGTGTGAGGGAATGTGAGTAATTTGGACAAGAATACCTGAATTTCAATATTTTAATGTCAATGTGCTTTCAAATTTCTGACAAAACACAGTACCTTGATATCTATTCAGCCCCAGGATAGGAACTTCCAGTGAAATCTTGTTTTGCTTTGCAAACATTATAAATTTCTTACACTTCCATGTTGAAAATACCATATAATAAATAAATCTGGGATTTAAAATATTTCAGCGATATTTGAAAATCTAATAATCCACAAGAAAAGCAACTTAGTAGCAGAGCCACATGGATATAAAAGTGAAATACATATTTCACCATAAAATACATATTCCATGTTTTCAATGGAAATGCACTGCAAACACCTGCATCTATTTTTTTTCCCCCAACTCTTGCACCATGTAAATTTGAAGTACTCCTATGCTTTGAAATCAGTCAGTTGGCAGAGTTATTCTTAATTTTTAAATGGCTTGTCACTCCTGAAGCAGGAATAGCTGAAAGTCGGGCTCAAGAAGACCCATTGTGAAAATTTGTTTTGTCAAAAGCAAAATAGATTCATAATTCTATTACAAAATTTATTATCACTGAGCCATCACAGGCTTTCACTGAAACATCAAATACAGACACAAGTTTGGGTCAAGTCTGTTCAGAAATACAACCAACAGTGATCATTTTCATGCCAGTGCATTCATTAATCTCAGAAGTGGATTATTGATGGGATGTCCCAATCTATTTTAGACAGTGAAGCAGTGAAACTCTGTTCACTGGTTTGCTGGTTAGCTAATCTATCCAAGAACAAATCGTACCCTTCAGTATGAAGTGAATTTTGTAGTCTAACAATAAATGCAGCTACAGAGTCTGCACAGTCATCTTCAATAACAGGCTCACTTAGTAATACACCTGGGCTTAACTGTGACATTTCATTAAATGCCTTAAATGTGCCACAAAGCAGAATTGATACAAATAGGATTAAAAAACCAACATCTGTGCTTGATTTAGAAACTGGGAGTTAACAGTTTCCTATTACCCTGTTAATTAATGCAGCACTCAGATCTCTGTGCCTACATGTCAGGTTCTGGAGTTCAGTCCATTAAAAATATAAAATTTCTGGGAAGAGAGAAGAAAGGGGGTGGTTTCTAGACCCTAGCATAATGTGGAAGAGATTTCTGTGGAATTTTTGTTTATCAATGTCACCTGTACCTTTAGTGTCACTCAAGTTTTAACCTGGGAAATGCCACTTTTCTGTCAGCAAACTGTGGAGAGTCAGGTGAGCTCCTCAGTCGTGTCCCCAGTTATCCATCCCCAATGGGCTGGGCTGTACAAAAACCCTCAGGAGTAACTTCAGAGGCAAAAAGGAGCCAGATTAGGCAGTTTTAATTACCCAGGAGTGTTTGGTTGAACCTTTCTCCCCTGACCCCTTCATTTTTGAGTCCAGCCTCCCATCTCCCACGCTGGCCCTGGTCCTGAGCCTTGGGGCTCTGCAGTGACTCCCCAGGGTGTGAGGGAGCCCATTTTTAGCTATCTGGGACAAAGTTAGCAGCGTTGCTGTTCTCACTGGGCACAGCGTGCAAGATCTATTCCCACACTAGGAGAGTATTTAGTAAGGTCACAAGGATGCCTCCTCCTTATCAAACACATTCCCTGGAAACTTGGCAGGGGTTTCGTTTTACAAGAATTCAGGCACAAATTAATGGCATTTGTTTGAGACTTATTTAAATTTTTCAGTGTTTGTGCAGAAAGAGATTTGCATGACCAACCTATAACAGAAAGTTTGTTGTCAGCAGCTTTCAAAGTCTAATTTTGCTCTCATTAAATTGATTTTGAATCCATTTAATTGACCAATTTTGCTAGAGTTGCTTCATGTTTGTACTAGAAGCATGCTGCATTTACACTACTAAGATTTCTTTTAGTCTGTTTAATCACTTCATAAGGGAGAAAACAGAGCTTTTTACATCATTTTAAAGACGGTAACAGTGAGGCTGGAGGCAAACACAGAGTGATACGTGCAAGGACTGGATGCAATTTTCCATGTTCAAAGAGGATCTTATGTAAACCAGAGACACAGAAGTGATAGAAGTGTGGCTCAAATGAAAACAGAGCCCTGCAGAAAGACAGGACTCAGTCAGAACACTGTGTCTGTCTGCCTAATAACCTGTGGGAAAGAGGGACTCCCCCCCGACTTTGTTTCTGGTCATTTTCCCCACATTCTCCAGTGGGAAGTGTCTGTGTGTGCTGGGCATGTTGCCAGGAACAGAGAGGTGTAAATTGAGCACAAGTAACCACTGATGGTCCCCCAGAGCTCCCAGACCATCTGTGCAAGCACAGGGGCTCCTCAAACCCTGCTCCCAGCCAGAACAAACTGTGGCCTCACAAGGTGGAGTAAAGAGCTCATCACAATGCATCCAGTGGAAAAGATGTGATATGCTGGCTCCTGAGGAAAGCCTTGCTTTAGGCAAGAGACTTTTTAAGAAAAATTTATTAAGAGGACAAAAAAGAAGAGCGGGATTAGAGTTATCATCACCAGCAAAAGCTGAATAGAGCCTCAATAAATGGCTGAGGGGGCTCAGACGACTCTGAGAATACAAGAATGTGTATAAAAATCTATTATGGATCTTTAAAAATACTGCCTTTAACTCTGTATCCTGAAAGCAGAATATCCACATCCCACATGCAATATAAAATATTTGCTGTGGCATCATCAGCTGGGGTTTGCCCATTTGTTATGCATCGAGACTCCTCCTCAACTTCCTCAGCCTCATGCAGAAATTGGGATGTGGAGATGGGTGGTTCATTAGTTTCAGTTCATAGGTGAAGGCCTAGACATGTACAAGCCCTGTGCAATCTGAGCCCAGGGATCAGCCCCAGTCCTTTCCCAGGCAGGCAGAGCAAGTCCAGCAGGAAGCAGAGCTCTGCTCCCACTCTTACACCTTCATCCCCACCATGCTGCAATGGCACCCTGCATCTGCAGAACATCCTGGCCAAAAGATGGGATGGGTAAAACCCCACTCCAGAAGCCCAGCAAAGTAAATCCTCCCAGCCTGTGTGTCGCAGTAAAGTCTTCCAGCACAGGACAGACACCTTTTGTCAGAGGCTGGCAGTCCTGCAGAGAACAGCCCCACTTTGGGAACTCTCACATCTGCCTCTGTGACCTTGAACAAGTGATTGGCTTGTCTGGGCCTCAGTTTGCTGCCTGAAAAACATTTACAGGGGTTCTTGAGGATGAGATTGCACAGCCCTGAATACAACGGTATTGAGGATGAGAAAAGTGGACAAACTTTTTTGGAAACACATCTTTCTACTTCAACCATTAAAAAAAAAAAAAAGACCAAAAAAAAACCAAAAAAAAAACCAACCAGAAACACCCCAAAAAAACCCCCAAAAATCCTCAACTGCAGCAGAGTTCAAGTATGGGGGTGGAAAAAGGCTGTGGTAAGGGAGACCCTCCCAGCTGTGCTGTGGGCAATGAACGTGTCCTGTGACACTCGCCCAGCCCTGCGGCTGATGGCAGCGCAATCTCCTGGCCCAGGGCAGGGGCAGCAGCCACGGGGCTGGAGCTGCCCTGGGAAATGCAGGCCTTGGGAGGCTCCCCCAGGAATGGCACAGTTATATAATCCCCACTGCCTGGGTCAGAGCCTGCCCTGGCTCTGCTCACGGGAGCTCAGGGCTCAGTGCCTCCCTGGCTCTAAGTGGCAGTGTCAGCGCTCGGGCCAGAAATAACCCCTGACGGATGGCAGCGATGCTGCACAGGCACCCAGGCAGCTTTTTATAGCAGCCCTTTGATTGCAGATACCAATCCTGGGCTATTTTGGGCACACAGGCTTGGGGAAACATTCATGATCTTTAGCTTGCATGACTACTTCTGCACACAGGTGCTGTCGTGGCTCTTCTTGAAGATAGGGAATATTTTTATCCCACTGGACATTTGTACTCATAGAGGGATAACTAACCTAGAAAATGGAGACTGTGCTATCACAGGAGGTTTTCCAAATTGTTGCTGGGGTCTAAAGGACTTGTCACTTCAAGAAGTCCTAAGATGTTTGATGGCTTGATATTCAACCTAACTGAAAAGAGTAATTTTGAATTGAACTAACTGGAAGTGAAATGTAACCATAGGATGACTTTGATGTATTTCCTCATTTAATGACCAGGAGAGGATATAGATATATACACACACATATACATATATATATATGTATATATGTGTGTATATATATAGATATAAAATATAAATATTTTATACTTTTATTTTATAACAATATATAATAGTTTTATTTATTAAAAATATATATATTTTATATATACATATATATTGGTTTTTTAGTAAGAGAATGAAACGGGACACTAATCATTGATGTCCAATTCACCCTTCTGGCAAATAGAAGTTTACTATTTATTGATATTGCAGATGTCCTTATCCAAACACATATTTTAAAAGAGAGTGTACCTCTGGTACAACTCTATGTACCAGCCATAAACAGGTCTAGAATCTCCTGTGTGGGCAGAGCCCTTGCTGTGTGACCTCACATCAGTTCAGTACAGCAGGGTAACAGGAACGTTTTGGCAGCACCACCTGCTTTAGTCATCACTACCAACATTCTGTGGAACTCTGTTTCTGATATTTACCATTGTAATGGGAGCCAAATCTCAGGGAAAGGTGTATAGATGGTAAATGTTCTGCAGCTTGAGGAATGCTGCCCAGATCAGACCTAGTTTACACAGTACATACAAATCTTAACATCACTGGTAAGATTTTTCAAAGGAAGATTGCAATTTCCATGACAACCACGTCATCTGCAGCTGATTAAATACTAGTTCAAATTAATAAATCCATTTTTACCTAGGAAAACATAACACCAGGAGAGACAGGAACAAGCAGACACTTTGGAGGGACACATTTAAAAGAGAGAAGAGGCCTTGTAAGCTGCCACATCTGGAATTGTGTCCAGTGTGGGCTTTGCTGTTGTCCAATGGCTCCAGCTCAGAAAGTCTCTGCTGCCTGCACCTGGTGCCACTCACAGAACAGAGAGCAGCCTCTGTATTGTCCAGGGCAGACACAGATTGGGAAGTAAAGACATCCAGCAAAACCAAATCCATGGCTCAGCACCAGAAAAGCTGGAATAGGTCCCCAGCTGTACTTTAAAACTTCTCTTGAAGCTTCTTGCTCATGTTACCTTTCAATTAGACTTTATAGCCAATCTAGGCAATAAATGCACAAGTAAAAAAAAAAAATCAGTGTTATGAACAGTTTGTCAATATTTGAAATAATTTTAAAAGTTAATTTCACAAGAAGTTTGTGAATAAGGCCTTATTTCTTCTGGAAATAAATCTGGTCCCACATACCAGTGCATGAAGGCTGCTTAAGGCTGGAAGTAGGGTGATTCCAACTTGTCCTATTTTAACAGAAGATACCCAAGGTATCCTTTAAGACTTCAGAATGCAATTCATTTCCCAATTACTTTGGAAGGATTAAAAACCTGACCAGATTAGATTCAAAGCCTGGGCAGCAATTGCTACAGCTGAGTGTCTTCATATACCTATGCATCTCAGCTGTTCCCTGATGGTGAAATCCCCTGCTCATCAAGGAAAACTCAGTCCTTCAGCCTTTCTCCCCTAAGGCACGCTAGTGAATTTATTCATGGACATTAATCCAACTAGGAAATTGTTCCTCTGCACATAATCTCCCTCTCCTTTAGCATTTGACCATTTCAAATGCTGGAGGAGGGACTATGACCTTCAATGGAAACACTAAAATGAAAAGAATAAATGAAAACAAAAGGGTTGAAAGGTTACTACACTTATGGTTAAGGTAAGGGGTTGAAAATTGCTTTTTCTTTTAAAAGCTGACCTACAAAGTATATCCACACATCTGTGTATGGGTATCCCTATGCTTTAGCAGATTTCTTCTTTACCTTTTCCAGGTCTCCACAGTCTAGTCTGGCTCCAGGGAAAGCCCACTGAAGATTATATATCTTGTTGTGCTGTATCTGCCAGAATGGCTTTATTTGGGAAAACAACAGAAAATAGGCCAAACTAAGATTAATAGAGTCATCCATAACTTACATTGTCAACCAGAGCACAGGCATCAGAAAAATATATAGTGACACAATGAGTTGATTTGGGTGGGAGAAAGTTCCCTTCCCTTCCCTTAGAAATTCAGCAGTGATTTTTAATCCTGCCATTTGTCAGAAAATGTACTAAAATATTGCTAAATATGAAAGCTCAAGAGAGATGCAGCCATAATCAGAGAGGAGCTGCCTTGTCATAAACCATCTTTCTCTCAATTTATTAGTGTTATAAAATCTGACAGAAAATGAAAGTGCAAGAAACTCTTTTGCTGATTGTTTCTAGTGTGGGGTGTCTGCTGAGGAGTGACTCCTGGCTCCCCAGAGCAGCACCAGCAAGTCAGGGTAAGCAGATATTGCTGATGAGCTCTGTTCCACAGCCCCCTGTGGGCCAGCACCTCCGAGAGGAGACCAGTGCAGTGCAGAGATGCTCTGAGCTGGAGGCAACGCCTTCCCCTTAAATAAAAATGTACAAACCTCCCTCAGGACACTGTCAGCAGAGCTGGGGTGAGGATCCCAGCAGCCCAAAGCAGTGACCCCACCCCAGCACTGATCCCAGCACTGATCCCAGCACTGATCCCACCTGGTCCCAGCAGTGATCCCACCTGATCCCAACAGTGATCCCAGCAGCAATCCCACCTGATTCCAGCAGTGATCCCATCCAATCCCAGCACTGATCCCAGTAGTGATCCCAGTACAGATCCCAGCACCTGATCCCAGCACTGATCCCACCCGATCCCAGCAGTGCACAAAGAGCAGCAGCCCAGCCTCGGAGAACAGCCGGGCACCGCTGGCCCCTGCACACGGAATTGTCCAAGGATGGCTCTGCACGTCTGGAGAGGACACAGAGAGCACAACGGCACAATTCACACCTCTAATGGGCGCTAATTCCCTGTTTATAAACAAGCTGTGGTTCACACTCCTCCCCTTACCAGTGCTCTGTCACCCTTCAGGGCGGGATGGCTGCAGCCACGGGAGCTGCCTGACCCACCCCAGCCGAGTGTCCCACTGCATTACACTTGTGAGACCCCAGTGCAGCAAGAATTTCTCCAGACCGATGATAAAACAATAGGTTAAAACCTTGATTATTTTCTTTTTTTACTGTCTTGGCTGTCTGTTTTTACCTGGAAGTATTGTTTATATACTGAAATACATAAGTTTTATGATTTTACATTACTCACAGAAATAAGCAATGAGCATTCTTGAACACACCCTGACAGCAGGTTGGCAAGAATTCTGAATTGTCTTCACTTCAGCATGAAATAATGCCAAAAAAGGTGAATACCATTATGTAAGCTAGAGACAACTCATACCTAATGTCTGAAATACCCTTGTAATTTAGCTTTTAAAGGGGAAAAGGAAAACAACTATCAATTAAAGATCAAAAATATTGGGCTGTTGTTTTAGTATCTAAGTGTTATCAGTCTGTTTGCAAGACTTTTAGAGGTCCTTGGTGCCAGTTGTGAGCACCATGGTTTGGGTGCAGTGCAAATTGCCAAGCACTTACTCCTTAGGGAGCTTTTCTTATCCCCAGTGTGAGGGGCTGGGGAAAGGAGGGCTGCTGGCAGAGCCCAGATGAGTGATAAAACACATCCAACACTGACTCAGAGGCTCCACAGCCCAGCTCATCCCCGTGACAGACAGACTGACAGACGCTGGTGTCACTGACATTGGGCCAAGGCAGGGAGGGCTCCCAGTGGTGACTGAGAACTGAACAGTTTTGGATGCCTGGGCCACCTGCACCCACAGCCAGGGCTGTTCACGTTCCCTGAGCTCACAGAGGGAGAATCCCCCTTCCCAGAATTCAGCCAAAATGGGCAGATGTCAGTGCAGTGTGGGTTAGCAGATTTCTAAACTCACAGGTGAAAGACTGGAATCACAGTAAATTACATAATTCAAAGTATTTCTGTCACAGACATGTTTTATGAAAAATCCTTTCCTTAGGATTTTTTCTCCTGAGAAGCTGAGAGGCCTCAGGAACAAAATGTAACCAATGATTATTTGCTGCTGTGGAATGCAACAGGTGCATCTGTGATTGGTCTCATGTGGTTGTTTCTAATTAATGGCCAATCACAGTCCAGCTGGTTTGGACTCTCTGAGAGTCAGGAGCTTTTGTTATCATTCTTCTTCTTGCTTGCCAGCCTTCTGATGAAATCCTTTCTTCTATTCTTTTAGTATCGTCTTAGTGTAATATATATATATATATAATAAAATAATAAATCAAGCCTTCTGAAACACGGAGTCAACGTTCTCCTCTCCTCCCTCATCCTGGGACCCCTGTGAAAACCATCACATATTTCCATAATTAGAACTATAAATTCTGAAGAATGTCCATAATTAGAACTGCTAAATAATCTGTACTAAAAATTGAATGCACTGGAAATCCATTTCTGGTAGGAGCTCTCAGTCCCCTTGCTGGAAACCAAGAGAACCCTGCAGGCCAAGCCTTATTCACTCATTGCAAAGGGTACAAAACCTGAACTATTTTGTGTTTTCTCAAAACCAATCATCTCTGCACACAACACCTCTGCTCCCTTACCTCCAGATTTCAGCAGCAGATTTCTGCCTCTTTTCTGGAAGGGCTGGGATGTTTTTAGTGGAAGCAGGCAGTGCTCAGCATCGTGTTTCCAACCAGCTCACCTGCTCCGAGCTGGGAGGCAGCAGCCAACTCCCAACTGCTGTTTGTTTCCTGGAGCAAAAAGCTGGAAAGATGCCTTTGTTCCTGTGATTGACAGAGTTTATACATTCTCCCCACAGCTGACATGGTTCCTTCTTGTACTTATTTCAGCTCTTTCATTTCCACCACATACCTGGAAAAAAATTAATTGTAAGGTGCCGGAGGAGGAGCCATTTTTGCCTAAGTGGAACAGTAAAAAAGAATACACTCTTGCTCCTAGGAGAAATTGATTGAAAGGTAGGCTGTCAGTCTATTAATTGCAGAACAGACACAAAAATTCAGCCAAAATAGATAAATAATGACATTGCATTTCATTTAGACTGTAGTGAAATGAGCTCCCTACTTTGCTTTCATATGCAATCACACCTCTAAAACAGAATTATTCTAGTTCAGTTGGATCAGTTATTTGAGCATTCTAGACAAATACTGAAAGCTAATGAAAGTTGAACAGCTACTACTTCTACTCTTTTTCCACCCTGTGTTTTGGCCACAGCTTGACTCTGTTCTTTCATTGGCCGGGGGGACACAGCTGAACGCTGCTGCTGTAACTCATTTTTCACCACCTGAACAAAGTGCTTGTGTGTTTTCCTGCCTCCAGCTCCAGCACTGCTCTGTATGGTGGATCAGACTCAAGAATCCCCCATTTCCATGAGTACAAGTAATTGGAGTGCTGGTTCTTTAGCAGGCAAGTTCTGGCTGTGGTTATTCATAAATGTGCCTTTAAAAAACCCAGCAGTATGGTGCTGCAATGTCAAACACTGCTTTGCTGCTTTAGAGATGGCAAATCTTGCTGTGCATAAACTCTGCAACCAGAACTCTGCAACATATTGCAGACAGATATTATTTACCTTCAAATTAAAGTTTGGTGTGACAAGTGCTGCTTCAAACTGAGGATATGACTTAAAGAAGTCTTTGGGAAGTTTGGTGAATACTTTCAGCAGAGAAGTGGAGCACTACCACTTTTATACTCGGGAGGAGATAATTTTAAAATATCCATAGATTAAATTTTTTAAAAAAGGCAAGGGAAAAGCTTCAGTCTTTAAGAGAATATTGCTGTTTTTCAGTAACATGGAAACTTTTATTCTGCAATTAGTTTTAAAAATGCTCTATGGCAGGCACAGATTCTGTTCAAATCTCTCTTGCTTTTAAGGGAGCTGGGTGCCCTTCTGTAGGATGACTTAGAGACTTTAGTAGGATTTCAGACTTTTATGGTAGCAGAGTGTGATGGTGTTCACAGGGGTCCCAGGATGAGAGAAGAGATGAGAACCTTGACTCCATGTTCCAGAAGGCTGATTTATTATTTTATGCTATGTATTATATTAAAATAAAATGATACATTAAAACTATACTAAAAGAACAGAAGAAATTATTTAATCAGAAGGTTAGCAAGGAGAGGAAAGGAATGGAATGATAATAAAATCTTGTGACTAACCAGAGAGTCCGAGCCAGCTGGACTGTGACTGGCCATTAATTAAAAACAACCATGTGAGACCAAAGATGCACCTGCTGCATTCTACAGCAGCAGATCATTATTGTTTGCATTTCATTTCTGAGGCCCCTCAGCTTCTCAGGAGAAAAAGTCCTAGCAAAAGTATTTTTCATAAAATATGTCTGTGACAGCAGAGCTTTTGGCTCTTCTAATGGTGAGGGCAGTGCAAATAGGGATAGCAGGAAATTCCCACTGAAATGCAGGCACCCATTCTGCTCAGTCAGCCTGGGCTTTATAGAGCTCAGGCACTTCAGCTGAAACTTTGAAGACATATGCAAGAAAAACTGTATGACAAATGGATCTTTCAGCTGTTGTTCCAGTGGACAGAACTTTAACTGGCACTTTCCCATGCAGAGGCCCCACACACTTCCAGAACACAAATGCTCAGACACACTGCAGTACAGAAAATCCCAAGTGACAGGGATGCACAGCCATTAGCAACAGTGTCAGAATCGTGTCAATCCTGCTCAGAGAGACATGCCAGAAACCAGCCAGGGACAACAGTCCTCAGTTCTCCCCTAAAACACAGGTAATCTTGGATGCCACACAGCAGCAAGTAAGTTGAATGCATAAATTTGTGTCCTTGGCTGAAATTTCCTCCCTGGTCCCCTGCAAACTCAAAGCACAGAGTCTGAGTGCCCAGCAGAGCAGGCACTGCAGTCACTGGCACTGCAGTCACTGGCACTGCAGTTATTTGACAGCTGTGGATTAACAGAGTCACCCAGCTTCTCTGAGTCACCCAGCTGTGCTTTAGCTGAACACTTCCCTTCTGAGCTGTCAACCAGGGATGTTCCTCTTGTTCCATTTCTTTTTCTGCACAACTGTTGGCTTGAATCTGCATTTTGAGTTAAATGCAACAAGGCAAACCCTATCACAGAATTAGTGTTTAAACTCCTTTGTACATTAGGCCAAAGGCAGTATTAATACATCCCATTCTGTGCCATTTCTAATGCCTTGTAGCAGATAAGATGATCTCATTTAATCCTGTTGTTCTCCCTCCCAGGAGGTGAAACACCAGACAGAAGAACACAGAAATAAAGGGGTTGAAAAGAAGTATCTGACACCAGAGCATCAGAGCAAAGCTGTGGATGCTGCCAAAGCCTCTGAAAAAGCACAAATTTCAATCAGGGATCTTCACATTCTGTATCTCCCACCTAGACTCACATATAAAAACAGTTCCTTTTGACCAGTCTGAAGTGTGGTAGAAAACAGAGAAGTTTCATTCACTGCTGCAGTTACCCCCTAACTTTGCCTCTAAACAATTCACAGTCCTCAGAGCCTCAGAAAACATTGTGACAAAAGACAGCATTTTTTCCCAATTCAAAGAAATACAACAACAACAACAAATAGATATACTTTAAGCTCTCTTACTATTGTATTTATGAAATATATCTGTTTATCTATATAAATACACTTTAGTCTATCTCTTATGCAGATATGATATTTCCTCCCCACCCTCCTTATACTTTCATTTTGACATCAATTATTAGTTCAGAAGACAACAAAAAAAGTAAGACATTTTATATCAATTAGTTGTATCAGTATGAAATGAGAAATGCATTGTGGTAAAAGTTAGAATCACACAAACTACATTTCCACACTTACTATTAAAGTAATGGGAATTCTGCAAAGCTGGAAAGTGGAAATTTCCATCAGGGCTCCAATAAAAGGAAGAGAATACTGTGAAGAGCCTCTGTAGCATTTTGGATGTTCAGAGGTCCAGCTGCTTTCTGCTCACATAAACAAAGCTTTAGTCAGTCACATCTCCTGAGTGTAACTCATGGCTCCCCATTTTGTGCTTTTACAACCAAAAAATGCCTTCATGCTGGGTGAACTCTTTTCTCACAAAATTTGAATTATAAGAATGGGATAGAAGTAACAAGCCCTGGAGAGTAAAAAGCAACACATGAAACAGAAATAGAGTTGTCATCAAAACTGTAAAAAATACATTATGAAAATCGACATGAGGGTTAAACGCCAGAGACGGAAACTTTAAGGAGAACCTATCAAAGGGAGCAGAGATAAAGCTTCCACACCAACCATCAGCTGCAGACCATCAATCCTTGCCTGACACAAGTGGATTTCACTCAGCTACTTGGAGTTTTCAGTGTTCTAGAGAGAGCTGCTATACTTCAGTTACACTCAGTGTTACACAGAGATTTTGTATTTGAAAAGGGAGATCAGAATCACACAAAGAATCACTTGGCTTCAAGATTTCTCCATTTTTTTACAAGTTTTTAGTTAGCATTTTTTAAGCTGGACTGTCTGGCCTTTGGACACAAATAGATTTTTAAGACAGGCTGTCTGAAAGCTTCCCATGGATTTCCTTTTTCCCATAGAATTCCAGGTTTTGTGTTCTCACCCACTCCCCATGCATGTTGGAACTCAGAAGGAGCAGTGATTCCTAGCAGTCACCTCCCAACAACAGGGAAAGCTTTCTGTCCTTGTTACCAGGACAAATCTGTTCTCAGATAATTATTTCACAGTATCATTGGCATAAACTCCCTCAGCTCCCAACATCCAAAGCTGTGAACATCCTGGATCAGCAGTCTCAGCCTCTGCAAGACACCCACAGTGAGAGACAACTTGGAGTTACTGCTTGCCAAAGACTTGCTGAAAGCCCAACAAAGTATTTGGGGCCAAACTATTGGAGGAATAATAATGATAATGATAATAATGTTTTACATTTTTATACTCTAATATGATGGTGGTGAATGAATGATGAATGAAAGTATCCCCAAATGAGCCAGTTTCTTTAATCCTGAGACACTAAAAAACAGGAACAACCTGGTGCCATTGGTCAGCTCAGCTCTCCCAGCAGTATGGTAAATTAGGAAAATGTGCTGTAACACCAAAAAAACCAAACTCCAAAACATCACTCAGCCACTAACAGAAGTCAGCCTGTGGCCAGTGGCCACTCCCAAAGGGGTTTGTAAAGCTGTCCCCAAGGAATGATCCCTGTCTGTACTGTGCAGGAAGCAGCATGTCCCCAACCCAGCCACAGCAGGAGTTTCTTCCCAAGGGAAGATGAAATAAATGTGGCCTTGAGGGCCAACGGCACTGTCATGTCATGGTTCCACCTGAATCAGCCTGCTCAACTCTCAGACAGAGAAACTTTTAAAATTAATACCTGGTTTTATATAAGCTGATCCTTAGTAAGCCATTTAACTTTAAAAAGTGCTGATGGAAATTCTGAATTGCCTTTTCATACAAAATTAAGATTTTTTTCATCCCTACCCTGAGAGGGGGGGAAATTTATTGCAGGGTTTATTTTCCTCTAGTATTTTGTTGATTAACTCCAAACATTCCAGTTTTTATCCTGTGAAAATCAGCATGTAAGACGGTGAAATATGTGACTGAACAATCCAGTTTATTTAAACCAACAGAAAATTATTGTACATCTCATTTTTAAATTTAAATTAGAGCTCTATAGGCCATTGAAAAAGCTGTGTGTGCTTTAAAACTTCTTTTTTTTAAAGAAAAACTTTTTCATATATTAAAACTTCCCACTTTATGTCACTTTAGTGATTGCCCTAATGCTGTGACTTGGCAGGTTATAGGCTTTGCAGACAACTTGTAAACCTTCCAAACAGACATCAATCATAGAAGTGATTGCACGGTCTTTATAAAGCAATCTGAGCAATTATGCTGCGATATAAAAATCTATTTCCCCTATAACCAGCGATGAATCAGCTGTCCATTAATGAATAAAGATTGTGAATCATCACCTTTAAAAGATTTAAGACGGGGAAATGTAACAGCTTCTTAAAATTGGCTACTGAGCTTGTCTGCTCCAGCGACTGCATGGCTGAGGTGGTTTGAAAGCCACTGGAGTTTTTTCAGTGTCCCAAAATTAACCTGATGGGCAGCTTGGAACTGTCCTTCCCATGGCCAGTCCCTCAGTGTGGGAATGTCCCCTGCTCTCACCTGGGCTGGGTAACATCACAGAACCACAGAACCCCAGAGTCTCAGAGGCACAGAGACCATCAGGTCCCAAGCCCACCCTGTCACCGGACCGTGGCACTGAGTGCCACATCCAGGCTTCCTGAAACACCTCCAGGGACATTGCCAGAGCCAAAGGGCCTCCTCCAGCAGAGCATTCATAACCAGCTTCTCATTTCCTGTGAAACAACCCCCTCCCCTGCCGTATCAATTAAACACGGTGTGATCAGAGGGGAGCAGCCCACGCTGCTGCTGACTAACGAGACAGGGCAGCACCAATTCCTGGAGAAATTCAGGGAGCTAATGGTGATTGGCAACTTTGATCAGAGACACCACTCCAAGCACAGGATCTGTGTCTTATGGATGGGTATTACTGCATTCAAACCACTAACACGAGAAGGCAAGATAAACCATGGAGACTTTCATACAGAATAAGCCAAATTTACTTCTGCTTGACAATGTTTTGTACTTTCTGAGTATTTTACATTCTTTCCTCACTCCTTTTGCTGAGACTTGTCTTTATCAATTTTGTGTGTGTATGCTTAAAGGATTTAGACTATTTTTTATCTCTTCTTTTTATAAGCATTGTGTATGATGTAAATCAACACATCCTCTGCCAGAGGGAAAAAAAGTTTGCAAATCCCCAGAGACCAAAGGAAAAAGACCAGCATGCAAGAAGTACTTCAGTAATTTTGAAACGAGCACAACAAATTTATTTTTCAGGTCAGTGCATGATTTTCTATTACTTTATTTTCCTTAATTAGTCCTGGCTTATACTACCCATAGTGTAAAGATCACTAATTTAATCTAAAATTGAAATAGATTTTTAAAAGTCTGTTTGTGCTTTCAGCTCGGATCCTACACACACAGCAAGCCAGCTGAATGTGAGGTGGTAGTTTTGAACTGTGTGCACAGGATTTTTGCTACAGTCTCCAAGTCTTCTGAACTTCATAAATATGAAAAATCTGCTTGGACAGACTCCCATTCACACTTGCTTGGTTTTGAGGGAATGGTGTTTGTTTCCACAGAGGTTGAGGGTTTGCAGGTATTTTTAGTTTTTGAAGAAGGGACCAAAATTGTAATAAGGCACAATTCAAAGGATAGTGATTTTGAGCTTCAGGTTTCCTTTTTCTGACTTCAGAATACTCTAGTTTAGACAGTCTAATTTTGCCACAAAACTCAACCACATAGGTACATCAGAAATTTCCAGTTTTAGGCAAGTTAAAGAATGATTTCTAAAATAAGTGACAAGAAACACAGGAGGAAAGACAGACATCACCTTGTAGTTATGCAAGTTATATATATTAACACTAGAAATGACAAGCACAAGAAATACCACCAAAAATGTAGTTTTAGGTACTACCTGCGTCCTTCCCAGGTGGTGTGAGTCTAAAAAAGCAATTGCAGTTTTGTCTAAATCCAGCAGCCACCCTGATCCCCCAAAAGCCAGGTGAGAAACAGTTGGGGAAAGCAACCACCTGTCTTGCCATTATCACTGCTTCTTTTCTTAATGCAGTACTGTGAACACAGAAAAGTCCTCTTTATCTTCCAGACACAAATATTGGATGCTTTATTAAAAAAAAGTATTTGTAGCTGACACAATTTCTCAAAGTTGAATGTATCTCTTGAAATAGCCCTCTCAAAAGATCGAATTCTGGGTTGAACTAGATGAATTTTGCAATGCTGGGTGTGAACAAGAAAAACAGCTCATGTCAAAGACATTTCACTCTTCCATTGTGAGGAGGAGGAAGCAGGACTTTCCCAAGACCTGCTCATGCTCTGCGGCTGAGCCCAGAGCTGGGCACTGCCAGGGCTCACAGGTTTGATCTGTTTCTAGCATGGGCTGATCTCAGCGAACTTCCTCACTCCACTGGGTGCCCTTTCTGCCCTTTATTCCTTTCTCAGGCATTTACAACATATGTATTTTCTTGTATGTTTTGCATGAAGAGAGGTGAGAAAATTGGGATTGTTCAGCCTGGAGAGGAGAAGTGCAGTCTGGTCCCGCGGCCACTGGAGCTGACGGGCGCCGGCTGGCCGCTCCCGGAGTGACCGGCGGAGAGCACGAATCCCGCCACTCCCAGGTCCTCTGCGAGAACCCCGAGCAGTGGCTCCGTCTGCGGCGTGGTGACACAGGCGAGAGCAGGACTGCGAACCACCGAGGAAGGAAGGAAGTGGCGGAAGGAAGGAAGGAAGTGGCGGAAGGAAGGAAGTGGCGGAAGGAAGGAAGTGGCGGAAGGAAGTGGCGGAAGGAAGTGGCGGAAGTGGCGGAAGGAAGTGGCGGAAGTGGCGGAAGGAAGGAAGTGGCGGAAGGAAGTGGCGGAAGGAAGTGGCGGAAGGAAGTGGCGGAAGTGGCGGAAGTGGCGGAAGTGGCGGAAGGAAGGAAGGAAGGAAGGAAGGAAGGAAGGAAGGAAGGAAGGAAGGAAGGAAGGAAGGAAGGAAGGAAGGAAGGAAGGAAGGAAGGAAGGAAGGAAGGAAGGAAGGAAGGAGTGGACATGTGTAGGGATCCCTTCGCACTCCACTGGCCCAGGCGGGGCCAGTAACATCAGGGAAAAACCGTGGGGGAGACACTTATAAAGGGGAAGGGTGTAACGGAAGGAGACACGAGGGACAATGAACAAAGCCCAGGGGAGGAGCGAGGGACAAACTGAACCAATAGGAATGGCCCAGGGGAGGGGAAAAGGCTCAGGGAACAAATCATATGTTAGGTAAGGGAAGATTGACATAGAAATTTCTAGAAATGAAAGGGGATGGGTTACAATGATTGACAGGTAACTGGCGGGAGGAACAAACCATTATGAGGAAGAACATGGGGGGAACCGAGGGTCAAACCAAATTCTTAACTTATAAAAAATAACCAACTTTACAATAAACCCTATATAAAACACACAGTGCTACAGAGAAGCTTTGGGGTGAGCTCAGTGTGGCCTTGCAGGGCCTGAAGGAGCTGCAGGAAAGATGGAGAGAGACAATTGCCAAGGGCTGGAGGGACAGGACCCAGGGAATGGCTCCCACTGCCAGAGGGCAGGGCTGGATGGGATATTGGGAATCAGGAATTGTTCCCTGGCAGGGTGGGCAGGCCCTGGCACAGGGTGCCCAGAGCAGCTGGGGCTGCCCCTGGATCCCTGGCAGTGCCCAAGGCCAGGTTGGACACTGGGGCTGGGAGCAGCCTGGGACAGTGGGAGGTGTCCCTGCCATGGCAGGGGTGGCACTGGGTGGGATTTAAGGTCCCTTCCAACCCAAACCCTTCTGTGATTTTATGATAATGTAATTCTTAAATATCAAATGTCATATCCAAAAAAATGTCCTCCAGCTCCCCCTCGTTGCCTGATGGGTCTCAGGGTGTTCACCCTGCACAATGAGCTTTGTACCTCAGTGAGGAACAAAGAAGAAATCAAGACATTACTTAGGGTATTAGTTCATGATAATAAAACTGACTGGTTTGACATCCAGCCATGCTTGAAATGTGCCAATAAGGGAGGAATTAGAGCAAAGTGTCCATGCATGCCCAGCTCCAGAGCTCCAGCTCTGTGTGCCCAGAGTTAGCAGTTCCCACAAGAATTAGTTGTGGTCTCATGCAGTGAGTCTTTACTCTTCCTTGAGGGTAGATAGTTTAGAGGATTTATGCATTTTCCAATAGCAATCCTGCTTGAGACAGTGAAGTAGAGTCACTCATCCATAAATTTACCTCACCACTTCAGCACTAAGTGTTGATGCAGGAGACATATCTGCCTCTTACATATGAGGAAGACTGGCAGTGGTTAATAAGACTTTAATTTCATGCAAGCCTCACATGGAGATAGCTCAGAATAGCAGAAGATACCAGAAATAATTTGTTTATCCCACTGTATACACTTATTTTCCTTAGCATTAACTGCCCTCATTTTTCCTTCCTTCTCTCCTTCCAGTGTATGCCTTGAATCTCTTTTTCCAGATGGTTTCTTTCACCCTTATGTTGTTTAAAGGTTCAGAACCAATTAGCTAAGGCTTTGCTTTCATTTCACCAGCTCAAAATTTCTGTATATCTGATCACATTGTTCCAGCTGTGATCCTAATGAGCTAGAATTTCTCATTTTGGGGGCCCCTAAATTCTATTTATAGAGTCTTTTCCAACAATGAATTCATCTGTTCAGAAAACAAGGTCGGACTGTGCTCAAAAATAACTTATAATGAGCCGTGTCAGCAAATATACCAGATAAAGGTAGTGCTGAAAGAGGGAAATTAATACTTCAAGCTCATTTATGATTTATGAGTTCAGGGTTGAAATGGAAGTGGCACGTAATAATGAACAATGGAAATATCTCTTGTTTGGAAAGTGCAGGTGAATAGAACTTTGGGCTTGAATAGGTTATTAATAGGTTATTGATCCAATCTATTTCTGCTACAAAAAAAAAAAAAAAAAAAGAGACCAAAGTTCAAAAAGTGGTCAGCAATAAATAAAAATATATTCCATCAGCTGATAGCCAAAATAGAGATCAGCCGTATGCCCAGCCATAAAACCAGAGACCCTCAAGCATCAGTCCTGGGTATCTCACACTGCACATGCAGGTACACTGGGCACATCCAGGGGGTCCCACTCCTGCTCCTCCCAAGTTTCCCAAGGAGAGGTCAAGTGACTCTGGACAGAGTCCCAGGATGTCATGGCAGTGAAAATTGATGTGAGCTCAAGGGAAAGCACAACACTGCATTTCCTACTCCAGGCCAAGCGATCAAAAATCCTGTGATGTTTTTTGAGATGGACATTTGCTTTCCTTCACTTTCCCAGTAGAATTGTCCTATTGACCACGAGGTCTGACTTCTGTGCAATGCCTACATCATTTGGTTTTAATTCAACACCACCCTGGGAACCAGAGCCAGCCTTTGCTCTGCTCCTAAGGAAATGTCAGAAATGCAGCCATGCCTCTCAGCTCATGGCAACATCCTTAGAGCAGCTGAAATGTCATCAAGTCAAGAAAACCTCCTTTGGCAAAAAATAAAAGTTTAAATTAATGCATATTCACACCTCTCCTTTTTCTTCGCACAGCATAAAAACCATATTTTCATCACAAAAATGTATTTAAAGCAGGAAGATCCTGGTGCTCATGGCTGCCCAGGATCCCGGCCTGCCTCCAGGTCTTGTTCTTCGTCTGTAGATCAAGTGATGTGTTTAGCCACACTTACACAAAAATAATGTATATATACAGCTGCAGCAATCAGGTGGTCTGGAGAATAGTACAACTGTTCAAATTTATTTGGTAATTTTGTTCTATTTTAACTATATATGTAGGCTCCTGCCACAATCTGCAGTTTTCACAAAACGTAATTGCAAAATACAACTCGAGGAGAGCTCTTTGATTTCAGCTGTTGTTTGCGGGGTACCACGTGGGTATTTTGCAATAAGGACATAAAATAAGAACAGGTTCACCTCTTGCTACATTTCCTGGGTTACAATCTTCCCCTTGCTCTAATTAACATCAGAACTTCACAATTCCTGACCTCTTCAAAAATGTGTAAAAAAGCCATAGAAGGTTCTTACACTGAGCTGGAAAGGAGATCAATTACATCCATAACTGGAAAGTTTTTGAAATCTCTCAGCAACAGAAGTTTCGTGGGAGATTGTTTTCATCAGCAGGATGAATAAAAGATGAGTTGGCAGGTGAATCAAGTAGAAATATTTATTACTAGCATGCACTGAGAATGACACTAGAATGCCTCTAAAAGCCTGACTGGGGGAAAAAACATAAATGAAAAAGCCATTTAAAAATTAACTCTCACTCCAGAAAAGGAAACGAAGATAACCAGATAAGCAAGCACACCATGTGATTAAAAAAACACACACAAAGTCAAAACAAAGTTGAAGCCAAAATGAAATTGAAGCCGCTTTTCCTTTATGTCACATGGTCATAGAAGGGCAGCAATGTCCCATTGTTGCTGTGGGATTCACAGGTTTTGGGGTTTTCACCACAGAAACTCAGACTATTGGCCAAAGATTTCAGAGACACAGGGCTCTCCACAAAGTCATAATAAAAATAAATAAATCCCTTTTTCAGCAGTGTTAGGGGTTTACTTCTATTGCCATCGTTTCAACAATACAGCAATTATCTCTTATTCATAAACTGAACTCTGCAAGTGTGCCTGCTTTGGGAATTCACAGGGAATTTCACAGCAGAGAAAAGCCCTGGCAAAGAGCAGATTCCTGAATGCATGGCACATCAGAATTAGGGCTGGGTGCACTGATTTTATTTGTTTTACATACGCTTCCAAACAGTCAGAAATAACTATTCCAATTTTTTTCTAAATAGGATGAAGCTTCATGAGCCCCAACCCTGGAAAATTTTAATCATGTCCTATTATTTCCTCTGAAAATCTGGTCAACTTGCTGGATTTCACTTCTAATAGAGTAAGAGCACACAAAAATCTGCTTAGTAAAGACTAAATGGGTTTGAGATCACAACCCGCAACTTTGCCCTGCTCCACCACTGCCCAGCATCTTAAACCTTCAGTTGAGTTCCACTTACTGTCTGGTTATTTTATTTTCATGGTAAGTGGTTAGAAACAGACTCAAACAAATCCCAGGCTGAAGACTGGGATTACACAAAAGGCAAAGTTGATCTAAGAGGATGATGCATTACTTTTATCAAATAACAATGAGGACAAGGTTTTTCCTCTGTCCCCCAGCACTTCAGATGGGGGTTACTTGCTGTGTTAATTCTGCATTCCTGTGAGAGCAGCAAATGGGAGAAGATTTGCTATGGAATTGTGGATTTTTCACATGTGCACCTGGCTGAAACTACATCTGGTTGCACTCTGGAATTCCCTCACCCTCCTCTGTGGAAGAAAGTCATGTCTCCCTTTTCATATTGCTCTGAAATCACAATGTTGTCTCTTTTTCCTGATGTAGTTGCTCAGAACAGTAACCAGAAAATGTAATACCATGTAATAACAGGAATAGGAGGGGGAGAGGGATGTGAGAAATGTGACAGCAAGAATACACAGAAAATGCAACTTTCGGTAAGTTGCACCCAGGGCAGGCAGCTATGTCCAGAGAAATAGAACTGGAGATAAAAGGGTAAAGGGTGGGGAAATCCTCATTTTACTGAGGAGTGCCAGGTGACAGAGAGGCTGGAGCAAGACATCTCTGTGAACACCCAGACTAAAGATACATCCCCATTCCTCCAGGAGCATTCCAATGCAATTCCCAGACTAGAAATTTGTCCAAATGAAAATGTTTTACCCTAAGCCGCAGCGTGGCCCTGGGGCAGCAGCTGGAGCTGCACAGCAGCAGGAGGAGATGCCGGGGCTGTGGCTGAGCAAACATTTCCCCAGCTCTGGAAGCATCTTTGCCTCTTGTGCAACTGCAGCCTCTCCAGGAAGCTCAGGCAGGTGTGTCCTGGCTTCACTTGCACGTTCTTGTACCTCACAGTGCCAGGACAAGGAGACAAAGCTCAACCCCTTAGGGTACTCAGGCCATTCAAACTTGGTCTTGAAAAAGAATTAAAGTCAATCAAACTCTTGCTTAGATTACCCTGTTCATAAGTTTGAAGTACTAATAAATCACACAGAATTTTTAAGATGCGTGTAGGTGGTTGTTGTTTTTTCCTCTATTTTCAAGAGCATCTGAAATTTATGTTATGAAAATTAAGAGCAAGGAGAGACTGATCACAGCACAGCAATGCTTTTGCAAAACTCAGGTGACACCGTCTGGCCAAGCCCGGCTCTGCAGGTACCAAAGCAAGGATTATCCAGTAAGGCACTGAAATGGGAATTCTGCTTGTCAAGAAAATCAGCAGAGAAATGTGGAGTGTGAAGTTGGGCCCGGAGAGCCTCCTCAAAGCAACCAAGTGCATTTCAGAGGGGACAACCAAAAGCAAGTGAACACAAACAGAAAGGGCCATGCCCAAGGCTCCACCCTGGGTGCTCAGAACCCCCTGCACTGGCAGCAGGACACTGGCTCCTAAAGCACTGCAGTCACCTACAGGTGGGAAGAACTTCCACAGGGAGAACCTCTGGGCTGGTTTGGGAGAAGTACAAAGTCAGAGTCTGAACTCACTACCCACCCCAGAACAAGTCTCTATAGGATTGGCTCCAAAATTTCAGCAGGGAGGCATGGGAAGTGTGCTTTATGACCCTTATAATTTTAAACATTGCCTGCTGACCACAGTTTCCCCTTCTGCACTGCTTACTTCAAAAAAACCTCATCAAGCCATGCAGTTTTTTTCTTTTTAAGAAAAGTGCCAGATAAATTCCCTCAACCCAAATAAAAACCATAATTATTCTTCTTTGCCCCAACTGCTGGCTCTCAGTCACCTTTTTCCTTGAGGATGTTAAAGAGCTTCACTTAGAGCATCCCCAGTGGCTGAGGCCCAGCTCCAGCAGAGGCGCCCTGTGTGCCCTGTGCTGCTGGCACAGGCCAGGCTGTGATGTCCCTGAGCCCAGAAATGATCTCACCCCGCTGACAAGTGCAGAGATCCAACAGGAGGAGTGGGAACCAGTCCTTCAGGATAAACACAAGGATCAAGGATCTGTTAAAATGGCAAATGTTCTACTGGACAGTGACAATTAGAAGGTCAATGGCCCCACCACAGATACAAGAAGGGAAAACGTGTTTTCATCTCACACCATGCTTTGTAACCCCAAGAGAAGTTCACACCTGGGGTTCTTCCCTTTCTGCTTTCTATGGAAGCCCTCAGCCTGTGGCAGTGCAGAGCACACACCAGCAGTGGGACAAACTGACACCTGACAAAACCCCCAGGTGTGCTCAGCTCCGCCTCTGGCTCTTGGTACAAATACAGCTCTGAACAGAGAGCCTCTGCTCAACTTAGTACCAAAAAACTCTTCCTCGATTTTAGATAAGTATTTTCTTCTGGAAGAAATCAGTCCCAAACAATTTTCTTTTCTTTTTACCTCTCCAAGATCAGAAAAATTCCTCGGAATTAATGGGAATAAAGTCAAGCTGCAAAGAGTACATGAACACTTGCCTTGCTACTGGTCTATTGCAATTCAAGGATTTATTGTTTTTGTAGGTGTTGTAGCGGGGGGTTGCATTATTTTAAGACAATTACAACATTTTGAGTGTTACAGTGATGCTTTAACTGCTGAAGAACACATACATATCAAAGGTAAAATAACTTTCTGAAAGTGTCAAATTAACTAAGCCCAGTTTGGATATTTTAGCTGGTGAACTCATGTCCCCGATGCTACCTGGTTAATTTAATGGAACCTCAGTGGTGTCAAGATGTCTTTACTTTGATTTATTAAGAGTTGTTTTTGTTGTGGAAAACTCCCAGAGCTACAAACACTTCAGCAAACTCCAGCTGTTTACTTCTACCCCAGGTTGAACATTTGTGCTTTCTGACCTGGAACCTGGCATATTTCCCTAGGAGCTGCATTCCAGTGCAGCAACCAAAACATTGCTTTTCATCCATTTAATAAAGACTGGTTTCAAGTGTGAAAGGAGTATTTTTACTTACAAAAACAGTGATTCGCCCTCACCAACTACAAAAAAAGTTACAAAAAAAAAGACCCTCTCTCAACTCCAACTACATTATGGAGGTCTGAATACTTAAATATAAATAAGCATAATAATTTTGGAGTTCTGAAGAAAAAGAATGACAAAGGTGTATTTGAGCACAAGGTGTAAGTTTTAGGGAAGAAAATAGTATTTTTCCTAGTATTTACATTCATGTTTAACCTCAGATGTTTTATTTAAAAGTCCATAGTTTTATTTTATTTAATGCCCATAATTTTAAGGCACAGAATTTGTGTGACTACTATTGACTATTATGTCTCTTACTGCTGGGGAAATGAAGAACACAAAAGGCAAGCAGAACTATCTAACCTAAAGCAGAATGCCTGCAAAGATGTTAATTCCAACAGATTGTCAATTTTGCAGGAGTTGCATCTAAATGTTCTCATAAATCTTCACATCATCAAGCTTGCAGGAGCAGGTTAAGGCAGTTAGTTTGCTCACATCAAAATTTTGACTCTCCGAGGCACAAAATACCATTTTTATTAGTGCCAGTTAGCTCTGATTGCACTAATTAATGAAGCAATTTATGGATGAAAATACCTACAATCCAGTTCAAATGGGTACAATTTTCCTCACCACAAGTGTATGGTATACACATTACTGAGAATTTAGAGTGACCGAATCTGGAACTTTGTTAAAATACATTGGATAGAAGACACAATTGAATTGCTGTCAATTCAGCAATTGCAGGGTGCAGTAAGTTGTTGGACTCATGCCACTTACCATGCTTGTAGTGGGTGAATTCATCACAAACCATTTCGCTGTGTGCACACTGTCACAGCCCAGCACCACCTTTAATGTCTGCAGTGACTTTAAAACGTGATTATTTCCTGAGTAAATATGCACACCTAATACTGCAGAGAAGTGAGACTGGAAGGAATTGCAAGACAATGCAATATTTCAGCACAGTGTATACTTTATTCTGTTCGAGCAGCTCTTCAGAGCTGAAGATCCCTCAGGCTTGTTGAGAGAACCCCCTCATTTTGATCAGGTACAGTTCTTTTGGATCACCTGGTGCCAACTGTCAGAGATCACCAAAGGAGGGGTGACAGTATTGTCACCTTGTTCTTATGTGAGCATGGAAGGAGAAATGATCTCAGTGCCTGTGTGGCTCCAGCTGCTCAGCTGTTTGATGGGGTGAATGGCACAGCCCGGGTGCCACAGCAGCTGGCTGGGGTGTGGCACCTCCAGCTGGCTGCTCCTGTCACCCGTGTGTCACAGCTACAGGGGCAGAGTGGATGTCCAGGGGCTCTGTGGTAAGAATCCACAGCTCTGTCATCTCACAGCCCTGGGGTATCAACTGAGAGTACAAAGCTCCGTGCTCTGATAAGAATGCAGAAGAACACCTTGCTTACCTGAAGGTTGTCTTCTCCACGTGCTTGGCATCTCAGAGAATCAGCTTTAGGTTTCCAGAGTTCTCACACATTTCTACATGAGTGAACTTTTCACCCTGGGCTTTTCTCATCCTCATTAGTCCTAGTTCACACTCATTTTGTAGAGGAGGAGGAGTTTCTGGCAAATTCCCTGAGTGCTTGCCCAGGGCAGTGGTGGAGTCACCACCCCTGGAGCCATTCAAAGCCATGTGGTGCATAGGGACACGGTTCAGTGGTGGCCTTGGCAGCGCTGGGTTAACAAACAGCTCGATTCAATCTTAGAGATCTTTTCCAGCCTAAATGAGTCTAAGAATGGATGGATTGCCTTCACTGACAGCAACAGATTCCAGGGAATATGCAGCTGAATCCATGATTTGCATTTAAAAAACCAATCAACCAAATCAAATCAATCTTTTAACTAGTTTAACATCATCCTTTTTCACCACAGATAATTATAGTGCTGCATGTCAAAACTGAGCAAACCTACTGTGAAATGGGGAATAACTTTTTGATTTTTAGACATGTTTCCCAAAACAATCACCACCAATTTGCAGGTGCAGTTACAACCTACACACAATGTCTCCAAGACTTACACTTGATGAAAAAGTGCCACAGTGACTTTTTCAAGAGATGACTTGGATTTCACCACTGGATGGTGAAAGGAACAGAACTTTGTGTTTATTTTATGACTAGACACTTGCTGCTTTGCTACACTACTCTTGCAGCAGCAGTTTGGCTCTATATTAAATGTTTTCTACACTACCTTCATAAGACAAGTCTCAGTTCACATCCCTTTGATAATGGTTTAGCACCTTTGTGCCCCTGGCTACACTGCTCCTAAGTAATCTCTCAAGTAAGAGGTAGCTGAGAAATGCTTTTTCACTACTTTATGGCTCAATTGCAGGCAGTGAAGCCTGTAACTGATCCCACAAAAGGATCTGTAGGAGCAAACAGAGCCCAGTGAAGCCAGAAGGGTCCAGGGATGCTGCTGAGGAGCTCTCCTTCCTCAGCCCCTGCCCTGCAGGCAGAGCAGCCTTTCCTGAGCATCCCTGCCTGCCTTTCCTGGCAGAGAAATCTCAGTCCCCACAGCACCAGCCCAGGGGATGAGAGCAGGGCACGCTTTAAAGCAAGCTGGACCCCAGCACCAGGAACTTCACAACCTCTGCAGCATCTGGCACAAACCCAAGGTCTGCCTGCAGCCCTTATCACCCAGAGCTCAGGGGCAGATTTCCTGAGGTAAATCCTGGTTTGCTGGTATCAAGGGGAACAGACCTACTCATTGAATCTGCCTTCAGGTTCAATGGCTGGATGTATTCCAAAATGTACTAGACAAAAAAAAAAAAAAAAAAAAAAAAAAAAATTACAGTAAATTCAAAAGGTTTTTTTTAGGGAGGCATTTAGTGATTGCAATTGTAGCACTTAATCATAGTCAATCCTGAATAGTCAAAAGCATGAATATTTTTTAACAGTTTTAGCTTCCTTCTCCTTCTAATCCCATCTTCAAAACAGATTATTAAATGCCTGAAAAAGTCACTAAGAGCTTTTATGTATAAGGAAAAGTACACAAAGAGCCCCAAATCCAAAAATGCTACCAGTTCAAACCCCAAGACCTTGTCTACTTAAGATCTTGAGAAAAAAAAAAACCAAACAACTTTTTAATTTACTAAACTGTAGGAGGATAATGTTTTTAAGTGAATTTAAGAAAAAAAGTAATATTTTTATTTGCTTTTCTGCACCCACATGAGTTCTTACTCAGCAGCAAGAACAGTAAACAGGTCTATATTCCCAGTGTGTAAATCCTTGTGGGAAACAGTTCCTGTGGAGTGTAAACAAGGAAGAGGCACCAGAGAACACCATATGTAAAAGCTTATTTGCAAGCTTGGATGGCACTCTGGAAAGCTCAGTATAAAGCAAAACCATTGTAAAATACACTTTTGTGTATGTTCAGAGACTAAAACATACATTCATTAGGGAAAATAACTCTGTACCTATAAGGAGAAGCAAGAATGAAAGATTAAATCTATTTTGGAGAAGTATTAGCACTGTTATCTCTTCTAAGTTAAATCTGGAAAGAAAGGTGCTCTCTTTTGCTGTATTTACTTTTAGGTGAATTTTTGAACTTCTAGATCTGACAAACAATTTAAATTATCAATACTTTAATAAAGAGTACATTGTTTAAGCAAAAAACTTAAATGTACTAGTTAAATCCTGAACAGGGAACTGTGAAGGCCCTCATTTGTTTGAACTCTAAGCTGTCACACAAGTCCATAAAGAAAATATGAATTCCCACTTGAAAAGAACTGCACGACAAGATACAATTTCTCCCCTGCTTAAGAAAGAGAATCAAGAAAGACATCTGAAAATCCCAGGGCTCTTTGAACAGCCTTCTTTCATGTTATTTTATAAATACGGGGCAATTTGTTAAAATATCTGACACATCCAAAAAAGGTTTGGTAGTTAATTTATTTAATTCAGTTACAGTGCTTCAACAGGATGCTACTCACTCTCCACAAGAGCAGAGCCTGACACTCCATGCAGCTACACCTATTATCCATCTCTATTAAATTGTACCAGTCTCAGTGAAATTTGCCTTGTTTGTTCATTGGGAAGTTTTACCAGAGGTTCTCATGGAATCAGAACTGGTCCACTATCTTTAGTTCAATCACATTTCAGTGAGGTTTTATGAAAACGTTTTTCTTCAGTGTATACAAACCTGGAAACCCAGGGAAATTTCACCTTTTAGAAAGTTATTTTCAAAGCCAGTAAGTAACAAAAAGATTTAGGATCTTGCAGGCACTGGTAGCAGCTGGACTACCAGAGAGCGAGAGGAACGGTTCAGGATCGAAGTTCCCTAGTGGTATTGAACTGCAGCAGTGCAAGGCTCTACTCGTGGCTCCTGTAGTAATCTTCAATGGTGTCGGAGTTGAAGTGCACCACGGTGACGGTGATGTCGTCCCTGTACATCCTGGCCAGGTCCTCGGGCAGGGTCAGCATGGCAGCCAGCTTCTCCGGGTCCACCTCGCCGTAGTCGTTGCTGCCGATGGCGTGCCGGATCAGATGGGTGGCCGTGTTCTGATCCAGGGAGGCCAGGCCTTTGCTCTTCCTCTGCAGCAACAAGTTGTGCATGTAACCCAAATTAACTGGTTTCTTAAACGTCAGTGGTGGTTTCTGCATGTTGAGCTCTGTAAGGTGCCCAGCAACAAGTTTTACAACGTTCTCATTACTCAGCATCTCCCATAGCCCATCTGAAGCAATAACGAGAAACTTATCCTTGCTTCTTAACTTGTGGTATGTGACTTCAGGCTCTGCAGTTAAATAAGGGGGGGTATGGTAGTTTGGAGGAACGTACTGATAAATGTTTAGAGCCTCAACATCACAGCTGTTCTCGAGAACGCTGTGCTGCAATTCTTTACTCCATTTTAATTGCACATCTCCAAAAGCTCTGGAGGGCATGAGAATCCCCAGTAATCTGTCATTCACAAATAGGGTTTTCTCCTCAGATCTAGGATGTTCTCGCTTCAATCTTCTAATTTCAAATTCATCATAGGCATTGTGATCTCGGGTTAGAGGGAGAGGAGACCATGTTCCATCTTCTTCACGGACTCCTAAAACCGCTCTGCAATCACCAGTGTTTGCCACATGTAGGTGAACACCATCAATGTGAGCTACACAGGCTGTTGCACCGGAAAAAGCTACTTGCAGGGCAATATTTCTCATCAACTCATTTTCCTGAGGAGCCTGAACCTCCAGTGATATGTCTGAGTCTAACCTTTTGAATGCACAAATCATGGCTTCTTCCAAACTAAACCCCGGCTCGGTGTCCAGGTCCAGCAAGTGCTGCCAGTAAACCCGGAGGTTCTCAAAGTACTGCGAGGTGATTTCCCGGTACTCCACATCGTTGGGATGCCTGTGCCACTGCAGGATGGGCCGCACTGGTTTCATGGCCTCCACAGCCAGCTCGATCTCCTCCAGGCTCTGGCGGGGCATGAGGGACACGGCGATGTAGTGCAGCAGCCGCTCGCTCACGGCCTGGGCGCAGGCGGCGCCCGCGTGGCCGTCGAACACCCCGAACATCATCCCCGCCGTCTGCAGGCACGTGGCCGCGCTCCGCCGGTCCTCGATGGGGCTGTTGGAGGCCAGCTGGTTGCTTTCAAACCTCAGCACGGAATTTGCATTCTTGCCATTCAAATCCAATGTTCTGTGGGATAGCTCACCTGCTCTGAGTATGTCGTTGATTTGTGCCGGAGACAACTGGAAAGAAAAATGTTCTTCTTCGGTGGAAGTGTGCCGGAATGCTTTGGGAAAGGAGAAAGTTCTGTCTAAGCTGCAGCTCCCAGCAGGGTAGGGACATGTTTTGGAGAAAACGAGCTTCCATTTGATCTTGTTTCTATTTGGGATACAGATGGAGTACCAACGTCCTTTCCCTTGTAAAATAATGCTGCTTCTGGCTGAGCTTAAAATCCAGGATGATACAGTTCCTGACATCATAAGTCACTCCAAAAATGGAGCACCTTCCTTCAGTAACACGGAATGTCCTTGCAGCCTGGAATATAAATGGAGGAAAGGGAAAATAATTAAAAAGTTCATAAGAAGCTTTGCCTAGTTCAAAAGCATTTCTAGAGCTCTCAGAAATATTCAGAACTTCTTTCCAAAAGAGATTGCTATGGATAAAGGCATCTTAAAAGTGATACCATTTCTGTCACTTAATTATAACCAAGGATATGACTGCTGCTTTTAACTCATCAGAAAATATAATTTTTACTTTCCAGACAGGCTTTTTTCCCTCATTGTGGCAAGAATAAGAAGAAATGGCAACATTACAAAAATGTTATTGAAAACTGCACAACAACAAGCCTCGTCTAACACAACACAGAACAAACAGATCCAACGAGCTTGAAAACTGGGACTTAAACTGACAATTGTTGCACAACTCTCAAACAAGCCTGCTAGAGTACAACTCTATTAATAGACTCAAAACTTCAAACCCAAGAGAAGATAAGTACTCAAACCCTGTGGAAAGACTGAGAGATGTGGCCAGTTAATGATTTATGTGAATTACCATGATCCTCACAGCTAGAACAAGCCAGTCTACCTTTCCAATTCTGTTACAGCTTATAAGCTCAGCTGTTCTTTTTTTTACCTTCAAGGTCTTAACCAACCCTCAGGCAGGCAGGATCTTTTACACAGCTGAAGGCAAATTCTACTGCTGGTTAATTAATACTTTTTTCCCAGCATTGTGCACTCTGGTGCAGTGAAAGGTATAAGACATTGACAACTTTTACAGGTTCACAATTTGGCTTGTTCATTTGGAGGGCAATTAGAACAAGCTGCAGGGAAGATCTCTGCTGCCAACAGCCCTGAAACCACAGGCACTTCAGCAGCTGAAGCTCTTCAGTTGCCATGGGGGAGGTCCTCACATTGTCTCCTGCTTTCAATAAGGTATTCCAGCTGTGGGATAGTGCTAAGTACAACCAGATGTTCACTCACAAACAGAATTTTGCCCCATGGATTTAAAAAACTCACTGTATGGCAGCACCGCAGGTACTATTACTCCCAAAAGATCCCATTAGCAGCCACTGAGAAAAGAGAGTTCTCTGTGAGCTTTCAAACATTTTAAGGTGGCCTGTGACACCACTTGCTCAGGCTAAAGACACTACATGCTGCCACAACACCAGTTTTTTAGCAGCACGCTTCACAAGAAATAACAAGAAACCAGCCAGATCAGATGAGTGGAAATGTTTCCAAGAAATCAGCAGGAAGTAAAAGTCACCTTGAGCTATTCTAAACAGAAGGCTTACTGACACAACCCAAGAACTGCTAAAATCCTGTTTGGAACTCAAAGCAATGCGTCACAAAACATTTCTGAAGCATGCTACCCATACTTAAAGCAGAAAAGAGCAGACGAGCATTCCAACAGACCCCACCACTATGATTCTGGCGACCTGGTGAGAACAGGCAAAGACACAGCATAATTTCACTGCTGATGTCAGGAGAGGAGATGGAAAAGGCAGTGCCAGTTCCCCGTCCAAGGCTCACCTGCAGCCTCCTGGGACACTGCATCTCCCAATACACACAATGCCTTTTGCTGTCCTACCGAAAGAATGCACCAAAATAACAGGAAGACAGCTGACACTACCAACTCCAGCAACAGCTAACCCCAAAAAGCACCGACAGCACAAGACAAGACAAGGTTTGCCAAACTTTTTCAGTCCCTTCACCGTTCTGTTTTTCCTTTATTCTCCTCCTGTCCCTCTCAGCCATGAGATTGAAAGAAGAATGACTTTCACATACTTGATCAAAAACCCGATTGCAACAGTGTTTAAAGAAACGTCCCCCGTTCACACCGGTTGGCTGACAGCGCGAGGCGGTGTGGTTTTCCGCCCAGCAGCAGAGTCACTAACACCGGTTAGCCGGGCGCTCGCCTAAGGTCAGGTAGCGCTGAGGAGCCCTGGAGCTCCTGTGTGCCAGCCCTGCTCCCTGCGTTCCCATGCTCGGGGTCCTCCCAGCCGCAGTGTGCAGACGCTGCTGCCCAGGACGCCCCCGGTAGCGGTGCTACTTAAAGCGATGTGCTAAAGACCATTATGTAAGAACCAATTATTACATAAACTTGCTCCCGCTCCAGCGCCGGCACTGCCTCCCCAGGGACGCGGTGTCCCAGCGGGGCCCGGGCTGAGCCCGGCCAGCCCCGGCACGGCCCGCAGCTGCCGGACCGCAGAGCGCAGCAGCGCCCGCTTTTCCCAGTGAAATAACAGATACCCGTTACATTTGGATTTACAGCCCTTCACATTCCCCTCACTCACCCCCCTGACGCTGCCCACACCCACCCTCATCCCACACACATCCGGCACACGCCGATCCCTGCCGCGCCACCTCCGCACCGCCCCAGCCCCACGCACCGTGACACAGACCCCCTCTGCTCCCCAACACCCCGTACCCACACACCCCTGTCCCGCACTCACCCCTCTGCTCCCCAACACCCCGTACCCCCACACCCCTGTCCCGCACTCACCCCTCTGCTCCCCAACACCCCGTACCCCCACACCCCTGTCCCGCACCCACCCCTCTGCTCCCCAACACCCGCACCGCACCCTGCACACAGCCCGTCCCCGCACACATACCCACTCTGCCCCGCACAGAAAACGCCCTGTGCCCCGCACACACCCTCGCACACCACCGCCGCCGCGGCAGCCCGTGCCCCGCACAACTCCCACCTCCCGCTTCCGCACAGTCGTCGCGCCAGGCCCGGCTCCACTCCCTGTGCCCCGGCACGGCTGCCCCGGCGGCGGCCGCTCTCTGCCCGCCCCGTCCCCCGCCCCCGGCGCACCCACCGGCCGAGCAGCCGCCAGTCGAGCCCGCCAGCCCCGCGCTGCCCCCGGCGGGGCTGAGGGACGGCACTGACCGACAGCCCCGCCGCCCAACCCGCCCTGCCGCGGGTTCCCGTCAGGACACGGCGGGGCGGGCGCGGCCCCGCCCCTCCGCCATGTTGTGCGCGGCGGGCGCGGCCGCCCGGGCTGAGGGGCCCCGGCCCCCCTCGCTGCCGGCACCGCCCCGCGCCCGCTGCCCCTGAGGCGGTGCGGGAGCGCCGGGCGCGGCCCTGGGCAGCCCAATAACGAGAGCAAAAAGGAAGCGAGTGACACGTGTTAGAAAGAAAAAACACCAGCAGGGGTTTCTTCCTCATTTATAACGCTCAAAACCACGCCGTTTCCTTGAGGGAGGACCCCTCGGCTTTTCCGTTTTTTTTTCCACTACGATTCTACACCCTTCAGCGCTGAGGACACCGGCTGAAGGGGCTCAAAATCGCAAAGCTCTTTCGTAATTAACTTGCCATATAAATTATGGAGAACAAAAGGGCTCATTTTGCTGACTCCCCGGTTTTTTGGTTTCATATGACTGCTCGTCTCTGTTAACATTTCCACTGAGCGGTTCTAAGCCCGGTAACGAGGGGAAGGAATGGGCCCAAAGTGCACGGAGGTTAATCAGTAGTTACTGATGTTAACGCCGTGGTTACTAAGTAGTCCCTGTTTTAAAACCTCTAAGAATCATTTTTGCAAAAAGCAGAGGCTCGCAAGTCACAAGAGGCTTTGATACTATCAGTGTATTTTTTTTTTTTCTTGTATTGAAGGAATTTTAGTTGAATACTGTAGTGCAAGTGTCCTGGATGAGATGAGCATGCTCCCAGGTTATCTCATGTGGAAAGATGCCGATCATCTTCCATGACTCAGAGCTTTCACTTGTTTCTTGTTTTTATTAAGACAATGAAATGAGTTTTATGTTGCATGGAAGAACATACAAAAAAGTAGGTCATCTTAACAAAAAATTTCAGAACAGTATTTTAGCTCATGCAAAAAAAAAAAAAAAAAAACAAAACCAAACCACCTTAAGTTTGACGTAATTATTTTATCTGCTTGACAAATCTGAGCTGAAAGAGGACACCCACAGCAGCCCTTACCTGCGTGTCTCTGCTCCGTGCAGTGCTCAGATACACCAAAAGCAGCTTCAGGATCTCCCCAGGGAATGGGCACGGCTGCCAAACTCCTGGAGCCTTTGGGCATCGTGCCAGGGATGCACAGGCTGGGATTGTTGGGGTGGCTGTGCAGGGACAGGAGCTGGACTCAATCACCCTTGTGGGTCCCTTCCAACTCAGAATACTCCATGATTTAATGATTCTTTCTTCTGCCCTACCAATTTCAGCCTTTGTACCATTTACAAAACTGATAAAGCCTCACACAGCAGCCTGAAAACAAGCCTGACTGCTCTGAGTTTCCTGTGCTCCCACCGTGGTTAAATGCTTCTCTTCAGCTGAATACGGTAACTTATTGCTCACATGTTCATGCAGTAATTTCATAAATTCATATGCATAAAGCTGAAGTGACTTAGGAACCATGTAAATGAAGGTGAAACAATTAACAGTCCTGCAGGAGATGTCCCTTTCACTCCACGCTTTCTAAACACAAGAAGGAATACCATATTGAAGATACTTGACCGGGCTGAATATCAACTTGAATTGAGATTTAGGTCCTGCTTAGAAGTGCTTGATTATGCTGATGAACTAAAGTGATATATAATTAAAGGAAAAAAATAGTAGAAATGCTACTCTCTAATATCATCTGAGGAAAGAAATTGTATTGCTCAGGCTTGCAGTGGTTTTGCCTTTAGGAATATCAAATAAAAATGGCAAATTTCTGTAGCAACGATGCTTGGTTGCCATAGTGCTCTGTGCTCTTAATTTGCATTGAAAAAATTAGAACTCTAGTTTCTTTTAAAAAAGCTCAGATTTGGTTTTGACTTTGCTGATTATAGGTGCGCAAAGTTTAGTCCTGTGCCAGAAGAAAAACCTTACCCATATTTATAAGAAAATGAGTCTAATTCCAGGTATTGTATTAAGGTGCAGCTCTAAAAGATAGCAGATCCTATATTTAGACTTTTTTCAAGCAACAGTCTTATCTGCTGACTTGTACAGTCAGCAACTCTGGTTTTCTGTATAAATACATTTTTGAACTCATTTCTGTGTTCTTGTTTAGGCCAGACTGCACTATTTGGGGTTTCCTTCTTTCCCACAGAATGTTATTTTTCTCCCTGCTTGTTCCTTTGGAAAACCAGCTGTGGCTACTTTGGTGCAATTTAAACATCTTCTGCTTCCAGAGGCTGCAAACAGCTGCCCCTCATCCGCACTGCCTTCACAGCAGGTGCTAGCACAGATTACTTTCTGTGACCTCATTGATATTCATGAAAAGTCTGGGACTCCTGATGCTTTGTAAACATGTCTTGTTATGGGGACACACAAAGATCAGAAACACCAAATAAGCCAGATATACCTATGAAAGTAAGTTAAAAATTGATCTAATATTTCTAATAAATAGCTAATCCTTTTGTCAAAAAGCTGACCAGCAGCAAAAAGTTTGAATTAAAAAAACAAGTAGTAAATTACTATTAAAAGTAGTTTCCTAGTTTTCAGAAGTTTTTCTGCAATAGAGACTCAGCCTAGTGATACAGATTAGAAAACAGCAATAGATCCAAACCCTTTGGAAACTTGTGAGCATGCAAAGGAAAGTGGCTCCTTTGAACAAACCATCTCTCTGGCCCATCTCAGTGAACACAGACTGAGTTTTGTGCTTTTTGCACAAAAAGCTCTACAGTCTAATAACCAGCTTTTGGAAAGGAAACAGCACCAGCCCACAAAACACCTTCCTGCTGAGCACCTTTAAGAATGTCCCGTTTGCTGGCTGGATCTTGCCCCGTGAATAATGACATTTCATCTGCGGTATAAGATATTTTGAATTTTCGCAAAAGGCAAATTGGAACTGCAGAATGCAGAAATCTCTTATTATAAAAACACAAACTCCACAAACAAATGGAGAAATGAAGGAGGCTCTAGGTCTGTTAGAGCAACTGCACTTTCTAGTTTGGCTGCAGCTGTTTCCTGTCTGGTCTTCCTAAGTAATCTAAACCGAACACTCAAATGCTAGGAAAGAAGGCAAGCTGCAAGAAACATGGATGAACAGAGGTAAACACCATGAACAATGGTAGGAAAGGTGCCATTCCAGCTGTCCAGCTTCATTTAGCCTCTCCTTGCAGCAGAGGCTCAGCAAGGTCTGGAGCTGCAGGGGTTAATCTAAAGACCCAGTTTAAGTCAATGTAATTGCACTGGTGCAAAGGTCTTCCCAGTTGCTGTAATGGGATCCGAACGCCACATGGATCATTTTTATTGGATGTTGCTTAAAATGGTTTTAGTTAAACAAACAAATGTTCATTAAGGTTCTGTGCCACTGTAAAAGTAAATTTACATTTCTTGGGGTAAGTTTTCAAGTCCAGGAAAGCCTTGTGTCTTGGGAAGAAGTGCTCATGTGTAAAAAATGATTATATTCCTTTCCTCTTTCTCCTCCTTCCACCTTCTGCTCCTCCAACAGACAAACAGGGTGAGCTGGCTCCTAAATTTTATTTAATATTCCACTGTGTCAATATGAAATTAAATTATTTGTGTTACTATGTTGCTGTTCACAACCTGAAGTAAGATGCTGAAATTTTACTAAATGTCAAATGCACTGCAGGTAGCACCATAAATGGAACATCAGAGGAGCAAAAGTTCCCTGCCTTACAGCTGAGCAAGTTGGAAATAGTTCTGTGCAAGTCAGTCAGGTTCTGTCCTCTGCTGTGCTTTCCTCAGGGCAAGTGAGAAAAAGTGCAAGACCCCCACTCTCCCAGGCAGAGCAGAGACACTCCTTTGATGCTCAGTGCTGTTACTAAATGGTCACTTCTGCATGCAGAGGAATTCAGAGAGGAAAGCAGCTACACTGAGGTATGAGATAACACCCCATTTTCTTCAGGCTTATCTCTGGTTTTTCCTGGAATGCTCGCTTTTTTATCTTTCTGACCTTTGAACACTGGCAAAAGCACCATCTGGTGTTGAGGTACCTTGCAAAACTTTTCCCCAATTCTTGTATTTGGATAAATTTACCCTCATCATGAAACATATCATTATAAATCTGCTACATCATAGCAACTGTATGATGGAAACTGCCTAAAAATGTTTCTGCTTGCAAGAGATTGGGGAAAAATCCCAAAGTTGAACTGTAACTACAGCTATTAAAGTTTAAAAGCTAAAGTTAAGAGAGTGTGCAGCTCACCAAGCAGAGGATCTCTCTGCTCAGCAGTGAAATGAGGAACAAAAAATTGCAACTCGTTTATGGAGTTTCTTTTGTCAGACTGATTTTTATCTGAGGAAGGAGTTTCAATGACTACATCGACAGAGCCAGCAAGGGATTTTCAATGGCAATCACTCATATCTACAAATTGTCAGAGTTAAATTCTCTCATCTGTTGTATTTTGATTGAATGGGCCTTAACAATTGTTCTAAGCATTGTGGCAAGAAAGGGAAGGAGAGCCACTAGATGGCATTTTTAATCCAGCTTTTACCACTGTGCAAGTTCAGTTGCTGTCCTAAATGTGAGGCCTCTGTTCTCTCAGTCAGGATGGTTGCAATCCCAGGAGAAGGGAAGTGAACTCTTGCTGCAATAATTACAGTCAACTCCCATTTTCCCTTCAACACAACAACTTGGTGAAAGGTAAGGATAGCTCGTGTTTTAGAATTGTTCAGTCTCAAAATAAATGAAGTGCATTGAATAGGTGTTTATCCAATACAATATTTGTGGCTTTTATTGGATGATCAGGGTCTCAAGAAACAACAAAGGATATAAAATATTTATTTTATATTTTACTTCCCTGTAGTAAAAAATAGATCATGTTCTTGCATCCAACAACTGAAAAAAAAAACCCAACCCAACCCAAAATACCCTGTAAGCAAATTCAAATTTATTTCTGCAGGAAGGGACAGTTCAGCTTCTCCCTGGAACCGAACACCTTGGGGCAATGCAGCATTTAAAGCTCTTTGCAATGGCTGAGCTTTTACAATAACTGTGTAAGCTAAACATTATCCTTCTGCTGCTCATGGATAAACCATCCTCAAAGAAGCTTAAGTACTGTGTGCAAGGTCACAGCAGACATCTCCTGGGAGTAAATAAACTTTTTTTAGATTGAAGGGTTGGAACTGGGAAAAACTGGACAAAATTTCAGCACACAAGCCCTCTTTACCTCCTGTGAGAGACAGGGAGGTCTTTCCTCTGCCTATGCCTAAAATGAGAGGAAAACACTGAAAGTGCTGATCTTGAAAGTGCTGCTCTGTGAACACCTGTACTAATATTAATGCAGCAGTGCTGGGATAGCTTGATTATGGTACATATGGTAAATAATATTGGTTATATTTTAAATTTGCCCCAAATAATTTTTTTTTTGGCTATCAAAATGTAAGATGTTTTGAAAGACTTTTTGCATTTTAGAATGCATCTCTTAGTGTAAATTTTAACAGCAACATAAGATTAATGATAATAATTTAACTCTGGGCAAGAATTCATTCAAGGTACACAGTATGTTAGAACTTAAGTGAAAGGATTAAGCTGAAACAGAAAGAGTTGATCTTAGAAGATGGTAAGAACTGTGATATAAACTAAAAAGAGGTGTCAGAAATAATTTCTAGAATTTAAAAACATGTCCACAAACTTGAGAGGGATAACTCTTATCTGTACTTAGATAATTCCACAATAGCTTAGGGAAGGTTTCTGTAGAACTGAAGATAAACAGTCAAAGCATTCCTTGATCCAAAAGAGGTGCAACTGTTGAAAACATCAAACATAATTTCTGTTAATGAAAATCCAAGAAAAATGATGCTGTAAGTAGGGAGAGGTGGTTCTTCTCAAAAAGAAGGATGAAGATATGCACGTGTGATTTTAAAGTCTCATATATTTAATTTGTTAAAGAAATTAATATACATTAAATAGAGTTTGTACAATACCAGTTTGCATTACTAGCAAAATTCATAATACATTCATAATAGCTAAAACCATTGCATTTTGTAAGTATTTTCCATTGCCTTCAGCATCTCCTGGATAAGAATCTCACATTTAAAACAATGCTGAATTAGCCCCCACAACAGCCCTGTGAGGTAGAGGTCACTGTTACCCTCCTTCTACATAAGAGGAGACTGAGAAACAAAGTTTTAGGTCGGTGTACCAGAAAAAACATGGAGATTTGAGGAGCAGAACTCCAGTCTTTCACTCCTTGTACTGTGCTCCACACCTTGTGTCATCCTTCCCTGGAGAAAGGGGAGCAGCCACAGCAGCTGCTGTTCTCCCTGCTCCCCACTTCCCTTGGCCTTGTACATCCTGATTTCTCCATCTCAGCTGATGCAAAGTGATCGACATCAGCAATTTCTACCTGAAGTACACAGGCAGAACAGGCCATGTGAGGCCCAGAAGTCAAGGAGCTGGGAACTGACTGTGGGTAGTCACAGAGAACACAGTATTGGGTACCAGAGTCAGAATTTTGTCCCTAAGTTGCAGAACCAACACATGGCTGTTCTAAAGCAACTTTTGCAGAGGTAAAAGGACTCAGGAGTGCTGAAGCCTTGTGTGTGCAGGGAGCATCCCTGCCAGGCAGCCCTGGAGCAGGGAGGGTCTGTGCAGCAATGCTCACCCAGGGCAGACAAGATCTACCCATGTGAGGTCCCTAAAGGAAACAAAATACCTGGTCTCTGTCGGGCAGACACTGAAGGAGGTCATATTGCAGAGCATAGCACTGAGATGAGGTAGAATCTGAGCAACTGAGGAACACAGAACACACCTGGATCACTACAGAGGAACTCTTCAACCAAACTGACCCTGACCACAGGGCACTGTGGTCCTGTCTTCTGCATGGTTTGAAAGGACAAATACCTAAATAACATTGCATAACTCTGCTTTTCAACACAGCATTACATTGTAAGATAGCATCTTAGAACAGTAGATTTAAAATATATATATAACTTTCATACCAGGGCCTACTTGAGGTGAGTAAAGAACTTTTTTCTAGTGCTACTCACACGCTGTGTCAGCAGGAAGCAAGAATACAGTGAAAGCAATCTTTAAATCAGAGCCCAGCAAATGGTAACAGATCAGTAAGGAAAATTTCAGTCCAGTTTGTCCAAAATTCTTGATTACCGTTTCCTCATGTATTAAATGAGACAAGTAGAAGTTGTGGCCATCAGCACTAGTAGATCACTACACAATTTTCACTTTATATCAAGTTGGATTTTGATGTCATTTCAATTTTATGGTGTTTCAGGTCTTGGATAAAAGATGCTATTTCTCCAAAGAATGAGCACTTCAAATAAAATAGAAAGCCAGATTGTACCTGTCCAAGCAGAGGGTTCATGGAAATGTCTGCCTTGTGTGTTCCATGAGTGGTCTGTAGACCAGAGTTTCTGTTTGGAGTATCTCACATGTGGAAGCTCTTGGATATCTCAGGGCCATTATCAGTTTTCTTCAGGCCTTGAAGGAAGCTCGAACAATTCTCCCCTTCAGAGGCTGAGGGGGGCGAAAGTTATTGGCCATTTGGATCCTCTGGTCTTCCTCACCAGTGAAGAGCAGCATGCGGAATTTCTCCAGCTGGAAGTTCAAGGGAAACAATTCACTGCTCAAGAGGGCAATCAACAGTAATATTTTTTAAAAAGGACTAAAAGGAGATATTCAGTATATTTTAATCAGTTAATGGAACAGGTTCAAGCAAAGCTCCTAAAGAATATTAACAGAAATCAACAGAAGCCCTGAGGATTGAACAGGCCAAATATTCAGAGACTTTCAACTTAGCCTAATTTCAAATCAAAACAGTCTTTGTCTGCTTATCCCACATTGAATGCGACAATAACAGAGTATCAGAAATTTACCTGTTTGACAGAGATTCTTATGGGTTCTTTCAGCACTATCCATGTCACACTCTCATTAAGGGGTGGTGTTGTCAGAGAACCGAGGTATGTCCAATAATCTAGACTCATGGGCAGGAGACATTTAGGGTTGAAGCCTCTAAACTGAGCTTTTGTTCCCTGGGAAAAGAAAATAGACTTGAAATTTATCCTTTTACTTTTAAGAGCAGGTAAAATAACTTTTTTGAAAGAGAATAAAATGTTAAACTAACATTAAAAATAGGGGAAAGGAGAATTCTGTAAAGGTTTGGCTGCCTTATAACTGTTAGCCAAAAGTAGATGGCAAGTGTGATGTCTAATGCTGACTTACTGGACTTTGAGATCTTGCATCATTGTCTCTACCAAAATTCACCTCTTGTCACAACAGCCCCAAAAATAATGCAGGAAATGTGTTCTGTATAGAGTGTTCAGTGTGAATATAGATAATATCACAGCAGAGTTCCTTGTTTCGTTTCTTTCTCATCTATTTTAGTAGGAAAATTCAAATCCTATAGTTACTGTCTACTATAGTAAATACTGGCTTAAAAAAAATCAAACCTTCAAGTCTAAAATTAGAAAAAGGTGGATTGAATAGAGGAAGATACATCAACCAAAAGATTGGTAGAAATAGAAGGGGGTGCTGCCTAAAGCAGTGACTGCCTTAAGTACCACAGTCTAGAGCAACATTCTTCAGGCTGAAGGAGCATCCAAAAGGGTCTCAGTCACTCAGAAAACACCTCAGGAACAAACTCTGGACCTCGGTGAGATCATCCCTGACAGAGCTCTGCAGCAAAGACAAACAGGCAGCTTTCACTTGTGCCAGCTGAGGCTCAATGGAGAAGGATTATTTTGCTGAGTTTAAGAGCTGAGTCTCAAGGGTCAGGGAGCTGTGGATTTTAGACTTTTTGAGAAAGGCAGAACCTCTGGATGACCAGTGGGGTCAGCATGGTCTTGTGATGCACCTGAGATTTGGAAAATTATATGAACTTTGGAGAGGAAAAAGAATCTACAACTACAGTTATGTTCTAGTTACAGGAGGATCTGTGGGCGGGTGGTTTTTCATTTTTGTCTCAAAGATGTACATGAGCATGATTTTTAAAGGGTATCCCAGAAGCAAATTTAAAGAGCTTAGAACTTACTTTAAATTTTACCATGTACAAAGCATCAGTGAGTCTGTTCATACTGGCATGTTCTTTTCCAATCTAAAAGAATGGAATAGACAGGTTAAATAAGAAGGACTACAACTATGCTTTAATTAGGGATTGCTTTCTTACTCAAATCTTAACATTCCTACCAAAGTTTTCAGCAATTTGCAATGCATTAATGCTTCCAGTAAGTCATCTGTTTTCCTTAAGCACTTCTTAAATATGTGGCATAGTCCTCAAACACTTTACAGCATAATGCTTTTTATCATGTAAACATGCTATTTTTGCAATTCTTACCTCCAAGAAAACACCAACTACTGCCAAGCCATCTGGAGCTGCTGCTGCCTCTCCAAATGTTGCATATTTTCTGGCATTCCAATGTACTAAGTGGAGCTTTAAAGAAAAATAACAAATAGGAATTAAATTAGTGATCAAAGTTATCAACGTGGTTTCTCATTGATAGCACTAACAGTTGTTCATAACAGAACAGTTTTGTGCCAAAGGCATTGCTGGAAACATGAAGTTCAATCCTTTGGACAGATCCATGAGTGTGGGCAGGAACCCAGCAAGTTTTCTGTAACAGCCCACACGGGGGTGGCACGGCCAGGCTTTGGGAGTGGGAGGATACAGGGGTGGCTCCTGTGAGAAACTGCCAGAAGCTTCCCCAGCTCGTGATCACAAGGAAGGGACCAGGCTGGAGCAGCTCCTGAAGGACTGACTGCAGCCATGGAAAGGACCAGGCTGGAGCAGCTCCTGAAGGACTGCAGCCCATGGGAAGCTCTCAGCCTGCAGAAGCTCAAGGAGCTCACTGTCCCCTGTGGGAGGGACCCCACACTGGAGCACAGGAAGATGTGAGGAGCCCTTGCCCTGAGGAGGAAGGAGCAGCAGAGACAAGCTGGGATGAGCTGAGCACAGCCTCCGTTCCCCTGCACCACTCAGGGCAGAGGTGCAGAAAGCTGGGAGTAATGTTAAACCCAGGAAGAAAGGAGGGCTGAGGAGAAGCTGTTTTAAGATTTAGTTTTTATTTGCCATTATCCTACTCTGATTTGGTTGTTAATAGATATTTTTTTTTGTTTTGCTGTGTCAGTAACTGGTGAGGGAGCTCTCCCTGCCCTTATCCTGACTCACAAGCCTTTCCTTATCTCCTTACCTCTCCTCTCCCCATCCAGCTGAGGAGAACAGGGATGGCTGACCTACCTATGGTGAGCAAGGAATCAGAATCCTAATCCTGCCCCCACTGCAGACAAAGTCATGTGACAACATTATTTGCATGAAATAATCCCATCTGTGAAAACACATCCTTACCTCAGAGGGAAAAGGTTTTCCATCAATGGTGTGCTCTGATCCCTGGCTGTGAGTGGTGCCCCAGTGGAAGTGGAACTGCTTTAGCCGGAAGGGATTCTGAAAGGGCCCTCCACTGATTGCTGGGCAGAAGAACAAAAAAAGAAATAAAAAACATGAGAAGAAAGCTTAAGCATTCTGGCCTTTTAGCATCCTACAAGTAAAACTAACCTCTGTTGGCATAATAGTGGAAAAAAGGCAGTAGCCTCTCCAAGCTGTCAGCTTGCAAAAGATGCATCATCCAGGCATTTAAGAGGGATGGATTTATTAATGGAGAGCATCAAAACTCATTTGAAAAAATTGTAAATTAAAACCACTGTGTGGCTACCTGTACAGAATTTGTAGCTTTCTTGAAAGAGCATATTTGACACATGAAGATGTTGTAACCATCCTTATGGTTATGCCTTTCCTGGTAAACACAATAAATACAAGTGGAACAGGTAGAGCAGCCCTGGGAGAGGCACCTGGGGGTGCTGTGGGTGAGAGCTTGTCCTGCCCCAGCCCTGAACCTGGGCTGAGCCCAGCGTGGGCAGCAGGGGAGGGGATTCTGCCCCTCAGGTGAGACCCCACCTGCAGAGCTGCCCCAGCCCTGGGCCCAGCACAGCCAGGACCTGGAGCTGCTGCAGAGAGCCCAGAGGAGGCACCAGGATGAGCAGAGGGATGGAGCAGCTCTGCTGGGAGAGCTGGGATTGTTCACCTGGAGAGGAGAAGGCTCCAAGGAAACCCTACACCCTGAACATCAGCTAGACAATTCAGTTAAGTATTTCCTTCTTACAGTATCTTTACTTTCAGTGGAGGTTATCTATATTCCATTTCCTTTAAATACCTGATCCCATAAAAGAGGAAATATAATAGCTGCTACTTCACATGACACCACTCAACCTCAAATCACCTTCTAAAGGTAAGGAAATGCCACAGAGAAACTTCATACATCATTTAGAAATAACACCTAAGCACAGACAAATGTTTAAGATGCCACCTATAGAAGATATTTTATCACAGCATCAGTAATCCCTGTAATTTTATATGCTACCAAATCTCACTTTGCCCAACAGACCTCAAGACCTGATCAAAGTCTCACATTAAGAAAATGAAAATTACATTTAATATCTGTAAAGCTTGTATCCTCAGTGCAGTTCATAACATTTTATTTAAAGAGTGAAAAATGGGACTTGCACGGTGCTACCACATGTGCATGTGCTTCCAGCTGGCCTTTAAGCAGGAAACTGGCCTTGCCAAAGCAAAGATTTTAATATTAATTAAAGATATAAATACTCCTAGTACATTTTTCTAAAGTTAGCAAAAGAATGCATCACCTGTCCCTAATATTTTAAGAAATTTAGCTATTATGGATTGCTGTCAAAATTCCGTTGTGTCTTTTATGCAGAGCTTTGAGTCACTAGATCTATTTCAACACAACTAAAAGCAGTTTAAGCCATGTTTCCCACTCCTAGCAGTCATCTTCCTTGAAAAAGTGTTATTGAAACAAGACATGCTTAGTGTAGAAAGGGTCTCATTCCTGGCAGGTGCTCTGAGTCTGTGTCGCTAAGTGCAGAGCAATACATGCTCTTAACTTCTAAAGCTGAATAAAGTTCACTGTTACACAGATACAGTTCAGCTGAAAATTGCATTAAAGTAGTTACCAAGCTAATACTTCCAGAAAGGTTTTACAAATTCTATTTATAAGGTGTTATTCTGAACAGATCCGTACAGTAAAAGTGGAAAATGCTCACCCAGTTTGCAAATTCAGTAAAGATAAGATGCTTAAAAACTTGACCGCCCCATTGGGCAGGTTCTTAAATTCATTCTAGAAGAGAAATTTTAAAATAAGATGTCTGGAATATTAACCTTTAGCTCTTATTTAGAAGGGCAGACAAGCCACTTCACAGAAAAAGTAATTTGTTTTCAAAATCAAGATATCCTATTTAGCTTGCATCAATCAGCACACCCAAAAGGTATATGAAATCAGCTGATAGGCTTACAAATTGTTCCAGTTCTTTTTGTTTTGTTTTTTAATGCACTCTTCCCATTTATCAGCTGCTTTATTATCTCCACTTGAATGCTCTTCCCCTACCCCCAGATGTAAAAGCACAGTCTACCATGGAAACAGACCTAACAGAAGAAATCAATCACTTAAAGAATTTACATTCTCTGCCAAGGGCTGAGACAAGAATAATGTACAACTGCAGACAGTCCAACATCCAAAGTTGGCTGCTACCAAGTCAGAACCCAGAATGAGCTGAAGATTTTCTAATTTCTGAAGAAATCAAAGTGCTACAAGTCAGGGAGGAGAGAAGAAAATGCAAGGTAACAGTAGCTTGTCCAGGTACAAATTGGTGCAGTGATTATGATTATGATGACTGTGCTGCATGACCCAGCTCTGCTTATCCCCTTCCCTTCCCTGTGGGTGGGAGCTGGGCACTGAGCCAGAGCTGGCACATGAGTTGGCATCTTTGATTGGGGTGATCACAAGCCAGGGCACTGAGGAGCTTACATCCCTGCTCTGGGCGCTGGATGTGGTCTGGCAGTGCTGGAGAGATGCCCAGCAAACTTCAATGCTCATCTAAAAGAAAAGGACTGCAATCAAACTTCTCCTTTTCATGATGCAAGAGCTTTTCCTAATGAAGAAACACTTATTGATCTGTGATATTGCATTGCTAGAGAGGCTCCATGTGAAGACAAAATATAAACAGCTCCAGTCACATGCCTTGTTCTAAACAGAAATTATACATCCTAGAAGTTACTCCGTACAGAATGTACTTAATTACTTCCCCATGAAGCCCCAAGCTGGTGTTCTGAGCTAGCTGGCTGTGCCAGCCTCACCTGTCCTGTCGTCAGCGTCCTCAAACTCCACCATGACGGAGTGGCCGGTGTTGCAGATGCTGAGGGAGGTGCAGGACTCGTAGGAGATGACGAGGGGCTGCAGGCTGGGGTCGTACACGGCCCGTGCAGAGTCGATGTCGATGGGGGACTGGCGGTTCCCCTGGGCAATGGGGTAAGCTTTGTGCCACTCGGAAGGGCCTTCAACAGCAAGCAAAGGAAAGCAGCATTATTTCCTTCCCACCATATACAGAATGGTCATTATGGGTTTGCAGGAGGCTTGAAATAAAGCTTGCTCAGCAAGAGTGACTCCAATGTTTGGAATGTGAGAAATTAATTTAAATTCTAGGCTGGTGTGGTTTTATTAGCACAAGCAGGCTGCAACAAGATGGGGATTCAAATATCTTGTCCAGAACACACTGAGGAGATCATGGCAGAGACTGCTGTACCCCCAGTCACTTGTGCCACTCTCTCTGCAGAGGCTGCAGTTACCTTGATAAGGTGTTCCAAGGTAGGTATAGGTGTACACATTTGCATGCACAAACACACTCCCCAAAGAAAAAGCATTTAATTCTCCCTGGGAAAGAGAGTGTAAAAGCTCCAGCAATTCAAATTAGATGCAGATGACTCAATCTCTTAGCTACTGACTATGCAGTTATTTTTAAAATAATTTTATGACTGCAGTAAATCTTTGAGACAGCTCCATTCTTCACTCATGCCCCTTATGGTATCTCTCTAACCTGAGTGAAGGATATAGGATGATAATTAATATTTTGGGACTTCCTGACCTCAACAGAGAGGGGAAAAGGCCCAGTTTAATAGCAGAACTCTGCTGCCAGAGCTGGAAGATTCTTAAGCCATTTACGATAACAAAAGCGTATCCATATCTAAGAATTCCTGTTTCTTATGGCTCATTTTCTACTTTGCTATGGTAGTGAAAGCAGCAATTAAATTCCTCTGCCACTCTATGCATGAAGCATAACAGTAACAATTGTACTTCAGGATTCTCAAGAAGCACATTTTCAATTGCAGCATTCTCACTTACTTTCACAAGGGGAAGCTTTTTTTAAAATCAAGCACAGGTATTTAGCATCCTTGAGTTTACATAACACAACAGTAATCTATTACACTGTTACTTGGCTTTGACACTTTCTGCTAAGCTTGTAAAATTATCTTTTCTCATCCTGCATAGAAAGCAGATCTAGGAATTAAATGCTCTTACACAAGCTAAGGCAATATCATTTGGCTCTCACAAGCTTCGTAAGAGTACCCATGGCTCTATTACTCCTAGCTACAAGCACAAATACATAATGTTACTTACTAGAACTAACCAGCTTCACTTGGTATTCAGCTGTGCTTTCAGACTCACAGCAACTAAAGGAATTGCTGTTAAGAAAGAGACTGGCCCCTGAAGGTTATACAAAAGACTCTTGTTGGACACTCAGCAGCTAAAATAATTGCTGCAAGGAGAGAGACTCCAGCAAGTTATGCAATTGTCTCATTGGCCAGCATCAGGCTCTCATCCACCGTGTCTGTAAAGGATCCAGGCACTACATGACACTACCGTGGCAATCCTTCAGGAGCTCCACATCCCCCCTGCGCTGTGACACGCAGCCGTGGAGGTGGGAAGCAAAGGAGGAGGACTAAATTAAAAACTGTCAAATCAGAAAGCATAACTTGTTCTGTAAGAGATCTGATACTGATCTGTACAATTTATTGATGTACTAGACATACATAACATATAGCTTATTTTATTCACTTTTATGAAAGCCTAGATATCACATTTCAGCAACTGCACAGAACGAGGAGAACTATTACTGCTCTACTAAATCTTCTATACCTAACAGAATTGCTTTTGGAGAGAGACACAGGTAATCTTTTTTATAACAGCATTTTGAAAAGGGACCCATCTGTAATATCTGCAGTCTGAAAAAACCCCAAATCATTCAAACTGTTTCCCCCAGTTTAGGAATGTTGATTGCAACACTGAAAGGCAGCAGATGTAAACTTGCACATCTTTTGGTGCCACTTTCTGGGTGCTATTGATTATCAATAAAGTAATTAATTACCTGCTGTATATACTTGATTCTTGCAGACATCAAAATGCAGGCAGCTCTGCAGGGCTCAGGCAACAGCTCTAGAAAGAAAACGAGTGGGGGAAGACAGAGAGATGCAGCACGGAAATACCATAACCTACCGTCAGCCTGCCCATATCCCCAACTGTGGTGGCCAGTCATTTTGGGAGCTGCCCCTGCTTGGCTCCAGCTCCCTGAGCAGGGCACTGCTGCCTACCTGCCTTTATAGCGGCTCCCCGTGGGATAGGGTCAGCCCCTTAAAGATACAGAGCAGCCAAAGCAATTCCTGCAGGACAGGGAAAGCGCCCGCGTTCTCCTGCTCCAGCCCTGCTGCTCCTGCTCTGCTCCTGCTCTGCTCCTGCTCTGCTCCTGCTCCCCCTATTTGCTAAGGCAGCACAGGTGAAGGAAAATGTAAAATTCAGATAACTGAAGTCTCAGGACTTAGAGAGAAAACCAAACTGTGGATCAAATTTAGAAAAAAACATCAGTGTTTTCTCATTCTCTGCCCCAAGGAAGAAAAAGCATAAGGTGCTCTGAGCATCAGGAAAGTCGTGTGCAGGTGGGACTGGCCCTTCTCACATCTGTGTTCTTCAGGGGGAAACTGCCTCTCTTCTGAAACCCTGCTGCCAGCTGCAAAAAAGGAATGGTGTTTTCACCAGATCTGTAATTAATCACAATTGGCGCTTAGATGAGATGGAGAACATCCTCATCTTGGAAAAAAACTTCTTGTGCTGCTTTTAAACAAATCAAACAAAGTAAGGATGAATTGACAGTCTGATTTTAATTTTGCAACTTTAAAGAAACATTTTAAATGGACAAAATTAAAAGCGTGGTTATATTAGGGACAGAACATAGCGGATTCCAGAGAAAGGAGCTGATCTGTGAAGCCTCAGTTACCTGGAATGATCCAGCAGTTGCCTGCACCCTGCTAAACCCATGGAGAGGCTACAATGAGACACCCAAACTGCAGCTGTAAAATGTCTTAAGAAATCTCTGGGGCAAGGACAAAGGCTCTTTCATTGTAACTTTGTTAGCTCTGAGGGAATGCTCTCCGTCAAGGATACATTTTACGAACACATTGATTTTCACACAGACAATAGCACACAAAAATAGGAATTCTTTTATTATGCAATCAAGAATATGGAAGGAATAAATCAATAAGAGCATTTTATGCAACTTTTATGTTTTGGTACTGCCTTGTAAGTATTAATTTCTTTTTTTTTCAGGAGGTTTCCATGATAGTCAGCTATAAAACCTTTAAGAGTTGCTGATGCCAGCTAAATCACTCACAGAGGGATGTAAATTGCTGCAAAGGTCTCCAGGAGAGTTCTGCAATGCCTTACTCAGGTCAACTCCTCAGTTTGTTCCTGTCAAGCTGCTGTGACCTGCTCAGGTCCCTGGGACAGACACTGGGTACAGCTGTGTCCCAACAGTCTGGGCACACAGGCCCTTGTGGGCACCCAGCACTGGAATTAGAACCTTAAAATACTCAGATGCAGAGTCAGGAAAGTGGTTCTAGGGAAAAGTACAAAAAATACCAACACAGCAGTGAAAAGAAATGGAAGAGGTATTTTGTGTGTTAAAAGAGCGGACCATAAGCTGGGCAAGCCCACATGCAAGGCAGAGAATGCTGAGCAACGGTTTTCAAGAGAAACATCAACACTGGGCTCAGGTGAGCCCACAGGGCACTGCAGTGCCAACCTGCACTGGGCACCATCGACCCCTTCGGCTTTTATCTTCTCACTCAAACCCACACAGGTCTCTGCAGATCTGCCCTACAAACACGTGGTACAGGAAGAGCTCTGAGACAAGTGAAAATATCCTGAAGACATGGCAGAAAACACACTCCACAAAATGGAGGTTTAAATGGATGGATTTATCAAAAGTGGAAAGGGAGAATGATAATACCTGAGGGGAAAGGAAAAAATAGCCTGAATAAAACTTTAGCTTGTAAAATGTATCATTATTAATGATAGTCAGTGTGTAAGTGACAACTTTATGCGCTTCCAACCCAGCCAGCCTTCTTTCTTTATGAGGAAAATATTAAATTTTCCTTTAATATAAGGTAACAGTGTTGTTTATACAAATATCATGTCATTCTGTAACCCTGATACCTCTGGATATTGGCTGACTCTAGTAATGGGTTTTACTGATTCTGTCCTCAAATTATCATTTATCACTTCAAAAGCTGCAGTCATCATGTAATTCTGTTCTGTTTTACTAGTTTGAATCCAGGACAATTACATCACACTCATGAACTTATGGAAGTGAGAACAACAGAGTGGTAGGTGCTCAAGGTGTGGATTTCTCCAATAGAGAGCTAAAAGTGACATGATTTCCACAAATTTCTCCTGGGCTCTTCACGCCATGTCAGAAGTGTCTCCTTCACAGTGAGTGATGGGAAGACATAATTCCATTCACTGCAGTGAGATGTTTCAAGCTGCCTTAAAACAGAAATGTGTCTTCCCCAGCCTTCTCACTTATTCCCCTTTGCCAGCAGTGATGAGAGAACAGAGCAGCAGCCCAGGACAAATACAGGGGGTCTTCTGAACCTGTGACCAGGTTGTGATACAGAACTAACAACGAATGCTGCAGGTTCCCCACCTTTATATATAGAATTAATTTTCTTTATTATTTAATTGGAGGTCTCTTTATTAAAATTGCTATATAATTGCTATATATATAAGGACTATATAATATTATGGTTAGAAAACTCCCAGTAAGATTGGAATGCTGAATTGAAGTTGGATATATTTAAGTTTTACAGTTTTGAGGAAATTGGGGATTTGAATCTCTAAGGTAAAATGCCTCTATAATACTACAGGTCTGGAATTGTTGGGAGGTTGTTGCACATGGAGGTGTCACTTGAGGATAATGCTTCTGATAAATATTACTGCATCACTGTGGAGGGGCAGAGCTGCATTTTAAGGTATGTAAGATGGAGTAAGAGTTATTTGGTTCCAAGGTGAATGGCTCAATGGCACTCGAAGTGTATTAAGTAACTTGGCAATTACATCTGCTGACGTCATTAATAATGGTGACACATTTGAACAAGGTGTTATGTGCCTTCTTTAATGCACCCCAGCGTGTCTGGTGTGTCACTGCATGCCAACAAAACCAGGTTAGACATCCCACCAGTCTGGGTGCAGGCTGCACACTCCGAGCCGCTCACGTACCATGGGTAGGAGCAGACGAAATGTTAAATAAAACATTCATCACTCCAGAGCCTGTCTGTGCCTCGGGCTCTTGACAGAGTATCTGTTTATCCAGGCAGCTCCTCTCTCCTCTTACATTGCCACCACAGATGCTGGCAGCTCCCACAGGGGGTTACTCTGAGCTGGCATCTGTTCTTTACATGTGTGCTAAAAAGGCATTTCAAACGAACCCAGGAGCTGCACAAAAATACTCCACACAGTAAATATAAGCAGAACAGTGTACTGCCAACACTGAACACTAAAAAGCACAATCATTCCAGATACTTTTTGTATTTTTTAGTATTTTATTTTAAAACAGACTGCCTACAGTTCCTGGTTGACCACAGAAATGTCAACTTTTAAATTCTCAAGTTCTTCCCTGCAAACACAAAAATGTGATGGCTTTTGTACATATATTGACATATTGAGATTATATACATATATATGTGTATTGATACATTGAGGTCATATACATATATATGTATATTGATATATTGAGATTCTCGTGCAGCCCGTGGAACTTCAGGAGCTGAAAGTGGTCATCCTTCTCCCACAGCTACAGAGATTTCTGAGCGTCATGAGATTGCTAAGGCAAAAACTCATCTGGGCATCTCCTCCTGGCATTGGGGGAAAACAAAAAAATGGTGCCAAAGGGAAGGGATTAAGAAGAAAAGGACAAAAAGGACATGCATATAGTTAACAGACAACTATGCAAGAGAAAAAGCTTGTATCAAACACGGGCCAAGATGGTCAAGGGGATAGAAGGAATTTAGTAGGAATACTTGGGAAAGTGGGCCAGAAAAAGGGGAATGAGGCACCTCGTTCTCTAGGGCTTTCTCAGCCTTCATACACCATTTTTTTATTACTTATTTTTGACTTTTAAAGCTATACACACTTAGTTGCCTTATACTAGGTATGGGAACTGGATGCTGGAACTAAGCCTGAAATATTAATTCTTGCAATTTATGGTTTGTCCAGATTAAGCAGTGTAGTAGAGAGCAAGAACAGGAGACTTCTTTTGATTTTGGGAAACAGAATTTTCCTGAAATCCAAAATGGTCACTGAAATGCCAGCAAAAGGAAGTATTTACTGTGGCACAGCAAACACAAAGCCTGAAAAATGAACTTTGCTGGAGATGCTGTGTAAGGAAAACAAAAGAGGAAGCCCTGTTTTGTAGTACATCACCTGCAAGATGTAAACCCCTCCATGTAATAATGCACTCCTGTGTACATCAGTCCAGCAGATATACACAAAACTAAAGTTACTGAAGAGAAGCAGATTAAAAGGATAATGGACTTTTTATATGGACTAACAAATCAGTGTGACCAATGCAGGTATTTCAGGACCTCTCTTTTGTTGTTGAAACTTAGTGCCAGAAATGTTGGTTGAAGTCTTTTAAGGTGTTGAAATATTCGCCTTTTTTGTACACTGTCAAAGTCCAACCAATGCTGATCCTATATGGGAAGATCTTTATAACAGAAGCTCATAGGCACAACAGATTTCATATGTTCTTGTCTCCATACTAAGCAGGAATAACTGCAATAATGTGCAACATCTCTGCAAAATATATCCTACTGGATTTTCCTGACTGCAGTACCTTCAGGGCTTCTGCCTCAGTCTGCCCGAAAATGCCTCAAAAGTCCATACAGAAAGTGCACCGAGAGATGCAGAGAAATGCCCATTCTGATCATAAATTCTGGTAATGGCACTGTTGTCCAGATAAGTTGGATCCATTACTGTACAACAGCCAGTAAATACACACTTGAGAGAGACATTGATTGTCTACTTCAGAGTTGCCAAGCCTCGTGCTCGGTGGTGTTCCACAAATCAAGCAGCCCAACTTGCCCCAACTATCTATACTTTTCCCTATTTATACATTTTAGCAAAGACATGAGTGTCCATTGGCTACAGGTTACATAGTTCTCTTATTTATTAGTATTCTCTCTTCTATTGGTTTACTAGTGTCTCACTTCTCCTGCTGATCACTGCCACGCTTTCTCTTTCTCCTCCTTTGGCTCGCTGCTTTCCTGTGGGCTGCTCCAGCCCCTGCCGCAATTCCCCTTTACCCGCTCGGAGCTGATTCCACACAGTTACTGAGTAGCCTTGGTTTGTTCCTTGTCCTCGTGGCCGCTGAATTCTGCATTGCCCGTGCATCGGTGGAAATCCTTCTCCCGAGCTCTGTTACCCTCCCGCGGGGCTGAGATCATCGGAACATGTCCAGCCCCAAACCTTAACAAGGCAATGCTGCTGACCAGGAATTTGTGTTTCTAACAGCTGCACATCACTTAGAGCTTGTTGGCTGCTCTGTTTCACAGATTAAATCTCCCTCCTTGTTGATCAGGTTTGCAAGTTACAAAGATCAGTCAGCAAAGAACATTTTCTTAACAAAATTTGACATACTCCACATTTTATGAATAGTGCCAAGGCATAGGTAGGATGTGATTAAACTCTCCATGAATTCCTTTGAGTGGAATCCTGCTAGCAGTGGGGTTCCCATGAGGGCTGGATTGCCAGTGGTTAGGCATGGAGTGGTTGTTGGAAGTATTTTTGTAGGCCTCCTATTTTTCTTGTTCTCTACTCAGGCTGTGGATAACGGACTCTGAGCAGAGGAGTAACATTGCTTTAAAGAATGGGTGGGTTGAGATGAGGAGGAAAGCTGATGGGGGCAGGTTTACTCCTATTGTGACTATTATTAGGGCGAAATGATTTGATGTGGAGAAAGTCGTGTTTAATACAGTTCTCTCTGAGGCCTCACGTGCCGGCAAACGCTTCGGAGGGATCCCCAGGAGCGGCACAGCGAAGGGCGGGGGCGGCGTTGGTGCACACGGGGTGGGTGCGAGTGAGAGGGGAAGTTCCGGGTGCTACCGACCTTGCCGGCTTCGATCCTCCAGCACTGCAGGCTGTCAGCCAGGGCTGAGAGAGCCAGAGACGCAGCCGGTGCCACCGCACGGCCCGGGCTCGGCGCCGCAGCCGGGGCCGCTCCTCAGGGCAGGGCAGGACCCGCCCCGCGCGTGCGCAGCGGGAGCAGCGGCAATGGCGCGGCCGGGCCGGGCCGGCCTCAAGGAGCAGCGCTACGACCGCCAGCTCAGGTACCGCGGGCGGGCACGGACCGGCACCGCCCGGCACGGACCGGCTCCAACCGAGCGGCGAGCGGGGCCGCGTCTTCGGCGGCCCGCGGCGGGCACGGGCCCGCTCGGCGCCGCGCCGGGGACAGGCCCCCGGGGCCGCGGGGAGCAGGAGCTGTGTCCGACCGCCGGGGCTGTGAGGGCTCTGCCGGCACACGGACAGTAAATATGCAATAAATTAACAGGATATATTTAATACATAATCTTAAGTGTATACACAAAGGGGGATAGAGAGACATAAAAATATATATCTACGTAGGTACTTATATACGTTTTTATATAAGATATATAAATTACTTGTACAGTGTTTGTTGTATAAGTACATAATATATAAATATATATATTCTAAATATTGATATTATGTATATCTCTCTGTATATATATGAATGTATAGAGGGGGTGTGCTGAAAAGATGGAGCCGGGCTCTGCTGCGGGCCCAGCGATGGCCCCAGAGCCACGGGCAGGGCCTGAGCCCAGGAGCTGCCCCTGCCCACGCACAGAGCTCCTGCCCTGGGCAGTGCCCAGCCCTGAGCAGATGGTGCACAGAGGCTGTGCAGGCTCCTGCCTGGGGATACTGCAGAGCCACACGGACACACTGCTGTGCCCTGGGCTCTGGGATGGCCCTGGGGGAGCAGGGAGGTGCCACCAGAGCAGCCCCCGTGGGCCCCTCCAGGCTGATCCATTCTTGGGTTCTGTGAAAGGGCAGAAATGATCCGAATTACCAGGGAGGGGTAACGGCACCGGAGTTAGGGCTGTCTGTCTGCAGTGCAGCTGTTAAGTTTCCACAAGGAGCCGCTGGAGAGGGTCCTGTGGAGGGCAGAGAGGGTTTGGGGTCTGCAGCACATCTGGTGAGGACAGTCTGCTGGGAGCTGGACCTAGTTGGCCCAGAGAAGAAAAGACTGAGAGGGGATCTCATCAATGCATAGAAATATCTCAAAAGGGGCTGTAAGAGGGTGGGGCAAGACTCTTTTGAGTGATGCCTAGCAGCAGGACAGAGAGCAATGGCCGTAAGCTAAAACACAAAAAAATTTCACCCCAACATGAGGAAGAATTTGTTTTCCTGGAGGGGGCAAAGCCCTGGAGCTGATGCCCAGAGAGGCTGTGGAATCTCCCTCTCTGGGACATTCCAAACCTACCTGGATATGTTCCTGTGTCACCTGCTCTAGGTGACCCTGCCTGGGCAGGGCTTGGACTGGGTGACCTCCAGAGCTCCCTTCCAGCCCTAAAAATTCTGTGAGTTACTACCCCAGTGAAATCAGCAGGACGTGTGACCCAGGACTGTCCCAGCCGGATCTCAGCCTCAGTGCTGTTTTCTAGGGGTCTGAAGTACCAGACTCAGCAAGACTGATTTCTGTCTCCTGTGTGTTTCAGTGTCTTGTATGAGAAATTTAAAAAATACATATAAAATTCTATTATTCATTATAAAAGTTAGGAAAAACAGAATGTTCGGCATTAGGACAAAATTTGGGCAAGGACTGCTTTAACCCATGCTGGTTTTTGAACAGTTAAAGTATGTTCCAAGAGAAAGAGGTGTGTGCATGCATATGGTGTAAAGTTGGAGAAAATGAGATGTCAGGGAAACTGCTCTTTGGAATGTCTCAGTTTTCACAGTAAGTTTCTTTAAGGATGTTTATTTTGGTTAGTGCTGTTTAGGTCCTCAGCAGTGAATGGACAGTAGCATGCCAGCCCTCCATTTGGCTTTTTGTTGTTGTTGTTGTTGTTGTTGTTATTTGTTTTTATTGGCTGTGTAATCTGAAGTTAAATAGCTTCATTGCCTTTTGGTTTCCCTCCCAATACAGACTGTGGGGTGACCATGGCCAAGAAGCGTTGGAATCTGCCCATGTTTGCGTGATAAATGCAACAGCAACAGGAACTGAAATACTCAAAAACTTGGTGCTGCCAGGTCAGTAGATATTTCTTCTGTCTCTTCTTTGTGATCTGTCTGGCAGCTTAATGATGCCAAGTTATTCATAGGAGGTTTTTTCCCCCTAAAGGTATTGGTTCGTTTACAATTGTCGATGGGAATCGAGTCTCTGGAGAAGATGTTGGAAATAAGTAGGTTTTTTATTGATTTCAGTTACAAATTGACAAGTGACAGAGTTTCATAGGTAGTTCCATCTCTATATTGCTAAGAAGCCCTGTAAGATTCTTTTAAAAGCCACTCTGTGTTTCTCCAGGTCTTCTGTGGGTTTGGAGGTTGGTGACAAACAGCATGCACAGTCATTTTGATATAAGCTCCTAAATTATTTTACTTGCTGGGTTTGGACCTTGCAGGTCTGTTTGCTTCACACGTCAAGTTTATAAGGACAATGCTCTACTCAATATAAAAGTATTGAAAGTTAACCTGTTTGATATAGTCTTGAGCTATGACAGTGCTAGTGTTTCAGTGTGATTCAATATATTTTCCCTAATTCTAGTGATGCAGATGACTTAATTTTCATTCGTCATTGTGCAACTGTGACTGCTAGGCATTTATTAGTTTTCATAGCTTTGAAAGGCTCTGTGCAGCAGGGGAAAAGGTAAGAAAATGTTTGCAAAGCCTGTAAAAATTATTTGAATACTGATTCTTGATCAAGTTCTGTTATGGTGTGCATAGATACCTACAGGGGTTATGTGAGGGGGAAGGATATTCCATTATATGAGGAAATCAGTGCTAGTGAGTCTTTGATTAGCCTGGTGAGAAAGACCCTGCAGCATGAGCCTGTCTTCTAGAAAAGTTTGGCATGTTCTGTATTTCACATTTATAGCTTGGGAATTGAAAAGCTTTCTTAAGAAACTGTTTCTGAGGAGAATACAACAGTGGTGAGAAAAAGCAGATTTAAAGGGGAAAGTGGTTTATTGTGCATGAGAGCAGCATATTCTGCAGAACAAACTGTAACTTCAGTGTTGTTTTTTCTTCAGAATAAAAATTCATATTTTCTCTTGACTCTTTTTCAGTTTCTTTCTACAAAAAAGCCATATTGGTCAGGTAAGGAGTTAATAAATGTCAGTTTACATGTATTGAAAGCATGGAAGTGTTGAGTATTTAAACGTGGTATTATGAATAATTCTAAAAGCATATGTGTATAGGTTAAAGTCTGTTTATTCTTTAACAGAATTTCCCGTGTTTATTTTTAGTTGCTCATGAGTGAGAAGATAAACTCAATTGTGGCAAGATTGAATAGAAAAAAATGAAGAGCTTATGATTAAAATCTATGGAAGGATGAGGTATAAGACCATTGTGGTTGAAGGAGTAGAGCTAAGAGTAGAGAGGTGAATGGGGAAAAAATATCACAAAAACAGAGAGTATTAGAGGCATAGATAACTCCTGGAAATTCTGTAATGAAACTGGAAATTAGGAAATAGCTGTCTCACAATTTGTCTTTTTAAAATGGTATTACAGAAAATGTTCTCAAACAAAGTGCCTACTATTATGGGATGCATTTTTGCTTCAGACGAGCAAGGCTTGAAGTAAGGAGCCTTAGCTTATAAATGAGCTTTGTTATGGGGTGTTTTCTGGGCTTGTTTTGTTGGTATTGCTTGGTTTGGCATTGTTAGCATGTGGCATTACGTAGTACTCATACACTGTGTAAACTACATTTTATTCTGATTGCTCTGAAACAGAGTCGTGCCCAGAGTGCCATGGAGCTCTTGCAGGAATTGAATAGTGATGTTTCTGGAAACTTTGTTGAAGAGGTTTGTCTTCCTAAATTAGTACTATGTGTGTATTATACAGTGTGATACAAATGTGATATAACAGCTGTGTGCTGCTTTGTGATGTTGCAGTTTAAATAGATTCAGGATTAAACAGCATTTGAGAAAGATAAACCATTTGTATGTATTTCAAACAAAAAATCACTTCATGTATTTCAAACACTATTTTGTAACTTCATCTTAATTTTATAACTTTCACTTAATACAGCAGACTTGCTCTGTACTCAGAAATTTTCAGTGTTCCCTGACATGTATTTCCCCCCTATTTAGAGTCCGGAAAAGCTTTTAGACAACGACCCTTCCTTTTTTAATCGGTTTAACTTAGTGGTTGCAACACAACTGCCAGAAAGGTAAGAATTACCTAAGATTGAATTACCTATTTTCATTCAGTTATAAAAGCAGGTTTATATATATATATGTGTGTGTGTGTGTGTGTGTGTGTGTGTGTGTGTGTGTGTGTGCATATGCACAGGCACTTCCTTGCAGAAAAACTTAAGCAGAACAGAACTCTGTCATTGTGAAGGAAAATTACAGCCAGTGATGGCATTTTCTAGAGACCTTTTTGCTCCTCTGGTGGGAATTGCCTCTGCTCGAAGTTAGGACTCTGCAACACATGGATCTAATTCTTTATTTCTATCTCACAACTCATTGAAGCTTTTTGTTTGATACTTGGAGCATTTGGGAGGGTGGAATGAGACATTAGTAAGATAATAGATGAATATTTTTCCAACTCGCTGTAAATTCCCGATGAATTATGTGTTTAGGATCATGATGATATTAGAAAAGTTTTCTGAGAGGACACTTCCACAGGTGCAGGAGTTGACTTTATAGTTAAATGTTGTCTTCTGTAGATCTGAAAAAAGCATGGTTTTCCTTACAGTACATTGTTGCGCCTGGCTGAAGTTCTCTGGAATTCCAACATTCCTCTGCTGGTCTGCAGGACCTATGGACTGGTTGGTTACATGAGAGTCGTGATTAAAGAACATACAGGTTAGAGGGTTTGCTGAGGTAAAGACTTCTCTGGAAGGTTTAAAATTTCAATAGCTTAGGTCACTTTGGGGTTTTTTGTTTGTCTTTTTTCATCTTATGACACATTTAGTATTTGTTAAGCCTTAGGTAGTTTGCATTCTTTTAGGAATGCATGGGGATTATGGACTGCAACAAATAGTGAAACTGGAGATTATCCTGACATTATGGGTGACTTACACAGAACACTTACTTTGAGAATCAAGCAGTGAAAGTAGCAGGTGATCCTGTATTTGTATAGCTCTGTTTTGAAGGCCAGACACAATGCTGAGAAATGAGTTGTGTCATTTTTTCACAGTTGTTGAATCTCACCCTGACAATATGTTAGAAGATCTGAGACTGGACAGACCATTTCCAGAACTGACAGAACATGTTCAGGATTACGACTTGGAGCATATGGACAAAAAGGTTGGTGTGTGGTTTGCACTGTGCTCCCCAGGACAGATGCAGATATTCAGTGCAGGGATCCTGTGAAAATGGCTCTTGGCAGATGACTCTGGTGCCAAGTCTCATCTGAACAGAACCAACTCTAGAATCAGTCACGAGGAACTATTTTTGCCTCTGCTCCAAATGTTCCAGTCTATTTAAATCTTAAGCAGGTGGGGGTCTTAGGAATCAAGGAGTATTCGTGGACAACTTGATCTTTTGTTAGATTGAATACCCCCTCACACCCTCATTTGGAATTTGTTTTTTAATTTTTATAGTTAACCTACTGTTGCAGAGCTTTGCAGTGTGGGTGGTTGTGCATAGCATAAGTTTCACTCCAGAAAAATATTGGAGAACTTGGCTCACCCTTTTTTAAATAAAGTAATAATAATTTGATAATTTCTTTTATGGTACTTAAAAAACATTTTGGCTGAATCAAAATCTGGAACATGTCGTGTGTCTTTAGAGTAGTGGAAAGGATATTTGGAGATTACATTAAAATAGGTTTTTAATTTGTTTTCTATTTTTTATCTTTTCTCAACCTGACAAAGATTTCTCCACTGTTCAATTACAGGACCACAGCCACACTCCATGGATTGTGATTGTAGCCAAGTATCTCACTAAATGGTTCAATGAGGTACGTTGCAAAACTATATTATTACTATTATTGGTCTGTCTTTTCTGAAGCAGTTAATTATTTTGGCAGTGTGTAACATAAAAAAAAAAGGTGGAATCATAAAAAAAAAATTACTAATTGAAATACAAGTGAATGTGTGAGCAGTGGCTCCTGGAGTTCAGCAGTTTGAACACAGTAAGCTTAGTAGTAGGCATTTTAAAGACAAAAATCTCTTTATGTTTTTTAAATTTAGAAAAGTGAACAGCTGCCTAAGAGTTACAAAGAGAAAGAAGCCTTCAAAGAACTGATTCGGCAAGGTAATCCATGTCCCAGGGGTCCTTTATTCCTGCTGGCAGAAAGAGATACACGGTGGCCCCTGAAAAGTAATCCTTAGTTCTCTCAAGTTTAATTTATGAAAGATACGCTGGTATATACTGATTCTTCTGCCTAATGATTGCTTTGTACAGGTGGATCTTAAGATGCCAGACTTATAAATGTTTGTTGTCAATGTTTTATCCTGTCTAAGATCCAGAGTGTGATTTGGGTGGGAGCAAAGGCCTTAAGATAAAATTCTGTTAAAAATGTGATAAAGAGGAAAGCAAATGGCTTTTGACTCTGGAATTGTTATTCTGCAAGTATTTGGTGTGTCCACTGACCCATCAGACACTTGGTAATCATTCACCTCTGCATGGCCAGGTTCTGTAGCACTGACTGCACTGTAACCAGTGGGTGAATGACTTCATTTTACAGGGGTTTCAGTCCAATGTCTTTTTAGGGTGATAAAATTCATATGGCATTTTTAAGATCTGTATGCGTTGTCTTAAATTATTGTAGAAAAACACCATTGCCTGAATTTTTTTTTTTTGGTATTTCCTTACTTGAAGATGGCCTGTGGGCAAGTTTGAAGAGGTCCTACCCCCAAGCTGTGATAAAAAGCAGATCTGATCTGTAGTAATTACCTTTGGTTATGTCAGATTTTTAGTGGAGGCCCTTTCTTGGGCTGGCTTGATCTGTGGATGCATAAGTATTTGCCAAATTTGATCCAAAAACCCCAGCAAAATATGACTGGCATGGGAAGGAGAGTTGAATTGTTAATTTAGTGCCTATGAAGCTTCATTATATCCTTCTTACACAAAAAACCCAGTGCTTTTGTGCTGAGTAATTTCTACTTAGCATTACAGGAAAATTAATCATAGGCAGAATTGAGATGAAGTTAGCTTTATAATTACATCTGATCTTTTTTCTTGTGATTTATTTTTCATTTTTTTGCTGGTAGCTGATATGCCACAAATACATCCACAGCCAGTCTGCTCTGTTGGAAAGACATAAGTGATGAGATGTAATTCAAACAGTTGTGTGTTTTAATTGTGTTTTTTTCAATAAGGTATCTTAAAGAATGAAAATGGCACCCCAGAAGATGAGGAAAACTTTGAGGAAGCTATAAAAAATGTGAATACAGCATTAAATCGTACAGAGGTAAAATAAACATTTCTGTGATAAAACTGAAGCAATTTCAACTGCCTCATTTTCTCAGAATATATTATTCAGTTTTAGGACAGAAATTCCATTTGTAACATTTGTATTTAGCTAAAACAGGATTAGTACAATGTTAGAACTGCAATTGTGTAGTTAAATAGACCTAGACTAGCTGGAAATGTAGCTTATGGAAATTCTCTTACTCCCTTGCTCTTGCAAGAAATCTGCATTTCCCTCCTGCAGACTTGAATTCAAGTCTAGAATGAGTCAGCAACCAGAGTGCATCAGTGAGTTCTTGCCTGACTTTTACAGTTCAGTCTGTAAAAAACTCTGAAGTCCTGGGTACGATTGCAAGGATTTAGCAGTGAGAGGTGTGGCTGATGCCAATTTAAATACACTGGTGTGAGAGAAACTGAGAGCACTTACTGAAATTGTGCTGTATTGAAGCCAGGGGCTGTACTAGTTATCTCTATAGAACTGAAAGGCTGCATGGGATTCCTGATGCAATAAATTCACTTCTGTCCTCTTGAAGAAATTTACTACAAAATGCCCTTCATAAACTGGTCAAGCTTAAAAAGCATTAGAAGTGATGTTTTCATTGTTTCTTAAATAATCCTGACCTAATAACTTGTGGTTTAAAATTAAGCTCTGATTTCTTTAGTTTCTCATCTGGGGTAAACTGCAGAGGCTACATGGGGCAAAAGCACATTCTGTGATTCTTCTTAGATTATGTTCTTTTGTTTTGAACTGTGCTGATCCTTGCTTGGATGGTCATGTTAAGTCTCGCAAAAAGCAGCAGGTAAAACTTAGTGCTGTCATCGAAGCCACTACAAGACGCAGCCCAGGATATTAATATTTATTTGAGTTTATGCCAGACGGACCTGCAGCAGTTAGGGATTCTGACTAACATACTGACTTTTGTACCCCATGCCCCTTCCCCGGCCTTTTGGCTGCTCTGCCCCACCCGGCAGGGTGGGCACCTACTGCTGCAGTTCTTTAAATCTTCTCTGTCAAAGATGGAAGTCCGATGAGATTTTGTTTGTGACATTGATCTTGCTCAGAAGCATTGCCTTGCTCTTGGGCAGGGCTGCTGTTTGAAATGTGTCTGAGCAGCACTGACTGTGTAGGATTCAGAGATTTGCTGTGAAACTCTGAGGTCACTTGGAGTTGGCTCACCTATGTCGTGAGTGATGAGATAATTCAAGAAATCAAAAGTCAAAGAATCACCAACCCAATTTATTTATTTTCATAGATTCCAAGAGGCATTGAAGAGCTTTTTAATGATGATTGCTGCCTAAAACTAACGGAGCAGGTATGAGTAGTTAAGGGTAAGACTTAAATGTAGAAAAAGCATTGTATATAACATCTGTGTACGTGACTGTCTCTTGTGCTTTTGTAGTCATCTTCCTTCTGGATTTTTGTTCGAGCTTTAAAGGAATTTGTGGCAAATGAAGGGCAAGGAAGCTTGCCTGTCCGGGGCACCATTCCTGATATGATGGCAGACTCCAGTAAATTCATCAAATTGCAAAATGTGTAAGTAGACAACTCCTTGAGGGAGCTCACTACCATTCATATGGCTTGTATTTTGTCTTTATAATGTGAAACAAACAAACAAAGATTGCCTTCAATGTGGAGTTGATGGCTTTCTGTTGTAATTATTTACTTCTTCGTTATTACCAGATACCGTGAAAAAGCAAAGAAGGATACTGCTGCTGTGGGGAGCCATGCTGCTAAATTGTTACAGTCCCTGGGCAAGGTGAGTGCAAACCTATGGCCATTCTTTTAATGGAATTAAGTATCTGTGAAGTATCTGCTTTATTTATGAATTTCGTTTTGATCATATAAAAGTAAAATGCATACAGGGATATACTCTTTACAATTTAAGATAGGGGTTTTTTTTTGGTACATTAGTAACTAGTTATTTCACAGTAAATGTATTAATATATATGTGAAAGCAGGAATTCTCTGGCCATTGTGTGTACTGGAATGAGTATATTCTCTTTTTTAGGCACCTGAGTCTATTTCAGAGAGAGAATTGAAATTGTTCTGTGAGTATGCTTGGATTCTGTTCTGAGTTTATGCAAATGATCAAATAATCAAAAACTTTTGAATAATCATGTAGTTATTAAGCAGCAAGTCAATATTTGAATTTTTTAAGTAAGTACTAAGTGGTTTGCATCCCTCATTTTCAGGAGAAGTAGCAGATGTTCAGCATCTCTCAGGAGTGAGTCTGTAAAGGTTGGCTTTAAAATGATGTATCTTTTCACTCCAAACAACAGGGAGCAGCTGCCCTCTGCTTTATGTGATGAGTACCTGAGCACTCTTGCTCATGCTGGTTTCAGAGTGTGGGCTCTGCAGACTTGAGGTAGTCTGAAAAGCTGTAGCTCAGCTGATGGCCCTTCAGGCTGTGTCTGTCCTGGATGTGTACACGTCTCCAGCAGCAGCCTGGCTGAGGCTCCTCAGAGCTTGAAAGCTCCCCTGTAAGCACAGAGCCAAGAGTGTGCTGCCCTGCATTGCTAAAAGCATTTGGGAGTCTCCCAGTTGCTCCTTTTTCAGTGCTGGGTTGTAATTGCACCCTGGGTTGATCCATAGCAATGATACCGGAAAAGGACCTTTTCCAGCTCATGGCTGTGCTGTTAAAATACTAATTGAGAGCATGTGAGGCCGTGTTAGATGTAGTGGAAGATGGAAAGAACAATGTTGATTTGCAGCCTGGAAGAGGAAACATGGTGGCTGTGACTGATGAATTGCTGTGGTGTAGCTGTTACATTAACCTTGCAGATACATAGAGATTCCACAGGAGCACCAAGGATTTCCCTAAAACTCTCCTGACCCTAGACCTAAAGGTAGTTTAACAGGCTTTTATTACTGCAAGCTGAGAAGAAACAGGGAAGTGTTGAATGAAATGCTGTTAGGTTGTAGCCTTTCCCATGTCACATGGCAGTGAGACAGAGCGGTAGTGAGTGGTGGCACTGACCGGGCAATCTCTCCTTGTCCCCGTGCCAGGCAGCAACGCCGCCTTCCTGCGCGTGGTGCGCTGCCGCTCGCTGGCTGAGGAGCACAGCCCCAACTCCTGCAGCAGGGATGCAATCAGTAAGTACTGCTGCTTGCCACAAACCTCACTGCATTTCCAGCTTGGAAAGGTTTGGTGAGGAAAACGAAATGTAAGCTACATGTTCTGTTGCATTATGCAGTTTTATCATTTGGAATGTCACAAAGTCTTCGGTGAATTAAAATAAATTCTTAGTGTAAGGAATATGTCTCTCAACTACAGTTGTGGAGATTTAGGTCTAGAATGTTGAATTCAATTTAATTTTGAAATTTGAAATTTCAAAAGTGACCTTACAGATTGATGCATATTTCAGCTTTTGTTTTCTTGCGGATTTTACTTGTAGTACTCTGTAAATAAAACACTGGGTTTTTTTAAAACTTCTCTTTTCTGTATGTCAGTTATTTCTGACAGAGCTGAAAAGATGCTTTAACCTGACCAAATTAAAATAAATATCTTGACCCCTTTCAGCTTATCTCTTTAGGATGTGAACTAACAAACTAGTTACTTGATACTGCTTTTTGCTTTTTATATTGCCTTTTTTTTTTGAGCCGGATAGAAGTAGCATTTAGTATTTACAAACACTACTGTGCTCTGTGGTAAGGGATTTAAGACCTGTTTTATAATTACAGTCATTACAGATAATACTTAAAGCATGTATTTCAAATCCTAAAATTATAACTAAGGAATACCTATTTAAATAAAGCACCTGCCAGAATTGAAATGTGAGTTTCTTCACTGAATATTTTATATTAAATACATAAAATATGGTTTTGTCATAAACTTTGGAGGCAAAATTGTGTATCTGACAGCTGTTTGATTAAGGTTCTGTCATAGGTTGCATTCATTAAGGTTTCTTTCTACTGCAGATTTTACTATTTGTTTTCAGGGAATTCAAAACATTGCTTTTTCCATTCCGTCTGCACCAGCTAACCAGTTCTCTTGCTGTTTTCAGTTTCCCATATGGATAACCCCGACAGTGAAATAGTGCTGTACTTGATGCTGAGGGCTGTCAATAGGTTTTACAAGCAGCATGGCAGATACCCAGGTATGTTAATACCAGTTACTTCACATCATCAAAAAAAATATAAAGTCCAATAGTTACTGTAGTTCAAGTTATAAACTGCAAAAACATTAGTTGTGGTTTTGTTTCCATAGCAATACAGCTTTAGGAATATGAAAATTAGAGTTTTTTCTCTTCAGGAACTTAAGGAATTTATCTGAATTGGTATCATTAATGGGTTGTTTGGACTGTGAATCAGTTCAGCTATGCAGTAATTTGTCTATCATAAGAAGCATCAACAGAATATTCAATTATTATTTGTCTAGTACTAATAACACAGTAATTGGCTTAGAAACTTCAGGAAAACAAAATATTTAGGCTGCCATTTAAACCCATTAGCTTTGACTGTGATGTTATAGTTGTGTGATGAAACAGTTGATTAGTTGGTTTATTTTCCAGGTGTCTACAATTACCAGGTGGAAGATGATTTTGGAAAGCTAAAATCATGCCTTACTGGTTTCCTCCAAGAACATGGGCTGTCTGTAGTGGTGAAAGATGACTATGTGCAGGAGTTGTAAGTGTTGTTTTTGAGCTGTGGCTTTGTTGGTAGTACTGCCGGGCAGTTTGTGACTGTTCCTTTCCCGTGCAGTTGTCGCTACGGAGCTGCCGAGCCTCACGCTGTTGCTGCCTTCATGGGAGGTAAGGGTGACACTCCCAGGGCCACACAAACAGCAGCTGCTCAGCCACAACTCTGCTGCCTTAATTACTCTGGACGCTCAGAGCAAAGGCTGCAGTCACAGCAGTAGGGCACAATCCTCCCCTTCATTCTCCAGATGTGACCTCTTACAGTACATATAGAGAGTAAGTGAATGCACCAAGGGTTATAATCAGTAAAATAAACTTCAAGAACAATCAACTCTCCAAGCTTAAAAATGTGTTAAGAAATGAAATGCTGGAAAGAGGCTTAATTTTTTTTAAAGAAAAGTGATAATTTTAGTAATTTTAAAATTAGTGCAGTATATATCTTCTTTTAACATAGTACACATATGTTAAAAATCTATGAAATATCAGTAGCCTTGGATTCTTACCTTCATTTGACCTGCAGATATATTTTAATGGATGCCCCAAATTGAAACATCAATTCACTTACCTTCTTTATTTGGCGTCATGCTGTGCTGAAGATTTTGTATTATATTCTGCATATGTAGGATTTTTTTCTGATAAAGCAAAATTTGGTAAATACAAAGGTAATTTCTGAAGAAGTTACAGAATGGTCCTTACTACAGGAAAACTCAGAGGGAACACACTGAAGTGACCCTTCAGTTTATTTTGCAGTTAAATTTTACTTTTTTTTTTAAATTCAGCTTCTCTGATGAGACAGGTCGCAACTTGCATGGGTCTGTCTGCTCACCCATTTTTATTCTGTGTGTCTGTACATGGAGAGAAAGTGTATGCAAAGCTAACTTCTGAAGTAGTAGCTTTCTGATCTTCTTTTATAGTGGAAAGTACTGAAGGGCATTTTTGCCCCCTAGAACATTTATCTGGCACTTCTGAAATAATTCCAGTGTAGGGACTTCTAGATAAGTAACATTATTTTACTATTGTTTAAATATGACCTGCTAACTGCCTTCTGTTTTTTCTTCTCTTTTGCAGGAGCTGCTGCACAGGAAGTGATCAAAGTCATTACAGGGCAGTTTGTAATTTTTAATAACACCTTTATTTACAGTGGAATGTCACAGACTTCAGCAACTTTCCAGCTGTAGGATAAGCTCTTGACTTCAATGCCTCCAGACGCTGCTGCTGTATTTACAATCTTTACAGTATTTACAGTTCTGTAAATACTGTGATGTTCTACCACTGACTGGACTGTTCTGTTCTGTATTACCTGCCAATTAAAGTTTCTTTATTTGTAATTATCTTCTTTTTGTTGTTGTTTCCTGAGGACAAATAAAATCATACTATATGTTGACAATTCTTTAAAATCTAGAATTTTTTGACTCACCTCTGAAAGAAAAAGGCAGTAGCTGTTTTTGGCAGGGTAAGTTGCATTTGCAAATTGGCTCACCTCGTTGGCAGCAGAACGGCATTTTTTCTTATAAAAGCTGCTTATCAGTTTGAGTGGGGAGAAGGCACAAAAGGATGTGAGAGGCTGGTGGAGCTCTGATGGTCTGAGGATCCAATGGTGCAAAAAGCTGGAAGGTGAAATCCCTTGAGTGCAGGGTCATTAAGGAAAGGGAGTGTGTGCCTGAAACCTCAGTTCTGTCAGCTATATTCACCTAGTAAAAGGTTTTTTTCCTGCACCTGTGTGCATGGCCAGTGCCAAGGGATGGCAGCTCTTTCTGTTGTTGGGGGCATTACAGCCTCCAACTGCAGAATATGCAAAGTGAGCTGCATTGAAATGTGTTCTCCAGGGCTCAGTTTTGGGGCTGGTCCTGGTTAACGTCTTTATTGATGATCGGGAGGTGGGGATTGAGAGCACCGTCAGTAAATTTGCAGATGCCCAGTTGGGTGGGAGTGTGGATCTGCTGGAGGACGGGAAGGCTCTGCAGTGAGACTTGGACAGACTCGATCAGTGGGCCAAGGACAAGGGCGTGAGGTTCCTCAAGGCCAAGCAGGTCACCAGCTGCCTCAGTGTGAGCCCAAGTGTGCCCAAGGGGGCAAGAAGCCAATGGCACCTGGCTGGATCAGCAGCAGTGTGGGCAGCAGGAGCAGGGCAGCGCCTGCCCCTCTGTGCTGAGCACTGCTGAGGCCACACCTCGAGTGCTGTGTCCAGCTCTGGGCCCCTCGGGAAAAAGGACATTGAGGGGCTGAGTGTGTCCAGAGAAGGGCAGCAAGGCTCACGAAGGCTCTAGAAAAGATGTCCCATGAGGAGTAGCTGAGGGAGCTGGGTTTGTTCAGGCTGGAGAAGAGGCTCAGGAGGGACCTCACCGCTCTCTACAACTCCCTGACAGGAGCGTGCACTGAGGGGGGTCTGCTCTCTACTGCTGGGCCTGCACTGAGAACCAGAGGAAGTGGCCTCACCTTGAGAGGAAATTCAGGTTAGATTTTAGAAAAAACTTTTCACTGTTCAGGTGTTCAGGCCTGGGAATAGGTTGGCCAGAGAGGGGGTGGAGTTGCCAGCCCTGGAGCTGTTAAAGAGGCCTCTGGATCTGACACTGGCAAATGGTTTAGTGGTTTAGCGTTTGCAGTGTCAGTGCTGGGCTGACGTTGAATTGATGGTCTTAAAGATCTCTTTCACCCCTGCCGGTTCTACAATTCCAAGCGCTTCCCGCCTGGCTGAGGGGAAGGCTCAGGGCTGTCCCGAGGCCGAGGGCGGGCGCGCCCTGAGGCGCTCGGGCGGCGCTGCGGCTGCGGCGTCTCCTGAGGGGCCGGACCGGGCTCTGCCCTCAGCTCCGCGAGATCCCAGCCCTCAGTGCGGCGGGGTCTCCGCTGTCCTTCAGCCGGGCAGTCCCATCCCTCAGCTCCGCGAGATCCCAGCCCTCAGGCCGGCGGGGTCTTCGCTGTCCTTCAGCGCGGCGATCCCACCCCTCAGCCCGCAGATCCCATCTCTCAGCCGGGCAGCGCTCGGCAGCGGGCACCCGCCTCGCCTCGCGGTTTGCCTGGAGCCACCCGCGCCAATGGATCACAGGTACTCGAGCCGTGCCCCATTTCCCCCCTTGGGACTCCCTAGCCTTCCCACAGAAGAATGCAGCTGCTGTTTCATCTTTAGACTGTTGCCTTTCATCCCCCTCCTCTCTTTCCCTTTTGTATTTGGGCTGATCTGTAGTGCTTGCTAAGACTTCTGAGTGGAGCTCTGATAATGAGCTGGAAATCACACACGGCTCATCTGAGGGAGGAGGGTGCGAGGGAGCTGAAATAGGCCGGGACACCCCCAAGTCCTGTTCCACAGCGCAGCGTCCTCACGGCCTCAGCTGCTGCTCTGGGCTTTGGTTTCCGCAGGATGCCAGCAAGCCGCACTTCTCCCCTCTGGGTTTGGTCCCCGGTTTTCGAGGGATAAGTCCTGCCCAGGCTGGCTGGTCTGCTGACCATGCCAGCCATGTGCTCTAGTGCTGGTGAGCACACGCATTGACAGATCTGCGCTTCTCCAGGAGTGGTTTCTGAGGTTTGAAGCAATGCTACTGGGTTATTTTCCATAACTGATGGAGAAGAGTTGTATATACAACATTTGCCAGCTGTTTGTTGAAACAAATCTAGTTGCTTGTCTTTCCACCTTGCTCTGTGATGCAACAACCGAGGTGAGCTGTTTGCATCTAATTAATGTCGGCTGGCTTATAAATACTATTTTGTGTACCTTCTGTAGGTTGCAAAAGTAAAAAAGATCCAGGAAAAGGTCAAGATGTGCCCTTGTATACATACAGTTTTAAACCCCTTGTGCTTCCCATATTGTATAATTGTATAAACATGTATTCAGTTAAACTCTTCTGAAAAGCAATTAGCTCCAGAGTGAACTCATTTTTACAGCCTTCCTTTTGTTTGGGTGGGTTTTGTTTTTTCTTAGGCTGGCGGGGTGGTGGCAGTAGGACAAAAAGAGGTGAGGAAGGCTCGCAAGCTTTTCCTTGTTGTGGCAGGGTGGGATTTGCAGGAAAATGAAATGCATGTCTGTTACCACTTCTGAAAGGCTGCAGGGAGATGAACTCTCTCAATTCTCGCTCTCTAAGGGAAGCAGCAAAGGAATGGGGGTGATCAGTAACTCCCAAGAGAAAGCAGGGCTGGCTGTCTTCATTAAGATGACAATGATTCTGCTTTGAGCCTTTGCTCCACTTTGAGAAGGAAAATGAATCCATTATTAAGCTGCATTTGCCACCGATTTAAAGTTTCTACCTGGAGCGAAGTAATTTTTTGAGAAATTGTAGGAGGTTACCATCATGCTTGCATCAACCTTCTGTGTTTGGGACTGGGGGCATGTTTGAGGGAGCATCTTTCTGCCTCCAAAGCTGAATGTCACTCTGCTGCTCTGCTCTCAGAGGCTGCCCCGTTGGGTTTGTGAAGAAGCAGTGCTGTGGAGATTTGTGGGTTACGTGGTCCATGTGATGTGACAATGTCTTTGGTGAATTTCAGCGAGTTCTCACTGTAAGGAATATTTCTCTGTGCTCACTGCCCTTGGTCTGATCAGTACTGCCAGAACAATGCTGTTGGTTCAGTGGCTCCTTGAGCAGCAGGAGGCCGAGTGTTTGATTGTGTTCACCCCCTAAGTAACAGGACTTGGTCTTAGTGCCACTTGTTGGCTGATGGCAAAGTTGGCCACTCTTGTAAGGAAAGTTGGATCAGCTTTGTTGTGATCAGTGACACAGAGCAGGGGATATTCTTTACTGGCAGTAAAGCCCCTCAGTGGTAACATGGAATTACCTGATTTCTGCAGAATGTCCACTCTCAAAAGATGATAACCTGGTAGTTACAAATGCAGGGCTATTATAAAATAGTGTATTTCCAAAGGAGAACTTTGCCATGCAAGAATACATTAAACTGTGTGTGTGAGAGATGACAGAGTAAAAGCAGAAAACTGGGAAAAGTGCATTTTAGAAAAATGATGTCATTTATACTGCATATATTATAAACACTGCTAGTCTGAACAGAACTGAAAACACTTTTTCCTTGCTGTTGTAGAACAAGAACAGAGATAAAACAAAAATGAACTCTCAAAAGGTGCAGATAAATCAGTGTGGTAAGATATCTCATATAATTTGTCATTATAATCTTCATCAATTTTACAAAGTTTTAGCAGACTTTAGTGATAGGCCTGTTGTGGGGTGGTGAGCAGTTGGGAAAACGTGCTTTTTCCTAGTTGCCAAATTTTGGATACTGTATTGGATATGCAAAGAGTAAATCCAATGCCAAACCTACACACAGAGTAAAACACACCGCCAGAAAGTAACTTTCTTTTTTAAATTTGCTAATATTTATCCACATTTTTATTGTATTTTAACTTCTTTAAGAACCCTCAAACCTTGTAAGGGTTTACAGTAAACAATACCTTCTGTCACTGTTAGAAATAATTATCAAGGCTTTTAATGATAGCCCAAAGACTAAGAAGCAGATTTCCCAAGTCTGTTTACCCACCTAGGGTTGTATGTAGGTGCCCAGAGAATATTTTGTGTTGTGTCTCCAAGCACCTGACTGAGGGCTCTGCTGCTGTGCTGCATGGTTTCTGTCTCCTGTAACTCAGTACCACGGAGCAGCCTTGTGCTCTTGGGCTCTTTCCTTACTACTCCATAGATTTTCAACTGCACTCTGAATTTTATTGCACTCTGAACACTTTAATGGCTCTGTATTATTTACACTTAATGCACCTTGCCGTTGTGAATTTAATAGTTAGTAGTTTACATCAGACTTGCTAAGAATTACTAGTAATTGAAGGCCAGAAATATTACAAGGAGGCTGTTACTCTGCAAAGGAAATCATGCTCAAATAACAAACTATGGACAGAAAGATTTCTAGGTTTGTTGTTTGTGGCTGAATAGAAGTGATGTGGCTCCATTTTGGCTCACTTTTCCCCCTTTTTTAAAATGCATGTACATACTACATTTTGGACAGGTTTATTGTAATACTGACTAGATTAATACCTAGAAAATATAACAATTTTAATGAAGCTTTTTGTGTTTGCTCCTAGATATGAAAACAGATCTGAACTTACTGCTTGAATGCCTTAAATATCAGATGGACTGCCCTCTGTCTCAGAAGGAGGCTTTGATCACCATCTATTCCATTTGCCAACAAAACAGTAAGAAAGGCTTTTCCTTAGAACCAATGCAGTCATTTATGATCACCATATATGCCAAGAACTGGTGGGCACTGTAAAAATGTCTAAAGGACATAAGGCTTGAGATATTGGAAAATCTTAGAAGCCTTTCATTTTGCAGAGAAACAAAAGCAAAAGTTTCTGTTCTTTTTTCCTCTTGTAGGTGAAGCGAGCGAATACTTTCGAGAAATTGGTGGTTTGATGTTTATAAATGACCTTGCCAAGTCGAGTGCTCATTGCATTGTAAAGGAAGCAGCTTTATTTACATTGGGGATTATTATAGAGAGTAATGGTAATAAAATAATACTGTTTGTATTTCTGAGTGCACTATGGCCCCCTGTCATTACTTGTGCTCCTGCTTTGTCTCCATTTCCTTTTGGTCTCACAAAATGAGACTACAAGCTTGTCAGCTGGAGCAGGGGCAGTGAGGGCGCCCCAGTTGCCCTGTCCATGCCTGGATTTGATCAGTGCCTTGCTCACTTGTGCACACAGGGTGTCTTTGAGTTCCCAGACACCTGCACTCCCCTCTCCCTCAGCAGCAAGTGTTCAGTGACTCCTGGGTTGTTCCAAAGCTTCCCAGGGTCCTGCTTGGTGTAGAACTCACTGCAGGGGGAAACCCTCAGGCACGTCATAGTCCTGCCCTGTCTCTGCTCCCCACATACTGGCCACAACTGAGACTTAATAATTTCGGATGATGAGTGGCTTACTTTAGGACTTAATGGTTTTCGCTTTCTGTTTTCAGTGTATTGTCAACAGACTTTGTGTACTTCTGCATTGTTTGAAGACCTCATTTTATTTTTAATTAAAAAGGATTCTGGTGTGAACCTGAAAAGAATGTCTGTTTATGTCATCTTAGTACTGGTGTCAAATAATAGTAAGTTGGGTTTTTTTCTCTGTGTTACAACAACACTCCTTTTCTACTTGCCAATCTGCAGTCCAAAATCTAGAACAGTCAATAAGCAATGTTTTGGTGAAGTTAATTTATAAAGATGAATGTTTGCATGTATCTGAACCTGAATTGTCAAAGTAGGTCATTGTTCACTGGGATTTTCTTAAACAGCAGAACGTGGTTTAGTTCTAAAAATATAGTTTGCAAATGCAAACCCATAGTTTCTGAGAGTGTCTAGAGAGACATAGAAAGGTTATTTACCAATATGTTGATATGATTTTGTTTCCTTCTCGGGAGGATATGTGCTTAGGAAAGGGAATGTACGTATGTAAATTAAACTTGCTGTTAAGATTTTGTCTGCAATTGCATTTGTCTCTGGAGCCTTGTGTGTGTTCTCTTTTAGAAAATGGGCAAACCTGTGTCAGAGACACGGGCTGCATCAGCCTGCTGCTGCAGTTGTTCAGGTAAACAGGGTTGCAGTTCAAACAGACGAATAATGGACTGGTTAGCAGCTATGTTTCCTTGACTATTTGGGACTTGTTTGCATTGTCTGTAACAGAACAACTCTCTCCACGTCTGAGAAGAATCTGTCAGATGAAAACTCTGATCCCTGCTATCAGCTCTGGTGCTCAGTGTGCAGCACTCTCTGTGCCTGTGTCAACAACCCCCAGAACGGTACGTGTTGCTCCGAAAATTGTGGAAGAAGTTCAAAGATATTCTCCAAATCGATAACACTTTGGTTTCATTTTTACTGTTCAGCTGAAGTTGATTTCATTGCGTTTTGATTTGGGGTAATTTGTTTTTACTTTTGCAGAAGATAATCAGAACATTTGCTGTTCGGTTTTTCCCTATGCCAAAGAGTGGCTCGAGAGTTGCACAGAGCCTGAGATAGTTCGTCCCATTTGTTCATTTCTTGGTCTCACAGTTGCAAATAACTGTAAGTGCAGCTCAAGCTTTGCACAGTTTTGCATTTGATAAAAGGAAGTTTAATTAGAGAGCTAAATGGTTTTTTCTTTCTTGTCAATTTCTCTCTATCTCAAAGAAAGTCATTTGCTGTTCTTCCGACTTTGACCACTGTATTCCACATCTTTACTTACACTACGCTGTGCTCAAGTCCACAGATAGCCACAATCTGGTTTCATTTCCTAGGGTCAGTAAAACTGTCTGGAGCTGTTCTGATTAAAAGTGTGTCTAAATTAAAGTCCTTATTACATGACTGAAAACAATGACTTAGGTAGAACTCGGGCATGATGTCTGCCATTTGTGTGCACATATTAGGGTCATGTTTTCCTGTAGCTATTTTATATGCAGTTACTGCATTTCTTGAGATTAATGCATATCCAGCTTCTGTTGTATAAGAAATGTTATTACTAACTCATGCACAGAAAAACTCTAATGGATTTACTTAGTGAAATGCTAAAATAATTTGCAAACTCTGTTGCTTAAATGACATTTTTTCTTTTTTCCACTAAGCATATGTGCAGAAATATTTTGCTTCTATTGGAGGATTGGATACATTAGCCAAAGTTCTCCTTGAGCTTATGCATGATTCTTGTTTGAGTCACTCCAGCATGAAACTTGCCGTGGTAGTAACAAAGACTCTGGATGCCTGTATTGCAAATAACTGTGAGTGGAAAGACATTTTTTATCTATGGTAATTTTAAAATGCAATTTTTAAAGTCTTGTGCTGGTGGAAAAGTTGCAGAAATGAATGCTTAAAGGCAGTTAAGTTATACACATCCCAGTGGATGTTGCAGTGCTTTTTAAAACTCAGAGGTGTAAGTGGGGAGTGACTCAGTTCATCTGAGGTGGATTACTGTCCCATTGTTGCTAAAATAAATACAGTGCAATTTAAACCCAACTGAAAATTAAAAATAAGATGCTACAGCCTGTGCTGGGTAAGTAAAGCTGAGCTCTGGGCCTGGATTTGACCAGTCAGTTTGGATCCTGGAGTTAGGCCTATGCCTGAATAAGAAATTGTGTAGCTTAAGGAAGCTTTAGCAATTCAGAGGTGGTGTTTCTGCACAGCACACTCTGCTCTGGTTTGCTGGCTGGGTACTGCTCTCCTGATGAGGTTTTGTGTTTTCCACAGAAGGTTTGCAGAAACCTGTGATGCTGATGAACCTGTGCTGTGGCCATGGTTGGCGTATCTCCCACTTCTGCCATAAGAGCTTCAAATGGAAGTTCCCAAAAGTTTAAAAGCATCAGCCTGCACTAGTTGTGAGGGTAGTTTCAGATCAGTTGGGTGTGACAGGACTAGGCCTCAGCGTGGATGGACTAGCAGGGCTGTTGCCAGTGCCAGCAAGGGCTTGTCCCCTGCTCTTTTTATGGCAGGTACTCTGTTGTCTTATTCAACTCTCTCTGGCTCCATGCTGGAGCTGATAAAGGACGTGGGATCTCCAAAAGTTGCACAGTGCAAAGCCCTCATTCATCAGCTCTTCGGCCCCATCTCCATGGAGCCCAGGCTGGGAGGACGGGCAGGGCTGGATTTGGGAGCAGCACAGGAGGCATGGGGGAATCTGAACTGTTCAAGGTGGAGCAGGGCAGGGCTGAGCAGGCCCAAGGCTTTGAGGGGTTTGTAGAGTTCCCTCAAAACCAGCATTTTATCCTTGGATAATTCCTATACACTCGTGATCTAGTTTATTTTCCTTCCAATTATTTTAACAAACAGCTGCCATGGGTGTTGTCTTGGCAAAGTATCACACTGTGTCAGAGCTGCTGAAGCTGCTGTCCAATGAGACACTGAGCACAGGAGAAAAAATCAGTATTATTCTAACAATTGGACACTGTACTGAAGTTTGTGGTAAGATTTGCTTTTTTTTTCCTGTCTGTCAGCTTCTCCTAAATTCTCATCCACTGACTCCTCCAGTGGTGTCACTTCATCCAGGCTGGGACACGAGAGTTCTATTAAATAATACAACGTCAGTATTTGGACAAAACGTTTTCTATAATGTTCCATCTTTAAGTTTTAAAGCTTGTTAGCAGGAAGTGTCTTTAGTAGCTTTAAAAAAGTAGACTAAATATGCAAGAATTCAGAGCTGGGCTTAGGTGTCACAGGGAATAATTAATCCAGACCTGAAAGCTACTACAATCCAGACACAGCAAATGAGTTCTCCTGAGCTCTCTTTTTCATGGCCCTTGGCACATACAGCTTCTGTCCACTGCTTACAAGGCCAGTACTATTTGTAAAAGCCATGGAAGTGCATTGGTTTCAAGACCCAGAAGCAGCAGGTAGCCCTGAAACGTTTGTGTCGTGTTCCTCAGGGCTTGTCCAAACATATCTGGTACAAATACAGCACTGCAGTTGGTGTTTTGTGGTAGTGCAAGCAAAGAGAATGGGAAATTCATTTGTACTTCTGGTTTGTCTCATGTATGTTTAGATAAACAAGAAAAAGGCCTTATGTTCAAAAATCCTGGTTGATTTTCATCCTCTGAGTGCCAGTGACATGTTCAATAATTAGCTCAATCGGTCATAAATTTATGTTAACAGACATTTTTTCATGAAGAATTAGTGAAACAAGGCTTAATGGAAAATGTCTTTTGAATAGAAAAATTATTAAACCAACAGAAAAAAGGCTTCTCCTAAAATGTCAACACTGTCAAAATAAAAACGTTAAATTTTTTATTTCTTTTTTTTATTAAGTTTAAAGAAGAAAGAACTATGTTTAGCAAGTTATCAGTTACATGAATACATATGCAAATGAGATCACAATAAAAATTCAGCTAATTACATAATAAATGAGGAGGAACAGATTGGCTAGACCAGGATTAAACTACTAATTTTATTTTGCTAATTATAAACCTTGAGATTTTGATATTTCTTCATCTCAGGCCTCACAGAAATGTCACATATCTGCTCCAAGAGCAGGTAATGGAAGAGAAGAAATACAGGAGTCATTATTCAAATGTTTTAGGCCACAATTAAATGAGCTTGGAACTGCATCGTATAATTTGTCTCAATCATCCTTCAGTTTCCTTACAGAAATCTGAGTTCTGGTCAAATCATCCTGTGGGATGTAAAGCTCTCCTGCTGTCTCTGCAGCAGGCTCGGGTCTGGAATGAAAATCTCTCTACAGAAACTTGCAGAGAGTTGCCAGTATTGGCCCCTAAAATTACTGTAAGGTTAAGGTGTGTGGGGCTGAAACCAAAGCTTTCCTTTACCATGTCCTGTTCTAGAAGAGAACCAGTGTGAGCTGCTTCAGAACAATGGTCTGCCACTTATGATTCAGGTATTGACAGAATCTCAGGACGAGGAACTCATCAAAGCTGCTACTTTTGTGCTGCAGAACTGCAAACAAATGAGTAAGCTTGCTGTTACTGCTTTAAAAATGAGAGTGATTGTTTCCATCTCTGTGTTCTGCTCATTCCCCAAGTGATTTTAACTGCGGCAGCTTTGTAATTCTGTGTACAAAAGATGTTTGTTTTCTGCACAGAAAGTTGCTTATTTGTCATCAAGAACTGACTTAGGCAGAAAAAAGAGAAGTAAAAATTCCAACAGTTGTTGCAAAAATACATTTGTGAAACCTCTGCATGTAGGGCCAGTTCTTAAAGCTTTCCCATCTATAAATTGTGTGGAAAATACAAACATTGTCATTTAACACCCAGTGGATAGTCTCTTCCTGGGAATGTACCACTAGAGGGAGAGAATAAACCAGGAGATAATCAAGCCCCAAAGCACTGTGTCTACATTAATTTCTAATATTAAGAAATATTGATCTTTCTTTTCTAAAATAGGATGTATTTTTATGTCCCCCGTCTCAGTTTTTTTATTACTTATCTGTACAATCCTTCCCATGAAACAGAGAGACCTTGTCCTCTAATCTCTAGGGTGTGGAGGGTGTGCAATTGCTAGTTAGGAAAAAATAAACCTGTATCTACATTTCTGTGCTGCAAGCACAACTGAGAGGTTTGTGTGAGATTGAGGGTGTGTGTGGGAGAATGGATTGTAAGAGAATAGAGATAGTGCTGCAGGCAGTCTCACCCCTGCTGAGGTGCAGCTGTGTCAAACAGGTGACCGTCCTTAAGGGAAAAAGGAGCAGGAATGCTGAAGTGCACTGACCAATGCCAAGGGGGTAGAAGGGCACACAGGTGTTATGCATAAGGCAAAAGGGTATAAAAGGCTGTACTGGGGAATAATAAAGTGCTGGTGTTTGAAGACATTTAGGGTGTCAGTCTTGGGTCCTCTGTCAGGAGTATGGGGCTTTATAGGGTCCATTAATATGGAATTGGGTTTTTTTAAAAAAGCAGTGTCTCATACTGGTGAAGAACCCAGAGTTAATTCAATGAAAAAGCTTTTTTTTCCCCACAGCATCATTGTGAAAACAGTTTATAGGAACTATAATTGCAAGTTCACCTCTTGTAACTGCAGTGTATATTTCAAGTGTGTTAACATTTATGTATAAATTTAAGTTTTATAAAAAATGTTATTTATTTTGCAGTAAATTATTGGGGCTGTCCCTCAGTGTACTAAATATATATATAGGTGTCTTTATCACCATATTTTAAGCATTCATAAATACTTAAAGAAAGACTCTTCAGAAAGCACCGAAATCAGTAGTTGAAGCAACAATCTCCTTTGAAAATCAGTGCAGTTTCCTTTAACTGAGGGTTTTAGTGTGCTTTTCTTGCCTGTGTAATTTGCTGCAAATTGCCATTTAAGTATTTTCCTTTTCCTTTCCTTTCCTTCAGAATGCTTTAGTAGCAGAGGTAGGTAATGACTGAAGGAGGTGTGGAATGACACAGATTTTTTTTTCTCCCTTCTTTTCAAAATAATACATATTACATATAATAATTAAGTATGTTACTGTGCTGCCAGGTTGGTATGCTCTAATTTTGTCCACTGACAGTCTGGATTTCCTTTCAAACTTGAAGGATAATTTTTTTTTTATCTGTTTCAGGACATTATTGAGACTGGTAGAACAATGAAAGCTCTGCTTTCAAAAATAAAAGACAAGAAACCAAGGATGATAAAAGATGTAAGGATAAAGCCCCTAACTAACATATTCAAATCATTTGGGTGAATAGTCAATGCATGCTGACAGGTGCTTGTTTTGCCTGAAGTTTGGAGTAGGAGGAAGCAAATGCAGAAGTAATCCTTATCCAGCTGCTGAAAAATTAAGTGTTAAACTGGGAAATTTACCTGTGCACTACCATCTTCACTGCTCAAATTAATAAAAAAAGGTTTTATGGCTCTTTCCATGTAGTCCATAAAGTCTGATGCATTCCCTGTTTCTTACTTTATGTTTGAAGGAAATTCCTCTCTTTCCATAGGTTTTCTAACACCACCTCAGTTGCCTCAATACTAGAATGACAACACTGAAGATTTCTTAATACCCTCAACCGTAGAGGTTTCCAGAATCTAAGAGTCTGTCAGCACTGGGAAGATGACTTCAAGTAGCATTCTAGATCTGCTTTTAGTAGATCTCGAAAGAAATTTTATGGAATATCCCTGTGTCTGTCAAGTAGCCACAAGGCTTTATAAATACAGTTGCTTTAAGCATCAATTATTCAGACAGTCCTTCTAGTGACTGTCCAGGCGGTTCTCAGTTTCTTCTGAAGTGCACAGGCAAAGCAAGAATAGATGTAATTTTGCAGAAGAAATTGTCCTTTTCTCCCTCCCTCCCTACTCAAATCATTACCAGCCACTTGGACATGCTTCCCCCTCTGTGCTATTCTAGTGTCCATTGCTGCATGGAAGGGCAAAGATCTGAGACCCATGATTGAAGGGAACTGAATACAAAGTTGAGCCACTCGGACAGAAAGATCAGAGCCTTTGCTTCTCCCTCCACTACAAGGCTGAACACTACTTCTTTCTGTGCAATAATCTCACTGGTTTAAAAATTTAAGTGCATGATTTTAGATGCTTATGGGGAGGTGTGGCAGAATGGGAGTCTAGAGCTTCGAGCAAGGCATTTTAAAAACCAACCTTCTCTGCTCTGCCTTACAGCCTGCTCCTTCAAGGGACATGTCAGAGTCCGGGTAACAGACCAGACTGTAAGTATTGTGTTTTTCTCGGGGTTTTTTTTTCCTATATTTTTCCAAAACAGTCCTGCAGTTTCACTTCAGGCAGCACATTTGACAACTGGCACTAAGTTTCATGAAGGCCAAGAGAAATGGGGAGAAACTACATAAAAAGCTAATGACCAGCTATGCTATCCTGAGACCTCATGACCACCTTGTTCTTTTCCCCTGGTTGGCCTGAGTGCAGGTTTAGCTATTCGATATACAAATTTAACTATTTAGATAGCAAAAACAGATCAAACCTTAACTGTGTTTTGCTTTGCTTTGACCCTAGAGGGCATTTGTTTTGACTGCACATTATTAAACTTGCCTTGTTTCCAAACTGAAGAGTCCTACTGAATCACACTAATGACTACTTCAGAGGTTTAAATTGAGTTGGTAATGCAATACAGGTGCATAAAAAATGTTTGTGCTTCACCTTTTCATAATTCTACTCCACAAGTCTCATGGCTCAGCCATGCTGCAGGACATTCTAAACCCCTAGGATTGGTGAGCAGCATACAATCTGCAGCCCTATCTGAAAATAAAATAACTTGTAATTTGACTTTAATTGGATATTTGTCTGTCTTAGCTCAATCCTATGTTGCTCTTCTGTCACCAGGTCTTTAAAGCAGCCGTGCAGGCACTCTGTGTGAAGGTTTTCCACACACCTATGGATAACATGGCTGTAAGATCTCTCTTCCCTTTTTCCATTACAGCTTCCTTAGGCTGCACAGAGACTTAGAAACATCATAAATTAATAGGGTTGGTCTTTTTTCCCTCCTTTGTTTTCAAAAGTACTTACTTAATTCTGGTTAACTCGGAAAGTTTTTCATTTCTAAGTCTTTCTGCTAAGACAAACCAGTTCTGCTGAAGACACAATCAATCTGTGCTATTGCTCAGTAGCATGAAGGTGTATGCAGTAATTTAACAAACCTAAGTTCTTTAGAATATATAAACCTATATATTACAGATAAACTTGGAAAAAATATTAAAATCTCGAGTTTACTGCAAAGAAACTTGCAACAGTTATAGTTCTAGTGGTTTTTTATTACAATGCTGGGAATATAACTGAAAATCAGTCTTGCATTTCATTTGAAGATAGAGGTTGATAAATATTGTAGGTTGGTTTTTTTTTCCTTTTAGCACATCTGTGTTCTGAAAGAGAATGCCAAAGAGAAATACAGGATGGGATAATGTCAGTCTTCCGGAGCACTAATTCCTGGCTGCTGATTAGGTGATAAACCGTGACACCAGGAAATTACTTCTGCTCGTTGTGTGTCCCTAAGAACCAGAAGCTACATGTACTGCCCAGGACCTGCAGCTCGCCGATTCCCACTTGTGCTATGCGCTGAACACCAACTGTTGAGACCCTGGGTTTTTCCAGTGGTGAAGGAGCAGCCCGGAGCTGGGGGCAAGGGTCTGGCGACATGGAGCGCTGCCACCGTGCACGTCACATTCCGGGCCCCGGAGCGGATTCCAGGGCTGGAACGAGCGGGGCCCGAGGCCCGCCCGGCGTCCCCGGCCCCGACAATCGGTGCCGCGGTTGCCGGGGAACCGCGGGCGCGGCCACCGCGGCTGTGACGGCGCTGCCGCCTCAGTTGCCGCAGAGCGCGCTCCGGGATGCATGTTCGCAGCCTGGGGCTCGTGAAACGGCTTCATTCAGCGATTCGCCAAGGGATTTGTTCACAGAGATTGTCTCTGCGAGCGGGTCCTGAACGCGCAGAGCATTGGTCTCTGCGAGGGTGTACTGAATTTCGTTTGAAGGTAAAGAGTGAGTGAAGTTGTACTTTTTGGTTTTGTCACATCTGTGCTCTGAAGGAGAATTCCAAAGGGAAATACAGGATGTGATAATGCCACTCTTCTGGCGCAGCAGTTCAGTGGCATGTACAGATGAGTGGATGCACTATATGGTTGACTGATTGTGTTGTTTTTTTTTTTTTTTCCCACTGAAGAAATGCAGAATTTCCTATATATACTAGTCTATACCTTTTTTCCTGTAGCGATTTCTTAAACTGCTTAAAGGTGAATGAGTTCTGTTCAAGTTTCAGTGGGTTGGTATGATCTGGTTATTAAAATTATTAGGGAGATGCCCCTGAATTAAGGTGCAAACGAGACCATATGCCAAAATTAGTTGTCTGGATTTTATGTAACAGTAAATGTGAGGAAGAGAGAGAGAGAAATAGAGAAGGGGGTTGGGGAGGGGGAGAGAAATAGAGAGTGATGGATTAAGTAGAAAGTAGAAATTATCACCATTGCATGGATCTCACTGGTATAACATGACATCCTCTTCTGGTCTTCTCTGTGGTGAGGTCTTGCAAAGCATAAGACTCCAATGGATTCATGCAGGTTTGGGCAAGGTGGGACTGCCCAGGTACCTCCCTGGGGCGGGGCAAGTTGGACTCTGTCTCTTGCTACTTTCAAATAATGTAAAATTTTTAGCACCAGTATATCCTTTGAGTCTGCCATGAATTGGGTTGTGGTTTTTCAGATCTGGTGCGTTACTTTGCATGCCATGCAGTCATCTGGTGCAAGGTCCAGGAATGTTTCTGGGGGCACTTTGGAGGTCTTTGATGGGTTGTGACACCCCCTCAGCTGCCCCTCATGGGAATGTCCCCTGGATGTGGCCTCTGGGGCTGGGGGGTTTTAGAGCTGAGGCAGTTTGTCTGAGGGAGGATGGGTGTCCACTGCCCCTTACCAGAGGTTGCACCACACCCCAAAATTTCCTCCTTCCCCCTCTGTTGATGGGAGGTTTGTGTGCAAACCTGGCCTCAGCAGACGAGTCTGTGGCTGTGACTTCCCCAGCCTGAAGGCAGACAGAGCTGATTTTCAGGACAGCTGCAGGGTTTGGCTTTGTTGTGGATACATTTTTCTCCCTTAGCCTTGTTTACTTCTCCCCAGACCTGAGATAACAGGACAATAGTGTCACCTTGATCTTGCCTCAAGTTCCCTTAGGTGGCTTAACTCACAGTGCCAAGTTCCAGTCAGGAGGCATTTTCAGGGAGGGGTGGGCTTCAGTGGTCGCAGCTTCTTTATTCATTTTTGTCAGAATGGGCAAAAAGTCTTTCCTAACAATATTTAAGCCATTAGCCATAACATTCCAGTCTCTCACAAGTCCTGTGAGAAGCAGCTGAGAGAGCAGGGGTGCTTTAGCCTAAAGAAGAGGACGTCCACTATAGCTATTTTTAAGTAATGTTTAAGTTACAGCTTTGCCTGTTCAAACTATTTTAATGTTCAGCCTTTTAGCTCCAGGTTTCAGTGTGATGCATCTTTGAATTGCACAACATAGCCCTATAGTTCAAATAAAGTCCAGTTAGAGGCCTAAAAATACTAGCTACTTATGCCAAACAAGCACTCAACTACTTTCAAAAAATATAAAAGTTTTAGCACCAGTATATGCCTTGAATCTGGCATGAATTGGGCTCTGGATTTTCAGAGTTCCATTGTTGCTCCTTCCAGTTTTGTTGAGGCATTGTTGCTCATCTGTGACATCATCCCTTCAAAATGGCTTCTGGACTGCCAAAGAAGACACCAATGCCTCGTCTTTTGTCCCGGGAAATGCTGAAATCTTTTACTGTAAGTACCCACTGGAAACTCCTGCTGTCCCTGCTCTCCCTGCCCCTGGTGTCCAGCAGTGCTGTGAAGCTGCAGAGCCCCTGCCCAGCCCTTTGTGCCGTGCTCCTGTTGCTGGGGGCTGTCCTGGTGCAGTAGGGAGCACTGTGGGATGCTTCAGTTGTGTCTTGCCTGGCTGTGCCAGCGGAGCCAAGTGAAACCAATGTACAGCTGAAGCCCTGAGCACGTGTTCTGTCCCTTTCCCTTGGCCACAGGAATTCCTTCTGTCAGGCTGGGCACTCACCTGTGCTGCTCTGACCAACCTGCCCTTGGGCACCTGGGCATGTGGGGGGGAAGCTCAAACTCTGCCCAAAGCCTTGAGAGCCACGGCTGGTCCCAGCTGGAAGAGCTTCCGAAGCAGCTGTTCTCTCCCAGCTCCTGTGTGGGCACAGATGCAGCCCTGCAGGCAGCACTGGAGCCAGGGCCACAAAGGTCCCTTGCTGTCTGCAGCTCACTTGACTGAAGATGCCCCACTGCTGAGGCTCTGCCAAGGAGATGCCTCTGTTTTCTTCTGTGGAGGGCTCTGTGAGCCCAGACAGAGAAAACAATTAACACAGGGAACTAAAACTTGGACACATTCCTGTGCACCTCACTCTTGGTACAACTTTGTTTTCTTGCATCTCTTGGACTCAGCCAGCAGCGATATCTCCTTGCTGTGAGTTCTGAGTGTTGTGCAGGGATGGGGTTCAGGCAGTTCTGAGAGCTCCTCCCCATTCTCTGGAAAGGTCACTGCCTCAATCCAATGAAATGTAAGAGGAAACAAATGCCCAAAGAGCAGAAATCCCCAACCATGTCCCATCCAATCACGGAGAAGCTCATGGGACACAGCCATGTGGCTGGAGTATGTGCATTCCACTCTGTCTTATTAATTGACTGATGCTAATATTTCAGCAGGAGACTTCCAGGGCTTCCAGGACTGTGCTAGTGGCTGTGATCACAAGTTATTCACCAGTGCCACTTGTTCAAGGACAAGCACATCTCTGGGGCTCTAGCTGGTTTACTTTTGCCTTTCAGCTGCTTCCCTCTAAGTTCTTGAGGGAGAAGTTTCTCAGCACGAAGAAGGAGGCCAGCACTGGGGCGCGTTTTCTGCCCAGAATTGGCCCATTTCGAGACAGGAGTGAGACTCGTCGAAAGGTAGCCTTTTCCTGCTCTTTTCCTTTCTGTTTAACATGAAGTTTGAAGAGAGTGTGTGCTTGGGACAGGCTTGGCTCCAGCAAAATAGCTCAGTGTGCAGGTGCTGCTGTCATTGCAAACTGCTGGGAGTGGTGGACTGGGAGTCCTGATCTGCACTGAGCAACACAAATAACCTCTGCTGAAGCTGCTGGGCTGTGCTGGAGTGTAGCTGCCATTGCTAACAGGGGGAAGGCTGGGGACACAAAGGCACAACATTGCCCTTGGCCATTCTCCTGCTGAAGGAGCCACCTCTTGCTTTGGTGTGGTCACCATCAAATGCTTGGGGTCACAGGATTCCCTCCAGAGTGGCAGCACTGGCCTTTGAAGGCCGAGGGCCTGCAGGAATTACTTCAGATTTAACAAAATGAATTAATTGCATTAATACTTTGAGTTGGAACAATGTGTTGGGACCCTGATGGGGTGTTAGATTTTGCAGGCTGCCAGATGTAGAGGGGACTGGCCCTGGGCAGAGGGGAATGGATGTGCTCTATCTGGATCAGTGCCTACTCAGAGGTGTGTTTAAGCTGCTTTTCTGGCAGGACTGGCTCAGTAGAAGGCACAGTCCAAACGGGTAGGTGACCAAGGTGGGCTGTTGAGCAGGAAATTGGCAGCAAGAGACATGTAACACACTGGTTAAGGATTGTCCTGGAGAGGGGCCTTCGGAACACCTCAGGGAAGGGTGCAACCAAGGGACAGTGTGCTGCAGCCACTCCCTTCAGCAGAATGTGTCTGCTGTGAAGTCACAGAGGAGACCTGCTTGCGTCTCTGCACTGACAGCAGTGTGGCTGGAGAAGGCAGACAAAGCAGGGGAGAGTTTTCTCCAAGCAATGTCTCTGCTCCAGAAGCATTTGCTGTTGTTGCCGCATCATTCCAGATGTGCCGCTAAAATGGTACTAAATAAGATAGAAATAATTACAAGAAAGCCCCCATTTAAAACACATGGAAAAAGGAGATACCAACTCGACTTTTACCCAAGTTGCTGAGAAAACAACTGAACCTTATCCTCATTCAGCATTCACCTCATTTGTCTTTTTATTTTTGCCTTTCCTTCTGTTTGAAACGCACTAATTTTTAAGTACAATTAAAGGGGACAAAATCACTGAAGCAAAAGAAAATGGTTTATTAGTAACGATTCAGCTGAGCCGGGCGTGTCTCCCTCCCCGAGAGCCAAGCACACACGCAGACCCTCCGAGAAAATGGCAATCTTTGTATCCCCTTTGTACCCGGCTGGGGCGGTCCCTGTGCCCTTTGCCATTGGATGGGCACTCAGGAGCTTCCATTCTCTACTGACCACCAACTTTTCTGTCCCCTCCCCTCTCATCCTACTTCCTTTTGGTCGGGTCTTAATCCCCGTCCCTCTCACTGTGACACCCAACAAACCAACCTGAACAAATCCAAACCACAAACAACACACAGAACCAACAAATTCCATTCTTTTGCTTAATAACCTTTTAGCTTCAGCAAAATATCACCTCATCTCTCACACCTCCTCTGGTACTGTTCTCTTCTTACTGATGTCTAAGTTCTAGAGCAAAAATGGTATTTGCAGTTGTGTGGGCCTTGGTTTCCCTGTCTCAGAGTAAAGGACATCCCAAAATTGTTTCCCATAGAGTCTCCTGTATATTCATGGGTTTTACTTACTCCATGAGTGCTCAGTCAGTACCTCAGAGCTCTGTGACCACATGGGCACAGGGCTGTGCTTAAGCAAAGTGCTGCCTGGCATTCTGGAGGAAGAAACCTGGAGAAATACATGCCAAAAGAGCAGCTTGGCTTGAGCCTGCTCTGTGTGGCCCAGCAGCTCTGGATCAGCTCAGAGCAGGGGTGGGTGAGCCACTGTTTGCCCAGTGTGGGCTGGGCAGATGTGCTCCCCCAGAGTCTGTACTTCGCTGGGGATCAGTGTAAGGGATTGTTCATGAACCTTCCTCCCAGCAGCTGAACCTCTCCCTGCTCTCTCTTGCCTCTCCAGTTGTCGTTAACTGCCCAGAAACAGAGCTCGTTTCAGATTTCCCCACCAGAGATGGTATTTCAGAACATCATCGCTCATGAGGTTTATGAGATGGGGCTGTCTCTCATTAACAAGGACAAGGTAAGTGCTGGGACGTGAGGCTTTAACACTGTGCTGGAAGAGGAGAGTGGTGTAATTCCCATAGTGTACAGCAAAGCAAGTTATCTGCTGCAGCACATGCAGAAGAAAATGTCTCAGCACCTTTGTTCTGCAAGATGGTGGAAATCTTCCTGTGCTGGGAACTGTCCCCTGATTTTGGCCATGTGTTGATGGTATCTATCCCAAAGGAGTTTCCTTCTCTGGAAAGCTCTGCATTGATAGGAGTGTTGAGGACTGTGTAGTTCTTACCTGCTCTCATGGTTTGCCTCAAGTCTATACCATATCCTGTGTCTCCTTGGTTATCTTGGCTCCTGGTAGGAATCTCTGCCTCTCTCAGCCTGTTTGGCTCCCTTTGTGCAGCTCACAGTCAAAGCTCAGGGGCTGAGCCTTCTCCATTTCATGCTGGAATCACTTCTCATTAATGGCATTGGCACTGCAGGAACCGTGTTCTGAAAGAGCCCTGCAATCAGACAGATGGAGCAGGGGCAGTGAGAGGCCTTTAGGTGCCACTCCAGGCTCCTGCTCAGCTTCATCCAGCTCTGCTCAGCTTTTCCAAAAGCAACACGGTGCTCTGCTTTCCCTTTGGAGAACCACAGCACATCCAAAGCCATGTGCTCCTGGAGGTTTTCACCTTCACATGAAGTAATTGTGATTGTTTTGCAGTTTCCCAAGAGAGCTGAGAGGGGAAAAGTTGAAAAAGGTCAGCAGTTGTGTTCCAGTATAAAGAGGACAACTGAGACCATTTGAATTTCAGTCAGGGAAACATTTTCTCAAATGAGGCTTGTGCCAAGAGTGGGCTGGTGGGAAGGGACAGGAGGGAGTCCAAATCATCTGGTTTAGACTTCTGGAGAGCATTTAAATGCTCAGGGGTTGATGATATCAGTGTGCTAGAAAATGCATGTGTGCTGTGTCTGTGAAGCCCAGAGGGCAGAACCTGGCCTGCTGGCTGCAGCAGGAATGCCCAGCAGCCCAGCTTGCCTGCACAGGCAGCAAGAAGCCTTGGAGAGCCAAGGTTGGCTTTGCATACTGGACCCACACTGTCACTCAGTGCTGGGCATGTTTCTCCAGGCAGAAAATGCCTTTGAAGCCCATAGTCCATAGGCACAGCCTGTCTGTGTTTCTGTCACTTTTGGCAAGCTGATTGCTCTCATGGTTTTATGATTCCTCCTTGCTGCTTTATTGCCCATTTAAATTCTCTTTGTCATCTCCTTGTTTTAGGGATTGTCTTGCTGTGTTCCTTCCTTCTTTTGCTTTTCAGGTTTGCTTTTATTCCCAGTAAGGCCACAGTGTTTGGTCTCCTCTCTTGCTGGTCTCTCTGCATGACTATCGCCAGAACATCCCTACCCAGACCTGATCTGCTAGAAGGGAATTTCTTCCTTCCCCCAGGATAATGTGCTGGTTTGCTTTCAGGTAGCACATTCCCCCTCTGGAACATGACAACTTCATGGCTGTGTGCAGGTAGAAGCCCCCAGGTTTTTTGGCCTTGTTAAATATGCAGATGACTTGGTTCAGGTGCTCTGTCTCCAATCTGCTGGTGCTGACCTGCTCGGCCCTTCCTTCCCACCAGGCATTGCCCTCCTGCCCCTGGCCACAGTGCTGGAGCCAGACAGGAGGGATTCAAGTTCAGCCTTGTGAATGATGTGCCTGTGCCTGCACAGCTGAAAGTGCTTTGGGAAAGGGGCCATGGAGGGAAGACTCCAGGGCACGGACAGGTCTCCTCTCCTCCTGTTTCCACAAGTGGCAAAATCATCATTTGGTGTCTTTGCTGCAGTTTCCGCAGGTGGTGAAGGTCTCCATGGAGAGCTCACCTTGCTTCCAGCTCATGAGCTCCAACGATGCGTACCGTGTCGTGCTGCCGGGTGCCTCTGTCCCTGTGCGCGTCCGCTTCACCCCCGACGAGAGCAAGGTGAGACTGCAGGACCCAAAGCACAGAATTATCTCCAGAGCCGTTGTTTTCCCTCCACTCTGGCTCCAGCCCATTGCATCCTGTGAGCTTGGCTCCAGGCCGTGGGCAGGCAGCCTGCAGCCAGTCACACCTTGGCACGTGCTGGCAGGCACTGCAGCCAGGCCTGACAGGCTCTGCTTCCCTCCCTGCACATCCCTGAGCATTGCCAAGGGAAGATGCACGGGGAACAGGATGAAAATGACAGAGTAGTGTTGACAGATGTTCGGCCATCTCTAGGTACAGTGGAAGGGGTTTCATTATTATGGAAAACACCAGAGGAACAGAGGTCCGAGTGCTTTCCTCCTTCCTGACTGGAAACAGCTTCCCTGCCTGCCCTGGGCTGGAGCAAAGACGGTGCTTTTTCACCCCTCTGTTCTGCAGCCTCGCAGCTGTGCTGTCCCAGAGCACAAGTGAGCATGGCACAGCTGCAGGGCCAGGGCAGAGGATGTGCTGTGCCCGTGAGCCCGGCCTGGCATAGGCACACTGGGCTCTGGGTGCCCTTGGTCAGCAGGAGGTTGCTGAGCTGCAGGGGACTTGGACACCTGCCTGAAGGAGCTGGTGCAGGGCAGGTACAAGCTGCAGGCAGAGCTGTGAGCCCAGGGCCCGTGGCAGTGACACTGCTGGGGCTCTGTCTTCATGCCTGTCCCTGTGCTTGCTCTGTCAGCTGGCACCCATTCCATGCCAAAGGTGCTTTTGTGGGAGCTTTGAACAGCAGTGCTGAGGCCCTGGCAAGTCTGAACTCAGTGCTGGGATCTGGAGGCTTGTTCATACGGAAGGGTTTAGGACATGGCATGGAAGGGAGGAAGCCTTGCAGGGAAACAAAGAGAGGCTCTTTCCAACAGCATTCTGCTACCTCTTAGCAATGTTCTCCTGACTTGGTTGGACAGGCCAAGTTAGAGGGGAGTTCTGAGCCAACTGATGTTTCTGCACCAGGCCAGAGGTGCAGGATCTCTTTGGGTGCAGCTGTTTTCTCATCTTCCTTTTGCTGCTTAGAGTCAGTTGAACACTTTGTCCTATTCTCAGACAGTGGGAATATAGAAACCTAAAGAGCAATGTCCTGTGTTCCCTAGCTCCATGTTCCTTAGAAGGGACTTAGGAACTATTTAACATCATTAAAATTTAGAGTAAAAATTATGGTGGCCTCGGGTATGGGTATGACCCAAGTGACACAGGAGCTTAATGCCACAGAGACAGGCTTTGCAAAGTGCACTGGTGTCTTTAAAATGTGACATATTAGTAGAACTTAGTGTTCATTTTAGGGTGGGATTGGTAAATTGATGCCCTTGAATGGTTATAGGAAATGACTTTTCTTCTGCCATGGGGATGGCACTAAATGTCCTGTGCTGAGCCAGTTTCTTTTCCTGCAGGATTATTCCCATGAGCTCGTCTGCCTCACTGCAAGGGAAAGGATCGTTGTGCCAATTCGGGCCATTGGTGCCCGAGCTGTCCTGGACCTCCCTGCCCAGCTGGACTTCTCCAAGTGTCCAGTCAAGCACAGCACCGAGAAGACTCTGCTGATCCGCAATGTCGGTAACCTGGAAGCTCGTTACCAGCTGAGCACCCAGAGGTGAGGCAGCTCATCTGTCCCTGTGCAAAACACCTTTGGGGAGAGCAGAGCTGGGAAAGAGCAGCAAAAGGAGCCAGAGCATTGCAGCTGCTGCCCTGCAGCCTGGCTGGAAGTGAGCAGCATGGATGGTATCTGTTCTTGCTTTCAGTGGCCTTGGAGCTTTCTCTGTCCCAGATTTCCTGGAGGCTGCTGGAACATGTTGGTAGCCGGCTTGCACCCTCCTGAGCACAAGCAGCTTCTGAAATGCTTCCTCAGCACTGTCAGCCAAACAGAGCCATTCTCTGGGAGGACACAAGCACGTGGCTTTCCAGTGGTCCTCTCATGAGGTGCCCAACATGAGCTGTGCTGCAGGCAGCCAGTGCAGTTCCTGTTACTAAAGCTGATCTGATTACCCTTGTCAGCTGAGGGCGTCAGTCACCTCTTCTGTTCCATGGTGAACCTTTGATAGACAGTTTAAAATTTCAAACAGATGATTTAAATCTCTGAATAAGGTTGTGCCCCTTTCATTGAGATTTCTTTTTAAATACTCTGAAGTTCCTGTGTTTCTGCTGTTTTTTCTTTTTGTTTTGTGGTAGATGTTTGCTGAAAGATCATGCATTCTTCATTGGGAACTTTGATGAAGGTCAAGCTCCTCTAATGCCTCTCAATATACCACATGCCCATAGGTACACGCACAGGTCTATAGGAAATAGGAGACATTTAGTGAATACGTGAAAAGCAATTGGGCTGATTTAGAAGATAAAAGTATAGAATAACTTTTGCTGGAGGGGACCTCTGGAAATCATCTGAGCAAACACACTGCTCAAAGCAAGACCAGTGTCTGGGGATTGCAAAGTGCCATTGGGAGATCTGGACCTGTCTTTAGATGCCATACAAGGAAACAAACATACCAATGGACCTAGTTAAAAAGCAGAAGAAAACAAACTATTAAAACCTCCTCCATGCCTTATCCTTTCTGCCTGTCAGGTGCAGTAGTGATTCATTGAGAGGATGGATCTAAGAGGATGAGAACTATCTTAAGGAACAGCTCACAATTAACAGATAAAAGGCCAAAATTTAGTTTGCCAGCCCCATCTCTTGGCAGTGGCTTTCATTTGGTTATTACAGTGTCAGGGATGTCTCCTTCACAGCTCTTTTATCTGTGGGCTCAGGGAACAGCTTAGTGATGTTGGCTGAAATTCAGAGGAGTAGAGCTTGTGTCCTTGGGTCTTGGGGAGCCAGGTCTGTGTGAGAGATGACTGCTACAGCAGGAAGAGAGGAGTCTTGTGGGTACAGCCCGGGGATGTAGGAGATGCAGGGGCTGAATTGGAGTCAGTTTTTCAGTCCTAACAGCTGAGTCCTGAACTTGGCTGGCTCCTCTTCTCCTGATAATTTGAAAATAAGAAGATACCTTCTTTCTCAGCCAAGCCCTGAAGTCACCCCAGGAATGTTATTCCCATCCTGCCATCTGAGGGCAGGAGCATGGGAGCATGTAACATGGGGCAGCAGTGGGAAGGAAATGGAAGGTAGTGCTGAAGCCTGGCCAGGGATTCCCCTAACTGGCAGTTTCTCTGTTCTGATGAAATTTCTGGCCAAAGACTAAGAAAAGAATCCTGTGCCTTGCCCCAGCAGGCCCTGATCCCCCCGAGGCCCAGCAGAGCTGCAACAGTGCTGGCATCAGCCCCGGGGCAGATGCAGGAGCACGGGCACTGATCTGGCTCTGGGGCTGCTGGGGCCTTGTCTTTCCCCCCCTCCCTCCAAAGTCTCACGTCCAGCACATGAACATTGCTGGCTGGAGGCTTCTCCATCAGCCAGCAGTGATGTTCTCACCAGTGGCAATGGGAACAGCTCAGCCCATCCTTGCAGCAAGAGGTCCTTAATGAGCAGAACCTGAAGCAAGTTCATCAGCTGTCACTGCTGACATGAACAAAGTTCAGCTTGCCAGATGTTCTCTTTGTTTTTGTGTGTGATGCATTCATGACCAAAGTCCCCAGAAGACACTTTTAAGTGACAGATTGACCAGCAGCAAAGCACCAAGGCCACGGCTGTAGAAGAGCACAAAGCCCAGCAGCTGCTGGGCAGAAGCACATTTCACCTGAGCTGTCCCTGAACATCAAAGCACAGAGTCTTGTGCTTGTCAGGCAAGAGCTGTTTACCTGGTGACCAATCCTGATTGCTCCTGTTAAATCCAAAGTGCACCAACACATCTGCATAATTATTTCCAACACATTACACAGAGTTTGACTGCTGGGCCAAGCAAACAATGACCAGCCTGCATGACAACCCAGAGACCCAGACTGCATTGCTGGAAAATACAAAGAAACCTCCTGATCTGCTTCCTTGATGTGCTCCTGCTATTGGTGCTTCATTTAGCTGGGATTGGATCCTTCAGACTGTAAATGGCATCCTCCTTTTGGGTCTTGTTTCCATGTCACTGTATTGCTCTAATCTGCTGGTGGTGTTGGTGCTTGGCACCAGTCGATGGTGGATGGGAACTGACTCTCACTGTCAGTTTATCATCCCACTGTAAAACTTTCATACCTTCTCTCTGTGAGTTCTCACGGGCAGCTCCTCCCAACACTGACTCCTTTTCTCTTTCTTCCTCATGGCCGGCTGACTCCTTCCTGTCCCTCACAGCACATACTAACCCTTACTGTCCCTAGCACGACCACCTGACCCTTACTCTTCACAGCACAGCTGAAAAACTCCAACTCTTCTCTCCACCAGCTAATCCACTCTTTGATAACACCCATCCTTATTGCACCATCCTTACTGGACACAGCGGTGACCTATTAAGGGCAAGGCTGTTCTTACTCTTTGGTAATTAGTACACTCTTTTAGAGTTTTGACTGCTCCTTTTCTTAGAGCAGCTTTCATTGAAATGCTGATAAAATGTGCCCGTTTTAGGCTAAATCAGCATGTTTTCAAGGTAAAATAAACCAAAGAACCACACTGCAAATTCAGCAGTAATTATTCCTTGGACTTCAAGGAAAAGTTCCTTCTCCCTGTCTGATTCCTAGGCTGTAATCTCACAGGACAGGTAGCACCCTGACATTTGCATCTCTTGAGATGTGGTTTATAGGCAAGAGGAATTCCTGAGGCAGTCAGTGTCAAGTTGTGCACACAGATAGCTCTGAACCCTCTCTGTGCTTGTCACAAACCATTCTCTGATGGGATTGCTGGCAGTCGGACCCTTGAGTCTCATTGCAGAGAGCTGGAAGCAGAGTATGGGGGAGATGAGGTCACTTTGTCCCACAGGATCTTGTGAGGGCTGGATCTCCTCAGCAGTGGCTCAGTGGCTGTTTCTGATCCCGTCCTGTCTTCTGCTGGCTGTGCTTGGTTTGCTCCCTGCTTGCCCAAGGGGGCTGCAGTGAGCTGCAGTGCAGAAGGAATCTCATGGCCAGGTGTCCCCCCAGCCCTGATCCCTCTCTTTGTGTTGCAGTCCTTTCTCCGTGGTGCCGCCACAGGAACTGTGGGCGCTGGTGACACCGTGCAGGTGACAGTGGGCTATCACCCGCTGACCAAGGGTGACCATTGCAGCCTCCTGATCTGCAACACAGGTGAGTGCTGGCCCTGCACGGGCACAGGACAGTCCTCCACCATGGCTCCCTGTCGTCCCATCTCCCTCCATTCCCTCTAGAGGTGCCTCCCTGTTCCAGATTTACCCCAAAGAAAATTGAGAACTCTTGGTGTTTAGGGACTTGATAAAACCCCCTCTAACAGGGGATTTTTGGGCTCCTGTTTTGCTGGGAGTTGCTGAGTGGAGGGAGGAGGAACCCTAATTCTCCACTACCATGTGGCTATGCCTGGGTGAAGTTTTATTTTATTCCTGGACAATGCTGTATGAGAGGTGTGAGGTTTCCATCAGACTCTCTCCAATGCAATGGATTTCTTGCACACCTCTGTTCCATATGCTGCTTCTCCACTGGCTTGTCACAGACCCTTTTTCTATGTTGCCCTCTACACATAAATGTAGTTTCTGTCTAATAACATTTTCAGGCCCTCGAGTTCCTGGTTGGTGACAAGTCAAGACAAAGTTTTCCTCATCCCCATTTCCCAGGTCGTTCATGCTGTTGCAGACCTCTCACATCTATCTCCCATTTGATTTCTAGACTGAGGAATCCCATTCAGTCTTCAAAAAGAAGCTTCTCTGTACTTATTAATCTTTCCTTTGTCCCTTTTTTATTTAATTTGAAACACTCCAGCTTGGTTTTTGAGATCAGAACAATATAAAATATTTCAAGACTGATGTGGCTGTGGGTTTGGCCATGGAGATGATGATGATTTTCATGGTGTTCATTTTGTAGTGGTTTGTCATATTGCAGAGCCAGGCTGGCTGTGTTTCCTCACCTGTGTCACCTCTTGCTGTGGCTTGTCACTTCACTTCTTTCTCTGGGCCTCCTTTTGCTGCCCACATGCCCCCAGGCATATTTGCTGGTCAGCAACAAGGGATCCAAGGGATCAGGAAAGACAGGAGTCTTGTGGGATGTCCAGGGCAGACCCTGGGCAAGCCAGGACTGAACAGGGCTGCTCTGAGTGGGTCACCAGAGCACATCTGACAAATCTCGCTGCACATACTGTCACCTTGGGGCCAAATCTCCACAAACACACTCAGAAATAAGGTGTCTAAGGAGCTGCCCAGGACATCCCCACGCTCTACACACAGAGCTGCCAGGATGTGATAAACAGACTGATCCACAGAACTGCTAATGCAGCTAAAAGCTGTGACACCTTCTTCTGGGACCTGTGGTTTGCTCTGTTCCTTGTCCTTCCATCAGCAACTGAGCTGAGCAAAGACTCTCCTTTGCTTTGTTCCAGGTGAAGACAGAATGCACACAAAGCTCCATGGAGAAGCTGTAGATGTCAACGTTGGGCTGAGCACAAATTCCGTGCGGATTGACAAGACCTTCATCACCACATCAAACCACACAACCGTGTTCATCGAAAACAGGAGTAACATCACAGCCCACTTCCAGTGGAAGGCTTTTCCTACGGAGGAAGATGAGAATGAAGAGAAGAGGAGGTTCGTTTGGAAGATACATTTCAGTGAGATACATGGCCCAAGACTGAAACTGACATGTGGCCACAGGGGGGTGTTGGTGCTTTTGAATGGTTTAGGCCAAGTAAACCATGCCTGGCACTAGGGTGTGTGTCCCTGGGCTTCAGGAGCTCAGCACTCAGCATTCCAGTTCCATTTATACTCCAACCAAGGATGGCATTTTGGGAAGGAAAGGTTGGCTGCAATGACTGGATTTCCTCAAGTTCTAATTGGGCTTTTGCCTCTCTAATCTTCTTCCTACATGACCAACATTCTTAAACAGTTCCTGAGTTGCTAGCCCCTCTTTCCAAAGGTGATACACCCTCTTTTTTCCCCTTAGTTCCTTCAAGAGCTCCTTGCCCATCCAGGCTGGTTGTCTTCCCCATCAGCTTGTCTTTCAGCACACAGGGACAGTTTGTTCCTGGGTCTTCAAGACTTCTTTCTTGAAGTATCTCCATTCCTCCTGGACCCCTTTGCTTTTAAGGGCTGTTTCCCAAGGCACTCTCCAAATCAGTCTCTTGAACAGGCCAAAGTCTGCCCTCCACAAGTCCAGAGTGGAAGTTTTGTTGATGCCCCTCCTTGTTTCACCAAATATTGAGAACTCGCTTCTTTCACGGTGACTGTACCCCAGACAGTGGTGAACAGATCAAGTTCATTTAGGGAACTAAATTCCCTAATTCATCATTAGGGAATCTCCTGGTGATATCCAGTACCTGGACTCCAGGGAAGTAGCACACTTCCCTGTGGAATGGATCTGGTCAATGTACAGGGCCCTCAGTTCCCCTTAGAAGGGAGTCGCCTGCTACCACTACCCTTCTTCTTAATACTTGAGGCTGTGATCTGTCTGACAGACCAAGTGCAACTGGGAGACTCTCCAGACAGAATTTTTTCTTTAGTGTCATCTGCCTGACCCTCTGGAGCCAGGGCCTCATACCTGTTCTGTCAGGGCACCTGGGTAGGTGATGGGAGTCAGGACAGAATTTTATCACCTCTCCTATAGAGACCCATTTCCATTCCCCTCTGTCTCTTAGGTCTCCTCCTTCTGTGTGCTCACAAGATGGGCAGGGCTCCTCTGGTTCCTGCTGAGCTTCTCTCAGGGTTGGATGGGTGTAACTCCACCAGTTTATTTAATTTTCGCTCTCCCTAATGCTCCTCAGCCTTTCCACTTCTTCCTTAAGCTCTGCCACCGGACAGAGCAGATCATTCACCTGCTGACTCCACACACAGGTGTCTTTTGCACTGTCCTCTGATCTTAGCACCAGGCTCAGACCCTCCCTGCAGCCAGGGGCCTGGACAGCTGCGTCCTTCCTGGGGGTTCTGTTTGAGTTACTACACTCCTGCTGGCAGCAGCAGCAGCAATGGCTTTTCATCATTTGTAAACCATTGCTAGGAAAAAAAGAAGAAAGAAAAGGGAAAGAAAGAAAGAAAAGGGAAAGAAAGAAAGAAAAGGGAAAGAAAGAAAGGGAAAGAAAGAAAAGGGAAAGAAAGAAAAAAAAAAGGCTTGCACCTCACAACCAGCCAATAGACACAACCCACTACACAAGGAGAGTGGGTCACTGCACCCTTTCTACTCAGCCAGGCAAAAACTGAAAAACTGCTGGGCCAAGACTGCCGTGGCAAGCCCCTGTTTGCTGTGGGCCAGGTCACTTGCACTCCCCAGAGCCATTTTCAATTGCCTGCAAGGACCAGGAGATCGACCCTTGCCCGCTTGAATGGCTGGTGAGAGGGTCCTTTAGTGCCCTGGGCTTCTTGGTTTTCCACTGTTCTCTCTCTACTTACACAGTGTTTGACTTCCATACAAGCTCTGTGTTAAAAGAAAATCCCATGACCTTCCCTGGGCTGTTTATTTCCATTTTTTCCCACTTGCCTGCCTCAGCCTGGACCCCAGGTGATCCACTTTCCCCTCAGAAGCAACTAGGTGTCCCCAAAGTAAACTTCAACCTGGTTTTGGTTTTGTGGGGTTTCTTCCAATTACATTTGGTTTTATGCCAATTTGTGTCCTAGACTGTCACCAGGACATGTTGTTCTTCCTTACTTCCAGTCACAGGAATGGTTTTAGCTCCAAGGCCACTGTCCTGCTGTCAGAGAAACTTTTGAGATCTCAGAGCAAAGAGGACTTTTTATGAGAGGAGATAGTGCAGGATCCTTTCCCTTTCAGGACATTCTACTACCATGCACTGGGATGGGACCCAAAAAGCTCTGGATCATGAAACTCCAGGAGTTTGCTGTCTCCCTCCTGCACAACAAAGTCCCTTCCCCTCTCAGAGCCTCTGTTTTCATGCATATAAAACCTGCAATGTCACTGAAGGGGTGTGGTGCCTGAATTCATCAATTTCCTTTGGAAGAGCTCTGGGATGCTCTTGTGAAAGGAAGAGTACGGAACAGGGCAGGTCCAAAATTGAAGAAACAAAGAGTGATGCTGGTAACATGTAGCTGCAACCCAGCTTCATCTCCCCCTCCCAGGGAAGTCCTGCTCCATGATCTTTTACCTGCTTCCCCCAAGCAGCTCAGTGGTAGGAAGAGCCACTTGAAGTGGCAGGTGTATTCTCCCTCAGTTTTGGCAGAGGCTTTGAGCCAGGAGGTTCTCTTGAGGGCTGCTGGCTTTGGAAACCTCTCCTGAGCTTGCAAGTGTGGAGTAAAACTACCTTATGCCAGTGAACTGCAAGTTATCCTCTGATCCATCTGGGACCCCCATGGCTTGGGGTCAGCCCTTGCTGGGGAGCTGCTGCTGCTCCTCCCCAGGTGCTTTGCTCTCCTGCACTCCCACTTCTCTCTGCAAATCTGTGGCTTATTAAATAATCTGCTGGCCTTGTCTCTCCTGTGGCTGCAGGCAGCATCGTTTGCTGCACCCGCCAAGTGAGGTGAGGCTGGAAAAATTCACGGAGGAGAAAAAACTAGAGAAGGAGAAGGGCTCTTACAAAGATCGCACTGCCCTCCTGAGCCGCATAGTCCACAAGATGGCAAAGGTGCAAGAAGACTCCATGCTGTTCTCCAATGACATTTTTTCCATTGAGCCACTGGTAAGTGATAGCTGAGAACCTCATTTTCCTCCTCCTCCCTCCTCCTCCTTTCTGGTGCAGCTGCAGAGCTCCCTGCTAAAAGCATTTGTGCCCTGCAGGCTCAAGGCAGGGCTGGGAGCCTGACACAGCCCAGCTCTGCTGCCAGGCTCGAGCTCAGGGCACTGCGTGCGTGTCCTTGCAGTGTCACAGGGAGCAGTTACTGTAGGCAGGGGCTCTCCCCACACGTGGGGCTCAGCAGAGGCTGTTGCAGCACTGCCAGCTCACACACTGACCTGAAGCTTGCAATGGTTTGCTGGGAAAAGGAGGCCAAATTCAGCCCAAGGTTAATGACAGAAATGCCAATCCCCTGCTGTAAGCACGCCTTGCACTATTTCTGAGTGTCCCTTCCAGTGTCATCTGGGAGCCTGGACACAAGGGTGGAAGGTTGAAATGGGCCTTTGGAGTTCTCCTGCACACATGGACAGAAAATCTTTTCCTTTTCTGTTGATGCAAGCAAAGTGCCACGTCCTCCCATCAACCAGAGCCCCAATTCTGAGTACTGGCATTGTGAGAGATGATGAATGCCTGGTGTCTGCACAGTGCAAAATCTCTTCTCATCTTGGAATAAACCCTAGAATAATGCCAACCTCTGCTTTCTTTCAAAACAGGTTAAACTAAAATTTTTATTTCCAAGGAAGGGGATCATCTTCTCTTCTTGGTTACTCCTATGGCCTATCTGAGGCCAAGTGCACAGTGGCATTTACATCCCACTGTAGCTGACAGCAGCATGATGTGACCAAGAGCTTGTGCCAGAGCAGTAGGGATCTTGTGGAGAGTGGGAGCTGATCAGCTGAGCACTGAGAGCTTCCAGCATTGTGTTGAGCTGGGTTTGGAGTGTTTCCTTGGGCTCCTTGTGTTGTTCACTCATCACTGATGCTCTACATCAAGGCTTACAGGACTGTGGTTGAAAACAAGAAACATGAAGTTTGAAGATAAATGTTTTGCTGTCTCTTTCTGTTGTAGGAGGGTGAAATCGGGCCAAATTGTTCAGCCCAAATCAAGGTGACCTTCAAACCCCTAGAGGCACTAGGGTACCAAAGTATGGCTTACTGCAGCATCTCAGGTACAGCTCCTTCCCTCTGCTTCTCTCACCCACAGTGAGGCCATGGTGCACGCCTGGGCTCCTGTATAACTGCTGGGAAGAATCCCTGGTCAGTAGGGCAGTGCTGACACAGCCCCACTGGCCCTGCAGTTTCCAGGGAGTCTCCTGTGCTAGGCCAGGGCTCAGAACAGCCGTGTCTGGGTTACCAATCCCAGAACAAGCCAGGCAGTGCAGGGAGAAGTTTTCATGACATGGCTTTGCCAGCATTTCCTGAAAGGCCAAAGAGCTACAGAGCCGAGCAGCTTTAGTGAACAAGCACTAAGCCCCTCTAGACACCTCCAGGATGGGTCCATTTGACATGGATCCATCATCAGGCAGCAGGAGCTGAATTATAAATGTGCTCCCTGAGCCTGGATCACCTCCCAGTGCCCAGAGGTGGCTGAGCCCCACTGAGCCCAGGGTGGTTGTAGGAGCACCCTTGGCCAGCAGCTGCTTCTGTCCCTGTGTGGGAATTGTCACCTTGCAGCTCACACTCTATGGAAATAGAACACAGTGCTGAGTGTCAGAAGTTGAGGACTTTGGCAACAAAGTCGTGTGCTACTGGGCCAGGTAGTTTGGCAATTGCTGCCTGGCAATTTGCTCTTTATGAGCTTTGTGCCTTCACTGAATGGATTTCAAAGCTCCTCTAAGTGCATGAGAAAGAAACCACAGAATTCTAGTATGTTCAGGATGGAATGGACCTTAAAGATTGTCTAGTCCCTTCCCACTAGATCAGGTAGCTCCAAGCCCCATCCAGCCTGGCTTTGAACACTTTCAGGGCTGGAGCCTCACCCCTGGGGAATCTGCCCCAGTGTCTCACCACCCTCACAGTAAAAAATTTCTTCCTAATATCTAACCTAAATTTCCTTTCTTTCAATTTATACCCATTACGCCTTGGCCTGTCGCTACAGGACACCAGAGATGTTTTAAACTCAGCACACTGGTGGTTAAAATTGGAAAGCAGCCTGAGGAATGGGTTAGAAATTAGAAGTCAGCCCCAAGGGATTTCTCCTGAGGGAAGAGAAGGGTGCATATCTTCTCCTGCAGCATCAGGAGCTGGTTGCATCCAGCTCAGAGTCAGGGACTAGCACTGAGGCAGCCTGGAAAATGCAGTGGAACAGAGGGAATGATTGTACTGCAATGGACATCTCTCCCCAGGCCTTGAGAGCAGACTGCCCCTGCACCTCAGAGGGGAAGGCCAAGGACCCTTCATTGAATTCAGCTCTCATACACTGAACTTTGGGAACATTTTTGTCAACACCCCCCACATCCATGAGGTGAGCAGCAGGACTTGGGATGGACCCTGATGGCTCCTGAGGCAGCAGCAAGCCTGGTGGAGCTGTGGAATTGCTGGCAACCTGGGCAGTTGTGAGCAGGGAATATTTGACATACTGGTCAAATCTGGGGGCGTCTGAAAGGTGTGTCTGTTGTTCCTGAATCCCCAGTCCCTGCTTTTGGGCAGCCTTCCTTAGGGATCAGCTGGGAGGCTTCCTGCAAAACAACCCCTTGGCCCATGAAACCAGCACTGGCTCCAAAAGCTGCATGTTCAGAGGCTTTTGTGGCAGTGCCAGACACAAGGCACCTTTGGACTGGGCTCTGCAGAAGCAGCTGGAACAAGCTGGCTGTGTTTGAGCTTCAATCCACTGCAAAGAATTTCCAGTCAAGTGTCTCCTCTTATTCCTGGAAGTCACAGGAAAGCCATCCAGCCTCCTGGCTCAGTGCTGGCCCTTGTGGCCCTTGCTAAAGGCTTCGGAGTTCTTTCCCTTGCTGACCAAGGGAAAGACTTGGCCTTGACTTTGGCCTTGGTGCATCTCTGACCCTAGAAAGAGAAAAGTGCTCCTGGGAATAAAGCAAAGGAGTTTTCTACCTATTTGCCTCTCCCTCCAAAAAAAAAATATCAAGGGAGAGCAACTGAAAGGGGTAGAAAATGAGGCTCTACATCATGCCAGACACTTTCAAAAGCTTGACTGTGGAAGGGAAAGACACACTGAGTTTTCTTACCAAAAGATGATGCTGTCTATGCATTTTGATGCTGATGCCTCATTATCAATGTATTGTTTTCATGGTAGGGGAAAAGGTGAATGAGTAGATGGTGCTGTGGGAGCTGTGCTCACTGGGGCAGCAGCAGCTCTGGGCTGATTCACTCTGCAGCTGCAATCAGCCTAATCAGGGCTCTCAGGGCCAGCTCTCAATGAGCTTGGTGATGCTGAGCAGAGGTGCACTGCTCTGTGTCCATGGGATAAGCCCAGGGTGACTGCAGTTCTGTGGAGTTGCCACTGCTTTGCATGAAAAGCCAAAGGCAGAACTTGTCCTGTTGTATTTTTTGGCTTCTGCCATTCAGCAGCACAAAGCATCTTCTGCCTTTTCTGGGTGTTCATTGCATCATTAGACAATAACTCACAAGAAGGGAAGGTCCCACATGGATTTCCATTTTTCTTTCTTGCTGCTGCAGGTGAAACTGATGAACCAAGGAGTTCTTGATGCTCTCTTCACCTATATCCCTTCAGACACAAACGTGGGCTCCTGCTTCAAGTTTGAGCCCGAGGAGGGCATCATTGCAGCAGGTGGCACCCAGATTGTCCAGATCTCCTTCAGTGCAGCCATGTTGGGGAGCTTTGAGGAAAAATTCGAGTTCAGTGTGGTTGGATCTCCTAGGCCTGCCATCCTGACCATCAAGTAAGGACCCTGGGAGCTGGGTGGGCACATCTGTGGCTGTCTCTGGGACATCCCCCACCTACCTCCTTTTGGAGTTGAGCAGAGAAAAAAGGTGTTTCCTGAGGTCTTAATCTTTGCTCTGATCCTGGCATTGCCTTAGTGTGAGGCTGCCTCCTGCCCTGTGTGGTGCCTGGGAGCTGGAATGACTCCTCCCTGCAGGGATCTCCCTGTGCCTTGGGCCGTGGCAGGCAGTGGGATGGATCAGCTTTGGGCAGCAGCTGCTCTGGGATGTCCCACCTGAACACCCAGCAAGGCCCCTGGGTGATTCTGCAGCAGCAGTGTTTGTAAAAACTTGTGTGAATAACCCGTGCCAGATGGGCAGCAGCAGCCTCAGCTCAGCTCTCATGGCCATGCTGTGGGGGATGAGCTGTGCTCCCAGCTCCTGGGCACAGAGTGCTCTGGTGCCTCCTTTGCACAGCCAGCCAAGGGCTGATGTGGGAGTCAGGGAACTGTGCAGCAGCAACTGTGCCAAGGACTTGGGCACCATCCCGCGGGCTGGGGCCATGGCAAGAGACAATCCTGGCCCAGCCAAAGGGAGAAGGGCTGATCATAGGGGAGGCAGAGCTCAGTGCTCAGCACCACAGCAGCGTGAGGCCTTGTCCCTGCCAGCCTGAGCCATGTGCTGCTGGGATCATGGAGTGCAAGCAGGAGAGCTGATGCTGGCTGCTCTGCAGCTTTGGAGCTGGGCTGCTGCTGTTGGCAGGCACTGGCTCAAGGCAGTAAAGAAATGAAAACTGGATTACACCAATGAGATCAGGGAAATGGATTAAAAAGAATAAGAAAGTTATTACTTAGCAAGAGAAAAGTAATGAGTAGGTGTGCTCATAGTGGAGAAACAAGTATGCTGGCTTTTTTTTTGGAGGAAAAGTGCTGCTTTTTATTTTTGGAAATCAAGAGGGAACCTTTCACCATCAAATAATTGATTCTTCTCTGTCCCTCCCCCAAACTGGTCATGGGGTGTTTCTGCATAAGCAGCTTTCTCCTTGAGCAAGGGCAGGTGTCTCTTGTTGAGATGTGCAGAGCAGAGCCAGGGGCAGTCCTGTGAATACAACACAAGGCCCAGGTCACTGCTCCTTGATTTTGAACCAAAAGGCAGAGTGGGCATTGATTGGCATCAACCATGAAATCAACTAGTGAGTGTTGTGCAGCTTCAAGTGCTGATTTCAGTGGATGTTGGTGGCTTTTGGAGTGTGTCTGCTGAGTTCAAGGACAGGTCAGGTGCTGTGCTAGATTCAGGACAGCCTTGTTTGCTTGTTGAAGCTCTTGCTCTTGGCTGTGCCAGCTGGTGCACTGCTGACAAGCTGGTCCTTTCCTCTAGGATTCATCTGTCCCCTGGGTAGAAGTGTTGCTGCTCTTTTCAGAGGATGTTTGGGGCTCCCCTGGCTTCCTGTCTCAAAACTGTCTGTAATGATTGTGTGGGTCAAAATCCTGAGAAAGCTCCCCATGGGAACAGCAGTTGCAGCTAAGAAGGAGCAAAGCAGGGAACCTGTGGCTGGAGGGGCTGCTTACAGAAGTTTGTGGGGACACCTTGATGTCCATCCCATTGCAGATGGGGAAACTGAGGCACGGAGCCATGTATGGGTGTGTGTTCAGGGTCCTTCATGGGACCCCCAGCAACCCGGGGGCTTCTCCTGCCTGCCCTGTGCCCAGAGCCCATCAGGGGCTGTTGGCTGCTGCCACTTGGCTTGAGCTGCCTCCTGTGCACAGGGCCCTGTGCTGAGCACACGGGGCTGTGTTGGTTGGAAAGCCAGGGTGCCCTGAGCCCAGGTTTTGTGCCCCCGAGCCACGAGAGCCGCACCTTTGCAATTCCTTTAACCGAGCCATTTCCTGCTCTGTCCTCGGCCTCCAGGGGCAGCGTCACTGCACCGAGTTTAGAGTTCGATGTCGATGAGATCAACTTCGGTGAGATCTCCTTTGGTGAGTGTTCCCTGGGCTGGGACACAGCGTCAGGGATCTGTGCCTTTCAAAATGGAGCACTTGGACATAAAAGCATCTGTCACTCATGTTCTGCCACAGCAGCCTGTTCAGGGTGTGAACTCCAGGGCTGCTGGTGCCTCGGGGCATTTTGCCATTGTGAGATCCAATAGAAGCAAGGAATAGAAAGTCAGTATTTTCTGGTGTCTCTGTCCTGCTTTAAAAGACAGATGTCTGCCAAGGAAGGTGGGAATCTTCCTAGAATGGACGGAGGACTTCCTCCCTTCAAATTATTATACTTTTGAAATTACAGGGCTTCCAGGCAAAAAAAATGGGAAAAGGAATAACAGTTCTTTACTAGAATATATCAGGACAGCACAAACAAGAACACAATAACAGAAGTTTCCAACCTGCCAAGTAGTGTTTTTCCCCTTTGGTGTAGTTGTGATCAAAGGCAGGAGAAGCTGTGGGGATCTCAGAAAAGCCCACCCCCAGGGCCAAAACCCCCCAAAACCGCTATCCCCCTTCTCAGACCAAGGGGAATATTCACTATGAAGCCTAAACCCATATTAATGAAGTTCATAAACTTTTTAAGAAAACTAATTGCCTTTCCTGAGCTGTTCCCCAGCCTGCATCACCACTGAGGCACTTGTTAAGTTGCCTTTTGAATAAATGAAAGAAGAAAGGCAACAGATGGAAATATGGTTCTGAAACAGGAGATTCATCCTACTTAATCCAATTTCATTCCTGAAGTCTCTTCAGCTGAAGGCAGCTGTTGTATCTTTGCTTCTTCTCAACTGTTGATTGTTGTCTGCATGTGCTGGCCTCAGTCTCATTTGAGGTTTTGACATCTGGGTTTGTCCTTTTTGTGCCTCTCTTGCCTCCCTGCTGGAGTCACTGCTGGAGCTGGCAGTGGTCACTTGGATGGGCACAGAGAAGCTCTGGGCTGCAGCTGCAGTTGTTTTCTCTGCCCATCTGTGTCCCAGTGACTCTTGGTGAGCAGGCCTGGGGAGAAGTCTCCTCCCCACAGAGCTGGCCAGCCCAGCCAGATGTGCACTGCAGAGCAGGCTGTGGCTGCTCTGCGGGCTCTGCAGGACATGCCCACCATGTGTGGCTGTATCTCTGGCTTTGCAGGTTGGAAAGCAAATCTCAGAGCTAAAGTGGGGTAAACCCTTGCAGGCAGCAATCACAGTGAGCAGCATGGCTGTGATGTCCCTGTTTGTTGGGTGAGGTGGGACATGGTTCCCAATTGCTAATCTCAAAGCAGGGCTGGGGTTTGCCCCCAGTTGAGTGGGCTCTCAGCTGTCATGTGCTCAGTCTGTTTGGCCCAAGCCAAAAGATGCTTTAAGGGTCCTGCAGAGAGAAACTGCATTAAGGTGCATCACGTTCTAGTTCCTGATTCCATCCTCACTTTCTTTTGCTGTAGCTTCTTTTCAATGACAACTCACTGTTTATATATCTTGAAAACTGAGTGTTGGCAGACTTACCAGGGAATTTGACAGCTTGAATTCTCAGAGTAAATGCTCGGTCTGGGTGCACACTCATCACTGAGAGAGAACTGGTGCTGGTTTGGGGCAGGTGAGGGAGCTCCTTCCCGTCAGAGAGAGAGAAGCTTGCAGTGTTCAGCAGGGCTAGGAGTGGGCATTTTCAAGGCTGCAGTCTGGAATCTGTGTCAAAGGGAACTCAGTGACAATTAATTCCTCATGCAGCTTCTCGATGAGCTGTAGTTCAGATTATAAAGAGCTAAACTCCAAGCACACTTTCATCCTGCCAGGATGTTCCCCCCAGGATCACGCCACAATGGGTGCCTGAATGGATCTTTGTGTCCTTCCCCAGGCTTTCCCTACACGCAGCGCTGCCGCCTCACCAACTGCTCCCCGGTGCCCGTGACGTTCAAGCTCCGCATGTCGGACGATGGCACGCAGCCGGCTGTGGACAGCATGGATCAAATACGCAAAGAAGGTGACCCATCCTGGAGGAAGGGAATTCATTTCTATCTGGAGCCCAAGGAGTTCACCATGAGTCCCAGCCACGGCACCATCCTCCCCCAGGGACACCAGGATATTGAGGTACGGCAAGAGCCCAGCCACAGACGCTGCAGCACCAGGGCTGGAGCTCCACTGCACTGTGGGAGGGCTTTAGCTCTGGTGCCAGCTTGGAGCATCCTGGCAGTGAGAGATCTGCACTGCTGGGAGGCCTCTGCTAGCTGGCTTACTCGGGATGTTCCTCGAGGAGCACTGTTTGGTTTCCAAAATCATACACTGAGATCAATACCATATGGTCAAATCCTGAAGCCATTCTTGTGTTTTTGAGAGCGATTTCTTTGATTGCAAGTGGGCAGAGCAGGGATGAGGACAGAAGGTGGCTGTTAGAGAGATGTCATTGTATAAAGCAGTTAGCTTTTCTTCTTGGTCTCATTTCCCCCGTCCTGGGGAGCAGAATGATTTCTGTTCACTGCAGGAATCTCCAGTGGAGACGAAAAACTGCAGCCATGAAGTGCCCAGCACCTGCTGGGCCACACTTTGCTCTCAGCTTCCTGCTGTAAAGCTGAACTCATTCTGTTCAAGTCAGCAGATTTCCTCTGCGTTTATGTCATCCTAGTCAGATGAAAAATTGGCCCCTTAATTTGAATACAGTGGTGCATAAAGCTTTAGTCTAATGTTTTAATGTAGCTGACCTATGCCCTGATAGCAAGGTGTATTTAACAAATCTGGTATTGCCTGAAGGCTTTTGTTACTCTCAGAGACTGTGCTCTAACATGGACCAGCAGAAGAAATAAGGCAAAATCTGCCCTTTCCTTACCATGAAACAAGAACTGGAGGATATTACAAGTGGGTAATGAGCTTTTGTAAGGAAGAATTTACTGCTCTTTTCTTCCACCAGGTGACCCTGTGTTCCAACACAGTGATGGATTTCTACCGGAGAATGCTGGTGGACCTGGAGGGTTTTTGCAAGGGAGTGTCAGCACTGGTCATCACAGCCAGGTACCAGCCCTTGCCTGGCCTCCCCAGGCACTCCCTAGCTCAGGGTTTGCTGGCTGCAGCTGCCAAGGAGAAGTGCTGGTTAATGCCCTCATGTTGTGCCAGCTGGCCATGAGAACAGCAGTGCTTGGGCAGCAGCCTGTGGTGAAAAGCACCCCAGCTCACAGCCTGGCATGGTCCTGGGCCTTTTTCTGAAGGGATCAGGAATGATGTTTTTATTGGCCTGGGTTTTGGTGCTTGAGATGGAACAAATTTCCTGAGGGCCTCCTCTCCTTCCTGCAAGAGGTGGAGTTGTGCTGGTTGTGACACACCGGGCAGCCTGCTGAGAGTCAGGGTCTGGTTCTGTTCATGAGAGCATGTGACAGGGGAAAGTGGCTCACAGAAAGAGCGGTGAGGGCAAGGTCTTACGAGGGGGAAGCAGCCCTTGATGTGGCAGGTCAGCTCCAGTTTTTCTCCTTCCCTGTGCTTCCTATTTTGAGCTTTAATGTTCTCAGACTTAAACCAAAAGTCATTCTTGCTGCAGCAGAATTCCATCCTGCTGTGCTGCTGGGGGTGTCGGTTTAATGCCAAGAGGGATGCAGTTCCCTGGTGCTGCTCCCTCTCCCAGGCAGAGCCATCCAGGCAGTGCCTGCGCTGCCATTCTGTAAAGCAAGAGGAACTTGTCAAGCAAGGGGCCAGCCAGTGCATGGAGCTGTGGAGTGAAGGAACAACGGAGCTGTAGGGCCCGGCAGGGGCTGATCAGCCCCTCTGTGGGGCAGCTGCTGTCTCTGCCCTCCAAGGCTGGGGCAAAGAGCTGAGTTCTCAGGCAGGGCAACAGCACCATGGGAGAGAAGGGAGTCATTTTTACTGAGACACTGGAGCTGTGTGTTCCTTGAGCCTTAGGGAGCACTGATCCTTGTTGGGAAGGCTCCCCCAGAGCTCGTGGGTCACTCGGACTGTTACAGGAGTCCTTGCAAGCCTTCTTGGGTAAAGGAGGGGCTGAGGCAGCTGTGGCACAAAGTGCTCTGCCTGGGGCACTTGGCAGCCTCTGGGTGCTGCCTCTCAGGGTTTGCCCCTCCTTGACAGACATGTTGGAGTGGGAAGACTTAGAAGGCAATTTATCACTGTAGGTCTGTTAAATATCTATTTGATAGTGACAAGTGTTATGCTCCATTTCACAATCTTTGGGGGGAAACGTTCTCCATTCTGTCAGTATCTCTGATTCCCCTGGGGTCATCTCTTTGCCCAGATGTCTCGTTCCTGAGCTGCGAGTGTACCCTGAAATCCTACTGTACGATGAGTGCCGCCTGAAGGTGCCGTGCGAGAGGAAGTTCCTCGTTGCAAATGACACCGACCTTCCTGGCTGCTATGGGCTTATTCCCCAGGTTTGGCATCACATCCACTTCCTCCTTTCAAATATTATTGAGGAGATTATTAGGGGAAAAAAAGGGTTTGGATAAAGCCTTGCTGGTTTCTATTCAGTCTTAAAGATCTGCTGAGAACAGGATCCTGAATGTAAGCTTTAGGATGCAGTTCAACCTCCTGAGGAAACAGTTTATGTTCTAGTCTAGTCTTCAGGCTGTTTTCTTGTGAGAGATGTTGGAGAGTTGTGAAAAGCTGCTGCATCCACAGACACCAGCGCCTGTGCTGGCAGCCTCCTTGCAGGACCTCCTGAGAATGCCAAGCCTACAATTCTTGCATCTTGTTTCTGCCTTTTACCTTTGTTCTGGGGATTTTTAAACGTGTGTCTAAGTTGCTGTTGCAGTGGATGTTCAGGAGTTTAAGGTTTCTTCAGAGGTCCCTCTAAAGTTGCATTTCATTCTGTCCCTTCCAGCAACGCAAGGACGACTCTCCTGTGTTCTACTCCAGCCCCAAGCCCTGTGGGATTGTCCAGCCTCACAGCTTTGCAGAGATCCCAGTTATCATCGAAGTCCAAACACTGGACAAGCATTGCACCGAGGTTCTCATTGGCGTGTTCGGGGATGAGAGAAACCCCCTGGTGAGTGCAAGGGGAGATGTGAGCCTGTGAGCAGCTGCTCCTGTAGAGTGCACAGGGGACAGAGATTCTTCCAGGGAAAACAGGCACAGGCTGCTGTGGAGAAGGACAGGAGGGGTGGGTGGCACAAACAGCTCATGCCTCATAGGTGGTAATCTCAGTGTCTGACACAGAAGGTAGTTCATCCAAGCTGGAATCAAGGATTATTTTAGTTAATTAATCTTTAATGCTATTAATTTTGGAAACATCTGTTTTAAAATGTCCTGTCATCTCTCTGAGCACAAAAGAGGATGTCAGAAGACTTCTGGGAACCTTGAGCCTTCTGTAAAAGAAAGGAAAGCTGGCATTTCATCTGAACCAAACATCTGAACCTGGGCCATTGTGGCACTGCATGTAAATCAGTGAACAGGAAGGACAGGCAGTGCAAGCTGTGCCAGGACAGGCAGCGCAAGCTGAAGTCTGACAAAACAGTTGCTTTCTACTATCAGGCTGCTTACCTTGAAGAGGAGGGTTTCTCCCAACCAGAATAACTAGTTGTTTAACTCTCAGCCTGGTCTTAACTAGAAATTCCTTGCAAAGCTTTTACCTTTGGGCCAATAATTTGTGGTTTAAAAGTTTCTAATACCTTAATCCTTTTTAATTTGGAGGTGAATATGTAATTTTTTTTTCCCAAAAGCCCAGCATTTCAGCTGGAAAGTGGAAGCAGTCCCTAAAGAAACAACTTGAGTGGAGTTGAGCTGTTTAAGCTTTTTTAGGTTTCCCTGTTATGGTTTGTTTTGGGTTTTTTTTGAAATCTTTCTTGCCTGCTTCCTGGAACAGAGACCAGAATTACGGAGCTCTGGACAGCAGCTGGCAGATATCTACCCAAGTCCCAGGCTGATAGAGTTTGGCAGAATCCCAGCACTACAGCCTACTTCACGAAGCCTTACCCTCTTCAATAACAGTCTCGTCTCTACAGACTTCAGGATGGAGGTTGTAAGTATCTGTGGGGCTGTTTTCCAGGGAAATGGACTGGTCAGTAGCAGCCATGACTTGGTTTTTATATGCAAGATTTCCATATTGCCCTGGGTGAGAGGAGGCAAGATACTGCCAATATTCCATCTGAGCAAGGCAAGAGGAACCTGGCTCTGGAGTGGTTCTAGCTGGGGCACCCCTCAGTGAAATCAGGTGCAGAGATGTTGGAGCAGAAATTAATCTGGATTGTGTTGACAAGTTCTCCCTTAATTTTATGGAAGGTCTTTAGCTTTGCATGTCACATTTTTGGAGCTCTGCGATCAAGAGAAACCTGTGGTCCTTTGCTCCCCAGAGCATGGATTTCCCTATGGTTTCCTTGTCCAGCTACATTTGCTTTGTGTAAATTTACATTTACTATTAACTGCTGTTAATAGTAGAGAGCAGGGTGTGAGGTCTGTCCTCAGACTGCTCATGGGGAGGTTCCTGTGGGTCAAGCCAGCTGGGCTGTCCACACAAAGACAAGTGTGGGGGTTGTGCACCCCCCAGCCTGTGATCTCTGTGCTATTGAAGAGCATCTTTGGGGACCAGCTGCAGAGAAAGGCTGCCTCATACGTGGGGGCTGCATAGGGCAGAAGGAGCTGGGGCTGCTCCCCTGGCAGGGGGAGCAGGGCTGGTGCAGCCAGGAAGGGCTGGGCCTGGGGCTGGGTGGGATGTCTGCTGGAGGGGGAGATCTGTGAGGGGCTTGAGGTTTGTTCTTCTTCATGCTGGGTGTGTTGAACTTGTAGAGCTGGTTAAAACCTGATACTATGGACTTGTTTGTGTCTGTGGATAAAGCATCAGGCCATGTGGGAGAGTCCAGCCACAGCCTTCTGGGCCAAGAAGGAGTGGTGTGAATTTTCCTCTTGCTGCTTTTCCAGCTATTTCCACAATGGAGTTCTGCTTTCAGCCTCTGCAGGGAGCAGTGCACCTTGGCTGGGTGCTCATGGTGTGTAAAGGTTGGGTTTCACATGCTCGTACCAGGGCTGGAGCTGCAGAGCTGTGTCTGTACAGCTGTGCTGGTGCAAGGCCTGTCCTCCCTCCCTTGGGCAGCTTCCAGCTCTCTTGCCCAATCCGTGAAGTCCATGAGAAACGAGATGACAAGAGTTCTTGGGAGGAGTGGGCCATGCCCACAGAGCACATGTTGTCCAGTTTTCTTTCTGCTTCCTACTTTCCTGCTCTGCTATAAGCATTTAGAGGTGACTTTTCCAAAGCAGAGGGCACTGGGGCACCTCTCTACAGCTGATCAGTGGGAAGTGAGGGCTTCGGTCCTTTAGGGGATGTTGAGAAGCACTGATGGCCCCTTGGGAAAGAATAGTTTGGTGTTGGGGTTTTGCACAACTGGTTTTGCAGAGATATTCTTCAGGCTCTCAGCAGTATCCTCCAGCTGTGTGGTTTCTGCAGTGGGATTTGAGCAGTCCTGGCTTCCTCTGGCCTTGAGCCTTTGTGAGAAGCCAGGAGAGAGAAAGCAGCTCTCCTTGGCCCACACTGCAGAGAAAGACTGGGGAAGGAACCCTCTCCTGAGGATAAGCGTCCCTTGGGTTGGGCAAAACTGGGTTAGTTAGGTGAGTCCATTAAAGGAGGGGAAAATACAGGTTGTATGAACTCTGCTGTTGCCCAATACTGTATTTTAGGGATTTTAAACCTTTATGATTTTTATCATCCCCTCTTCAGTCTTTCTTCTCTTGTACCCCACAGGAGACCAGGGTGGTTTCCTAAATGCGTATTGTGCTTGTCTTACAGGCCCGCAAACCCCACTGCTGTGCCATTGAACCCAGCGAAGGAGTGATCCCTGCTGGGGGTGAGGTGCCTGTGACTGTCACAGCAACCCTGGATGACACGGGGCTTTTTTATCTCCCTGTCCGGCTGTTCATTGGGAGCGGCCTTTGCACTGCCTTCGGGCTGGTGGCTTTGGGCACCGGCACCACAATTGTCATAGACAAGCCATTCAGCCCGGAGCTCAAGCTGGGATACCAGTTCAGGTAGGAGATCTCTCCACTCCCACCTCTCCTCCTGTCTCAACAAGGAGCAGTTTTGCTATAGTCCTTCAGGCAAAGTCTTCTTCAGTGTTCAAAGCCCTGACTCCTTCCCTGAAGGCAGAGATTCCTTTAGAAACATGTGATGGCCAGTTGAGAGTTGTTAGACACCCTCAAAAGCCACTGACAGGGAAACCAGTTGCTGAATTGCCATTGAATTCTCTTTAGCTCTGATACATTGATGTCCTCACTTGACCAAGTAATGATTTCGCAGGCTCCCCCAGAACAAAAGGTTCCTGAAACGGTGCCCGGATGAGGCGGTCCCTCCGTGTGGCTGAGGGACCAAGGGAAGATGGCATCACACTCTTCCCTTCCAAAATGGCAAGCAGGGGCCCCGGGAACAAAGAGACAGGAGGGTGACAACCCCCACCGGCAAGGCAGGAGCCCACAGAGCAGTTCCAGAGGCAGATGGAAGCTCTCTGGTTTGTGCGGGGTCCGCACCGCCGCTGCTGCCGCTTCCTTGTGCTGTTCGTGGGCTCTGCTGCTGCCCTGCTCTGCCCAGGACCTCGCTCGATTTTTCACTGCCAGCAGAGTTTGCAAAGTTCACTTCCAAATAGTTTCTAATGCGAAATGAAGTTTCTCCAAATGGCTAGCAGTGCAAAACCAAAGCTACTACGAATGAGAGAGGCTCTGCACCCCTGGTGTCCTCTCCTGGAGCAGGCAGACAGTTTTTACCAGCTTGCTGGTATCATCCAGAAACTGCCTCCGAGCTGGCTTTTAGAAATGTCTGCAGTCATACCCCCACACACAAGGTCCCCAAGTGCAGGATCTCAAGGATTCAGTAACAGTTTCAGGCACAGATTAATACAAAATACAGTAACAGTATGAATCAACCCAGAACAAACATTTTGGAGGAAAACACTACCTCCTGTTAGCCTCACCTGGAAAATGTTACATTACCATTATAAACATATTTCCCTTTGCAATAATGTCGTCAAAAGGGCACCTTATCAGACACTATTTCTGGTCCACATTAGGAGCTGGAAATGTAGACAGTCTCCAAGCAATTAACACCTCAGGTTGCTCACTGGGAGCAATCTGATGACCAGGGAAATAGCTACTCTCATACTATTTTCCATCCTGGCTTCTATTCTAGCCTCGTGCCCTGTATTCATCAGTTCAAAGTAAAAAACAGAGGCCACCAATTCCATCGGCTCTTCTGGAGTGTGGAATGCTACAGCCCATCTGAGCAGGAGGGCCAGAGTGTCTCAGCCCTCAGCAGCCCCAGGGATGATTCTGAGAGCCCCAAACGTGCCAGCCCTGTGTTTGGGCTGGAGCCACTGTCGATGGACCTGCGGCCAGGCCAGTCTGAGGACATGGTGCTGCGAGGCTTCTCCAGCATCCCACAGGTGAGGTCCCCACCACGGGCTGAGCCTGGGGAACCATCAGATCCCCTCCCCTGGGCTTGTTCCACAGTCCCTTGACATTTGCCTGGGGAGATGAGCAGAGGCCTTCAAGAAGCTGATGTAAGACCACACATTTCTGTGGCAGCACCAGTTGCTTTCCTTGCTGGGCACCATCAGACCAGCTAAGGCTTTATTGTGATTCCACAGCTACCAAAAGCCAGTGCTGATCCCAAAGCAGCAGTGGAAGGAAATACTGCTCTTTTTGGGCAAAGAGTGCTGCATGCTTAGTCAGCAAAGAAGGGCAGAGAAATAAGTTACACTTAGTCTAAGAGCCCAAAAAGAAAGTGAATTAAACAAGTGCCAAGTGATTTATCTGGGGTAAGCACGGAGTAAAACAAAAGCCTTGTGAAGGGAGGGAGTATCTCACAAGTGCCTTTTGTGGGTATTGGGGTGCAGTGTTACAGACAATTGAGCACAAAATAAATAAGCTGCATCACTGGAAGAAAAGGGGGCAGTGACCATAACTCTGTGGCAAGAATAGAGCCTGTGGTGGGTGGTGGGTGGTGGGTGCTGAGCCAGTGGAGGGCATTTGCTGGATGCTCTGCCACCACCCACTGGTTACAAGTGACTCTTGCATGCAGGAGGTGCAGGATTATGTGATGTGTGAAGCTGTCAGTATGACAACCAGCAGGACAGAGAAGATAATAGAGACAGTCCTTACCTGCAAGTTTATTCACCCCTCTATAGAAGTGTCAGCCACACACTTCTCTTTCCGGGTGAACAAGGTAAGTCTGGACTGCATCCTGGCATTTATCAGCATGGCTGAGGGGGGTGTGTGCTTGTGTTAAAGCCCCTCTTTACCCTTCCTGAGGCACTCTGTAAAGTGAGTGAAGATGCTTTTAGAGATGAGACTGGTATTTAATTTCCCCAAAGTAAAATTGAAGTTACAGCTGCACTGCCAAGGGGGATCGTGGCCACTTCCAGAGAAATGCCAATTTCTCTGCTCACTGTAAAGGGAGGTTTTGGAGGATGCTCCAAGGCACGGTGATGTCTGTACACCGATGCTGTAGGGAAGCTGGGAAAAATGGAGATTCCTGTGAATTCCTCAGGCTGACAAGGAAAAGCCCATCACCTCCTGTGTCTCTTTGCCTTCTCTGCTATTGGCATGAATGCTTTATGGTATAGTTATATAGTACAGCTCTGTGCATTTCCCTAAGTCTCAACTGCTTCAAAGGACCCCCAGACATCCTGCAGCTGCAGTGATGATAACACTGAGGCAGAGCAGGTGCCCTTTAGTCTCTGGATCCCAACTCCAGCATCACCTTTCCCTCTCCTGCAGGTTGTCTAAAAAAGAGAAGATCTTTCATCCTTTGGTTTCTGTAGTCTCAGGCCTCTCCTCTGGTTTCCCAGGCTTCCAGTGAAGTACTGAATCCCCCCCTGGAACAGGCAGTTCAGATGTAATTTAGGAGCTTTTCAGCTCTCCCTGATTCTGTCTGGGTTCTGCTCAATGCCACACACACAAACTGATTTATTGCATACTATGGCACAGCACCTGTTTGATATCAGTACCTCCAGAACTAGCTTCCCAAAGTCTCTGGTTTCTCTGAACCATGCAGGAAGCCCAGCACAACGCATAGACAGGAAGGAAGAGCCCAGGCCTTCATGAGGCTGCTAGAGCCAGTAAGGTTGTGAGAAATGACTGTAAATGAGTGAGGACCATCTAGTGCTGTTTTGCCCAACAGAAAGACAAAACTGGAGACAAATGTCTAGATTCACTTTCTGCTTTAGATCTTGTTCAAGCAGCCACCTCCTCTCAGGAGCCTATTCCCTCATCTGTACGTGGGAGTGTTTCCCTGTCCCCCAGATGATGCTGTGGTTTCTAAACATGAAAAGCATCTGCTATAAAGAAAAACTGCCTGGAAGGGTAGAAACAAATAGAAAGGGTAAATAGAGATGTATGCACTTCTGGGGCTGAAGAATGTGAGATGCATCAGAAGCAGAAGGACGTCTATGGCTAGTTGAGGCTGGTTTTCCTTCGCTCCTGTTTCCATAGAAACCCACTGATGTCCTGAGGCTGCAGTACCAGCCTTTGGCTTTAAAAAACACCTGCCTGCTGCCACTGGACCTCATGCTGGACTTGGAGCAGCCGTTCCTGGTCTGTGATAAGCAGCAGCAGCGCCTCCCAGGTGGCCAGGTGAGCAGCCCGGGACTCCTCCAGTGGGGTCTGAAGAGGAGGGATGTGGTGGTGCCTTTCTCTTGGGAGCTCCTTGAGTCAAGAAGTTTATTCTGTAGCAACAGCAGTGGGCTGGCCTGAGCTGCATCAGCAGAGCTGCTGAAAGAATCAAAATCTTATCTGAATTGAGAAGATCCATCCTGGCTTTAAGGCACAGGCAGGAGGGAGCAGGCAGCTGGGTCTGGGCAAGCCATGCAGTAAAGGTGTCTCCTGGAAAGCATGCCAGCTCTCCAGCAGCCACCCCCTTGTACTGGGGCTGAGCACAGAAATGGGAGCCTGAGGGAATCCTGGACTGGACTGTGGTGCCTGCAGTCAGACCCCTGCTGTAGAGAGATGAACCATGAACTGAGGAGCCCATGCTGGGGTCACTTGGAGCATTTACTGTTTGCTGCTGTCAGACCTTGAGACATCATCCCTCATGTGATTAATTACTGCTCATCTCCTTGCAGCCTGTGAGAGTGGATGTAGGAGAGACCTGTCATCTCTACATTGCATTTGACCCAGCTTATGAACTGGATTTTAAGAGCTGGAAAAAAGAGAAGATTCTGAATATAGACATGGTCAGGGGCCATCCTTTTGTGGAGCGTGTCATCCTTTGGGGGGAAGTGCACTTCCCAAATCTCCAAATCCAGCCCAGCTCCCTGGAGTTTGGCTGCATCGTGGCTGGCACTGAAGAAGTGCGTTCTCTGGAGATGACCAACTGCAGCTCACTGCCTGTCCAGTACCACTGGTCGTTCCACTCCAAGAGCCAGGTTTACAGGCTGAGGTATGTGCACCTTTGCCCTCTCCTTGAAGCTCTTCTTCCTGCTGTCCTGTTTGTACTTGGCAAAGAAGAAAGCTGTTTGCCTGGGATCTGACAGACCGCTTCTGACTTTTTCTTGTGCAAATAACACCGACCAGCTGTGCTCAGGCTGGATGCTCAGGGAATAGGTTTTCCACCAATTTGGTGCTGCGTAGCCCCCAGAGTGGTTTCCCTGGGAAGGAAAGCTGGGGTGAAAGCTGCTTTTTCAGACCTCTGTGGCCTGAGGCAATGTCCACCTTGATGAAGGGCTCTTAGTCCCAGCTCCCACAGTGCTGCTGGAGGCCCTTCTGGCCCCTCTGCTTTGGGATGGGTTCTCTCTGCAGGAGCTGCTCTCTGCTCCTTGCCTTCCTCCCTTGCATTGTGCTGGAGGATGCCCAGAAAGTCCCAACACCAGACAAAGAGCCACTTAGTGCCTGGGCTGATGCTGAACAGCCAGCGTGAACAGCCTTCCCTTTCCTTCTTTTCTGAGACAACTCCTTTACTGCCAGGATGATTTCTTTCCCAGGGGTCAGCTTTCAGTGGACACCTTGGATTCTTCACTCCCTTTTTTTGTGACACTTGTTACTCATTTTGACTTTTCCTCACTGCAGCATGTCCCTTATGGGTTCTGTAGTGCTTGACAGCAGGACTCATTCATCACATCATCTCCTATCTCTGTCTCCCAGAGAGTTTCTGCTTTAGAGTGAAAAATGTCGTTGTCTGGGCACCATGGTCCTGGGAAGTTGTCTCAAACCATTCATTAAAACTAAAGACAGTGGAATAGATGATTAGGGATCTCTTGGGGGTTATGATGAGAGAGCACCTCATCCAGAAATTAAACCCAGCCTTAGATAACAAGCTACAAAGCTGAAGGCAGTGATTCTTTGGGGAGCAGCTCATTACAGGCCTGTCTGGGAAAGGAGCATCCAGGTGGTGTTTGACTGTGGGGAGCACTTGCAGCTCAGCAGGGTGACCGGCAGGCACGGCTCAACTGTGTCCCTCACATGGCATTAGAAACACAAGCAGAGTTACCCTGAGCACCTGCTTCAGTTTAAACTGGGGAATGTGACCTGAGTTACCCGGGAGTGTTGGAAAATGTCAACCAACCCCCCCAACACTGTCAGGGAAACATTCCTGATAAATCCCTGGTGGAGCTGCACTTTCTGGTGTTGGGCACTGGGGGTGGGGGCTGTGCTGGCTCATCAGTGGCTGGCTCTACCCCTTGGTGCCTCAAATCTCACCTTTTTGCTTGCCTTCTCTGTCTTTTCCACTCCCACTGTGCTTTTTGCATCCCCACGAGATGTTAATCCCTGTCCTCTGTAGTTCTTCAATGCAAGCAGTTGCAGCTGCTGCAGCACCTCAGTGTCATCCCTGGGCTGCCTTTAGAACAGAGCTGCTCCAGCCTGGATTGGGAAGGGCTGGATCAAACCATTTCTCAGTTCAACGTGCCAGCACCCACCCAGGGGCTGCATCCTGGCCAGGAGCTGCTCGTGCAGGTGTCCCTCCCTCCCACTGCAGGTCCCTGTTCATAGTTATGTTATATTCCAGATATGAGCTTAACTCATCTAAATTCAAACCCCAACCACCAAAGGAGAAGAGAACCAGTTTGACTTCCTCAGCATCTCAAAGGAGACGCCTCAAGATTAGAAGTGTGGCGGAGCCAGTCACAGCCCTGAAAGAATCGCAGGATCTTGCCCAGTCTTCAGGAGCAGAGGTAGATGTTCTTGTACATCCAGTGCTTGTGTTGCCTCCCCAGCCTGCCAGCACCAAGTCATGCTCGTGCCGCTGACCTCTGTTTTTGCTGCCCTGCTGTGCTGTGCCCTGAGAGTTGGTCGGGCAGCAGGGCCAGTGGCTGGACATGGAGTGTGTGGGAGGGAGAAACAGGAGAGTTTTCCTTGGAGAAGCTGACTCAGATCCTACAGGCCTGTGTTGGGTGTGGGATTTTTTGCCTTGTTTCCTTCAAGGAAATGTAAGATGAGGCTTTTATCTGCAGCATGATGGTCAGACCTCCAGCTTGCTTCCCAGAGCAAGCTGGGATGAGTCCTGATCTCCATGGAGCCTCTTCCCAAGGCAGCCAGACTCCCTGTCTGCAGGGCTCTGCTTTCACCCAGAGCTGCTATTGCATTGCTGGCCCTGGAGCTGTCTTACAAAGGGAGACTTTGCAAAGTGGCTGTCTCTTCCTCTCAGCATGGAAAATGTCTTGTTTTTCAGGTGCCAGCACAAACTCATGGACGGTATTACATCCCACTAGGGTTGGTGGGAACCATGTCCCCCAAGGATGTACTGCACACTCCCCTGGAAGCGGAGGAGGTAAGAGGGAATCTGTCTCACTTGCCCATTGTCAGTGTGGCCAGCAGGGCTGGAGCTGCCAGTGCCACTGGGGGCCTCAGCATTGGCCACAGAGGGGCCTCCCATCCCTCCAGGCCCATCACAAAGTGCTGCTGAAGCAACTGGTAGTTGGAGAGGCCGTGCAGGACACACTGTAGGGCTGCCCAAGGACGCTGTGCAGCACCTGTGGAGGGCACTGCTCCCCCTGGACCTCATCTCATAGGAAATTTTTGCAGGAGCTTTTGCTGAGGCACCTTGAGAACGCACCATATATATCAGAGAGAAAGGGGAAAGGCCTCAGGAGTCAGATGAGCTGGGCTGGAGTTCTTGTCTGAGCTCCCTGAGCTCTAAGAGCTCTCACTCTGAGTGTCCACCTTTTCTAAAAGCAGTAAGAAGGGCTTTTTAAAGGCAAGTTGTGCATCAGAGAGAATTTCTACTGCCAGGAGACATTTACTTTCATGTAGTGTATTAATTAATGCATTGATCTGTGAGCGTGGGAGAAGATTTTCCCCACAGTCCCTGCACTGGTCAGTGGCACAGATGCAGGATGAGATTAGGGTGATTCTGGCAGTGTTTGAGGAATAGGCCACTCTGGCTACAGCTGCACTTTGCTCCAAGATGCTCTTCTGCATCCATTTCCATGCTCAATCTCTCCTGTCCTCCAGGTTTTCAGTATCCTGCCACTGTCGGGTGTGCTGCAGCCAGGAGAGAGCCAGCAGGTCTCCTTCACCTTCTGTAGCCGTTTCAACACCATCTCCAATGTCACGGCGCTGTGCCGCGTGGAGGGAGGTCCCACCTACGAGGTGGTGCTGACTGGGGAGACCTCATGCATCAGCTACTCCGTGAGCCCCCGGGAGACCGACTGTGGCTCTCAGGTACCACACACATCCCTGGCACAGCTCCATGCCTTGGCACCACGGCTGGCGGGTTCCTGCCCACCTCGCTCCAGGGCTCCCTTCCCTTCCCAGCCCCTTGGTTGGCTCTGGGGCTTGGAAGTACAACCTTTGAGGGACACATCTGGCATCCAAGCTGGTTTCAAATGGCCATCTCCCACCCTCTCCAAAATGTTGGGAGTGCCTCTTTTTCAGGGTGCCTAACACTGCCTCCTGGGCAGGCAGGGTCCCAGTGGGGGTGCTCTCAGGGTGTCCCTGAGACATCCCTCTGCTCATCCACTCCTAAAGCCTGACTGTTGCAGCGTGTCCGCATTTTGGTTTTGCTGTTGCAAGTTGTCAAAGTTGGTTCTATATGGTTTAATGTTCTGCCATTTTGTTGGTACTGCTCAGGGCTCCTTCTTCCCTACTCCCCCCTGTCACTCAGCTGTCCCCTCCCCGATCACCATGACAACTCCTGCCTTTTTGTATCTTTTATTATGGCAGTTAATATTCCCCTCCCTTGTTTCCAAGGTGATCTCCCTGTCCGTCACCCCCTGCCCACTCCCCTGTCCTAGAAGCTTCTACCCTGGGCAAGAGGTGATTGGAGCAGGGAGGGTGGCCCCTCCCCAGCAATTTTTTCATTTGTTGCTAAGTATGCTTATCACTTGTAATATGTTCTGTTATTGGTCGAGGGGTGGGTTGTAACACCCCTCGGCTGCTCCTTAAAAGATTTGTTCACCCCGCCCTTCGGGGCAGTCTTCTGCAGCCTCCCACTTGTACCCCACCTTCCCCAGTAAACCCTTCCCTCTGCCGCAGAAGATTGCCTCGATTCCTCATTCTCGTGCAGCCTGTCGCTCCACGCTTTCGTCCGCTCAGCCCTTGAAGGTGCTGCCATCCCCACCCTGACGTGTGGAGAGCACCTCAGGCAGCTGCACCCTCGTCTGCCTCTTGCCAGGTGCCGAGGCAGAGTGGCAGTGCGGCTGCCCCACCCGGCTGTTGCTGCGCACCTGTGGGCGTAGCCAGGCCTGGACATTAGCGCAGGAACACCTGACCTCCAAGGAGATGCTCTTGTCTAAAGCTCTTGCTTAATCCACACAATAATCAAGGGAAGAAGTTGGGCTTCCAGTCACTGTATTTGGAGAGACTGTCCCAGAACAATCCCCGCTTCACTCTTTTTCAGTTGAAAGCCCACAGATATTTCCAGCTGCTGGCCCTGTCTGTGTTGCCCTGGGTGACTCCTTTGTTGCATCTATGTTGCTTGCCAATACTTGCATGCGGGTGCCTTTTCTCCTGGAATGCCTCAGTGCTGCCTTTGTTTCTCCTGGCTGTTGGTGACCTCTCAGAGGGCAGAGGGCCTGTGTGCCCTGGTTCATTTATTGCTGGCCCTCACATGGTTGTTACCATACCTCTGTGTGCTGCCAGAGCTCCCTGGTGCTGTGTAGGTGCCCTGTGCCTGGGGCTTCCCCAGGTTCCCAAGTGCCCTTATCTCCTCCCTGGTCCCTGCTCCCATGATGTGTCTGCTTTCAACCCCAGGAGGGAGGAAGGAGATCCCCAGCAGCCGGCCTGGGTCTGTAACTTCCCTCTCCTGTGCCTTCTCACCAGATGTTTAATGAAGTTCACCACAGCAAGGTCACCCTGGAGAACACTGGCAAGATTGAATTCAACTGGGTGCTAAACCCTAGCACTGCAGACCAGCATCTGCCTGGTGTGTTTCTGGTCAACCCCACCACTGTAAGTAGCACAAGTGACTGACCCCAGCCCTGTGTCAGGTGGCCCAGGAGAGTTTTAAAGGGAAAAAAGCTGGGGGGGCGGAAAGGTCGAAGGGGAAAACCCCAAACCCGGCCATGAGAGAGACAGAGCTGTAAGCCATTTCTGCTGGGGGCAGAGAAGGTCAAAGAAGTGCTCACCTGATAGACTTACCAATGGCCTTGGCTGGTGGGTGGCTCTGCTGTCAGAGGCAGACACCGGCGGGAGGCACAGATGTGTGGGTCACTGTCTGTCCTGCTGTAAGGGGACCAGAGGAGAATTCTTTTTGATAGATTTCTGAGATGAAAATAAGGCACAAACGCAGCCTTATATCTGAAAACTGTTTATTGGTAAAGAAGGGGTATGGTCCCGACCAGAAGGGGACAGAAAAGAGAGTGAGAGAGAAAATGAAAAACGGAGAGACCAACAGAGGACGTGGGCAGAGCGTTACCGCTAGAGCCCTGATGCGCTGTGTCGGGTCGTGCTCGGCAGATGGAGCAAGTGCTGCCAGCCGCGCCAGCGTGCGTGCCCGCCGCGGGAGGGCTCCATCGGCCGGCAGCGGGGCCGGGCTCCATCGGCCGGCAGCGGGGCCGGGCTCCATCGGCAGCGGGGCAGCGGGGCCGGGATGGATCCGCCGGCAGCGGGGCCGGGCTCCATCGGCCGGCAGCGGGGCCGGGCTCCATCGGCCGGCAGCGGGGCCGGCATCGGCCGCAGCGGGGCCGGGCTCCATCGGCCGGCAGCGGGGCCGGCTGTCCCGCGGGCTGCGGCCGGGCCGGGCTCAGCAGCCGCGGTTTGTCCCGGTCGGGCACGGCGGCTGCTCCCTCGGGAAGCAGCGGAGCACTGCGTTGCCGCGGCGAGCGGGGAAGCGGCGACAGCAGTGCAGACAGGAAAGAAGTGGCTCTGCAGGGAGCCGGACCCTCCAGGTGCTCCAAGCCCAACAAAAAACCAAAAATGGCAGGGAAAAACTGGCAGTGTTAACTGCTTTTTTATGCTAAGATTCCTACCACAACTCAGCCCTTTTAGGAAGACTATTGGTCAGACGGGCAAAATTTTCCCGGGCTTCGGGGTCTGCCTGCCTCCAGGGGGGAGGTCTCTTGCAGCCCCCCAGACACGGAGCCTGCCTGCATTTTCTCCTAGCAATCTCCTTTACACATGGGATGTGTTAAGGCTCCCAGCACGTCTACAGCCCATATAGTAATTTTTCACCCCATGTCAGAAACAACATATGTTGTGGCATAACTTAAAATTTAATTAGTTGCTCACAGTCACTCTGGGGACCCCGACGGCTGAGATCTCAGGCTGTGCTGGCACTGGAGCGTTTCTGAGGGTCACCTTACCCAGGCTGTGTGATCACATATCCCTTACGTCAGCTTGCTGCTGCCTGCCTCCTCCAGCTTTGTTGCTGTGCAGCGGCTTTGTGGGGCAGTGAGTGGGCCAGGGAGCAGCGGCGCTGGAAGAGCTGGAGAAAAATTAGCAGCATCCCACCACTGTCCAAGCTTCTCAGTCCTGCCTGGATGTCTTTGAGCCAAAGCAGCGCTCCTGCCTTTGTCCCTCCTTGCAGTGGGAAGAGGAAGCCGATTGGCTTTCCATTTCTTCATGCCTGTCTCCTGCAAGGGATGAGAGGAGCTGCTGGCCCTGCTTAGTGCAGGACTTCCACAGCGGCAGCAGAAGAGCCTTTTTTTGATGAGGCAGGCTCTTGCTGGCAGAGGGCAAACCCCATCAGCAGCAGAGCTGTGCTCACATCGGGCTGTGCTCACATCAGGCTGTGCTCACGTTGGGCTGTGCTGGGGCTGCAGCCTTATGAGCCCTGGGGAGGACACACAGCACCTGGGGTCAGAGGCTCGACTCTTTGGGCACAAGGAAGGTAGAAGGTATGAAAAATGAAGGCAACTCCTCAGTTAAAATTTAAAGAAAATTTAGTAAGAGACAATAGGGGACAAAGTCAGCAAAGCAGAACTAACAGCGCTGGGTGCTTGGCTTGGGTGCTTGGCCAGAGGCACAGACCAGTCAACACAGCAAGACCCCTGATACACCCTGGGTATTGCAGCAGCCTAATCCATATCTACAAATGCTTATACATATTGAAATATTTTAACATAGTTCCTCCTCCGTCTCACCTTTTTGGAGCATGTGCAGTTGTCCTAGTCCTGGTCATTTGTTGCTTTTTGACACATTCAACAGGTTTCCATTCCTTCATTGGTTAAGTGTTAATACAACAACTCTTCACCAACATTGGTATCACAACACAACATTTGCATTAAAAGAACTCTAAACTTTAGCAAAACTTCTTTTACAAAAGTCAACATTATAAAACACATAGTATTTACTTTAACAGTTGTAAAAGCCAACACTGTAATATGTTTATCACTAAGGCGATGTGGTCTGATGGTTTCTTCTAGATGAGAACCTAGCTGCTCAGCCTGTCTGTCCCCTGAGCCATCCCCATCAAACACTGATGCATTCCCCCCTCTTCTCCTGTCCATGCAGGGCTCCATTGCACCTGGTGAGAAGCAAGTGCTGGAATTCTCTTACATGCCTGGATTACCAGGAGCCTTCAGCAGGACTTACCAGCTTAAAGTGGGTGACCTGGACCCAGAAAATATCTGCCTGAAAGGAGAAGCGTCCTGTCCCATGATCACTTTGAACCTGCCCTGGAACATCAAAGGTGGGCACTGCCTGTCTGCCCCCAGGAAGGACCCCTCTGGTCTTGTTCCCTACCATAGGCCCGTAGGGCAGCTCATGCCAACCTCCACCAAGCCTGGAGGGTTGCAGGACTCCCAGACTAGTTCAAGCCCCCTGGTTGCTTCATGAGTCTTGAGCAGAGGATCCCATGTGAGCTTTGTCCCAGGAACCACCCTGCAGAGCCTGCCAGCTCATCTGGCAGGGTCCTGAAGGATGATGGCTAGACTGAAAGACTTGGAAAAGCTGTAAGAGAGGCTGGCAGGGCTTCTGGCAGGGTTGGATTTGTGTGACATTGCAGGGGATGAGCTGCTCCTCAGTGGGGAGGGAGATGGGTGGGAGCGAACACGAGGATTCAGAGAGGAGCAGCAGCATCCACTTTCCATAGATGGCTTGAGGGATTTCTTTCTGGGAGAAACCAGTGTTGGGAGGTAGGGACTTGCCAGCTTCAATGGGACTGGCACTTTGCTCACACTTCTCTTTGTGGATGTTTTCTTCCTTCAGGAAATGAAACACATGAGAAGCCTCTGACACAGCTCGTAAAACCCCCGCAACAATACAGTCAGAGGAGTAAATCAGTTGCTCGGAAGAAGAGTCAGAGCCCGAAGACTGAGACGTTGAAGACTCAGACCCCAAAAACTCAGACTCCAAAGAGTCTGATTCCGAAGACTCAGGACCTGCAGCCCAGCATGCTTGACTCTGGCATTGTAGTAAGAACAGCTGCAGCCCCGTTTGGCACATGCCACCCTCACCATGTCACCTGAGCCCCTCGCAGCCCACAGCAGCTTCCTGGTGTCCTGGTGGCACCTGGGACCTCCCTGCCCACTTACAACCATGTGTCACCTCAGCATTGCCCCTAGGGCTGCCACTGTGGTCATGGTCTCCTCTGGGGCTGCACCAGCTTCCTGGCTACCCCAGGGAGAGATACTGAAGGCCATGCTCCAGGGATGGAGTTGATGGTGCTTTGGAGGAGATGCAGGTCATTGCTGGGCAGTTTGTTGGTCCCAACCCAAGCCCTGCCAGATTTACAGATCTTAACAGTGGCTGCCTGATTGTGCCCTGGGGCTGTGCTGGAGGTGCTCATCTCCAAGAGGCAGCAGCTTAGTCCCAGTTCCCTTTCTTCAAGACAGCTTCTGTCCAAGCTGCCTTGGTACTGGCTGGGGGCAGGCAAGTACCTGGAGCTCTGGAAGGTTCCTGGCTTGTCTGTCTGCCTGGCCAGATCAGCTTTGCTAACAGTGTCTGGGCAGGCAAAGATGCTGGAGTTACTTCTCTGGAGATGAGGTCCTGGCTAAGAGAGCAGGAGGTGTCACAGGCACTGAGCAGCCAGACAGGAGGACCCCACAGCTCCTCCCAACAAGAGTGGGGTGGGATCCTTTCTCAGGTGTAAACCTTGGGAAGGACCTTTGCTAACCAGCCCCTGTCTTCCCTTTCCTCAGTCAAACACTCAGCTACAGATAAACATGGTGAGGATGCTGATAGAGAAGGCTGCTGTGGAGCTGCAGGAAAAGCTCACATCCCATCCCCCGAAGAGCAGTTTCCCTGACAAGGAGCTGTGCCAGAACCTTGTCAAGTGAGTAGGGACTCCCATCCCCATCTCCAGATGCCCCTTGGGGAACACCCAGCCATGTCCCCTTCTCCTGAGAGCTCCTTGGGTCTGCAGAGCTGGGAACAGCCTGGACTCCAGAAAGGCTCTGCTCCTGGTGGCTGTGACAGGCTGCATGTGAGCAGCGGAGTGTCCTCCCTTCCCCAGCACCATGCTGAGCTTTGGACTGCTCAGCCCCCCACAGGTGTGGGGTTCTGTCCCTAGAGCTGGGGGACCTTCAAGCCCTTCCAGACAGCATAAATTCTGTTCCTGCTGACTAGCTCTGAAAGAGACAGCTCCCAGCTGGTGTCTTGGTTCCAGCTAACAGAGCACACTAAACAGAAGGAGAAGGGAGCTGCGCGTGTCAGCAAACCCTTTAAAACCCAAAATCAGATGGCTTGAACCCTGGTGGGGTGGCAGGGCTTATCTAGGTTACTTGGTCCATCCCTTTGCACTGTCATGATGCAGCACAAGCACGGGAGCTTCAGTTCAGGAAGAAGGTGCTCTGCAGAACAGATCGTGTGATCTGGTTGCAGAGCAATGAAGATTTCCTGTGCAGGCAAATCTTGTTCCTAGGCCTCAAAGCAATTGCAGGCTCAGGCTGTACACCAGGCTAAGCAGTTTCCTTGAGACCAGTGGAGACCTAGTATACTCACTTGCCCTGGGTTTTCATGGCAGAGGAGCTGTGGCCAGTGTCCATTTTAAACTTATTTTCAGGTACCATTAGTAGCTGATAAAACCTAGGACCTGCACTCCTCCTGACTTCCCAAAGTCATTGCCAGGTGGCCAGGCCATGGGTTTCATGGGCTTGAGCTGAGTTTTTACAGCAGTGAATAAAGAAATAGCCACTGTATTTGTATCCTCCATCCACTTGGATGTGTAGCCAGGCTTGGTTTAAGGACTGTCCTTAATCTTCCTTGCAGAGTTGAGCTGCCCGAGTATGTCCTGGACATGGGCACTGTCCGTAAGGGTTTCACTGAGAGAAGCACTCTGGAGATCACCAACCATGGGCAGATGCCAGTGTCCTTCCAGGTCAATGTGTCTGTCCTGGAGGACACAGGTAAGCAGTGCTGGAGACACTTCCTGTGGCCTTGAAGGAGGTGTCTCAGACAGATTAGCTTAAGCCATTGAACTTGGGGAGGTTTCTGAGCTTTTTCTTCTCAGTGCCTGTGCTGAGAGCTTTAGAAGCAGAACTTCCCTGGCCAGCCATGGCCAGGGACCTGGCCTGCCTGTGACTGCCCTAGTGCTCCTGTGTAGAGGCCAGATGGGCTCATCACCCTGGTCACCTCTCAGCATCTTCTGCCCTTGGCTCCCATGGGCATCAAGTTTCTTTGGGCACTCTGTGGGCTTACTCTGCCAACCAGTGCGGTCTGCTGTATTTTTCAAGTGCTTTGTTTGAAGTTCACACTGTCACAGCACTTGTATTCAGCCTTTATTGAGGAAACAGCCTGTGAGATCCTCTGGTGGATCAAAAGAGGTTTCCAAAAGAGGCCTTGAGGCAAGGCTGCCCTTCCATCACACAGTGGCTCACTGTGTCTGAGCGGTGTTCAGGTGCACTCTTAAGTTTTTGTCCAGGTCACAGCACAGCGTGGGGCTTTTCCCAGACCTCTCAGCCAGGACACCTGTAAGGCTTAATGTGCTTATGACACATTTTGTATTTCTGGTGTATCTCAGCTGCTTTGTGTTCATCTCTTCAAGGTTTCAGCGTGGACGTGGACCAGGTGGAGGGCCTGCCCCACAGCTACATCAAGACATTTGACGTGCGCTTTGAAAGTTCCCGGCGGCCACGGGGTGACGTGGATGTGCTGCTGCCCATAGAGGTACCACAGCTCTTGGGGCAGGCAGCAGGCTGGGCACAGCAGCAGATGTCACCTGCACCCTCCGCTGAATTCTCTGTCCTTCTCCAGGTGACAAAAGGCCCCACATATAACATCCGTCTTCATGCCACTGTGTCTGAACTGTCAATCGAACTTTCCAAGAACACTCTGCACTTCTCTGCTGTCGTCGTTGGGCAGTGCAAGGTTGAGACAATCCAGCTCCACAACTGGTTCCGAGTACCCTGCGGATGGTCCGTCAAGCGTGTTCAGAAGGTGAAGCACAGGCACCATTGAACACAGAACTTCTTGGTTGGGTTTTCTTTGTGATTCTTGCCCTTTCTGCTCCTGTGGCTGCCTGAGCACTTGGGTCTACAGCGTGTTTGAGGAAGTTTCTGAGGGTCTAGATCAAGGCTGGTTTGCCTGGACCTGTTCCATTAGCAGATGCTTTGCTTTTCTGCCATCTTTACCCATTCCTCCTCCTCCTCTGAGGACAGTAGTTCCCTATCTGCCTGCCCTGTCTACAGGTTTTCCCTCCTGCTGTAGGCTATGGGGTCCACACTTGGTTTGGCTGTGGGTGCTCTCAGCACCGTGTCAGTGTCTCAGAGCACGAGGAGACCTCACACAATTGGTTTCTGTGCCCAGAACAATCAGTGGAAATACATGACACCAGACGTACATCAGGCGAAGGATGAGCCCTGTCCCTTTGAAGTGAAGCCCTCCAAAGGAACCCTTGGTGCAGGAAGGTGCCAGAATCTGCAAATCCAATTTAAACCCAAGGAGGAGGTGAGATTGGCGGGTGTCAGCCCAGGAGGCCTGTCAGGGCTATCTGGAAATGAGGGCCTGGTGCAGAGAGTGTGGTAGGAGCTCTGCCTTCACAGGGAGCTTTCTGCAAGCCCTGCACTCAGCGTGGCTCAGTTCACCCCACAGAGCACTCCCGTGAGATGTGCTTTGAAATGCCCACAGGGAGCTTGCACAGAGAGTACCAGGGCTCTGAGGCTGCCTCTTGGCACGTGGCGGGGATGTGCCCAACTCTCCTCAACCTCCCCCTTGCCTGGCTGTATTTGCAGCTGTGACACTCAGTGCAGAGCAGCTGCCCACTGACTGAGGTTAATTCTGGAATGGCTCATCCTGCTGCAGGACTGACAGACCAAACAGCCAGCACCCACCTTCCTGGGCACGGCAGGATGGTCACCTGTAGTGGGGTGCTGCCACCAGTCTCCGGGGCTCTGGCCTGCCTGCACATTCCCATGCAGCTGGGGAGTCAACTTGTAAAGGATGGAGCATTCCCAGAAGCAGTTTGCCTGTACCACTGGGTCTTGGAAACTGGCAGTGTGTACCAGCATGGACACAAGGGCTTCTGTGCCCACATACAGTCCCAGGGATCTTTTAATTGCTCAAGAGATGTAACCATCTTGTGTCTTGCTTGGACCAGAGCCAAACACTAAGCAGAGAAGATGACCCTTATTTCTTGCCAGTGAGAGCTCATTTGCCTCTCCTGGAGCTGGTGTTTGCCTGCTGCAGCAGTGCCAGGACTGTGTCTGGACACTGTAACCCTGAGGGCCTTTCCCAGGAGCACTGCACTCCTGCATGACTAGGTGAAAATGTCTGACGGTCCATTGTACATCCATCTGATTCCCAAATACCCTGTTACAGTGCACACCAGCATTCATCCCAGTTACTCAGAGCCAGACTACTACAGATGCTCTAGTCCCTAGCATAAGTAAATATCTGGTTTCCATTTACCTTGGAGAGACTGATAACACCCCAGCCTTGGGGCAAGCATTGTATTTGGGGTCCTGTCATCTGAGACTTCATGGATGAGTTTTCCTGCACTTTTCTCTTTACAGAGGTCTTACAGTAATGAGCTGGAGCTTAAAATTTATGGGAGCAGCAATCGCTTAAAGCTGCACCTCTCAGGACAAGGTCTGGAGCCACGGTTGGAGTTCAGCCCCCCAGCACTAGAGATGGGATGGATGCTGGTGGACAGTGATGGGGTGGAAGCCACAGTGGTGGTGAAGAACCCATGCAAATTTCCCATTGAGTTTTATGCCCTGGATTTTGATGAGCAGTACCTTGAGAAGGAGAAGGTGAGAAAGAAGGCTGGTCCATGTACATGCTGCCCAAGCTTTGCAGCACTCCAGCATTCCCAGGCTTGTGCCAGGGAGATGGAGGCAATCCCCAGGGCAAAGCCAGCTCTGCTGACATGCTGCGGGAGGACCTAAACGAAATAGTTTGTGTTGTTGGGAGGAAGGGAGGAGACAGAAAATAAGTTTGTTGAGTCTGTGTGATGAAAGGCAAGAAAAGGAATCTTGCGTATGGTTTCTCTTCCCTACATGCACAGATCCTGCGGATGGCAGTGAGGTCTGAGGACCATGAAGCACAGAAGAGGCTGAAGGCAGAGCTCAAGGCCAGGGCTGAGGCTGAGGCCAAGGCCACGGGCAAGGCAGCAGCAGGTCAGAAAAACAGTGAGGGTTTGCCAGTGTCTGTTTGGACTGTGGTCACAGCAGGGACTCCAGCCCATACACCCTGAACTCTCTGTCACCTTGCTCTCCAGGGAAAGCCTGTGCTTTTAGCAGCTGCCTGTTCCCCAGCTTGGTGGAGGAACTCTTGGCTGAAGGGCTGTGGCATCCTCTACCAACCCTGAGTGTAGCCAAAGCAAGCTCCTGTCTGCCTGCCATAGACGGGGGAAATAGTCAGGATATTTCCTTGTGTCCCTTAGCCACAAAGACTAGGGCTGGATGAGTTCCTCAGCCAGTAGGACCAGGTCTAATATCACTGGCTCTTTTATATTTGCACCTTCCTAGCAACAAAAGAACAAGCTCATGTTGCTTTCACCGAGTCTCCTTTCCTGGGATCTGAGGAGATGGGGAGGATGATGAGGATCAAATGTAGGCAGGAGGCTGACTTTTCCCCCTGGTTTTGCACTGCAGCACATCACAGGACTGTCTCATTCAGTCGTGAGTCCATGGTGAAAGCGACTGGGAGTCCTGTCTCTCGGGCTGTCCTGCACCACCCGGGCATTGCGCCGTCCTCAGGGAGGCGCGAAGTGCAGCAGTACCGAGGGATAGTTGTCATCGTCCATGGGCCACCCCGGGCAGGTATGTGAGCTGCAGCCCAGGGCTGCGGGGAGAGGGACAAGCAGAAGGAACACATCCTGGTGGGCCATGGTGCTTAAGGCAAAGTCCTCAGCTGTACAGGAGGTGGAGATGATCCACTTGGCTCTAGAATTCAGAGTTTGTATCCACGCTGCAGCTGCGTCCCCCATGGCCTCCCCTGGAGGAACACTTGCTTTCCCACTGTCCTGTTAACCATTAAATCTTGTTGGAGATTTTTCCAGGGCCTGTCCCTGTAGTGCCTCCTGTGCCAGTGTCACCAAGCAGTCCTCCTCTCTCTCTCAGGAAAGACAGAGGTAGCAGCAGGCCTGTGTCAGTATTACGATGCTGCTTACATGTCCATTGACACCGTGGTGAAAGAGGCCATGGCCAACGACCAGAGCCCAGCGGGGCTCCGTGCCCGGGAGCTCTGCACCCAGGCTGCCATGGAGCAAAAAGGTAAACACAAAGGTGATGCTGGTAAGGAAAAATGCTAGAGCCAGTGCTTGAGAAACCCACCATGACTGTCCACTTCTGCTTACTCAGAGCAGCAGTTTTTCAGTCCTTGTGTCTCTTAGGGAACATGGCTGAAGTGCGTCTCTGGCTTCTTAAAAAAAAAAAAATCAATTTTAAGGGCTCAGTCAGGGGTTCTTTTATAGCCCCCTTTTCTGCTATTCTTGGAACATGTTCGTTTTTCTAGGGGTGTTGAAGCACGCCTGTCTCTTTCCCAAATATTTTATATTTCCTCAAAGCTAAATTGAGCTGCTTGCTCCTCATGGGCAGCAGGCAGAACTGCTGCCCACCTGAACAAGGACAAAGCTTTCTGAAGTGGCTCATTAAGCACAAGAGGACTGACTATGAGTGTAACCTCACAAACAAGAGGAAGGGAAGGACAGCCTCCCAGAGGAATTTCCAATGAGAGACATGCTCCAGATGAGCTCTTTTCTCCAGAGAATTACCTATGGCCACTGTCAGGTTACACAGCTCGTTGGGCTGTTCTCCATGTGAGACTGGAGCCATTTATGAAACTTCCTGGGCAGTTGGTACCCTGAGCTCTGCACCGTGAGGCTAGACCTGGCTCGGTGCAGGGGGAAGTTTTGCATTGTTCAGTTTTGAACCTGGTTGGGTTGGGAGCTGGTGGAAGGAAGAAGAGTCTGAGTCCCAGCTGAGCTTTTCCCAGAAGGAGGATTTAGCTTCAGTGGAGACAAATGATGCAAGTGTGGCAGGCTGCAGGTCTCTGCATGAGAATGCAGGATGGGTGCAGTGTATGGAAACAATGCTGCTGGAGGACGAATCTTTGGCTTGTTCCTCAGGGGAACTGCTGAGCGAGCAGCGTCACCTGCGTGCACAGTTGTTAGGAGGGACATAGTGCTGGCTTTAAAATCAAGCCTGGCATGCTTTTACCTGCTGGTAAGAGAAGCAGGGAAGGAGATGCTACTGGGAAACAGTGCTGCCAGTGCCCAGCAGACTGGGGAACAAGTGCCATGTTCCTTCCAGGGCCCAAGGTTGTGCCCATTGCAGTGAAAGGTGCCTACTTGCTTTACAAAGCCCCCCTGAACCGTCTGTCCCCTGTGCAGGTAAAAAGCCCCAGCTCACTGCTCAGAGCAAGAATAAAGAAGCCGCCAGGGAAAAAATCAACAAGAAGTATGCCAGAACCAGGAACCCTCCAGCACAAAAGATAATGGAGCCAGCCAGCAAACCCAACATAAAGGACACCAAGGTAAACATGATCTGCCCTGGTTGATGCCTGGGACCTTTACATTGTCTTTGAGAAGAGCAGGGAGTGCTTACACTGGAGGCTCTGTGCCAGCCAGGGCCTGGTACGTGGGTCCATTGTGCCATGACTTGGGCTGGGAATGTGCTCTGGCAGACAGCTCCACTGGTTCTCAGTGATTTGCTGGCAAAGTGCAGTCCTGGCTAGTGTGGCTGCAGGCAGTGAGCAAAGTGCTGGGAGGCTGCACTGGGGCTTGCAAGCCTGGGTCTCTGCTGGCCAAGGGATGGGCCCTCCAGGACCATCCCCTGGAGCCTCCAGCCTGCACTTCAGGGTTGTTCTAGTCTCCATTAGTGAGGAGCCCCAGCTCCAAGCCCAGCAGTGGGAGTTGTCCAGGACTTTCCACCGTGGTTACTTTTCCTTACAATGGTTCCCATTGCAGTTCACAGTTTCCACTGCTCCTGCGCCCCAGCAGCTGAACATCAGCAGCAGTCGTGGGGAAGAGCTGAACTGCTTGAGCTGTGTGCTGCCCGAGGAGCTGCTGGTGGACATCCTCAGTGAGAGGCTGCAGGTGTGTGGGCTGGGGGGAAGGAGACGTTCCTGCTCCAGAGAGACAGGCACTGAGGTACAACTCAGAGAGGAGGAGGAGGTCTGTACATGCTGCTGGAGGATCCTGGACTGTGTGCAGGGAACTCTGGGGGAAGCTGCAGCTGCCCTTAGTTGGCAGAGCCCAAGGACAGATCCAAGCTGCTCTTAGCTAATGCACTTGCAACAAGGGTAGCTGGTGCCCGGGGACATCTGGGTTTACTGTCCAGCTGTGAGCCCCCTGCGTGCAATGGCTGACTTACTCTTCCCTTTATTTGCAGCAGAAAGACTGCTCCAAGGGAGTGATCTTTGATGGCTTGGAGAGCCTCTTTGCAAGCAGCCTGGAATCCTCTCTCCTCTGTGTACTCAGAGCTGTCAAGAACTGTCATCATATCTACGTAGTGAACCTGCATCAGGATTATGCTTCTTGGAAAGCCAAGGACAAAGCTGAAAGAAAGAGGAAGGAAGCTGAAAGACAGAAGGAAGGTGAGATATCTTCTCTCAAAGCTTCTCTCTCAACCTTATCTCAAGCCCTCAACCTTATCTCCATGTATCTGCAGCAGAGCTTGTAAGAAATGTTTTTATTAATCTTTTTACCTTCTGCCTCAGTGTAACTAGCACTCATCTCAGAGTTGCAGGATGTCTGAGGTTTAAAGACCTCAGATGTTAGAGATGTTATATTTAATCTCTAACATTAAATCTTGGGCACAAGTGCCAGCTGCTGTAGCTCAGTGACAAATGACTGTCCTCAGCCTTGGTGCACTTAAGCCAGGAAAAGCCCAGGAACTCTCTGCTCAGCCATAGTTTGGGGGATTGTCTAAATTTTGGAGCAGGGATTTGAGCTCCCCAGTATCTCCTGGGATGATAGGCTGGGTGGGGAAAAGCTGTGAATCCTTGCAGCTGACCCAGAGCACCCAGCTCTGCTTGCAGTCACTCATTGTTTCTCCTCTGGTTTGTGCTAAAGAACTGCAGCAGGAAAAAGCTCTTCAGAGCAACTTAGAACACATCTTGCAAATGGGTGAGGATGAGTATGATGCCCTCCCTGAGGAGAAGAAAGCAGAAGTGGATAAAATATTACAGGAAAGGAAGAGTACACAGACGGAGGGGTGAGTAAGCCTTCTGTGGGTTACTGCTCATGGTTCTGTCCCTGGAAGGTTTCCCTGCTCCAAGGACTTTGAGCTCAGAAGTATTTGATAGCAAAGGCCAGAAGCAGCACAAGGATGGCCACTCTCTTAGCTCCCTGGCTCCCAAGAGAGGAAGGACCTTCTTCTGTTGAGACACAACATCTTCTTCTCTATTTGAGTGGTGAGCCCTCCCAGCTTAGGTGCTGCCTGCAGGGAGCTGGGCTCTGGGCTTGCCTTGGCACTGCCTGTAGAAGTCTCTTCAGGTCCATGTGCCTTCTTCCCCAAAACAGTGGGATTGTGGTATGGACAGGTGTGGGGCACAGACAAACCCTTGGTTTGGGTCCTGGTCCTGCAATAGATGAAGTCCTTGCAATGCCAATCTGCCAGGGTTCTCCTTATGGTGGGACAGCCCCCAGAAAAGCTCATGTCCTTTAGGCTCCCCTGCAGCTGCAGCAGGAGGCAAGCCCAGGAGAAGCTCAGCTCCAGCAAGGCAGCCCAGCTCAGGACACACAGGCCAAGTGTGGAGCTGGGAGTGGAGGCTGCTTAAAGCAAGCTCAGGACTCCTTTCAGCCCAGGCTGAAGTTGGTTTCATGGGGAGGAGACAGATGAGGCTGCTTCAAATCATTTCCATGGCAGATAGCACTTGGTCAGATAGTTTGCTTGGTCACAGCTGGGTGCCAGCAGGAAATCTGGCTGACAAGAGCCTGTCTTGCAGGAAAGGAGTTCCTGCAGCCTTTGCTTTCCGACTGATAGGATTATTCTCATTAAGGAGCAGGCTGTGCCCACAGAGAAGGGGGCTGAATGAGCTGAGTGAGAATTGTAGGAGAGATAAGCAGATGTTAGCAATCTGTGATCTGCTTTAAACTGGGAAGTCAAGAGACAAAGAGCTTTTTCAGGCATCAGCACAAAGAGCTGGTGGATCAGCCTTTGGCAGTGGGCTGGAGGTGTCTGGCTGTGCCTTAGGAGGGAGGTTGTACAGTTGAGGCCTTATGATGGCAAGGCTTAGGTTTGGCTGGTCCTGGAGGTCCCCTTCCACCAATCCCTTCACTTGGGATGTTCCCAACCTCTGTGGGTTGAGGAAAATCCACAGAAATCAATTCTGCCATGGCCTCAGGATCAAGGGATGAAGTGCAGGGCCAGCCAGGACTAGTGAGCCCAAGTTTCTGGTGGTGACTCTCAGTGATGTTTTCTATTTTGTTTGCTGAAGGGAGCTGAAGCAGCTGGCTCAAAAGCTTGAGGAGGAGGCAAAAGCCTTAGAGGGGGAAGAGAGGCAGAAGGAGGAAGAGAAGCAGGAGAAGGAAAAGAAGGATGTCTCCTTGGGGAAGCAGCCTGAAAAACCAGAGAAGGAAACCAAAGCCCCAGAGAAGAGGGAAACCAAAGCCCCACTGAAGAGGGGAACCAAAGCCCCACAGAAGAGGGGAACCAAAGCCTCTCGGAAGGGGGGAACCAAAGTCCCAGAGGACCCAGCTGAGATCTTGATCCTGAGGTTTCAGATCTATGAGTCATCACAGCAGGACATCGCACAGGTTTTCTCCTACTGGGACAGGGTTCAGGGTACCGTGCAGTTACCTGTGATCCAAAAGGGAAACAAGTTCCAGCCTGCAGCTGGAAACAGAGGTCAGAAGACCAGGAAGCCTTGGGAGAGGGTGAAGAAGAAGCCTAAACCAAAACATGAAGGCCAAAGCAGTCTTCACTCATCTCAGCTGGGGACACAAAGCAAAGTTGCAGAAGGGGCAGTCAGAGACAAGCATGTCGGGGTGCCCTGCTTGGACATCCAGGTCACAAATCCGAAGGCCATGATTGGGGAGATCCTGAGGGATAGGAAGCTGCCAACGGAAGACCAGGTAAAACCCTGCAAGGCTCAGATCTTGAGCTTGCCGTGGTTGTGGGTCCTGGAGCATTGCGTCCCCCCCAGGTGGTAATGTCACAGAGCCTTGTCCAGACCCCTGATGATGTTCCACAATGACTCTGTAGCATCTGTGTGAATGGGGAGGTTATCACCATCCCTCAGATGGGCAGGAAGTGGGAGTGCTCTGTGTACAAGTATCCCATCTGTTCAGAGTCTCACAGCCTGGAAATCATTATAAACGGTCCCAGGACAGGGCAGCTCATGGCCATTGTTTTCTTCAGCTGAGACACTTGGGGCAGGTTTCACTCCCGGTCCAGCTTGTAGCTCTTGTGTCTGCTCTGGAGCTTGCTCACCCCACTGGGCATAGCAAAGCACTTGTACTTCCTATAAGTCAAAAACCCCATTGCCAAAAGCTCAGTGCCTTTACAGAAGGAGTTGTGAGGATGAAGGTGACAGAAGTATAAACAGGATTTTCTCTTCTGTTTAGCTGCTGAAACATCTGGGAGCGCATCCCGACAGCCCTCCCCTTCCCCCCGCTGCTGCGCTCTCCACAGTCGAGTACCCAGAGGAGAGGCTGGGCTCTGCAGAGCGTGTGAAGCCCTTCACCACTGTGGCACCAGGAGGTGCTGCTGTGAAAGACCATCTGGTGGGTGCTCCAGTGGTGGTGCTGGCACTGAAGGTGCCAGGGCAGGGACCAGGCTGGATGGGGGCATGGGGGACAGGTTGGATGGAAAGGGATCATTGTGGAGAGGTAGTGAAGATGTGATGGGGAGCCCCATGTCTGCACATCTCCTTTCTGTCAGGAATGGGACTCTGCTGGAAACAGAGCAGTTCTGTAAGACAAGAAGGAAAAAAATAACTTAAAACCATCAACTTCCTTTGAGGGGAGGGTCTTGCATAAGAAGGGGCATCCTAGGCAAAACAAGCGCCAATAAGGAAAACCAAGCCCATGGGCAGGTGGACTTATGTATTTATTCTCTCTTCCGTTGGTGAACAAACCCCCATTTTACTCTCCAGGACGGGGATGTCTCAGGGCTCACCTCTCCCTCCCTTTTCTCTCTCCCCTTAGGCCAAGGCCCCAGATGCGAAGGGCAGTTCTGCTGAGAGGCAGCCAAAGACGGGTAAGGTGGTCAGCAGAGTCAGGTCTGCAAAGGAGAACCAGATCTCCACACAGAGAACAGAAAGTCCCCGGGATTCCTCTGCAACAAGATCCAAAAGTACTTCGAAAGTGCTGGAAAGAGCCTCAACCCCTACAGCATTCCTCAGGTGAGCCACAAAGGAGGAGGTGATGCCTCTGCTTCTTGGTCCTCTTGCCAAACAAAGTCCATTGTCCCCAGCTCCACAGCGACCCCGTGCCAGTGCCTCCATGGGATGGCGAGTGCGCCCTCCTTGCTTCATTTGCTCCTCAGCAATGTCTGAAGCCTCCTCTTTATTTGCCAGGCTGAAACGGTACCGGTGGAAAGTGCCTGCCCACGGTGAGGTGGAACTGAAGGTCCACTTCTTTGCCAAAAAGCCAGGGAAGTTTGAGCAGACCCTGAGGTTTGAGATCGTGCTGTCAAAGCAGCAGTATGAGCTGCCCTGCAGTGTCACCGGCCTGTACCCCAGCATCAGCCAGAACCCACGGTAAGGCTGGGCCCTGGCAGCCTCTCACACCACAGCTGCCCCTGAACTCACAGCCAGGGCTGGGCAGATCATGCTGCCTGAGGTTGCCCAGCACCTCTTCCTGTGCTGGGAGCTTGGAAGGCAGATGGTACCTCAGCCACCAGGACGGTTATGGCTTTCTGATGACATTTCCTGCTTGGAGCGTCTCATAGCTCCTCCTTCCCCACTGTCTCTGCCCAGGCTGGTGTTTCCACAATGGAGGGAGACCATGGAGGAGGATGAAATCATCTTCAAGGAATATGTTGAGAGCACAGAGCAATTCCACTTTGGACCGCTGCTGTGTGGGAAATCAAGAGAGTGGTATGTGCTCCCTGCTGGGCCTTGTACTTTTCTGGGCATGCTTGGAGAGACATGCTGTCCTGGTGGCACAATCCAGGGCAGTCCCCGGCAGAGTGCTGGGAGAGACATGGCTTTGAAGGACCACAGATGTGAACTTGAACAGATAAGAGGCAAATGAGCCTTGGAGGAGCTGCTCTGCCTACCCAGTGGGTGCCTTGGTGGCCGCCTTGGTGGCCAGAGCCGCGTGCTGCCACCAGTCCAAAGGTGTTGGACGGCAACTTCTGTCCCCCCCCACACCTCAGCTTCACCCCTTAGGAAATGAACTTTATGGTGGTTTTTGAAGTGCTTTGAGCTCTGCAGGTAGCCTGATCAAGCAATTACTCTGTAGATGGTTTTGTAAAACTTTCATTCATCTGTAATCATAACAAGATTTTATTATTGACCTGCAAATGGGTGTTGGGGGAACGTACAGCAGGAATTACATTTTCCTGTAATGACATTGCATGCTCACTGCTGGATAAAATCTGCCTAAACTTATGGTCATTGAAGCTATTGTGTACTTCTGCTTTTACTGTCACTAGTTTTTTTTTAATAGCATTAAGTTCTTGTCTCCACAGGAACTCTGGAGGGTTAGGTCTGTTTTGACAACCCAAGGAAATGAAATTAAAATAGTTTAAAAAACCAAACGATCTTTAGCCAGGTTGATGGATGGTCTGGGATCTTTGTTTGCCTCTTTAACCTTACACTCCAAAGTCATTTCCACATCCGAGAGAAGGGTCATTTGTTATCTCTTTGCATTCCTCTTGGGAATTGATGCTTTATATTTCTTTCTCAGACTTTGAGCTAACCCATGAAATCCAAAGCAGTTTCATGACTTTTATGAAAGAGATTAGCTAAACTCTTTTTCCAAAAGCCTTTCTTTATACCCTGCAGGGAAGGCATCCCAAGAAAAAAGGGGAAAGAACCCATGTGCCTGGTGTACTGTTATTTTTCTAGGCACCCTTGAATTTATGTTGTATTAAAAACTCTCAAAGTGGCCTGAGCATCATCAGGCTTCTGGGGTGGAGGCACCAAGTCCAGGGGTTAGGCATCAAAGTACGGCAAGGATCCTTGCCATGCCTCTGACTGGGATCCATTTCCCTCACTTGTTTGTTAGAGCAGGGTCTTCCAGCACTGCTTGTCAGGTGCACACGGTGCTCTCCTCGTGTGTGGCAAAGGCAACAGTCTCCTCTGCAGCCTTTTCCCCTTTTGTGGACAGGTACAAGGCCCAGAACTGTCCTGGCAACTCGGAGAATCTAACCATCCTCAACAACTCCCCTATGGACATAGAGGTCCACTTCTCCTTTGAGAATGCTGGGCAAGCAGAGACGTTCGTTGTGGACCCTCGCCGCATGACCCTGCAACCAAAGGAGAAGCAGGTAGGAGAAGGGCAGGTAGAGCAGGCACCGTACAAGTGCCCAGGGGCTGCTCCTCCTGCTCACACTCAGAGCTCTTTTGATTTCTTCTGTGGGGCCGTATCCAGAAGCTGACCATTTGGGCATACCCCACTTCCCCTGGCTTCCTGGAAGACAAACTCATCTGCAGCATTGGGAAGAACCCGGAGCCAGTGGTCTTCAGCCTGTGCTGCCATGGGGTGGACATGAAGCTGGAGGTCAGCACCCTGCAGCTGTCTTTTGACAAGCTGCTTCTGCACAGGTCAGTCATCCCACAAGTACTCCAAGACTGGTGACAAAGAGAAAACGTTTGACTCTGGTTTCTGGGGCATGATGGAGCTGCTCCAAGTTGTGTTCAGTGGTGAGGCTGGTGTGACCATCCAGCAGCTGATGCCAAGTGCCTTCCTCTCTCTGCAGGACTGACAGCAGGACCTTGGTCCTGAAAAACAAAACCCTACTGCCCATGGCCTGGCAGCTCAGTGGGCTGGATGACCTTGTTGAGGACTTCTCCTTGTCACAAGATAATGGCATCATTGATCCCCGCTCAGAGTTTGAAGTGACCCTGCATTTCAAGGCTGAGCACATTGGCAGCATTGAGAAGATCCTCCAGCTAGAGGTGAGAGGGACTGTGCTCTGCCTGGCAGAGCAGGGCACAGTGAGCAGCCATGTGCTCCTAGGGACAGAGTCAGGAAGAGCTGCACCTGAGAGACACAAGGGTGCTGTGACCCCAACTTCTGCCTCTACACAGCATTTGCCAAAACGTGCAGTGCATCCACATCCCCCCAGATAAGCAGACACTGCATCCTGAGCCTGTACCACAACCACCTTGTCCCTGTGAATGGTTGAAGGTTGTTGTTTGGTGGTACAGACTGCAGTGTGATCTCTACGTTCCTCCTGCACTTTGTCTGAAGCTCTTGCATAGTGCAACAAACTCTCCCCGTGGGATTTTGTTCCACTTCCCTCTGTTTAGGGGCTGCATTTCAGACAGGGTGCTAGGTGATTGGAGAGGCTTGTCAATGCCACCTGTTCTGAGACACCTCACACTTCTTGTGGTTGTTCTTACACCCCTGTGCCTCTCAAGGATGCTTTAGCAGCAGCATTCCCTGCTGCAGGAGTGCAGAGTTGGGCTGATATGTTTTTTTACTGCAGCAGAATCCCACTGGGGCAGCCCATGAGAGGAACAGGTTAGCAAAGCTTGGGAGTCCACCAACGCTTGTGAAGCCAGGGAGGCCGTAGGGGAAGCAGCCAGCAGAGACAAGGACTTTCAGGCTGTCTACCAAAAGAATAATCTGAACAGTGTTTGTTTCTTGCTGCCTCAGGTTTCAGATACAGAAAACATCCTGGGGAATGTTCAGGCTGAAAACATCGAAATCTCTGCAGAGGTCTATGATGTTTCTCTGAGCATCGACATGCCTGAAGGTCAGTGGATGCCTCCCAAACAAAGCAGTCCAGGTGCACTGCATTACCTTGGGAGGTGGGCAACCAAAGCACATGGGATGGGATGGGATGGCATGAGATGGCATGGCATGGCACAGCATGCAAGGAAGGCATGGATACATAAAGGACATACTCTGCAAGCTGCGTGGAATAAAGCATTGTCAGGGCTCTGACAGCCTGAAGTCTCTCCCCTCAGAACTTTGAAGTGTGCAGTTTCATGTGCAGATTGGATTTGGGGGCTTTGAAACAACTGTGACGTGAACAGGCAGTTGGCAACGCCCACAGGCTCAGTACAGCATGTAGAGTAATTGGATTTGTGCTTGGGAGCGAGGAAATGGAAGGCGAGCTCTTTAGCTACTAAGCCTGCAGATCTTTTGAGTAAGAAGAGAAAGGGCAGACAAGTAGCTGGAAAACACTTTCAAGAATGGGATCTTGCTGAAAAGGGTTTTGTACCAAGACCTCCATGTTGCTTGTGACTTGGTGTATTCTGCAGCAGCTCACAAATACCGTGTTTGACCTCACTCTGTGGGTTTTCTGCAGGTCCAGATGGAAGCTTGGAATTTGGAACCATTAACGTCCTGGATAATGTGAAGAAAGTCCTGAGTCTACAGAACAAAGGGATATACAACATTGAGTACAGGTGAGTCCAGCTGCCTGGTAGTGAGCATTTCCCAGGCCTTCACTCTCCCTCTGTCAATGGCTAGAACCTGTTTCCATGCTGGCTACCTCATGGTAAATACAAAACCTGGGCTCTCTGATCTCAATTATTTTACCAGAGAACCCGGCCACAAACCAGCGGTTCTTCACAGCTCAGCTGGAGCCCAAAGGAGAGCCCCAGAAATTTCAGCCACTGAAATACTGAGATTCATTGCCTTTTTTTGGTGGTCACCTCCTTTCTCTTTCTGAGACTCTGTAAAGGAGTGAATGAAAAATTTCAGTCTCAAGGTTTCTTGCAGTAATCTTGTGATTGTCTGCACTCTCTGTCAAGATCCAGGATTCCCTGAGCAGAACTGGACTCTCCCTTTTTTTTCTGGTCCTATGCAAAGTCCTGGCTGTGTTGGTGGCACCTGGACTTTTAACTGCAGAGATCTCCATTCCTTCCCTTTCTCCCCAGTTTCACGCTGAAGGGTGCAGGTCCCGAGATGCAAGACTTGGCATCCCACTTCACTGTTGAGCCTCAGTCGGGGGTGCTGATTGCCTCCCAGCCTGGTGAGAATGTTGAGATGCTCTTCCACCCCACAAGTGAAATGGTCCTCAAGAACAAACCCATCCTGTACTGCCAGGTGAGCTGCCTGGGCTAGGCTGCATTATCACACGGTGTTTTGGGAGCGTAAACAAGATAGATGTCTAATGGAAGGAGGGCTTTAACTGGAGAATCCTCTCTCCTAAATACACAAACAAAGTCTTTCAACACTATTTGCGAGGCTTCCTAAGTGGAGCTGAGAATCTAGCTGGCCTCTTTATTGTTTACCACCCCTTCCTGTGGACACAGGTGGCAGATGCCAGCCCAGGTCGAGGACGCCCGGCTGTTGCCAACATCCCAGTGAGGGTGTCGGCCGAAGCCGAGTACAGCAAGTACAGCATTGTGCCTGCCTCGCCCACCGACTTCGGAGCCATGATCATGGGCACCAGGAAGACCCGGAGTGTTGTGGTGAAGAACATAGGCCTGGCCAATTTCAAATTCTGCATCCGCCAAGCACCCAGGCTTGCATGTGCATTGGAAAGCAAAAGGTATGAGAAGCCCTGCAGCACCCTTCCTGTCTGAGGAGGCAGCACCCCATGGCTGGTATGTGGCAGGCAGCCAGGAGACCTGGGCTATCGTCCATTTGCATCCCTGGCTTGGGGAGAGGGAGCAAAAAAACACCTCAGCATCCCCATGTGTAGTACAAAGCTGGTGATAGAGCTGCTCAGTCCAGCAATGGGAGCTGCTGGCTGCTCTCTGCGAGCCATCAGGAGCAGGAAGGCTTTCCTCTGTGAGGAGGAAGGCCAGCTTTGGCCTTTGGGGCAGGGGAGCTCAGATGACAGATACCTCTGCTTTCTCCCCTCAGTTCAGAGCAAGGGGAATCTGCTCCATCAGCTACAAAGCACTCAACAGGAAGCAAATCAAGCTCCTCGACACAGGTGGGTGACTCTGCTGCCCAGCAGTGCTTCTCCACGGGATGTGAGAAGATGCTGCTGTGCCCCGGCTGGGGCTCATCGACATAGGGTGGACGTGGTCTGCAAGACCAGTATCTGCTCAGTCCCACTGACAGTCCTGTAGTCTGGCTCTGACCTGGAGTTGTGGGTCAACAGAGGGGAGCAGGTCCTGTGTTTGGTAGCTGCAAGCCAGCATAGGTCTGTGAACACCTCAGAGCAAAACCATCCCCCACTGAACTCCCAGTCCACAGAGCTCAGACAACATTACTTTTTCTTCTTCTCAGTTCCCTACCCCTCTCCTATCATTTCTCAGAGCTATTTCTGCTCTCTGGTGTTACCTCTGGAGGTTGAAGGATCAGAGCTACCACCTTCATTCTTTTCATTCTTTAGATTCAAACTCCTTTCTCTCTGCCACTTGGGACAGGCTTGCAGCTCCTCTTGGCTTGTTGCTCTCAGCCTCGGGCTGCCATTGGGCCATGGAATCATCCTTCCCTGCCCTGGGACTGGGTGCTTGGGCCCAGCTGGAGGCCACGGCAGGACATACTCTTTGCTGGGGTGCTCAAGGCACAGCTTTTAGCCACCAGCCTCCTCTGGAACTTTTTCTGCAGAGTCACCTCAATCTTGGCGTATTCACGGTGTCCCCCTGCTGTGGCTCCATCCGTCCGTGCGGCCTGCAGGTGATCAAAGTGGAGTGCATCGCAGGGCAGGAGGGGACATGTGAGGAGCAGCTCTACATTGACATCATGGGCAGAGACCCCAAGGACAATCCCCTCGGCATTCCCTTCACCCTGATTGCCGAGTCCTGCCTCCCAGGTACACACTGCCCACAGTGCCCTTGGTCACACCTGCTGCTGATCAGCCCCTCAACTTGCTGCTTGGATAGAGAGGCCAGCCCTGGTGTCCCACCTTAAAATCCTCAGAGGTTCCAGCCCTCTTCAAGTCCACCACTTCACTCATCCCTCACAGGCTGAGAGGGATGCATGGAAGGATAAAAGGAAAGCAATGCTCTCTAAGACTGAGGTGGACTGAGCTCCATCCTCACAGCCAGCTCCCCCACCCAAGGCTGGCTTTAGCAGTCACCCGGGCAGAAAGGGCTTATCAAGCCTTCTGAGAGTCCAGCAGGGTCTAGACAAATTCATCAGGGAGGCTCCTCCGTGCTCATCCCTCTGGGCAGGGAGGCTTCTCCATGCTCATCCCTCTGGTCTGTCCACAGCCCTTGTTAAGGATGTCACGTCAATCTTCAAGGAGTACCCGATCTGCAGCAGCGCTGACCTCGACTACAAGCTGCAGTCGGTGGAAAGCACGGGCCTGTTCATCAGAGATGAGAACAGATTCATTTTCAACAAGATTCTGGTTGGGCAAGAGGCAGAAGCTCATTTCAGAATTTACAATGCAGGCCGTCTGCCATGTGACGTGGTCCTCTCCCTCCTGCCTGGAGAGGTAAGAACAGGAGGCCAAGGTGGTGGTTGCCCTCTCAGGGCTGGGTGAGAGCCTCTTCTGTTCTCCAGATGCATTGCTTCCTGTGGCCCAGACTAGTCTAGCTCAGTGCAGGTCAAACTGCAGGGGAGAGCAGCAGAGCCAGGGAACAGTTGTGTGAATTCTGCAGGTCTCGGGCAAGGTTTGGCTCACACCTCTGGGTCTTTGGTGGGAGAAGTGAATCCTTCTGAACCTCTCCTGGAAGCACACGCAGAGAGGGGCTGTTATGAACTGACATGCCAGGGCTCAAAGCAGAGCATTTCCTCAGGCTCCCTGGCTTTTCCTTCTCTTTGAAGGCCAGTTCTAGGTTGTTTGCAGGGTCTTTCATGCAGTGCCCACCTCCCATCTAGGCTGGGGCAGCTGCCAGCACTCAAAACACACAATGCTTTAGCACAAGGTCAGCATTCCCTGGGAGGGAGGGAGGGAGCCTGCCCAGGGAAGCAGGAAGGAAGACACAATGTCTGAGGCTGTTCTCAGTAATGCATTTATGACTAAAACTCCCTCATGTTGAAAGGTATTTTCTCCTAACACTGCTCTCTGGGTTCCCCCAAGGAACAAATCCCTACCAACAACATTTTCAATCTGGATCCAGTCAAGATGTCCATTCGTGGCTCATCCTGTGCCGTTGCTACAGTGACCTTCACCCCGCCAGACAAGCAGAGCTACGACTGCACCTTCAAGGCTTCCCTTGACATCCCCAAAGGGTAACTGACCCTGTGAAATATTGGGGGAGGCCTCACTGATAGCTGCCTCTCCCCTGGGAAGGCACAGGCCTCTTGTTAGCTCTAATGCTTTCAGTAGCCTTAGGCAGAGTACTTGGCATGAGATGATCTGGGAGTAACTCTTAGAATAGAGAAATGAGGCTGATAGTTTATTCTGTATGAAGAACTATCAAGACAGGGAAATATCAGGAAGCCAATTGGAAGTTACTGAGATGTGCTGCAGCTGACCTGGGCGTTTCCACGGACAAAGGTTTAGATGAAGCAGTTTCTGTGCCAGCAAGTCAGCAGTCACATTTTCCTCTTTGTTTCTGTAAAATTAAGTGATCCTCTGTGACTCACTGGCATTCATTAAGCTTTTTTATGTGAGGGATTGGAGCTGGTATGAAAGAGGAACCCAGTTCCTCTGCCCTGGGACCTGTGAACCGGGGAACTTTGACCTGTCCTTCCTCAATCCTTTAGGGGCTGAATCAGAACAAGACAAGTCTAATTGCTGATAAGGAATTGCTTTTTTATTGTTCTTGGAAACGATCTTTGCTGATGGTGACGATGATTTATTTTTGCCTTGTTGCTTTTGTACTGCTTTTGTGCTGTGCTTTTGCTTGTTGCATAAGTCTCATCTCACTGCAGCCAGGGGATTTGCCATATCTCATCTGGTGCCTCCTTATTTACCTGCTGTACTGCATGATTCAATTAAGTGAAATTATTTTTAACTGTTATTGTGGAAGGCTCTGGCTCTTTGGAGCAGATTCCTCTAGTGAATGGCCCTGAGTGGATTGGGAAGAGGCTGGTGGGGGGCTGTGTTGTGGGAGCCCCCCACCAGCACCAGGAGCACCAGGCAGGGAAAACACTGTGGGCGGCCCTTGGTGCTTCACTTGCGCAGTGAGAAATGGGTCAGTGCCAGCTGAAATTGTTTCTGCGCCTCTCCTGCAGCTCTGTGGAAATTAAACCCCAAATCCTGACCTTCACCATCAGTGGGAAGGGGCAGGAACTGCCGGTGACAGTCGTGCGCCCAAGTGCTCGCAGCAAGAGGGGAACAGCCGTGCTGCGCTTCAAGAGGCTCCAGCTGGAGGATTCAGAGAGGCTCCCCCTGGTCCTCCGTAACAATGGCACCAAACCTGTCAAGGTGAGGAGGACCTGCTCAAGGAAGGTTTGGGAACAAGTGCTTGTGGCACAGGGGAAGGGTCCCAAAAAACATGGCAGACCTGGGAAGAGGTGTCAGAAATTCTTTTTAAGCAAGTGACTGACATTTGTTCTCCAAAAAGAGAGTTCTTGAAAATTTTCCATCCAGTCTTTTTTCTTTAAGTTGAACTCAAGAAAGGTGGTGGAGTATTTTCCCCCATCTCTCAGGTCACCTTTTGTTCTCATGGACATGTGTGGTTTCGCAGTTCCATTAGATTGTATTTGATCCCAGTTTACTACATTTGAAGGAAACTTAGCTGTGGTTTCATTACATTCTGCCCCTTACTTTCTGTCCTGTTTGGTTCTGTGTGGGTTCTATCCAGATGCCTCTGAACACCCTTTTTTCTCAGCTGGTTTGACTTCACTTTTGTGCTAAGTGCTGTTTGTAGTGGGAGAGGTGCTGGGCTCCCATGCGGGACCAGCAGCACTGTGGTGTCAGTCTCTGTGCCATCCTGTACTCACACCGGCATCATTGTGCTCTGGCTTCCCTTTTCTCAGTTTATGTTACGCCTGGAGGATGAGCACGGAGTGTTCTTGTTGAAAGGCAGGGCCTCCACAATCAAGACATCCCACACTGGAATTGTGGAAGGGGACTCCGTCGGAAACGGTAAATTCATTCACCATGAAGTGTGATCATGCACAGAGGGAAAATGAAAAAAGAGCCCTGCTCTTGGCTTCTCTGAGCAGCAGCCAGATGTTAGGCACAGTTTCATTCTTTGGGCTCTCTGTCTCCCAGGCTTTTCTTGGGCACGTTCTGCAGGGTTTCCTCCTAGCAAGTTGTAGGAAGTTCTTCTGTTCTTCTAGACATGGTGGGTTGAGTTGTGGGGGACTGTCACTACCTCAGTGGACCCTCTGAGGTATTTGTGGCATGTAGAAAGGTACCAGCCTGAAGAGACACAGCCCTTGAGCACACAGACAGCCAGCAGAAGCCAAAAGCACTCTTTGGCTGAGCTTTGCATATGGCTGGAGCTGGCTGGAAGCAGGTGGAATGAGGGCTGGGCATCAACCTGAGGTTAAGCTGCTTAAGTGGTGCTGTGTCTGGAGGGGGCAGTCTTGTGAACATAGGAAGAGGGTCTGGAACCACTGGGGGTAGAAGCTGTGCTTAGAAGGCAGCTGGTTTCAACCTCTTATTCCTCATTTATCCTATGGAAATATTTCCTCTGTACAGCTGTATCACTTAACTCTAATTTCCATTGCTGTGCAGAGACCAAGCCCCCAAAGCAGCCTTTCTTCCTTCTGCGTCATGGGCAGTCAGTACAGTTTAATGTCGTTTTCAAACCCACCCTGGCTCAACGTCTGGAAGGGAAGATTGGTCTGTTAGTGGGGGACATCTGCATGACCCTAATTGAGCTGGTGGGTGAAGGCCACAAGGACGAATTCACCCTCGATGGATTAAAGGAAGATGCCCAGGAGAGGAATGCTAAGAGCAGTCTGAGGAAAGACATCATTGAGGGTAAGAGAGGAGAGGCTGCCAAGGTGGAGCAAGGAAGAGGACAATGTCTGATCCCGTGTGTCCTCCCTCTAGCCAGGCCTGGGCTGTCACCCACGGGACTTGGTGGCCTGGGCGCGGCAGCCATGCATGCAGAGCAGTGTGTGCTGTGCTGCATGTCGCTGGCTTAGGGATGTGTCAGGGCGTTTCCCTGAAAGTGGCGGGATGGGGAACTGCCTGGGGAACTCCCTCCAGAGGGAGAAAGTCTTGGAGCAAGGAAGCATTGAACGTGCAGGTGTCTGTGCACCTGAGGGGGGCAGGTGGAGCTCCCTGCATGCTGACATCCCTTGCTCTCCTTCTTTACAGCTGTCAGAGTGAACCACATGGACTTTGGGCACTGTCCTGTCGGGAAGCGCTGCCGCAGGACCTTCACCGTCACCAACCACACGCTTACGCAGGTCATGCGCTTTGAGTGGGAGGCAGACGCCCCATTCCAGTTCTCCCCCAAGGTGAGCGTGGACTGCTCTGCCTTTCCCCATTGCTCAAGCCCTGCCCTGGTGTTCCCAGGGGCTGGCAGGGAGTCCTCACATACCACTGATAGCCCGTTCCAGTGCCATGGAGGAGATGCAGTCCCTGGCTTGGCGGGCCAAGGCTGCCAGCCTTGCAGAAAAGGCTTCATATTTTGCAAGGTGGCACCTTTTGTTCATACTTTTGTCTGTCAAATTTCACATAAATCCACTCTGAGGTGCAGATTCCTGGCACAGCTGTTCACCACATCAGTCCCTTTTGCTGTCAGTCCTGCCCTTGGCACTGCTTCCAGTTTGGTCTTGACTCTCTCCCTGATTCTCCCTAGGTGGGACACCTCCATCCTGGCTGTGCCAAGGGCATCACAGTGATCATGAAAGCAGATGTCCCAGCCACCTTCAGAAGGCACCTTGTGAAATGTAAGGTGACCAAGATCAACTTTGAGTTGCCACGAAGGAAGGTTCTAGACTGGGACGACCAAATGTGCATTGTCACGTGGAAGGATACCACGTGGAAAGACCCAGCAGCCAGGTGGCCTAAAAGAGAGAAGGTAAGAAGCAAAAGGGCAAAAAAAGGCAACTCAGCTTTTACTAAAAGAACCACCATAACACCATCACTGCTGGCTGTGCAGCTCCTGCTTCCTCTGGACACTGCACAGCCATGAGGCTCACCAGCAGTGCATTCCAGGGCAGAGGTGGATGCCCAGTGACTGGATACACTCACACAAGAGGGGGAACCTTTTGACAAGAGACCTTTAGCCACACACAAACCATCAGTCTGTGCCACAAGCACAAGTGTTGCAGCCCATGTTGAATGGGAGACAATGTTTTATGATTTTATCCCATTTTATGGTGTTAGAAATCTCTTCATCTCATTTGGTGCCTTTTTACAAACAAGGAGTTAAGTCTGCTGCACTCTGTCTCTTCTTTTAAAGTGGAGAGAAATATACTTCTCCTGCATATGCTGGTGAGCTCCAAGTTTTGTCTGCATGGATACCAGAGAATTTGGTTGTGGTCTCTGTATTGTGTGGGATATCTCATCATGGAGTAGCCCAGGCCCTGCATGACTCTATGGAGGAGTCCAGAGAAGGATCATCTCCAGAGACTCTTGCTTTTTGTTAAACACACTCATTATTGCCAAACACACTCATCTTGGGTGAAGGTTCCTTCTGAGTTTCTGGACCATTTTAAGGCCTCTAAAAACCATCCTCTTTTCTATCAGAACATCTGCAGCTGGAGACTTTCCTAGTGAGATCTTTCACATCCCAAAATGCCCATGCTCAGCTCCCAGCAGTGTGGCTGTTGCTCCAGACATGACATCTGGAGAGCACTTTCTCCTAAGACAAGAAGGAAAAGGTGCTTTCTAGAACTCTTCAGTCTTTGGGTTCTCCATCCACAAAGCTCCAGCAGGAGAACTTAGCCCTAATTTTGAGACCTGCTGGATTTATAGGGGACAGGAAAAAAGCCAGTCCCTCTACAAGGTTGAAGGACAGGGACTGGAACACAGCTATAGTCTCCATGAGGATATTAACAGCTGTGGTAGTGACTGCTTGCATCAGTGGGTAGAAACAACTACTGTAGCAGAGCAGTCCCAATTTTGTCATCCTTCCAGGGAAGTAAAAGTGAATGGTCCTTTCTAGTCCCTCTATGAGGCTGATCTTGGAGGCCAGAAGATTCCCTTCTCAGCCTGACCTTCTGGGCTGTGCTCAGTGATTCCTCCCTCCTGTGTTTGCAGGTGGTCGAGCCAGTCCCGGAACCAGCTCACACTGCGGTGGAGGAGAGCAGCCAGGAGGCCGAGGTGTACCTCAGTGCTGTTGTTGCCTACACCCAGTTCAAACTGAGCACGACCCTGGTTGAATTCAAGGATACCTCGCCCTTCCAGACAAGGACAGCCACGTGAGTGCTGGAGGCCAGGCAGGGCCCTGCGGGTGGGAGCTGCCTTTGCCCAGGGCTGGCCCAGTGCCTGCTTCCCAGAACTCTGCCCCAGCCCAAACCAGCACGGGCCCATTTACGTGCACACAAGGCCAAGCAGGAGATGGTGGTCAGGAGAGCCTCAGTGCTGCCATACCTTTGTGCTGAGAACAGAAAGGTTTGCTCTCACTGCATGTCACCTGTCCTCATCTGCTCAAGAATAAGTTTGCAGTCAAACCAAGACCTAAAGTCCAGAGTAAGCCCCTTGGTTCAATGTCCTGGGCACCATGTTGGCCCTTTCCTCTTAAACTTCCAGAATTTGAAATACTTTTTTGGGCCACCCAGGACAGCAGTCTGAGCATGGCAGAGTTGCCTGGGGAAGAAGGTGCTCCTCAGCAGAAAGTGATACCAGGAGTTCTTCAAACAATGTTACAGTACTATTTGCTTTATATTTATTGGAAATTTTTTGTTATTCCTCCTTCTTGCTTTTCAGTTTCAGGCTATGCAACACAGGGAAGGTAGCCCTGGAATACTCCTGGGAGGAAGCTGCAGAGAGTGAAGCAGTGAAGAAGCAATACTCAACTGCTCTGACACGTAAGGGCATTTCACTTGGTGGCTGAGGGCCTGGGGAGAAGACCCTGCCACTTCACTCCAAAACATGAATTGCTTTTTCATCCTTCTCCACACGTCCACTTTCATCAGCATCTTCCCAGCTGCAGCTGGAGAGTTTTTGCCCCTATCTGCCGTTCATCCCCTTCTGTTCTTGCTCTGCCACTTCTGCTCTGCAAAGGAGCTGAGCCAGGCTCTGGGGAGAGCCACGTGCTGGGTCAGGACTGGGAAGGGGGACATCAGGGACATCTCAGACTCTTTGAGAAGTCTGAGACTGGGAAAAACAATGGTGTAACAAGTGAGCTGACCTGTAGCCACTGTCTGTGTGCAGTTCCCCACTCCATGGCAAATGCAAAGTCACCGTCTAAAACCAACTTTCCTGCTTTGGCACAGGAGTATGTCCTTCAGGCAGAGACCCTGCTCCCAGACGCTCTATTTCCTGCTAAAACTACTTGGCCAGAGATGCTCCAAGTGCATCTCAGGTCTTTTCCACCTACCTGCAGTAGGAGGCAGAGCTGCTGGGAGCACAGGATTTTGTCTTTGAAAGGTGTCCTCTTCCTCTCTGCAGGTCATTTCCTCTCATCTGAAACTTTAAGGCGTTGCAGAAAGCTGCTGCATCGTTTTGGGTGGCAGCAGGAGCATCCTTTTGAAACTCATCCTTTTGCGCTGCGGCTGCTGCGGCAGCTGGCTAAGCAGCTGCAGCAGGATTCCAAGCAGCAGCAGCCCGAGCAGCAGGACCATTCCCAGAAGCTGCGCCGCTCAAAGCGTGTTGGTTCCGCCCTGGAAATCTTCCCAGATGCCATGTATGACCTGCCACTGTTCTCCATCAAGCCCTACCACGGCATCATCACTCCTGGCCAGAAGCAGGCCTTTCAAGTGCAGTTCTCCCCAAAGTGCGCGGGGATGTTTCAGACCACCCTGCTGTGCAGGTGAGAAACATCTAGCCCTTGCCAACTCCTGCTTCTGATGGGCATCACTGGGTGATCACAGGGTGGGACAGGGTGGAAAGGATCCCAGTAGGTCATCTGGTCCCACTTCCCTGCTCAGGCAGGGTCATCCCAGAGCACATGGCACAGGGTTGTGTCCAGAGGGCTCTGGAATAATTCCAGTGAGGGACACTCCACACCCTCTCTGGGCAACCTGGCACCTGCACAGGAAAGAAGTTCTTCCTCAGGTTCAGGTGGAATTTCCTGTTCAGGTTCTGCCCATTGCCTCTTGTCCTAATGCTGGGCACCACCAAGCACAGCCTGGTTCATCCCCTAACACCCTCCCTTGAGTCCCTCTGACTGGGATGGGGAGATGGGCCTGGAGACAGGCAGCCCCAGAGAGGCGGCAGAAACACCCACAGGAGCACAGAAAGATCATCTGGCCTTGGGAGGGAGACACTGGGAAAAGACACTGTATGAAACATCACGCTGCTGGAAGGTTGCAAAACCTGCAAGAAGAGATCCAGGAACCAGCAAGTCCCTAGCTCTGCTTCCTTTTGGGACAAGCAAGGCCTGCTTCTCTACATGGAACCCTGTGTGCTGTAGTTGGTCCCCAGGCACTTAACTGGTCGTGGTCCTGCCCTTGCACTTCTGCAGCCTCCATGCAGCGAGTGCAGTTGATTAATTTGCTGCTTGCTGCTTGCACAGAGAGAGGATGCAACACTGTGCAACTTGCTCTGCGAGTTGCAGAGCAACTGGCTGGGAATGTTTGTCTGGCTAATACCAGTCCCTTTCTTCCTAGGATTCCTAACCTGAATCCAACTGAGAAGATGAAGCAGGTGACTGTGAAAGGCAGGGCCCGGGAGCAGAAGATTCCTGGTAGAGCAGACAGAGAAAGGCCAGGGAGCCAAGAATCAGGTGCTCTGGAAACCAGCACCTGAGGGACAGCATTTGTGTCAGCTGGAGCCTCCTGCAGGAGCTGGCAACATCGTGCCTTCTGCTGCTGCTGGTCTCACACCCTTCACCAGAGACCTCTGCAGCTACTCTTCTGAGCTCCAGTGAACACCTGTAACTTATCTTTTGATTACCTACATTACGTAACTGTTTATTAGATTGATAATTAATTCATGATTGACAATTAATTGTTAATAAACAATTGTTAATAAATTGTTTACTGTCAGCTTGTCTTGGTTTGAAAGACAGGTGTCTGCGGGACCTTTCTGGAATGGAGAATGTGACCTCCTTCTCTCCAAATTATTATAACTTTGAAATTAAGGGGCTTTCAGGCAAAGATATGGGAGAAGTTCTTTGCCAGTATGTACAACAAGGCAAACAACAACACTGGCAGCAACAACAAACAGAACCAGATACCCCACCACAGCCTTCCTTTGGCTGCAGGCACTTTCCCTTTGGTGTAGTTCCAGTCACAGCTGGGCAGGAAAGGGAGGCAAATAATGAATAAAGCAATTGCTACAGTAATTTTAATTAAACTCCACCATGGAATACACTGGAGAGCTCAAGCACTGTTTGATCAATTCTGAAGAACTTATTGCTGTGAGCAAGTCTCTGCAGTAGCCAAATAGTGACTGGATAATGTTGAAGTTGTTAAAAGATCAATAAGTGATGAGAAAACACCCTAGCGAGGGAAGAGCCCTAGCCCTTAGACCCTTTCAAAATATGCAAATAGATTAGACTGAGTTCCCCAGAATACAGAGATGGAAATGTCTTCTTGGAACAGTTAATCACCTCACCCACTGGTAGCCTTTGCTACCTCAACTGTAACTACCTCCAAAGTGGCTAAGATGCTATTAGAACAAATCATTCCCAGATATGGAATAACTGAAAGAATGGACTCAGATAAGGGAACACACTTTACTTCAAAAATTTTACCTTCTATGTGTTGTATTAGACATAAATTGGAATTCCATACCCCGTGGCACCCTCAAAGCTCTGGATGTGTGGAGAGAATGAATGCTGTCCTTAAGAACCATATTACCAAATTAATGATTGAAACCGGATTAGCATTATTACGGATCAGAACTGCTCCAAGAAAGGACACAGGGGTTTCTCCCAATGAAATGTTACTTGGGTTACCTTATCTGGGAAGGGAGGAGGGGTTGCCAATGGCTGAAACTAATGACTTCCATCACAGAAATTAATTGCAGGCAGTTGCACTTTCTCTCACGGATTTTAGAAGAAAAGAGTTGTTACCCCAAACATCACCTCTAGACTTTCTATACACCAGGTAAAACCAGGAGATTGGGTTCTAATAAAATCTTGGACCGATGATACCTTAACAGCAGCATGGGAAGGTCCCTTTCCCCATGGGAAGGTACTTCGAACAACTGTAACAGTTACCAGGATGCAGAGGGGTCGGTCTAACACCTCTCAAGTCAAAGGGCCAGTGGAAACTCCTCCCCAAACTTGGACAGTGGTACAAGGAAATGACCCTTCAAAGTTAATATTCAAAAGATGATTTGATAGTAAACAATCATGGACAAGACTGGACTGACCTCTGTATTTGCCACCAGAGAGCCTTTTGCTCCACTGTGGGCTGCAATCTCTTGGGTGTTGAGCAGTGGGAATGTAAGTCAAAGCAGACCTTGACAAAAGAGGAATAGGAAATGATGTTCTAAGACTCTGGAAATTGCTGGATGGAGCGTCATGGCTTCTATGCTTCACCTCTATATTCCTGCAGTGTGCTGTTCTAGTGCAGGGAACTCAGGAATCAGGTAAGGATACTGAGGAAGGTAACCTTTGATGCTACAGTTACAATCTGAGGTTTGCATCATCTGAGCAAGCACAGATGAACTGCTGATGGCAGGCACTGCACACAAGTGTATCTGCATCCTACTTTACTTGAGTTGGAAGAGAACTACGGACAGCAACATGATCCGACAACTCAGGAACTTTTAAATAGACTGAATTTAACACCAACCTAATAAAAGACTGATTAATCTTCTTTATAACTACTTCACAAAAGGAGCTAGTTTGTATAGTAATTACAAGCGACCCCCGACGGAGGAAATGATTGGCATCTGACTCCAAGGCTTTGGAATGCTGAATGATGATACCTTAACTGCAGCATGGGAAGGTCCCTTTCCCCATGGGAAGGTACTTTATTACTCACTTTATTAAAACTGTACTATTTTACATTACAACTATATTAAAGAGAGATACTATACTATACTATATCATATTTTCTACTAAGAATACTAAGGAATACTAAAGAAAACTCATGACTCTGCCCGAGAGTCAGGACACAGCTTTGACCGATTGGCCAAGTGTTGCATTGTGATTTCAGGATTTACCTCAGAACTTCAGGCCCCTCCCCTGATAATTTCCTGCCAGGTGTGTCAGTCACCTCTCCTTCCCCCTCCCTTGCCCCCTGCCGAGCACTGTCTGTCAATCCTGGCATTCCAGAAGGGTGTTGAGTGATTGGGAAGGTTCAAAGGATGCCCTCTACCCCAGGGGGGCATTGGGCCATCCAGGTGTCCTTTGTCCCTTAAGACCTCCTCTCACGTACCTGGTTGTTGGGATCCCTAGCCCTTCCCTCCCCCTCTCCCCGGGGTTAAGAGAGCCAGCAACCACATGGTCAGGGAGTTCTGTTGGAGCTGTTCTGGATTCAGAGGCCTGTGGGCCACAATAAATCTCTGGGTGGAAACCCTCCATCAGAACTGACTCCTTTCCTTCACCATCGCCTTAAAGCTTCTCTGCCAGAGGTAAACCCAAGGAGCAGACCCTGTTCCAGGGAAAGCTCCATCCTGCAGCCACCGGAGCTCCTGCAGGCCTGGACTTGCCTCCAAGCGCCCAGCTGCAGCACCCAGCCAGCCAAAAGTGTCTGTGGGGTGAGAACACCACACACCCAGCCAGCCAAAAGTGTCTGTGGGGTGAAACACCACACACCCAGCCAGCCAAAAGTGTCTGTGGGGTGAGAACACACACACCCAGCCAGCCAAAAGTGTCTGTGGGGTGAAACACCACAGCTGCCGCTTTTTGGTTCAGCAGCAAGTGCCAGACAAGCTCAAGTACGTCCCGTCTGGCTATATTGGTAATTATTCCAATAGCCAAGGAAACAAAACAATCCTCAGCAGAATCCAATTACCAAATTCCTTCAGATAAACAATCTTCCAACACATTCCACTTGTGCACAAACACAGGAACAGCAAATGAGATAAGAATTGTTTTGATCATTCTTTGCTTCTCTCACAGCTTCTCTCTGTTCAGAGGGCATGTGAATACCACAAGTTTGTGCTGATCAGACAGAAAAATGAAATCAAGTGCTTTAGATAAAATGGATAATAAAAGGAAAGGGTGGATTGTGAGAAATGAGGTGATATCTTGCTGAAGCTGAAAGGTTATTAAGTTAAAGAATGAAAGGTGTTGGTTGATGTGGTGTTGTTTGGATTGTTTGGATTTGTTCTGGTTGGTTTGTTGAGTGTTGCCATGAGCTGGGAGAGGGGTGGGGTTGAAGAAGTGATTAAAAAAGAAGTAGGATGAGAAGGGAGGGGACCATAAATTTGCAGATGATACCAAGCTGAAGGAGGGCTCTGCAGAGGGACCTGGACAGGACGGATAGATGGGCTGAGTCCAATCAGATGAGGTTTAACGAGTCCAAGTGCCGAGTCCTGCTCGTTGGCCTACACGTTGACTGCGGACAGAGTGGCTGGACAGCGCCCAGGCAGAAAGGGACCTGGGGGCACTGGTCAACAGCCAACTGAACTTGAGCCAGCAGTGTGCCCTGGTGGCCAAGAAGGACAATGGCTCCTGGCCTGGATCAGGAATGGTGTGGCCAGCAGGAGCAGGGAGGTCACCCCTCCCCTGTACTCAGCACTGGTGAGGCCACACCTGGAGTGCTGTGTCCAGTCTGGCCCCTCAGTTTGGGAAGGACGTTGAGACACTCGAGCGTGTCCAGAGGAGGCAACGAGGCTGGTGAGGGGCTGGGAACACAAACCCTGTGAGGAACACCTGAGGGAGCTGGGGGTGCTCAGCCTGGAGAAAAGGAGACTCAGGGGGGACCTTATCACTCTACAATTCAGTGAAAGGATAGTTGTAGTCAGGTTGGGGTCTGTCTCTGCTCCCAGGCAACAACTGACAGAACCAGAGGACACAGTCTTAAGCTGCACCAAGGGAAGTTTAGGTTAGACATTAGAAACTAATTCTTCACTGAAAGAGTGACGGCCACACTGGAATCACCTGCCCAGGGAGGTGGTGGAGTCGCCAACCCTGGACCTGTTTTAAAAAAGACGTGGCACTCAGTGCCATGGTTTAATTGATGAGGAGGTATCGCAGACATCCTTTTTGTGAAAAATCCTTTCTTAGGATTTTTCCTGCTGAAGCTGAGAAGTTTCAGCAACGAGATGTAAACAATGGTTATCTGCTGCTGTGGAATGCAACAGGTCTGTCTGGATTGGGCCATCTTGGATGTTTATAGTTAATGGCCAATCCAGGACCAAGCTATCTCAGACAGAGTCCGAGACAGCTGCCTTTGTTATCATTCTTTCTATTCTATTCTTAGCTTAGCCTTCTGGGATGAAACCTTTCCTTCTTTTTCTTTTTAGTATAGTCTTAATGTAATATATATAAAAAAATAATAAATCAAGCATTCTGAACATGGAGTCAGATCTACGTCTCTCCCTTCATCCTTAAAACCCCAGTGACCACTGTCATAAGGAGGTGTTACGTTATAGGTAGCATGAGATGATCACATGCAATGATCACGCACAACGTAATTCATTCTGTGATCCTGTGAAAAGTTGGTGGTCGGTAGAGAACGCAAGTTCCCGAGGACCCATCCAATGGAAAAGGGGACAGGGACCACCCCAGCCAGGAAAAGGTATAAAAAGAAATCATTTTCTTGGAGGAGGTGTGTGTTCGTCTCTTGGGGAAGGGAGATACACACCTGGCTCAGTTGAATCATTACTAATAAAGAGTTTTCTTTTGCTTTGACAATTTCTCCCCATTGAATTGTATCTAAAAGTTAGTGCATTTCTAACACCATGAAGGAGGAATAAGGTGATCTTTAAGGTCCCTCCCGCGTTCTGTGGTTCTGTGACTGGTCACGAATGCAGCTCTTTCACGGTGCTTCTCCCACTGCAAGCTGCTCCGGTGCCAGAGTTCAGGCGGGACTGGACAAAATCGATGGATGTTGTATTGCACTAAACAGTTTATTTAGTTGTTGTTTTGCACTGGATGATTGGAAATTTGTACTGAGTATGTTATGTCACGTAGATTATTATTTCTCTTCTCCCATCCCATGGTCTTTCCCTCATGCACCGCTCTGCTATATCCCCTGGTGGTCTGGCCCCTGGTTACCCCTCCCCTCGCCCCTCCTCAATGGTATCCCATTGGCTGTGGTCCTCTTCCCCCGCCCCCATCCCTTGGGTATAAAAGTCCCCTGCAAGAAGGTCACACCCTCTTTTCCACTTGGGAGGTCACCAGAGCCTGAAGTGTCTCTTCCCAAGCCAATAAACAGGACACTTGTCCCCACGTGGAGAAGAGCGCTTCTCGTCTTTTGCTTTGTCCATGTAAGACCGTGTGGGCCAGGGTCCAGAGCTAGCCAGAGTGGACTCAAACAACAGCCCAAGAGACGTGGATTCTTTCAGATGGAGCCTCCGCATGTCTGGGGCAGCGCGGCCCCGCCTTGGCCAGGGAGCGAGCAGCCCCGCAGCTCCCGGTGCAGGGACAGGCCCAGAGGGGGAAAGGGAAAAAGGAAAAGGGAAAGGGCACAGTCAAGCGCAGAGTGGCGGAGCCGCGTCCCTGCCTGGCTGGGGGCTGGACCGGGCGCAGCCGGGGGCAGTGCTGGAGGTGGCGGCGGAGCAGGAGGAGCCAGGCCCCGGTCCCTGTCTCTGCCCAGGGGCCACGGGGGATGAGCGGGGTACTGCCGGAGGATGCTGGTGCTCCGCTCTGCCCGCTCCTGGGCACGGGGTCATGGAGAAGGCCTGGCACCGCCTGAGAGAGTTCCATGTCAGGGACAGGTTCTCCCCCTTGCCACTGCCCAGAGCCGCCGTGCTGCTGCCACTCACGGTGCGAGGGGGGCGGCTGCACCTGCTGCTCACCGTCCGCTCCCTGCAGGTACTGGGGGTTCCAAAGGGCGTGATCCTTCCCGGGGAACCATCGGTGTGCGCGGTCCCAGCATCTGCGCACCCCAGTCCCGGCCCTTGTTCCCAAGGGCACAGCCGGATGTTTTTACGTGCCTGTGATTCTGGTGTTTGCGTGCCAGGAACATGCCGGGTCCATGGAAACCCGTGACTGGAATGATAACTTCCATAGCAATGATTGTTTACTCTGAAAAATGCATATTTTATGATTGGCTCTTCGCAAATATTAAAATTAATACTATATGTGTTATGTTGGAAAGTTATGCTGTATTCATCCCTTTTAAGTAGTGCTGTATTAATTTAAGTAGTGTGGTAAATATAGTTTTTAGGCTATAGCATAATATTAAAGCAGAAACTATGTGATGTATGATATTTTTTGTAACTAGCACAAAGAATAGAAAAAATAATAAAAAATTTCTTCGCATTATCCTTTGCATTATCTGGATAGACATGGCAGCAACAACACACCAAGAAGAATTATTGCCTCCTTATCATGAAAGCTCAGTCTTCAAGGAAAGTGGGGAAGTGGGACCCAGATGCACCAGGACAGCGCGCTGGGTTACCACAGTTCCGCTTGAGATGGGAAGCAGAAAAGAACAAGGAAGCACCATCAGTAGCCTGGGCTCAAATTCTGAATCACACTAAGCCTCGGTTAATTTGTCAACTAACCAAAGAGGGGGAGACAGTTTCTATTAGAGGATTGCTTGATACAGGGGCAGATGGACAATCATTCCCTCTTGGGAATGGCCGTCACAATGGGAACTGCAAAATGTTGCTGGTCATGTCCAGGGCGTAGGGTGCATTCAATTGGCAAAACAATCGAAGAGCGTCGTGCAAATTCAGGGGCCTGATGGGCAATTGGCTTCAGTACGCCCATTCATTTTAGACTATACGGAACCCCTGTGGGGAAGAGACACCCTTGCCCAATGGGGAGCCAAAATTGACCTTCCGGCTCCCCAGGTTTTTTGGGCAGCGGTCACTGAGGGGCGCGCCACCTGGAAATTAAATTGGAAGTCAAGTAAACCAATCTGGGTGGAACAGTGGCCGCTCAATAAACAAAAATTAAAAGCACTCAACCAACTCGTGGAGGAGCAGGTCTGCAAGGGTCACCTGGTGGAGTCCATGTCAGAGTGGAACTCCCCAATGTTTGTGATCAAAAAACCCAATAAAGACAAGTGGCGGCTCCTTCACGACCTTCGCCAACTTAACGAAGTGATTGAAGACATGGGATCTCTTCAGCCAGGGATGCCGTCCCCTGCGATGCTCCCACAAAATTGGAATTTGGCAATAGTAGATATAAAAGACTGTTTCTTTCAAATTCCCCTCCACCTGGATGACGCCCCTCGTTTTGCCTTCACGGTGCCCACCTTGAACCGTGAAGCCCCAAGGAAGCGCTACCATTGGCGTGTTCTTCCACAGGGAATGAAGCACAGCCCTGTGATTTGCCAATGGTATGTGGCTTCCTTGCTGTCCCCAATACGGGCGAAATTCGAAGATGTGATCATTTATCATTACATGGACGACCTGCTGGTGTGTGCCCCCAGTGACAATCTACTTAACCATGCGCTTGAATGTGTAACAAATTCGTTAATTGTTGCAGGTTTCAAGCTCCAGAGCGACAAAATTCAACGGATGCCGCCCTGGAAGTACCTGGGTCTGGAGATAACGAAGAGGACCATTGCTCCTCAGAAATTGGCGATTAAACCACATATTAAGACCTTGGCGGATGTCCACCAGCTGTGTGGGGCATTGAATTGGGTGAGACCTTGGCTGGGCATAACAACCGAAGACCTGGCCCCCCTTTTCGACTTATTGAAAGGGGGAGAGGAGCTTAGTTCTCCTAAGGAACTCACCCCAGAGGCTGTAACCGCACTGGAGAAAATCCAGAAATCTATAGAGGCAAGGCAGGCCCATCGCTACAACCTGGGCTTGCCTTTCAAATTTACCATCCTTGGAAACTTGCCACACCTCCACGGGATGATCTTTCAATGGGACAAACCCCCCAAAGCCCTACGACCACCTAAAGGGAAGAGGGGCAAGGACCATGGCTTGAGTGACCCCCTCTTAATTATAGAGTGGGTGCTCCTCAGCCACCATCAGTCCAAAAGAATGACAAGGCCACAGGAGCTGATGGCGGAACTGATCCGCAAGGCGAGATCGCGGATCAGGGAGTTTGCAGGTTGTGACTTTACGTGCATCCATATTCCAATTGATTTGCAATCTGGCAAATTTAAAATTAAAACCTTTAATGAACTTCTTATGGAGAATGAGATGCTGCAATTTGCTCTTGACAGCTACACCGGACGCATTGATGTTGGGCGTGCAGCCCATGAGCTTTTCAATCAGGGCGTCCAATTCAAATTATCGTTGAAAAAGGTACAGAGTTGGGTCCCTCTCGACGCTGTGACAGTTTTCACAGACGCATCCGGAGGGTCTCACAAGTCAGTCATGACTTGGAAAGACCCTCAAACTCAGCAGTGGGAGACAGATGTTGCTAAGGTTGAGGGTTCCCCTCAAGTTGCTGAGCTGGATGCTGTCGTCAGAGCGTCCGAGAAATTTAAAGATAGGCCCTTTAATTTGATCACAGATTTGGCCTATGTAGCAGGTGTAGTGTCGAGAGCGGAGAATGCAGTTCTCCAAGAAGTTCAAAATCTGGCCCTTTTAATTTGCTCTCGAGACTTGTCTCACTGATCTCCCACCGAGAGCAACCTTTTTATGTCATGCACGTGAGGTCGCACACAGACCTGCCGGGGTTCATCGCAGAGGGTAACTGCAGAGCTGATGCTCTTGCGGCCCCTGTTCAGATGGCCCCACTCCCGGATGTGTTCCGCCAGGCTAAGATCAGCCACCAGCTTCACCACCAAAACGCGCCAGGCCTGGTTCGCAGTTCCACCTAATGTGTGACCAGGCCAGGGCGATTGGGGCCACATGTCCCCAGTGCCAGCGTGATCAGCTCCCATCTTTACCCGCTGGCGCCAATCCCCATGGACTCAACAGCTGTGAGGTGTGGCAAACTGATGTTACCCATTTCCCCCAATTCAGCCGCCTCAAGTACATCCATGTGTCGGTGGACACTTTCTCCAGTGCTGTCTATGCCTCTGCCCACACAGGGGAGAAGGCTGCAGATGTTCAAAAACACCTTATCCAGGCCTTCTCTGTGCTGTGCATCCCCAAGGTGCTCAAAACCGACAATGGCCCAGCGTACAAATCCAGGGAGCTCAAGAGCTTCCTGCAACAATGGGGAATAGAGCATAAAACCGGCATCCCCTATTCCCCGACAGGTCAGGCCGTGGTGGAGAGGACCCACCAGAGTCTGAAGAAAATACTGGAACATCAAAAAACGACTGTGAAGGTGGAGTCCCCTCAGTCCCGGTTATCTTGGGCACTTTTCACCATCAATTTTTTAAATTGCTCATTTGAGAATTTTAATCCACCGATTATAAGGCACTTTGGACATCACGAGGAGCTGCGCCTGAAAGAAAAGCCACCTGTTCTGGTGCGGGATCCGGAGACCTGGAAATTAGAGGGGCCATTCAACCTGGTGACCTGGGGGCATGGGTACGCTTGCGTGTCCACTCCCTCAGGTCCCAAGTGGATACCATCGAAGTGGGTCCGGCCCTTCCTTCCAAACATCAATCAGAAAGTCAAAGCCCAACCACAGGTCCAGGTTGCTAGCTGGCGGCGGCGGCGGAAGCCGGAACCCTTTGAGGCTGATTTAGACATCCTTCCTGAAATCTGATGCAGAACCAGATTTTTGTTGTCAGTTAAGTAAACTTATTTTCTTGCCTTTTCTCTTGCGACAGGATTGACCCATGGCTCTGATCATTTTGGCCCGCTTGACCTCTGGATCCTCGGAGTCAACCTACCATCAGCCGCGGATTGGGGCTTTCAAGCTGGGCTGGGTCAATCCTGCGTTCTGTTTTAATAGTGCTTTTTATTCTGATAGAAATTTTAATTGGATTCGTGATTGTCTGGACTCTTATTAAGAAACTGTTTTCCAAACTTGCCACCTTTCCTTCTGCCAATCAAGTCACCTTACCTGGATCTCCACCGCAACTACACGAGGACACTTATATAGAGACGGAAATAGCTGTGGAAAAAGAAGTTCCAATTCCTATGGACCTTCCATTTCAGGGGATTCTCCCTGAAGCCTCAGACTTAAGGAGATGCAATCAGAATCCTCATTCTGAATTTATGAGTTCTCTCCCTTCCATTTTTTATGTAAAGAAGGGGGAGTTGTTGTGATGTGTTCTTTATATAAGCTCTATGTAAACCCCAGTTGGTTTGGTCCACACCCCTATTGTAACACAAAAGTGGTTCTGCCCCAGTTTTTCCCTTCCCACCAGGTGTGTGTCAATCAACTGTCCCCACCCCCTTTGTTGTTGTATCAACTTTTGTGTCAATCTGTTGTCCCCTCCCTTGCCTCTACCTTGTCACCCAATCTTTCCTAGAGTTGGTTAAATCAATCATTAGTTTTCCCCCTCCCATCCTCCTGCCCATCACCCTCTATGCCTGCCTCTCTTCTAGAGACTTCTCCTCAGAACAGGAGGTGATTGGGACAGGAGTGGGAACCCCTCCCCACCTTTGTTTCCATTGGATACAATATTGTGTCTATCTTCTCCCGTCACAATTTGATTTGTTCCCCAAGGTCCAGCCCCTTTCCCTTTATAATCCCACTGCACCTTTAGATCTTTGCAGTCTCTCCCTGACTGTTGTTGGTTAATAAACATCAACTGTTTGGCCTTGGAGTTTCTGCCTGCCTCTTTGATCCTGTCAGCGTCGTTGGCCAGTGTTCCTGCCTCGTCCAGGGTGAAGCTATCCCACCATATGATGTGGGTAGTCAGCCTAGGTGGCAACCTTGGAGAGCCTGTCTCCGTGCCGGAGCCAACGCTCTAGCCTGTAGGTTGCCACCCCCTTGGACTGCTTGTGAGTGCTGTCACTAGCCGGGGATTTTGGAAAGCACTCGAGCAGAGTGTAGTTGATTAATTTGCTGCTTGCTGCTTGCACAGAGAGAGGATGCAACACTGTGCAACTTGCTCTGCAAGTTGCAGAACAATTGGCTGGGAATGTTTGTCTGGCTAATACCAGTCCCTTTCTTCCTAGGATTCCTAACCTGAATCCAACTGAGAAGATGAGGCAGGTGACTGTGAAAGGCAGGGCCCGGGAGCAGAAGATTCCTGGTAGAGCAGACAGAGAAAGGCCAGGGAGCCAAGAATCAGGTGCTCTGGAAACCAGCACCTGAGGGACAGCATTTGTGTCAGCTGGAGCCTCCTGCAGGAGCTGGCAACATCGTGCCTTCCTGCTGCTGCTGGTCTCCATCCTTCACCAGAGACCGCTGCAGCCCTCACCTCCTGGCCCACGCCAAGAGTGGCTGCCCCCTCTCCGAGGCCCCTCGGGCTGGAATGGGTGGCAGCAGAGCAGGGCTGCCCAAATCCCAGAGGCAGCAAGCTGCTCTGTGCAGCTGCTGATAGGAACCCCGAGTCGAGGAAGTCAGAACAAAGGAGACGAGAGGGGCCACTTGTGTAAGTTCTCAAGAGGGTTTAACCTCCGACAGAGTGCACAGACAAACGACAAGTAACGAAGGTCCAACTGGCAAACAGCAGCTTAAAAACAGGGGAGGGTACTAGGGGAGGATAACCAATAGTAGAACAGCAGGGGAGGAACGTAGGGCGGGGTTCAGGGTCTCGGTAACCAATAGACGATAACATGGGAGGGGATCAGGCTGGGCACACCAATAGAACTTCGAGAGAAGGGTGATAGACAAGGAAGGTTCTAGAGAAAGGGGTGAGGTTACATTTGATGAACAAGGGAAGAGGGCAGTACTTCCAGGATTGGCAAGGAACGGTCTGGAAATCACGGAGGTGCAAGGGAGATTGACACGGGGGTTGACGTAAGATTAGGTGGAAAAATAGTAGTAAACAACTTCAGGGCAAAATCACTGGGGAAACCCAACAGGGTACATGGAAAAAAACACTATAAACTCACAATAAGGAACACCTTAAGATTACAACACAAGAAATTTTACATTCTATGTGTTGTATTAGACATAAATTGGAAATTCCATACCCCGTGGCACCCTCAAAGCTCTGGATGTGTGGAGAGAATGAATGCTATCCTTAAGAACCATATTACCAAATTAATTATTGAAACCAGATTAGCATTATTACGGATCAGAACTGTTCCAAGAAAGGACATAGGAGTTTCTCACAATGAAATATTACTTGGGTTACCTTATCTGGGAAGGTGGAGCTGAAACTACTGACTTACATCTCAGAAATTATTGCAGGCAATTACAGGTGGTGCTTTGAACAGTTGTTTTTTCATAAGATGTTTACCAAAGGGTGTCTTCTTAATTAGCAGATCATGTGACAAGGTGTTGATTAAATGACCAATCAGGTCCACCTGTATCAGAATGATGTATAAAAGAATGTGTTTCTAATAAACTCAGATATTAGCTATGCACTAAGAACCAGAGGAAGTGGCCTCACCTTGAGAGGAAATGCAGGTTAGATTTTAGAAAAAAAAATTCACTGTTCAGGTGTTCAGGCCTGGGAATAGGTTGGCCAGAGAGGGGGTGGAGTTGCCAGCCCTGGAGCTGTTAAAGAGGCCTCTGGATCTCACATTGGGAAATGGTTTAGTGGTTTAGCGTTTGCAGTGTCAGTGCTGAGCTGACGTTGAACTGATGGTCCTAAAGATCTCTTTCACCCCTGCCGGTCCGACAATTCCAAGCACTTCCCGACAGGCTGAGGCTCGGGGTTGTTCCGAGTCCGAGGGCGGGCGCGCCCTGAGGCGCTCGGGCGGCGCTGCGGCTGCGGCGTCTCCTGAGGGGCCGGGCCGGGCTCTGCCCTCAGCTCCGCGAGATCCCAGCCCTCAGGCCGGCGGGGCCTCCGCTGTCCTTCAGCCGGGCAGTCCCATCCCTCAGCTCCGCGAGATCCCAGCCCTCAGGCCGGCGGGGCCTCCGCTGTCCTTCAGCCGGGCAGTCCCATCCCTCAGCTCCGCGAGATCCCAGCCCTCAGGCCGGCGGGGTCTCTGCTGTCCTTCAGCCGGGCAGTCCCATCCCATCCCTCAGCCCGGCGATCCCACCCCTCAGCCCGCAGATCCCATCCTCAGCTGGGCAGCGCTCGGCAGCGGGCACCCGCTGGATCACAGGTACCCGAGCCGTGCCCCATTTCCCCCCTCGGGACATTCCAGCCTTCCCACAGAAGAATGCAGCTGCTGTTTCATCTTTAGACTGTTGCCTTTCATCCCCCTCCCCTCTTTCCCTTTTGTATTTGGGCTGATCTGTAGTGCTTGCTAAGACTTCTGAGTGGAGCTCTGATAATGAGCTGGAAATCACACACGGCTCATCTGAGGGAGGAGGGTGCGAGGGAGCTGAAATAGGCCGGGACACCCCCAAGTCCTGTTCCACAGCGCAGCGTCCTCACGGCCTCAGCTGCTGCTCTGGGCTTTGGTTTCCGCAGGATGCCAGCAAGCCGCACTTTTCCCCTCTGGGTTTGGTCCCCGGTTTTCGGAGGATAAGTCCTGCCCAGGCTGGCTGGTCTGCTGACCATGCCAGCCATGTGCTCTAGTGCTGGTGAGCACACGCATTGACAGATCTGCGCTTCTCCAGGAGTGGTTTCTGAGGTTTGAAGCAATGCTACTGGGTTATTTTCCATAACTGATGGAGAAGAGTTGTATATGCAACATTTGCCAGCTGTTTGTTGAAACAAATCTAGTTGCTTGTCTTTCCACCTTGCTCTGTGATGCAACAACCGAGGTGAGCTGTTTGCATCTAATTAATGTCGGCTGGCTTATAAATACTATTTTGTGTACCTTCTGTAGGTTGCAAAAGTAAAAAAGATCCAGGAAAAGGTCAAGATGTGTCCTTGTATACATACAGTTTTAAACCCCTTGTGCTTCCTATATTGTATAATTGTATAAACATGTATTCAGTTAAACTCTTCTGAAAAGCAATTAGCTCCAGAGTGAACTCATTTTTACAGCCTTCCTTTTGTTTGGGTGGGTTTTGTTTTTTCTTAGGCTGGCGGGGTGGTGGCAGTAGGACAAAAAGAGGTGAGGAAGGCTCGCAAGCTTTTCCTTGTTGTGGCAGGGTGGGATTTGCAGGAAAATGAAATGCATGTCTGTTACCACTTCTGAAAGGCTGCAGGGAGATGAACTCTCTCAATTCTCGCTCTCTAAGGGAAGCAGCAAAGGAATGGGGGTGATCAGTAACTCCCAAGAGAAAGCAGGGCTGGCTGTCTTCATTAAGATGACAATGATTCTGCTTTGAGCCTTTGCTCCACTTTGAGAAGGAAAATGAATCCATTATTAAGCTGCATTTGCCACCGATTTAAAGTTTCTACCTGGAGCAAAGTAATTTTTTGAGAAATTGTAGGAGGTTACCGTCATGCTTGCATCAACCTTCTGTGTTTGGGACTGGGGGCATGTTTGAGGGAGCATCTTTCTGCCTCCAAAGCTGAATGTCACTCTGCTGCTCTGCTCTCAGAGGCTGCCCCGTTGGGTTTGTGAAGAAGCAATGCTGTGGAGATTTGTGGGTTACGTGGTCCATGTGATGTGACAATGTCTTTGGTGAATTTCAGTGAGTTCTCACTGTAAGGAATATTTCTCTGTGCTCACTGCCCTTGGTCTGATCAGTACTGCCAGAACAATGCTGTTGGTTCAGTGGCTCCTTGAGCAGCAGGAGGCCGAGTGTTTGATTGTGTTCACCCCCTAAGTAACAGGACTTGGCCTTGGTGCCACTTGTTGGCTGATGGCAAAGTTGGCCACTCTTGTAAGGAAAGTTGGATCAGCTTTGTTGTGATCAGTGACACAGAGCAGGGGATATTCTTCACTGACAGTAAAGCCCCTCAGTGGTAACATGGAATTACCTGATTTCTGCAGAATGTCCACTCTCAAAAGATGATAACCTGGTAGTTACAAATGCAGGGCTATTATAAAATAGTGTATTTCCAAAGGAGAACTTTGCCATACAAGAATACATTAAACTGTGTGTGTGAGAGATGACAGAGTAAAAGCAGAAAACTGGGAAAAGTGCATTTTAGAAAAATGATGTCATTTATACTGCATATATTATAAACACTGCTAGTCTGAACAGAACTGAAAACACTTTTTCCTTGCTGTTGTAGAACAAGAACAGAGATAAAACAAAAATGAACTCTCAAAAGGTGCAGATAAATCAGTGTGGTAAGATATCTAATTTAATTTGTCATTATAATCTTCATCAATTTTACAAAGTTTTAGCAGACTTTAGTGATGGGCCTGTTGTGGGGTGGTGAGCAGTTGGGAAAATGTGCTTTTTCCTAGTTGCCAAATTTTGGATACTGTATTGGATATGCAAAGGGTAAATCCAATGTCAAACCTACACACAGAGTAAAACACACTGCCACAAAGTAACTTTCTTTTTTTAAATTTGCTAATATTTATCCACATATTTATTGTATTTTAACTTCTTTAAGAACCCTCAAACCTTGTAAGGGTTTACAGTAAACAGTACTTTCTGTCACTGTTAGAAATAATTATCAAGGCTTTTAATGATAGCCCAAAGACTAAGAAGCAGATTTCCCAAGTCTGTTTACCCACCTAGGGTTGTATGTAGAATATTTTGTGTTGTGTCTCCAAGCACCTGACTGAGGGCTCTGCTGCTGTGCTGCGTGGTTTCTGTCTCCTGTAACTCAGTACCACGGAGCAGCCTTGTGCTCTTGGGCTCTTTCCTTACTACTCCATAGATTTTCAACTGCACTCTGAATTTTATTGCACTCTGAACACTTTAATGGCTCTGTATTATTTACACTTAATGCACCTTGCCGTTGTGAATTTAATAGTTAGTAGTTTACATCAGACTTGCTAAGAATTACTAGTAATTGAAGGCCAGAAATATTACAAGGAGGCTGTTACTCTGCAAAGGAAATCATGCTCAAATAACAAACTATGGACAGAAAGATTTCTAGGTTTGTTGTTTGTGGCTGAATAGAAGTGATGTGGCTCCATTTTGGCTCACTTTTCCCCCTTTTTAAAATGCATGTACATACTACATTTTGGACAGGTTTATTGTAATACTGACTAGATTAATACCTAGAAAATATAACAATTTTAATGAAGCTTTTTGTGTTTGCTCCTAGATATGAAAACAGATCTGAACTTACTGCTTGAATGCCTTAAATACCAGATGGACTGCCCTCTGTCTCAGAAGGAGGCTTTGATCACCATCTATTCCATTTGCCAACAAAACAGTAAGAAAGGCTTTTCCTTAGAACCAGTGCAGTCATTTATGATCACCATATATGCCAAGAACTGGTGGGCACTGTAAAAATGTCTAAAGGACATAAGGCTTGAGATATTGGAAAATCTTAGAAGCCTTTCATTTTGCAGAGAAACAAAAGCAAAAGTTTCTGTTCTTTTTTCCTCTTGTAGGTGAAGCGAGCGAATACTTTCGAGAAATTGGTGGTTTGATGTTTATAAATGACCTTGCCAAGTCGAGTGCTCATTGCATTGTAAAGGAAGCAGCTTTATTTACATTGGGGATTATTATAGAGAGTAATGGTAATAAAAATAATATTGTTTGTATTTCTGAGTGCACTATGGCCCCCTGTCATTACTTGTGCTCCTGCTTTGTCTCCATTTCCTTTTGGTCTCACAAAATGAGACTACAAGCTTGTCAGTTGGAGCAGGGGCAGTGAGGGCGCCCCAGTTGCCCTGTCCATGCCTGGATTTGATCAGTGCCTTGCTCACTTGTGCACACAGGGTGTCTTTGAGTTCCCAGACACCTGCACTTCCCTCTCCCTCAGCAGCAAGTGTTCAGTGACTCCTGGGTTGTTCCAAAGCTTCCCGGGGTCCTGCTTGGTGTAGAACTCACTGCAGGGGGAAGCCCTCAGGCACGTCATAGTCCTGCCCTGTCTCTGCTCCCCACATACTGGCCACAACTGAGACTTAATAATTTAGGATGATGAGTGGCTTACTTTAGGACTTAATGGTTTTCGCTTTCTGTTTTCAGTGTATTGTCAACAGACTTTGTGTACTTCTGCATTGTTTGAAGACCTCATTTTATTTTTAATTAAAAAGGATTCTGGTGTGAACCTGAAAAGAATGTCTGTTTATGTCATCTTAGTACTGGTGTCAAATAATAGTAAGTTGGGTTTTTTTCTCTGTGTTACAACTACACTCCTTTTCTATTTGCCAATCTGCAGTCCAAAATCTAGAACAGTCAATAAGCAATGTTTTGGTGAAGTTAATTTATAAAGATGAATGTTTGCATGTATCTGAACCTGAATTGTCGAAGTAGGTCATTGTTCACTGGGATTTTCTTAAACAGCAGAACGTGGTTTAGTTCTAAAAATATAGTTTGCAAATGCAAACCCATAGTTTCTGAGAGTGTCTAGAGAGACATAGAAAGGTTATTTACCATATGTTGATATGATTTTGTTTCCTTCTCGGGAGGATATGTGCTTCAGAAAGGGAATGTACGTATGTAAATTAAACTTGCTGTTAAGATTTTGTCTGCAATTGCATTTGTCTCTGGAGCCTTGTGTGTGTTCTCTTTTAGAAAATGGGCAAACCTGTGTCAGAGACACGGGCTGCATCAGCCTGCTGCTGCAGTTGTTCAGGTAAACAGGTTGCAGTTCAAACAGACGAATAATGGACTGGTTAGCAGCTATGTTTCCTTGACTATTTGGGACTTGTTTGCATTGTCTGTAACAGAACAACTCTCTCCACGTCTGAGAAGAATCTGTCAGATGAAAACTCTGATCCCTGCTATCAGCTCTGGTGCTCAGTGTGCAGCACTCTCTGTGCCTGTGTCAACAACCCCCAGAACGGTACGTGTTGCTCCGAAAATTGTGGAAGAAGTTCAAAGATATTCTCCAAATCGATAACACTTTGGTTTCATTTTTACTGTTCAGCTGAGTTGATTTCATTGCGTTTTGATTTGGGGTAATTTGTTTTTACTTTTGCAGAAGATAATCAGAACATTTGCTGTTCGGTTTTTCCCTATGCCAAAGAGTGGCTCGAGAGTTGCACAGAGCCTGAGATAGTTCGTCCCATTTGTTCATTTCTTGGTCTCACAGTTGCAAATAACTGTAAGTGCAGCTCAAGCTTTGCACAGTTTTGCATTTGATAAAAGGAAGTTTAATTAGAGAGCTAAATGTTTTTTTCTTTCTTGTCAATTTCTCTCTATCTCAAAGAAAGTCATTTGCTGTTCTTCCGACTTTGACCACTGTATTCCACATCTTTACTTACACTACGCTGTGCTCAAGTCCACAGATAGCCACAATCTGGTTTCATTTCCTAGGGTCAGGAAAACTGTCTGGAGCTGTTCTGATTAAAAGTGTGTCTAAATTAAAGTCCTTATTACATGACTGAAAACAATGCCTTAGGTAGAACTCGGGCATGATGTCTGCCATTTGTGTGCACATATTAGGGTCATGTTTTCCTGTAGCTATTTTATATGCAGTTACTGCATTTCTTGAGATTAATGCATATCCAGCTTCTGTTGTATAAGAAATGTTATGACTAACTCATGCACAGAAAAACTCTAATGGACTTACTTAGTGAAATGCTAAAATAATTTGCAAACTCTGTTGCTTAAATGACATTTTTTCTTTTTTCCACTAAGCATATGTGCAGAAATATTTTGCTTCTATTGGAGGATTGGATACATTAGCCAAAGTTCTCCTTGAGCTTATGCATGATTCTTGTTTGAGTCACTCCAGCATGAAACTTGCCGTGGTAGTAACAAAGACTCTGGATGCCTGTATTGCTAATAACTGTGAGTGGAAAGACATTTTTTATCTATGGTAATTTTAAAATGCAATTTTTAAAGTCTTGTGCTGGTGGAAAAGTTGCAGAAATGAATGCTTAAAGGCAGTTAAGTTATACACATCCCAGTGGATGTTGCAGTGCTTTTTAAAACTCAGAGGTGTAAGTGGGGAGTGACTCAGTTCATCTGAGGTGGATTACTGTCCCATTGTTGCTAAAATAAATACAGTGCAATTTAAACCCAACTGAAAATTAAAAATAAGATGCTACAGCCTGTGCTGGGTAAGTAAAGCTGAGCTCTGGGCCTGGATTTGACCAGTCAGTTTGGATCCTGGAGTTAGGCCTATGCCTGAATAAGAAATTGTGTAGCTTAAGGAAGCTTTAGCAATTCAGAGGTGGTGTTTCTGCATAGCACACTCTGCTCTGGTTTGCTGGCTGGGTACTGCTCTCCTGATGAGGTTTTGTGTTTTCCACAGAAGGTTTGCAGAAACCTGTGATGCTGATGAACCTGTGCTGTGGCCATGGTTGGCGTATCTCCCACTTCTGCCATAATGGAAGTTCCCAAAAGTTTAAAAGCATCAGCCTGCACTAGTTGTGAGGGTAGTTTCAGATCAGTTGGGTGTGACAGGACTAGGCCTCAGCGTGGATGGACTAGCAGGGCTGTTGCCAGTGCCAGCAAGGGCTTGTGCCCTGCTCTTTTTATGGCAGGTACTCTGTTGTCTTATTCAACTCTCTCTGGCTCCATGCTGGAGCTGATAAAGGACGTGGAGAAACTCAGCAGGGATCTCCAAAAGTTGCACGGTGCAAAGCCCTCATTCATCAGCTCTTCGGCCCCATCTCCATGGAGCCCAGGCTGGGAGGACGGGCAGGGCTGGATTTGGGAGCAGCACAGGAGGCATGGGGGAATCTGAACTGTTCAAGGTGGAGCAGGGCAGGGCTGAGCAGGCCCAAGGCTTTGAGGGGTTTGTAGAGTTCCCTCAAAACCAGCATTTTATCCTTGGATAATTCCTATACACTCGTGATCTGGTTTATTTTCCTTCCAATTATTTTAACAAACAGCTGCCATGGGTGTTGTCTTGGCAAAGTATCACACTGTGTCAGAGCTGCTGAAGCTGCTGTCCAATGAGACACTGAGCACAGGAGAAAAAATCAGTATTATTCTAACAATTGGACACTGTACTGAAGTTTGTGGTAAGATTTGCTTTTTTTTTTCCTGTCTGTCAGCTTCTCCTAAATTCTCATCCACTGACTCCTCCAGTGGTGTCACTTCATCCAGGCTGGGACACGAGAGAGAGTTCTATTAAATAATACAATGTCAGTATTTGGACAAAACGTTTTCTATAATGTTCCATCTTTAAGTTTTAAAGCTTGTTAGCAGGAAGTGTCTTTAGTAGCTTTAAAAAAGTAGACTAAATATGCAAGAATTCAGAGCTGGGCTTAGGTGTCACAGGGAATAATTAATCCAGACCTGAAAGCTACTGCAATCCAGACACAGCAAATGAGTTCTCCTGAGCTCTCTTTTTCATGGCCCTTGGCACATACAGCTTCTGTCCACTGCTTACAAGGCCAGTACTATTTGTAAAAGCCATGGAAGTGCATTGGTTTCAAGACCCAGAAGCAGCAGGTAGCCCTGAAACGTTTGTGTCGTGTTCCTCAGGGCTTGTCCAAGCATATCTGGTACAAATACAGCACTGCAGTTGGTGTTGTGGTAGTGCCAGCAAAGAGAATGGGAAATTCATTTGTACTTCTGGTTTGTCTCATGTATGTTTAGATAAACAAGAAAAAGGCCTTATGTTCAAAAATCCTGGTTGATTTTCATCCTCTGAGTGCCAATGACATGTTCAATAATTAGCTCAATCGGTCATAAATTTATGTTAACAGACATTTTTTCATGAAGAATTAGTGAAACAAGGCTTAATGGAAAATGTCTTTTGAATAGAAAAATTATTAAACCAACAGAAAAAAGGCTTCTCCTAAAATGTCAACACTGTCAAAATAAAAAGATTAAATTTTTTTTATTTCTTTTTTTAATTAAGTTTAAAGAAGAAAGAACTATGTTTAGCAAGTTATCAGTTACATGAATACATATGCAAATGAGATCACAATAAAAATTCAGCTAATTACATAATAAATGAGGAGGAACAGATTGGCTAGACTAGGATTAAACTACTAATTTTATTTTGCTAATTATAGACCTTGAGATTTTGATATTTCTTCATCTCAGGCCTCACAGAAATGTCACATATCTGCTCCAAGAGCAGGTAATGGAAGAGAAGAAATACAGGAGTCATTATTCAAATGTTTTAGGCCACAATTAAATGAGCTTGGAACTGCATTGTATAATTTGTCTCAATCATCCTTCAGTTTCCTTACAGAAATCTGAGTTCTGGTCAAATCATCCTGTGGGATGTAAAGCTCTCCTGCTGTCTCTGCAGCAGGCTCGGGTCTGGAATGAAAATCTCTCTACAGAAACTTGCAGAGAGTTGCCAGTATTGGCCCCTAAAATTACTGTAAGGTTAAGGTGTGTGGGGCTGAAACCAAAGCTTTCCTTTACCATGTCCTGTTCTAGAAGAGAACCAGTGTGAGCTGCTTCAGAACAATGGTCTGCCACTTATGATTCAGGTATTGACAGAATCTCAGGACGAGGAACTCATCAAAGCTGCTACTTTTGTGCTGCAGAACTGCAAACAAATGAGTAAGCTTGCTGTTACTGCTTTAAAAATGAGAGTGATTGTTTCCATCTCTGTGTTCTGCTCATTCCCCAAGTGATTTTAACTGCGGCAGCTTTGTAATTCTGTGTACAAAAGATGTTTGTTTTCTGCACAGAAAGTTGCTTATTTGTCATCAAGAACTGACTTAGGCAGAAAAAAGAGAAGTAAAAATTCCAACAGTGTTGCAAAAATACATTTGTGAAACCTCTCCATGTAGGGCCAGTTCTTAAAGCTTTCCCATCTATAAATTGTGTGGAAAATACAAACATTGTCATTTAACACCCAGTGGATAGTCTCTTCCTGGGATGTACCACTAGAGGGAGAGAATAAACCAGGAGATAATCAAGCCCAAAATCACTGCATCTACATTAATTTCTAATATTAAGAAATATTGATCTTTCTTTTCTAAAATAGGATGTATTTTTATGTCCCCCGTCTCAGTTTTTTTATTACTTATCTGTACAATCCCTCCTATGAAACAGAGAGACCTTGTCCTCTAATCTCTAGGGTGTGGAGGGTGTGCAATTGCTAGTTAGGAAAAAATAAACAGGTATCTACATTTCTGTGCTGCAAGCACAACTGAGAGGTTTGTGTGAGATTGAGGAGGTGTGGAGATTTGTAGTGTCCATTAATATGGAATTGGTTTCTAAAAAAGCAGTGACTCATACTGGTGAAGAACCCAGAGTTAATTCAATGAAAAAGCTTTCTTTTTTCACGGCATCATTGTGAAAACAGTTTATAGGAACTATAATTGCAAGTTCACCCTTGTAACTGCAGTGTATATTTCAAGTGTGTTAACATTTATGTATAAATTTAGGTTTTATAAAAATTGTTATTTTGCATTAAAATATTGGGGCTGTCCCTCAGCATACTAAAATATAATAAATACTTTTTAGATGTTACTTGATAAAATTTTAAATATTAATCTTGTTTTATATTTTATAAAGCTGAACAGTTGTCTCTGAAATTATATGATAACTCACTAAAAGTGAACAATGCAGAAGAATTAGATGTGCAAGTCAGAAAAAGATGTCTGCAAGACTACTGGAAGAAAGCAAAAGAAATTTTACACAGGATAAACTCAATTGAAAAACAGCACAATGAGGTTGGCCTACTTACCAAAATAGTATAAAACTAATCACATCTTTCCAGAGTTTAAGGAGAAAGCGAAAGTAAATCCTTAAGATAATTTCCATGTGAGCAAAAAACCCAGGAAAAAACGTTGGATTTGTGTGAAACTACAGCCTGCAGCATTTATCAGTATTGTAGATCAGACTGAGTTACAGGTGTGCAGAGAATGGAGGCATCTGCATTGTATGAAGTATTCTTGTGTATTGTAACCCCAGATTTTCTATGAGATAGAAAAAGAAGTTAAATTAATTTTTAATTAATTCAGTTAGTAAATTGAATTGATGGACATTCAAACCTATAATTTTAATATTTGCATGCATGAAATGCTCAGGGTTGTATGGCTGTGGTGGGATAGATGATAAAGGAGAATGCGAACATAGGCTGAGATAAAATTATTTCATTTTCTCCTTGTGCTTTAAAACTGCTATGTATCTGTCGGTTTGGAACAGCAAGTTTATGAGTTATTTAGATGGCTTTTAATTTCTAGCAGTGCCTTAGTAGCAAATTCCTTGCTTCAGCCTGAAATTAGCATTTAGGAAGTACCCCCTCAACGCATTCAGTGGCATTGCTGTCTTGCTGGCTCTCAGCTCAGTCAGAGGGTTTTCTGAAGCTTCTCTGGAATTTGCTTAACTGTCAGAGTTAGACTATCTAGTTAATCCTGGCACTGGATTTATTTAACATTTTTATAGAGCTCACATAGTCACTAATCAGTACTTTTCAATACAGGAAAGAGTGCAAGGACAAATATTTGTAGATGAATCTTCAGTAGCCAATTCTGAAGCATTAAAATCCCATGAAGTGAAACCTGTTGATCCAAAGAAGTACACAGAAGGAACACAGAAAGTCGTCTGTTGTCCGCAGTTGACCTCAAAGTTGAATAATCAGGTTCTTGCTCCATCTGTAACTTCTGCTCCACAAAAAAATGAAACAGTGAGCGCTATGGATGCAGCTTCTACCAGACAAACTGAACAGAGGAACATTCCATGTTCAGTCACTGAGCTGCAAACAGACAGCGTACCTCAAAGTCACAATATAAATTGGAAAACTGCTTGTGGAAAAAGTCGGTCTGGTCTTCAGGCAGGGTGAGAATTTTACACCTAAGCAGAAATACTAAGTTGCTTTTCTTTAGTCATTCCAGATTGACAGGCGTTTAAATTATCTGTAACTAACTATGGGTGTTTTTCCTAATGGAAAGACGTAGCCCTTCGGTGGCCCATCAGAGATTGTTTTTGAGGTCACAGATCAAAGATTACAGTCATTGTAAAGCTGCTGCTCTCTGAGTGCTGGTGTACAGAGTGCCTCTTTTAGGGCACATTTGAGTGCCTTCAGCATAGTGCTGAAAATTATCCATGGGTTTTGCCCTAAAGTTCTCACTGGTGTAACCGATCAAGATTTAAGCTGTTGGTTTGGACAAAACTACAATGGTTTCTGTAGTGTGCACTTACTAGGGAAACAACAGGAAGAGAACTGCTTGGAAAAATACTAAACTGGAGTGTCTGCAAAGTAGGGGGAAAAGTTTCTGCACCTCTGCTGTTCTCCCCTTATGTTCTAGTGATGCCCTGCATGGGAAGGGAAAGGAACAGCCCTATTTGGAACTGTTCTCTTGCTCATTGCTCTCACACAGATGCTAATTTTCTTTTTCTTTTGCTGCTTGTGTTTATCTTTCCTATTGATAACCCCAAAATTATTTATAGCTAACTTGCAATGATAAATACAGATTCCATTCTCCTGAGTTTATATCTGGAATATCCCTCAAGGACAGTCAATGGAAAAGTATAAGCAAAACTACATTTTGGTGGAGGGGGGTGGGTATGGTTTTTTTTGGACTTTTTGAGTTCCACATTTTTCTTGTGCTTTTTTTATGTGGCTGGCTGCACCTTGCTCTGTGCAGTTTGCTGATATTATGTTGTTACTTTGCAACTACCACAGAAATCACCAAGAGCCTGGATATTTTCCATGGTACATTCAGGTAAATTTTGCTTTGCTGCTGGTTAGCATAATTTCACAGCTTCTTTAGTTGTTGTTCTGGGCTCTGATGCACAAAATTCTTAAAATATGAATTAAAAAAAAAATCTGTTTTTGAATATGTGTTTGTGTGAACACAGGAGTTACTGGAAGGTAACCATGGATCAGGCTTCTTGCTCCTGTGGCTTTCAGAGGGAGTCAGGGACACAAAAATGCTCCATCAGGGTCTCACAGCAGTGTGTTGGTTGCACAGAAGTTAATTAATCTAAGAAAAGAAGAAAACCAATTGCCTTTTAGAGTATTTGCTGCAAATGGTGAAGGGTACAGTATTCTGAAGACTTTGTGAGAGCTTTATGTGCACTTGGTAATCTTTATGTGAATCTGAATTGCAAATTACTCTGGAAACCAGTGACAGCTCTGCACTCCCTGCTGAACAGACTGCACAGAATGCCAATCACAGATCTCTGGGAAGCAGGTTTTAACATGCACTGATTACATGCTGGGTGCCATAAGTCCTGTAACTTGGGATAATTAGAATAATTTTTTTAGAGTTTTCTCTTTTATATATTTAATATGGGTTTTTGTTGTGCCCTTGGAATGCGTGTATTCGTTTGCAGGTAAATGTACATTGTTTTTATTGGTTTATTGGTTTTAATTTGTGTACATTTTGATCTTCCCAGTGAACAGTTATTTAAACAACCAGCAGAGACTGTTAGAAATATGAAACAGACATGCACATCAGGTACAAATAGCTACACATATTCCTTTCTGAGCTGATTTTGTTCTTAATGAGATTTTAATTAATTTTGTGTACATTTATCACTACTTTTTATCACTTGTTATGTATCATTAGATGACAGAGGTGCCTTATGTGTAATATCCTTCAATGGGTTTGCATAGTGTTGGAATTTTATATTGTACACAATTTTACCAGGAGAACATTTATCCTACTTTTCTTCTAATACGTATTTTAGCTTTGTTTTTTTAAACTGATTTTAATTGTACAAATGAATGTATTAGAGATTAAGTTTAGTGTTTAATCTGTACTGACCAGTGAAAGCCACTAATAGAAAAGGGAGGTTTGGTCCTGTGCCTGTAAGGCTGGGATAGAACCTGCCTGTGAGAGTGACTTTTGCCTGGTGCTGTTCCTACGTGATGAACATGTGTTTAAGAGAAAAGTTTTCCAGATTTGCATTAATCCTGGTCTGATACATTTATTTCAGAACTGGGATCAGTTCAATCAAATCTTTATTCACTGTTTACTTTCCTGTTCATTTATAAAATTGTTAAGTATTCATTAGATTAGAATTTGCCAGAATGGGAGCTTTACAGGTGTCCAGGTTATACCTGTTTAAACTGAGAATATGTATTATTCCAATACATTACATTTTTCAGCACTTGATTCCAAACAAAAATAAAGTTTATAGCACTTAGTTAAGTAATATGGGTTTACTGGGCTCATTTGCTATGTACAAGTTGAAGTAATATCCTTTGGGAGAGTGATGAAAAAACATTTAATTGAACACGGTTATTCTGGAATTACAGAAATGTGAATGTGAGGCATTTAACTTGAGAAATTTCATTTGGATTTCTGCTGTTCTATTAATTATACTTTAATAATCTACAAATAGAAAATGCAGTTGGATGTAGTTAGGCTGATGCATGATTACCGTGGCTAAAGATGGGTTATATTTCTTAGTGACTTTTTTCCTCCCTCATTTAGGTCAACATTCATTCTGCTCAGAGAAAACTGGGAGAGTCAAAAGTACTTCAGCTATATCTTCATCCCATAAAATGGCAGATTTAAGGTGTTTAGGTAAGTATTATCTTAGATCTTTCTTTCCAGTGTACCTAAAGAAGACTTAGAGAGTCAGCTGTGCATTAAGTGGATTGACTTGACAGAAATTGTAACACATCTCTTCTATTACCTCTTACGTAATAACAAAACCTGAGCCTCTCCCTCTCCCTCTCCTCTCCCTCTCCCTCTCCCTCCCTTTCCCTTCCCTTTCCCTTTCCCTTTCCCTTTCCCTTTTTCCCTTTCCCTTTCCCTTTCCCTTTCCCTTTCCCTTCCTTTTTTCTACCTCCAATACAAAAGATAAATATTGAAATGAAGCTGACAAATTGCAGTTTTGGTCCATGTAATAACGTGGGTTTGCTGACAAACAGAACATAGAGTAACTTGAATTAATTAGAAGAATAATTAGAAGAATACTTGAGCAGGTGTTTTCCTCCTTTCTCTGCCTTCAGAGAGGGAGGAAGAACACGTAGCCCTGCTCATTTCCCTCATTTCTTCACCTGCTAAACCTCCTCAGTGTTCTGCAGCCCCTCTCTCTCCCTCACTGCTGTGAAGTACAGGCAGGCAGTTTCATGGTAATCCATGACTACAGCCCTCTGTTACCCCAGGCTCTAATTCCTCAGCCTGCTCCATCAGTAGGTCTTGGGAATGCTGGTGGTACTCTGGATCTGTGAGTGGATTTTGTAATCAAGCCAATGTTTCTTTATTTCAAGAACCCCAACAGAACAAAAACCCACAGAAAACAAAAGAACCCCTAAAGCAGCCCCTAACCCATGTTTGAACATTGTTTTTATCCGAGTTGTCAAACTAAATTCAAGCTGAGCTTTAGCACTGATTTATCTTAAGGCAGAATGTTACAGATACGGACTTGTGCCCTTCCTGTGATTCCTCACACAAGTTCTCCTTCAGCTGATGTATGAGAGCATCCAAGGATATCTTAAACCATAAATTACCCCAGGGAATGTCCTCAGAAATGAACAGCAAGGCTTCCTGTGAGAACATTCATGCCTAAACTAGATTTACCATTGATTCAGATTAATACAGGTAACTGTTATAACACAAAGTTAAAAAAAATATATAGCACATAATATATATATGTATATTTTGACTCCTGGATAAATGTGCAAATGGAACTGAGGCCTATGTCTTCCCATCCCACCAATATTTGTAGTTCTGTAGAGGATCCGTGCCTCACTCAGTACTTCTGGAGTGGAAGTGCAGTATAACTTTGTCCCATAAAATGTTGAAAACAATTTTTTTTAAGAGAACAAATACAAAGTATTTCAAGAAGGTACATAAAAGTGCCATGAGTATGGAAAACATGAAGTCAAATTGATCCTAGTGAGCAAAATAAAACCCTGAACTTTGTGGTGGCTCCTTTAGAAGCCGTGATTGCTATTTCTGCAATATCGTGTTTTTCCCAGGTTGTACAGCAGGAGGACTGTCCTTGAACAGCAAAACCTTCACCAAGATGTTGCAGAGATGCCTGCATAGGTGTGAGCACCACAGAGTTATCCTGGAGGCTGAAGAAAGATACCGAGGGGAGCTCCGCAGGGTGGCTGCTGGTAACAACAACAGATCTGCAACTCACCAGAGTATGGAGTTTATGTTCAGTACTTGGAACCATTGCTTTAGAATTGCATTTAAAATTCTGAACTTTTGTTTATTTACTTCTGATTGTCTTCCTGTTTTAAACTCACTCATTGAATTTGATTTACAGTGATTTGTACTAAGTGAGATCAGAACTGGCCACTCCTGTTTTGAAGGATTTTGTGTGTTTCTTGCCATGGTGACAGATGCTCATTATAGGCTTTCATAAGACTCTCACATTTGCCAGAAATAGTCAAGTCCTAAGAGAAAGGAATGTATTAAGTTGAAATATGTGTGAGTAAATGTATGACATCACACCAAAGTGATTTCATTCAATAATCACAGAATCACAGAATGACTGGGTTGGAAGAGACCTTTAAGGTCATCAAGTCCAACCCACGCCCCAACACCTCAACTAAACCATGGCACTGAGTGCCACATCCAGCTTTGTTTTAAATGCGTCCAGGGATGGTGACTCACCACCTCCCCATGTAGACCATTCCAGAACTTTATCATTCATTCTGTGAAAAACTTTCCTTAATATCCAACCTAAAGTTCCCTTGGTGCAGCTTCAGACTCTGTCCTCTGGTTCTGTCAGTTGTTGCCTGGAGCAGACACCAGCCCCACCTGACTACAACTATCCTTTCAGGGAGCTGTAGAGAGTGATAAGGTCACCCCTGAGTCTCCTTTTCTCCAGGCTGAGCACCCCCAGCTCCCTTAGGTGTTCCTCACAGGGTTTGTGTTCCCAGCCCCTCTCCATCCTCACTGCCCCCTCTGGATGTGCTCAAGCATCTCAATGTCCTTCCCAAACTGAGGGGCCAGACTGGACACAGCACTCCAGGTGTGGCCTCACCAGTGCTGAGTACAGGGGAGGGGTGAGCTCTCTGCTCCTGCTGGCCACACCATTCCTGATACACTTATGGGTCTAGGATACTTAGAGATCTTAATGAATTAAATAGAAGCACATCCTATATTTTTCTGGTTTAAAGATAAATTCTGAAAATTAAACAGTTATTACTTATTGGCATTTGTACTGGTGTTCATCTTATATTTTCCAGAAATGCCGCTGGCCTCAGTGAAGAAAGACAGGCTGCATAAAGAAATACCAACTTTTAGGAGCAAGAAGGATAGTTTCCAAAGTAAGGGCTTAGTTTGGAAACTAGTGTGAAAAGCCCTTACTGTCTATTAAGTTTTTTGCAGAACTTTATCATGGGAGACTGTGAATAGAAAATTGTTTTCTTTTTTTTCCCTCTAGATTCTGAGAACAATCTGTATATTACTAGGCCAGAAAAAGCATACTCTATAATAATGAAATTGTGTAATGCACATTATTTCCCTGCAAAGTTATCTGGCATTTGCTGTATTGATCCTGTTTTGAATCCTGTCAGGGTTACTTCCATGGCATTTGCTATTCCTCAGTTTTTTGTGGCATTGTTTTCTAAAATGGAGAGGTTTAGTCAGGCTCAGAGCAGAGCTTAGCTGCCTGAACCTGGATTCAGCACCACTCCTTATGCAGTTCCAAACATGTTATTCCACTAGATTCAATCCTGTTCCTGCTGGGAGCTCTGCTAAGGACTTGGGGCTTGTGATACTCAGCTACAAGGGGAATCCTTAAGAATGAATTCTTTGAAATGAGAATTGAAATTTGAATTTTGAAATTCCCACCAAAAATTTATTTTTAGTACTCTTATTTTCAAAAGCCTTATTCACATGGTTATTTTATTTAATTAATGCCCAGTTAAAGCTAGTAGGTTGATTTTAAAATTTGTTTATATTTTTCCCCATCAGATTCAGTAATTGAGTAATTTGTCTTATGAAAGCCAGAAGGGTATTTTAAAACATAAAAAAACCAACCAAAGCAACTGTATTTCATCTTGAAAGCCCATTAGAACAATATATTATCTTTAGCAAGTACATATTTCCTGTAAGCTGAAGTAAACTGAATTTTCCAGTCTTTCTTCCAAGACCAGATTAGTGGTATAGCTCAAAAAATAGCTCTCGCTTAAATTTTAATTCCTAAAACATCACCTATGTTTTATGATTTGGGTTTTTCTAATAAAGGTGTGTAATGCTTTATTGTTTATTTTTTAAGGCATTCTTTTGACTCCAAATAGAAAAGACAAATCTAATACTTCAAAGAGAGATGAATATAGTAGAAATACTAGGTGGACTAGCAACTATAACTTGACACCGGCTTATGAAAACTGTGAGTATTATCAGAAAATGAATTCTCTGATATGCACAACTGAAAGATCAGTATTTGGGTTTAGGTCAGGGCATTGAGAGAAGCACCTGTTCTTGCTATTGGAGATAAATGGCTATGAATTTAAATAAACTGTTACACTTTCTCTCACAGAAATCAACTTGAACATCAATAATCTTATTATTTGCTTCTGGTTCATCAATAATCCCTATGTCTTAATGTGGATTATGAGAAAAAGATGTAAGGAGAATGAGATATTACTAACAAAGCAACATTTACATATTCAGATTAATTAGAATAAATGCTCCTTTACAGTTTTATATCCAGTTTTTCAGTAGATTTTAGTTAGCTTAACGTGACTAAGTGGCCTCCTTGTTCACAATTTTGTAGCTTTACAAAAATCCCAAGATGCTAACCAGAAGAGACAGAGAGTCAAAGAGATGTGCAGCCAGAAATGTCAGCATTTAAAAGAAAATTGCACACATTCACTTGACAAAGATGAGGTTAGTTATGCAAAGCCTAATCATGCACTGACATGTTTATAAATGGCCAAATAAAAGCAGTAGGAATTGCGTAGTTTCCTTTTTAGTCACCTTTAGCAGGAGCCTAGTAGCAAAATGAATCTTATTAAAAAAATATTCCTGTGTTGATTCTACTCCAGTCACACTGATTTAGCCCTGAATTGAGTTCAGCATTTTTCAGCTGACATATTTTCAGAATGGTGGATCTGAAGGTCTGATTTTTCCCATGTTGATGAAGATTTGCACAGTATGGAAGTAACAGAAACCTAAAGGAATAAACCTGCTAAAAGAATAAACTATGTAGGCACAACAGAAAAGAAGATCACAGAAAAATACGGTATTTTAGTAAGTAGTGACAGTGAAGAAACCTTGGAGAAGCATTGTTCCCTTGCCAATGGGACCATTTCTGTACAACTATTAAATGTTGAATTGCCAGTAATATGTTCCTTCCACGTGCAAAATAGTATGTACATTTACGTAATTCTTAATGATACCAAAATAATTGTTTGCAGGGCAATGAAATGTGTTCCCTGGCCATGAGCATGAGACCTTTGAACAAGAGAAGAGTCCGAAAAGACTTCACAACTGAAGAAATCAACTGCCTTTTGAAAGGCGTCCAAAAAATGGGCAACCACTGGAATTTGATTTTGTGGTCTTACCCTTTCCAGAAAGGACGGACGGGCGTTGACCTTTCCAAGAAATACTACAGGTTACAGGTGCAGGTACTCATCACTGAATTTTCTACTGGTGGCAAATGCTGGGAGTCCAGTTTTCATCGTTAGCCCCTGAGCTGACTTGCAGAAATAAAGACAGGCTTTCAGAGTGTGCAGCCATGGGATTGTGCCTTGTGTCAGTGCAGTGCCCATGAGAATGGCCTCTGGTGTAATTCCATCAGGGCTGGTACTTGGAGGGAGAGAACTAAAGTAGGGAAAAGACCAGAGAGCCTTGGAACCCACCACTGCCACCTAACAGGGTACAAGGAGAGTGAGAGTGTCATTAAGGACTCTAAATTAATCCCTGTGTTCATCAGGAAATTGGTCTCTTCTCTGCTCAGCCTCTGTTATGATGCTGGTCTGTGAGAGCCTCTGCAGCAGTTTCCCAGGGATAAATCCATGCATCCCTCACACAGGGAGCATTGCTCCTGTGCTTTGGAGACCATGGGAGCAATTAAGTGACAAGCCTTTGTCTATGGAAAGCTGGTCTGTAATTGTGCAGTGGTTTGGGGCAACATTTATCTTGATATTTTCTCTTTTATCTCCATTTTATAGATGAAAAAAGCCCACAAAGGACATCAATAACATCATCTGTGAGTGCTTTGTTGCAGAAAGTTCAAGAACAGCCTTTGTAACAGTGAGGTATTAGCAGAACAACTCAAGCCCTTGGAGAATTTAGGTTGGCTTGGACTCCTGTTTTTCAGTGACAACTGACAGAATTGTTATACATTGTAATTTTAAGTTACCATAACTTGACAGTTTATTTAAGTAATGCTATCTTAGGCAACAAAATCTCTATTGGTAAAAATTACATTAATTTGGAACATAATTTAACCTTCTTGAGCATTTGATCTGTGGAATTTTTGAGTTAACTTTTTGTCACTTGCTCTATACTATTTGTAAGAAAAGGATATATTGCTAAAATGAATACTTTATGTCTGGAAGTGCTGTTAATGTTGTTGTGTCTGAATCTGTTTCCTCTTAATTAGTGAAATGTTTGAAGCAGGTGGAATATTTTGTCACGTGTTGAATATGCTGCATGTGCAGAAAGATGTCTCTGTGACAGAAAACACTGAATTTGTGGTTAAATGCTGCACAGAGGAGGCAAATCTTTCACTGCGACAGAAATTCTGTACTCACTGTTGAACTGAGCAGGTACTGGTAGAATTTGGCTTCTGTTTATAATTGGACAGTTTTCTGGTGTATTTTTCAAATAAGCGAGCAGAACCAGAATTTCTGCTAATTACACATTTTTTAATAGGAAACTTACTGAAAGCCTTGGTAACTTGCTTTTTCAGTGATAGCCTTAGTATTTCAGTTGTATTTTTTACTTGTTCTGATAAAGGAAGGATGAATCAATAGCTATTTTATTATGGAAAAGGTTTAGTTGTTGTATTAGCACTAGGTTTTCACTATGATGTGGCTTAAATGCTTGAAAACACGCAAGGTAACCAAAACCTGAGAGACTTGCAATAAAGATGATGCCAATGATGCAATCAATATGCCTTCCAGTATTTTCAGCTGTTGTAATTTGGGGGGTTTATTATTAAAATATTGAAACATCTATAAAAGATGTCTCTGAGTGGAGCTGTTGCCAGTAGCAGGGTTGAGTATCAGTGGAACTATTGGCAGAGTGGGAGCCAAGAGGGCTGTTGAGGTGGAGTGTCCCAAGGAGGACACTGGGGTCCCTTACACACTCCAGGTGTTTTCCCTGGGACACCAGCCTAGTCCAGACAATCTGTTACTTCATCCTTTGAATGTGTATTAGTATCCACATTGTCAAAATCTGAAATATGTCTCAAGCGGCTAAAATACCTAAGGTGTAAATCTTTACTTGCCACAAGGTGAGAATGTTGCAATACTGACATTTTACCTCACCTTAGGTATAGTTCAAGTTGGAAAGGCCCTGTGGAGCCTTTGGTCTCCTCTCCTCTTTGGAGCAGGACTGAGGTCAGAGTTATTCAAGTTGTTCAGTGCCTTGTGAAGTTCTGAGGCTTTTCAAGGAAGGAATTCCTGCTGCCTTTTTGGGCAGCCTCTGCTCATGCTTCACCTCCTCTCAGAAGGCAGGGGCTGGAACCACATCACTGGAACATTCTGGTGGGATCTGAAAGGGAAGTCATGGACCAGGAACAGGCAGAACCTGAGGTGTGAATTTGTGCAAGTCAGTCTTTTGCTCTCCTTTGGACGGACTGCATGATCAGTTGATTTTGATGCATTGATCAGTTTAATTTTCCTGCACAAGTGCTTTGAAATCCACACGTAACAGGCACTACAAAACCAAAACTGCATGAGAATAGTTGATGTCACTTTTAGGCTGGTTGGGCCACCCAGGGCAGTATTTCAGCACTTTGAAAAGCTGGAATGAATGACAAACCATCGAGGAAAGTCCGTTTATAAAAACCCTGATGTGCTCTCCTGGTTCTGTTGGTCAAACAGAGGGTGTTAGGGGTGTGAGGATGGGGTGGTAATGACAGCTTGACCAGTCAGCAACAATTTACACGGTGTGCTCATCCAGATCTTCCCCGGCACTGCCGGCACCGCGGCTGCACTGGCGGGGGCGCGGCAGGGTGGGCACCATGGCTGTGGAGAGGTACCAGGGCAGGTGCCAGGGGCTGCAGGGAGGAGCCGGAGCACAGGTATCGGGGCAAGAACCGAAGATCAGGAGAAGGTACCTGAGCAAGTCCCAGAGAAGGTACCCGGGATATAGGAGGAGGTACCTGAGTAGGTGCCGGGGGTGCAGGAGGAGGTACCTGAGCGGTGTCGGAGTACGGGAGGAGGTTCCCGAGCGGTGCCGGGGTGCGGGAGGAGGTACCCGAGCGGTGCCGGGGCTGCGGGAGGAAGTTCCCGAGCGGTGCCGGGGCTGCAGGAGGAGGTACCCGAGCGGTGCCGGGGTGCAGGAGGAGGTTCCCAGCGGGGCCGGGGCTGCGGGAGGAGGTTCCCAGTGGTGCCGGGGTGCGGGAGGAGGTTCCCAGCGGTGCCGGGGCTGCAGGAGGAGGTTCCCAGCGGTGCCGGGGTGCGGGAGGAGGTACCTGAGCGGTGCCGGGGCTGCAGGAGGAGGTTCCCAGCGGTGCCGGGGTGCGGGAGGAGGTACCTGAGCGGTGCCGGGGCTGCAGGAGGAGGTACCGGAGCGGTGCCGGGGCTGCAGGAGGAGGTTCCCAGCGGTGCCGGGCTGCGGGAGGAGGTTCCCAGCGGGTGCCGCTCCCGCGGGCAGCAGGGGGCGCTGGCGGCCCCAGGACGGCGCGCGCAGGGCGGGCCGCGGCCGGGGCTGCCCGGGCGCCGCCTGATCGCGGGGCGGGCGCGGCGCGCGCGGGGCCGGCGGGGCGGCCGCGGGGCGCGGGGGCCGGCGGGGCCGGCGGCGCGCGCGGGCGGGCGGGGCGGGGCGGGGTCCTCGCGGCCCGGTGAAGTCACTCTTTGTGGCGGCTCCAAGATGGCGCCGGTGCTGGCGGAGAAGAAGCTGCTGGGGCCGGACGGGCCCGGCGGGGCCGAGCTGCCCGGCGAGGAAGACGAGGGGCAGAACCTCTGGTGAGCGCCCGCGGCCGCCCGGGGCCTGCACGGCCGGGTGAGCCCGGGCTCCGCTGGGCTGAAGCGGAGCGCGGGCTCTCGGCCGGTCGGGGCCGCGCTTGGGTCCCGCGGGCGGCGGCGGCGGGGCCCGGGGACAGCGCCGGGGGGCCCGGGCGTGCGTGACGGGAACCCCGCGGGCCCAGGGACGGGCGTACGGGGGTGACGCAGAGCGGGGGAGCGGGGCCCGGGACCGCGGCTCTGCGGGACGTCCGCGGGGCCGGCTCCGGCAAAGGCGATCTCGTGTGTTTTCAGCTTTTATTTCTAAAGAACGCTTTAAAAAATACCTATCGTGGCAGAAGGACGGATATCGAATATAGCAATCGATTGTGATGAGAGCTAGTTGAAAAGTAGTGTTCTGCAGTATTGCGGCCTCTTGCAAGGGAGGAGAACTTTAAATGTCCCTGCCCGTGGTTTAGAAATCATAAAAGCTCTTCTGTAGAAGGTGGCACACTTGTGGTGCTTCAGAGTGCAGTTGGCCTGTGGCTGTGACAGCGCTGCTCGTCCCCAGCCCGCATGTGCCGGCTGAGGGTGCGGATGTGCTGAGCTCATGGTGCTGTCACAGCCGGCTCGCTCCGTGCCGTGGGGTAACGCGGCCTCTCTGCTGCTTCCCCAGGTCCTCCATCCTCAGCGAAGTCTCCACACGGTCCAGATCTAAATTGCCATCGGGCAAGAATATTCTTGTTTTCGGTAAGTAACACGCGCAACCAGTTGGGTGTTGGTTTGTTGCTTTTTTATCTATAGAAACAAAGTGTATTTCAAACACCGATTGGTGCAAACTGACAAAAGGGGTCGTTACAGATGGGTTATGTAATTTGATTTATGGTCTTGTCTTGTGCTTATAGATCTGCTTTCTCTTTGATTTCCACTGTTAGATTTATAGCCTATTTTAAGTAATAATAGAGAATAAGATAGTTCTTAATTCTTATTGTTCTGGTATTAGCCACTGGATTTAGCTGAAATACTTGAAGGAGAACAGCAAATAACTGTGATTCAGAAGTGTACAAGGATGCTTCTCATTAATTAAGCAAGTTGTGAAAAAATCTTTTTGTGAAGTCAAATGTAATTCTGAAGGTGTCTTTTTTCCTCTACAAACTTACTGGCAGGTGATGATGGTTCAGGCAAAACCACACTCATGGCTAAAATACAGGGAGCAGAGCATGGCAAGAAAGGAAGAGGACTGGAATACTTGTATCTGAATATTCATGATGAAGACAGAGATGGTAAGTTTGTTTCAAATGCAATATCTTTAATTAAGTAGCTGCCATGCTGTTTTAATAATTGTGGTTTGATGAGTGTGTTCTGGGCTACGCCCCAGTAGCTGGTTCAGCTGGTGGTGCTGGGAGTTTTGAAGCTGTGTCCATTTTTGTGGAGGGAAAGTCCATGTCTGTTCTCCCTCCTGCCTGGGGCCGGGCAGCTCTGGGGATCCCTTCTGGGCTAGGGGAGATCCCTTTGCTGATGGTGACTTTGTAGCAGCCGCGGTGGCATTGCTGTGGCTACTGTGTGACTAGAGAAAGGGAGGGATACATCCCTGAGAATTTCATGCTCGGCATGGATTTCTGGGCACAGGGTGTTTCTCATAGGGGCTGTGTGTGGAATTTTGGTTTGCTAACAGATGTTTTGCTTTAGTTGACTGAGTGAAGAACAGAACTTAAAGTCAGAATAAGTCAGAATAATTACTTTTCTCAAGCTGGAGCTGGTCTCTTTGCCCCTTGTCTTTTTGTTGCTGCTGCTGATCTCTTGTCTCTCTACTGTATGGAGGGAGATTATGCCAAGAGACCATTTAAAAGCAGGCCTCATGATCAGATTACTCGTATTTTTGAGAAGGTTGGGGACAGGAGGAGATGGGGAGTGAGTTTGTTATCTTTGCTCCTAAATGTGCTTCTGATGATCTCATTTTGGGCAAGCTGCTAGACCTCCTTGGGTTGGATTGTCTTTAAAAATGGGGAATGTAAATCTTCCTATTCATGACTTCCTTCAGAGCTCAGAAGAGGGAAGCAGTGGTGGTGGTTCGTCCCTGTTCCTGGGAACAAGTAGGAAGATCCTATAATGGTATTTTGAAACTGGAGATGCACTGAAGGCTTGCAGGAGTGATTAAGTGCCATATGTGACTGGTTGTTATGGAGATTGGGGCTGCACTCACGTGGCAGGAAGCTCCCTTTGGATACCAAGTTAGGCACAATGAAAGGATGAGTACATTGCCATATCTTCCAGGGGCCTCCTTGTAGTTCCTAAAAATCTTTTGGGCTGTAATTTTAAGTGCTTCTTCAGGTTCTGGCTGTAAGTGCTTTTCCACCATGCAAAATCTGCTTTAGTTCTGCATAAACACTTCAGGGTAGAAAAAGCCCCTATGATTAGGAGGGCTGAGACAGCCTGTGTCATCAGGCCTCTTGCAGCTTCAAAGGAGGTGCTATTACAAGCAGAAAAATGTTTGCTGTGCTATTTTTCCTGGTGTTATCTATCAAACCTCAAGCGTATTCCTACACTGGAAATATTTTGGGGCTATTCCTGAGTGGCTGAAAGTGATAAGTATTTGAAGTGATTAGAAGAGGCCTGTCACAAGAACTCAGGCAGCACTAGCAGGAAAAAAAGAGATCTTTTTGACTGACTACAGGCTCAGCTGGCCAATTCAGGTCTTCATGCATCCTCTAATGGGTGTGTTAGGAGCTAATAATACGTGCCTTTTTCCTTTCTGTCTCATTAGTGTCATCCACAAGCAAAATAAATAGCAAAGTGGGTCAGGACCTCCCAGCAGGCAGAGATAACGCTCTTTCTTCTCTAGGACAGGTTTGGATTTGGTTTTTAAACTGTGTGCTTCAAATGAGTGTATGCTCATATCCAGATTGGGGAACAAAGGCTTTATAATTGACCCACAATTCTGGGAGCCATAAAGAACCCCAGAGTTTGCATTCAGGAGCAGATGAGTGGTTCTGAGGGTCTCTGCTTTTTATTAGACTCCAACCTAGCCAAGACCAGATCACAAGGATTTCCGGGGGTTCCAGGTCAACACTGGTAACTGAAACTCTGCAGTGGAGTGAGATGATCTCAGCTTCTTTCCCAGATGCTAGAAGATTTATTTGCTCTCTTAGTCTTATTCGTCTTCATTTCAGATAAGTTTACTCTGTCCAGGAGAAATATTTTCCTCATAATGCTGAGTCATTCATTATCTACTTCCCACTTCCCCTTGGAAACCTTAAGGAAAATCTGTGTTGTTTGCTATGCTGTGGTCTCCCCTCCCCATTCCTCTTCAAGGGATGTTTGAACCTGGCTGCTCCTACATCTAAAGTAGAATGTTTCTGGATTGCTGGATGCAATCTTAGTTTACTGTTACTTTCCTCCTTAAGATCAGCTCAGCAATTAAATTGTTCTTTTCGGTTTGTAGGAAAGTCCAGAAAGTATCTGTGCCTTGCAGGCCCCCTGTGGCTCACAGAGGTGCCCACGGACTGTGTGGTTTTCCATGTGCCCTGCTGGTTTCTTGGCAGCTGGAGGCACATGGGCACTGTGCTCTGTCCAGCTGCTCCAGCTCTGCCAGGTGTCACTGCTCAGTGTGACATGTGGGTTTTGGTTCCCAGGGCTCAGGATACTTAGATTCCAAGTCTGCTACTGAATCTCTGTCTGAAAAGTCTCTTTCCTTTAAAATAAAAAGGTATCTAAAAAGATACCTTTTTATTTTAAAGTTATATTTTATCACTATCCCAAATGCTGCCTAGGCCAAGGCATTTGCTCAAGAAGAGGTTTGGAGAGACCTGAGAAGCAATCCTGGGAGAGAGAGGATTCTCCTAAATCCCCAGCTACATTATCCTTAGAGCATATGGCTGCTCCTGCAGACATGACACTGTAGTTCTTCTGGATGAAGGCATTTATAGCACTGCCTGCAAACTTAGCTTTGAACATTAACTGATCCTGGAGCTCAGGCCCCAGAGGCCTCCATTAGTGGAATTTCTCAGGGAGTGTTTTGACAAGAAAACACTGAGGCAAATTTCAGTTTTTTGCCTGTCTTTATGATGAACAAATGGTTTTTGTCTCTACTGGTTACTCTGCTTTTGAGGACTGAGAATCTGAATTCATAGGAGGTAGAAGAGAAGCTGTGCACAATTTTCCTAAAGGATCTGTGTTTCCAGAGTAGCTTTCAGAGGCCCTTGCAGGGCAGAGTTACAGTGGGGATGTAGAGCAGAACAGGGAGCCAGACTGCATGGCCTGCTCTGTGCTGTGTGTGTCAGCTGGATCCACAAGCACCACAGGGACATTTCTCACCTGCCCGGCTACAGATGCACCTTGCCTGTGCCCAGTGTCCAGGGAAGAGGAGCCATTCTGGGGTTGCATTCTTGCTTGTAACAAAACAAAGCAGTCTTGGGTTTTGCCTCAGGTTTGGACTGGCTTCAGCCATATCATATGCATATTCCAGCTGAACTGGTTGTTCCAGATTGAACCAAGTCTTGCTGCTGCACTAGTTTCTAATGAGAAAATGGTCTTTTTTTTTTTTGTCAACATCTTTAAAATAGTTTTCTTGAAAGTTTTCTCCTTTTTTGCTTCTCTTCACAGCTTGAGCAAAGGATATGTAATTGCCACTGATATCTTTTGAGTAGATGCAGATGTAGTTGCAGTTCACAGAATCAACCATGTGCAATAAAATTCATCAAAGCTGGAAAATCTTTTTCAGGACTAAAAGGACAATGGAATATTGACAAGATTTAGAGATGCGATTTTAGCAGCTTTTGTAATAGCCTGTGATAAATTGCTCCTGCTTTTCCAACAGGACCTGGTAATTGTTTGCTCTGTTTTTGTATGTTGTGTCATGGCCAGTAAGAAGGGCCCAGTTAACGTTCATGACTAAGTACGAGCTTGATGTGGTGCTGACAAAGCTGAATTTACCACCGAGTCCTTGCCAAATTATGCGCACCCAGTGCTGTATTTTTATGTTTTATGTTTTAGCAAATGTGAATCACAAGACATTCCTCTGTCCTGTTGGAAAGGAGCAAAACTTTTCCTTTACATACAATGTTACATTTTTTTTTGCTAGAGTACATTTTAATGTGAGTGCAAGGCTTCCAGGCTTCCTAGCGGATTGACTGTGAGTGGTTTCAGTTCACCTGTATTCTAGTTCCAGTCTGCATTCCACATGTTAAGCAAAAAATAAATCCTTAAGGGAAACAAAGGTGCATAGCAAACAAAACAATTTTAACCTTAGATATTAGCTTTAAAACAAGACTTAGAAGCAGTGAATTTGGGTATTATTAATTTTTCTAACTTGCCAAGGTGTGAAAGTCTTTTCTGCAGAGTATTCCCCACAGGAGAATCCATCAGTGCTGTGGAAAGCTGTAAACTTGCATAAAGTGTGGATAGATTTGCATTAGGTTTTCAAAACCTCCATTCATGCTCCAAGGAGACAGTTGTACATACACACAGTCCCTATCTATTAATAACTGTTAGCTCATAGAAAGCTCACGGGGTTTTTATTTACTGGGAGGCTGCTGCTTTAGGGCATGTACACAGGATGTTTCTAGGATGCAGAGAGTCCTGCACAGATATTTCATTTGTGCATTTCTGAGCTCCACAGGGCTTACTCTCACTGATCACTGTAGAGTGAATTGAGGGGTGCAGCTGGCAGTGAGAGGAGCTGTAAGTTCACAGCGTGGCTGTTGGCCTGTTTGTGTGATGGCTGATGTTGGAATGTCTTAGGACAGCCCAACAGAACTTACAACAAATGCTAAACATAGACTGCCACATACAGCACCTTGATGAGATGTCTGAAACTGGGCTGCTCAGTAATTTTGTCCAAGGCCTGATTAAACAGGTATGGATGTATATATCTGTCATCTTTTCTTCCTCCAGATTTCTTAGCCAAGCTTTTGCCTTTTTCTGCAGTCAAGAGGGGTGGATTTCTTCCCAGAATAAAGTTATGATAGCTATAGTGACTGGATTTATTTCGCGAAGCTGAAAGATTCAGGACATGGAAGTACAGTGAGGCAGGGTAATTATGAAGCTCAGTAGCTGCTTTGAAAATCTGGGTTCTGCAGTGACTGGTTTGCAGATCTCTGTGTTTCAGAAGTGACATATTGTGTATGTAGTGCAAGAGAGACTCACTGATCCCTCTGGATAGCTGTAGTAAAATAGGGAATACTTAGGGAGGGGTACTAGGAAGAATCTAGAAGATAGAAACAATTAAGTTGTTCCTCTTCAGCAGGAAGTTCTGAGGATAATGTTCCCTCTCTCCTTCCCTCTCTCCTTCTCTCTTTATTTTTTTCTATATTTTTTTAAATTTGGAAGAATTGGTTGTTCATGCTGATACATCATTTCTGGAGGAAACTTCTTTTTCAGTTCTTATACTCCTGCCAAGAGTTCAGTTTTGGGGTAAAATGCCAGCTCTCTGACCCAGCTGATCCCCCTCTACTCTGCCTTGCATTCCAAAGAAGCATACTGCTACTATCAAAAACACTTGTGGAAGAAACACGAAAGCTGCACAACCAGGTCATTTCCCCAGTGCTCCTTTGGTCAGGAGCCTGCAGAAGGAGCCGGTGTTAAATCAGTGTGAGTTAAGAGCAGGCGGCACAACCTTGTTGGGAAGGTGGGGAGTTCATCCTTGCTCCTCCCACTCCTGTGCTAGAAACTTAAGCTGCTTATTGCTGGTATCTTGTTTGCAGCTTATTTCTGCTGGGAAGTTTCTTGAGTGTGTGAAACCAGCTTATGTATCTGGGAGACACCGAGGGCAGCGTTCATCCCCTACTGGGCTGGGGCAGGGCCACCCCTTGGGCCTTACTTACACATCCCCTCTGTTCTGGGTTCACTGGGCTTGTTTCTAATGCAGGAATGTTGTGCAGTGATTAAAAACTGTCCTGACAGCTGTCCTGAGTAAAAGCTCAAGAACAGAAATTATTTTTTTAAGGAAAATATTCTGAACCCAGAAATGAAAGCATTTCTGACTAATATAGGCATTTATACAGGAACCTGTCTTATAAATAAGTGGGCAAATAATAAGCTGGGTCTGCTCCTTCCGCTGAACACTGATGCTGTCACCTGGTCATTCCCAGCCTGGCAAAGCAAGCCCTGGCATCTGCTGGCTTCCAACTGTGCCTTTTCCTTTCAGATCACACTCGCTGCAACGTCTGGATCCTGGATGGAGACTTGTACCACAAAGGGCTGCTGAAGTTCGCCGTTTCTGCTGAATCCCTGCAAGACACCATCGTGGTCTTTGTTGCAGATATGTCTAGACCTTGGACTGTTATGGAGTCTTTACAGAAATGGGCCAGTGTCTTGCAAGAACACATTGATAAGATGAAAATTCCTCCAGAAGAGATGAGGCACATGGAGCAGAAGTGTAAGTCTTTGTGCATCCATACATTGCTGTTGGTTTTTTAATTAGCTCTCACAACATTTGATGGATTTCTTTGGGTCAGTGTTTTGAGAATGGGTTGGATAAAAATTACTCTTAAGTTGTGATTGCAAGACTAATTCAAATATACTGTGTTAGGCTTTAAAACAACTCTTCCAGTTTTGCTGTGCTGACAAAACATCAGGTGAATTATTGGTCTAGATCCTGGGCAATAATGAGATTTTGATAATTTGATTTTTAAAAAGAGCAATTTAAAAAAATAACTCAATAAAATAACAGATTCAGTTTTCAAATGATGGTGACAAAATTCAGTGATGAAGTGAGCTGTCTGCTTTACTGTGATATCTCAGCCAGGTCCCATTCCCGTACTGTGCTTGTCTTACAGAAAGTCTCTCTGCCCTTGTTTTCTGGTGGCTCAGAACTGGTTCTGGTTGCTGTGAACCTGGTGCAGCTAATTGTGTCTCACTACAGCCATTCCTACCCTGTGACTTTAGGAATGTTGTATAAATTAACCTTCTTTCCGGGCATATCCTTGGCAGGATGGAATCTAGCACTGGCAGGCAATCATTGTTGCAGTATTGGAACCTGCAGCACTTTCCTAAAGCAGCGTTGAATGTTTCTTGAGATTTTTTTTCCTCTGTTTTCATATTTAATTACTCCAAAATAAATTTCTTTAGTGGAAAAGATCTTAGCAACTTCCAGTCCTTTCAGATGAAGTAGATTCAGACTGATCCTTTGTGCTTGCTGCTTTTGCTCCTGGTGACTCTCTCTGCTGGAGTGTGGAACCCTTGCAAATATGGTCTTGCAGGTTCCTGAGCTACCACAGGGAGCAGTGTGATCTGTTTGACCTGTGACCACTCAGGTGTATTTGTATAGCTGATAATCCTTTCTGAATGTTAAATATTATGTTCCCAGAAGCCTTGTGCCTACAGCATACCAGCTGCAGTTTATACTTAATGATTGAAACCACCCGGGTTTGATCATCAGGTTACATTTAAACAAAAAGTAAAATATGAGAGTTTTTAGGGGAAAAAAAGGTCTGTCAGAGATTTTTTGGAATGGGAAATGGAAAGGCAGTTCTAGTATTAAAATCCAACCCAATCTGCACGTTTGTGAGACACTACAAATGTTATGGCAATCCAAATAAAGGGCGAGTTTGTGCACTTAAATTTTCCTTTTGGAAAGAGAAGCTTTTCAGCCTTCCCTTCAGAGTGCACTCTGTGAAGGAGCTATAGCAAATCTTGAGTACCCTGTCTGAGAAACTTGGAAGGCTTTCCACTAGTGGTATCTTAGATAGAGAATTCTAAAGTATTGTAGAAACTCCTGGTTTGTTCTGAGCTCTCCTGGAGTCGAGGGAAGAGGAGATGCGGGAGGGGCTGAGTTCCCCCCTGCCTGGCTCCAGTGCCATCCCCTGGCTCAGCTGTGGCATGCAGGGCCTTGATATCTTCAAATTTCCATCTCCTGTTCTCAGGCCTTGTGCTGGACCCTTGTGTCACCTGGACACATCTCTGCCTTCTTGCAGACTGTCCCTAGGGCCAGTTCTGTGCTCAGAACTTTGGCCACCATGTCCTGTAATTCTCTTAGCAGCCCCTCCTGAGGAGAGGCCCATTGTAACTGTGTCAGGGTAATGCACTGGCCAGGGTACTGCACACGTGCCTGGTGACTGCCTTGGCACTGCTGCCCATCCTGAAGCTACACAGCAAAGCTCTCCTTACTGAAATCCTGCTGCCTGTGCCTCCTGGGGTAGGCTGCCACTTAGAAAATGAAGTCACTGGCTTACAACAGCCCAAATATTAAAAACCAGGATAATAAAGTTCACATGAGGGCAGTTGAAACATAGAAATGGAGTGCAGAGTGATGGGATGTGCTAAATTTAAGCCCCCTGCAGCATAAGACCACCTGACTTCTCCAGCAGAGTATTCCCTTACTCCTGCTCCTCCATCCCAAGCTGAATGTCCATGGTGCTTTCCCTGGCTGTCACACTCAGCACCAGGAAGTGCTGAGTGCACCACACTGCCCAGTCCTGCCCCACTGGCATCCACTGGAAGTGCAGCAAGGTTGTTCCTTCTCCATTGCTAAGGTCCTAAGAGTTTCCAGAGATGCCTTTGTTAGCTCACCCTTGTCAGTGCAGTTGGACTTTGGACTGCTTGTCTCTGCTGGCAGGGTTTGGGAGGCCTTTCTGCACCCAGCCCTTGCTCCTGTGTTTGCTGGTTGAGATTCTGACTCTTGGCTTGCCTGGCTGGGTGAGAAACTTCCCTTTGGAGTTAAAGAGCTTCCAGAGTGGGCAGCAGGACACACATGGAGGCCACAGGCTGCCTTCTTGGGAATGTACCCAGAGCATTGCCTGCCTGCACTCACTCCATCACTGAGCTCCTCTGGGGGTTCCTTGCTAAAAGCTTGGCTAAGATGGAGTCAGGTACATAATGTCAACTATGTCCATTTAATTCAGGCTCAATTGTGATAATTCATTCTTTGAATAACACATATTTGAATAATTATTTCAGGGATATCGCCTCCCTTTTTAAGACAGCAGAGCAGATAAGGTGGCTGTCAGCAATCAAGAACTGCAGAAAGGAGGTGTACTGGTAAAATGGCAATTACACCAGTGACCTCTGGGGTGTTTGAAGCTAAAGAATTGAAACAAAATAACATGTTTTTGCAAACTGTGTACTGTCCCATTCAAGCTGAATTAGTTTTAGATTGTCTGCCTTTTTGTTTTCTGATTTGACATAGAGCTGAAAGATTTCTTAAGGTAAAAGATTTAAAAAAAAATAGTTTATCCAGGTATCTTTTGTCTAGGAATTCTTTTCACAAGACTAAAATTTTTAATCATCAGTAAAGATAGGGCACAAAAAAAGCTAAAAGTGATTGTGAAACTTTGAAGAATTTAAATATGGAATGATTCTTTCAGAAAAGTATTCTTCATTTTTCTAATTTTTCTGTTCAGGGCCTTTGGGATTTATCCATTAAGTTGTAGTGTTTGCCTGCATTTCCACATTGCAGTTTAAGAGCACTCCAAGCCTGAGCAGATTACTGTTGCTGGAACAACCAAACCTAATAATTGTGGATTGCTGTCTCAGTGGTGCTTCTAGTCAATGCATGTCCTGAGTGATGCAGCTGTTTTTGGTGGAGTTACCATGCAGTGCCTTGTGTGAGCAACAGCAACAAAACAGTTTGCTGGAACTTTGCTTTCATTTGCTGTGTTCAATGCAAAACTCTAAAGAGCCACAAGTTTGGTAGATAAATGAGCACTCTGTAGTGGAGGTGGGATTTCAATGGCACATCATCTCCTGGTGAGAATTTTATTAACATAATAGGCCATTCTGAGTACTCAACCTTAGTGATGGGTGGCAGAATTTTACAGATTTCCAGAGGAACTGTTGTTTTTCTGGCTTCTGATTTTATGTGCATCATCTTAGGGGTATTTCCTGTTGAAAAACCTTAAACTAAAGTAATTTTCACTATTTTTTAATGAAGAAAATGGTTGTTTTCCATACCATATAGAAGATGATTCCTCAATTAGAACTATGCAGAGGAGCTAATATTCATAGCTCATTAGAAAAAAAGGAAAAATAAAAGATTTTATGAGCTGTATGGATGCATAACTTTATATCCATTAAAAGCCTGAGAACAGAGCTCAAATGGGACATAGCTGTGGGAGGTAAGAAAAAGTATGAAATTGCTGTGTGTCAAAGAAAGTTTTAACTGCAGTGAGCTACTTTATTACTTTGTGAGAGTGCAGTTTGTTCATCTGGGCATCTGACAGTGCCTGGGGTTTAGGTTCACTTGGATTTCTTAGGACTAAATTCATAAGGGAGGGGGTTGAGTGGGAGCCTGGAGCAGTGTTGAAGAGCCTATTGCTCAGGAGCTCCCACTTGTTCCTGACTTCAGGTGGTGTCTGTGTGCTCAGGGTGCTGTAGTCAGAGGTTCTTGCTCTGGCTGGTACCTTCTGTTAACTCGGCAGTTGTTTGTTCAGAGCTGCCCCTGTTGGCCCCAGTGTTGTGTGCCATTGCTCCATGTCTGGCAGGGGTTAATGCCAGGCCAGGTGCATCCCTGGGGATCTGCACAGAGCTCAGCTCCACAGGAAAGGTGTTCTCCCTCCGTGTGTGAGGCATGGCCTTGGTGCTGCTGCTGGGTCCTGCTGACTCCTGGGGAGAGGGGGGGCTGGGAGCTGTGGCTCTCTGGGATTATGCCCTTCGTTCCCATTCAGCAGAAATTCACGAGGATGAAACCATCAGACTTCTGAAATTTCCGTGTTGCATTTGCTCTTATTTACATTTCTAAAATTCTTAGAGCATCTTGTGTTTTCTCATGTTGTTGACTGTTACTCTTTTCGGGAGAGGCCTTTTTTCCCCAAGTATGAAGGGGTTTGTGCTCAGTAAAGAAAAGGTTATGTTGCTTTGATATGAACAAAACCCAGGAAAGGAATCCTGTCTGATTATATTGCTGTGGTAAATTGAGAGCTGTATTGTCAAATAGTCTTTTCTGTGTGATTAAGTCAGAGAGACTCATCTGAACTGCTCTAATACACTTGGCCTCAAAAGTAAGTAGTAATGGAAAAGCTAATAAAGGAAAGTGGCACTTCAAAAAACTCCTTTTCTAGTTAAATGATTTTGGTGAGATAATAAACATGTGGAATGTGCAGAATGTATGATGGAATTTTGATTTACTGTAGCTGACTAAGGAACAGTCCTGGAGAGACAGCATCCTTTGGAGCACTGCTGTTTCTTCTCCACAAGAAGGCACTGTCTCCCCATGTTAAAAGGAACTGCATTTCATTTTCATTTGTTTGTATTTCCTTGCGCCCTGGCATATATTGAATTGGTGATTGGAAGTCTTATGGTCTGTATTTAGTTTGGGGTTTTTAGGCTTTTCTCTGGAATGGAGGTCTCTTCCACAAGAATCACACAATTTTATATTTCAGCTAAGCATTGTAGATTGTGCAGCTTTAAACAGAAGAGTTTTCTGATTTGTTCTTCCTTCCACACACCCATGCCATTGCAGGAATGGTTCCTGTTTTGAAAAGGTACCATGACTTCTTTTTGCAAGGCTTGTATAAGAAGCTTCCCTGAGGTTTTACCACTTCCTAAAGCTCAAGAGGCTCATTGCAGTTCCTTCCCTGGTACAGAGGGTGTTCTGAGCAGCCCTCTGGCTGGCTGGGCTGGAGACTGGTGGCTTTTCTAAGGAGTTTTCCTGACTGCCCCTACAGTCACTCTGCTCCCACTGTTTCTAAAATGAAGGAGCCCTAGTGGGAGCAGATTATGGAGTTCGCTTGGCTCTTTCGTGAGGGTTCCTTATGGCTGAGTGAGGAGGAGGAGAGCCCAGGGCCTCGGGGCATTGAGTGCCTGGAGCAGCCACATCCAGGACACAGATTTAGCTGGTCTGTGGCTTTGGTCTTGAATAAAAGACGTTAAAGTGTAGATTGCAGCCCACATTTGATAAAGGACGTGTGGGTTCACAGAGCATTTCCAAAATGGCCTTAATACTATTGCCATAAATACTGTTGCAATAAAATTAAAATACTAATACATAAAAAGCATCGAGTTTCCTCTGGACCCCACTGTAGTTTTCCAGAATGCAGCTGAGTCTCTTCAGGTAACCTGCAGATGCTCTTGAGTCTGTGTTTATGGAGATAGGTTTTATATTTCTAGCACTGGATGCCTGCAACAGAAATGTAGAGTAATAGGAACAAAAGTAATTGTTCATAAGGAAAAGTGGCTGTTTCAGGTTGGTGTTTTCTGTGTACATTTATATTTTCACCATGCTTTCTTCCACAATAGGTACAAATTGCAGGGTATAGGTTGTGTTGCTAAACCACATTTATGTTTTCTGTTGTCAACTGCCCTATAATGAAAGGTTCAGGAATATGCATTTTTGCAAATAATTGTGATTATTTATAATGACTCCAGATCCCACTTGATTTAGCTTCCTGTAAGTTTTGGTGGAGGAGTATTGTGCTGTTGGAAAGAGCAGCGAGGCTTAACTTGCATTCAGTTCTCATGTAGTATAAAAATTAAAAAAAAACCCAAAACCTTGAGATTTCTAGTTAGTTGTAGATTAATTATGGTTTTAAAAGAGCTAGTTCCTTTGTTGCAGCCTAAGAATCTCTCTCTTTTAATAGTTATAAAGGAGTTTCAGGAGTATGTAGAACCTGAAGAGGGTTACCAAGGATCACCGCAGAGGAGAGGCCCCTCGTCTGGCCAGGAGGATGAACACGTTTCCCTTCCCCTCGGAGACAACGTGCTGACTCACAACCTGGGCATTCCCGTGCTCGTGGTGTGCACTAAAGTGAGGCTCTGCTTCTCTTTGCTGCTATGCTGGCTTTCAGTGCTTCTCTGTTAAAGGCATGCTTTCTGCAGACAGGCAGAATGAATTCTGGGTTAGCAGTGGAGGGATTTGTTCTACAAGTGATCTTGAATTATGGATTAACAGTGGAGGGATTTGTTCTACAAGTGAGCTTCTGCATCGACAGCAATTTTTACTTTGATGGAATAGTAATAACTTTATCAATGATATGTTAATTACTTTAGTGTTTGATTTATCAGTGCTATTTTAGAACCAGAGACTCAAAGTAAATGTGATGGGACTGTGTAAGATTAAGGGAGGTGTTTTAAGATGTGCTGGGGTTAAATGCCTGGGTTTTTCTGGTTTGTTTTCCTGCCTCTCCCAGTGTGATGCAGTGAGTGTCCTGGAGAAGGAGCACGACTACAGGGAAGAACACTTTGACTTCATTCAGTCACACATCCGCAGATTCTGCTTACAGTGTATCCTTTTCTGTGCTGAGGAAATTGCCTCTAATCTGGAGGCAATAAGAGATTTCATGTTTTCATGTTGAATTGCACATAACATTCTTCCAAGAAATTGCTCTGCAAGATTGCTTGGTATTTAGTTATTGGTTAGGGTATATGCTACACATACCTAACCTTAGGTAAGTATGTACATAGTTTGTTTTTTTGAAAATGTTGACAGACGTATAAAATACTTTATAGTTTTTAAGTTGTGCATGGGACTTGGACCTTTTGTTCTTTTACAAAGGGTTTGCCTTACATTTTGTGAAGTGTTCTTTTTGGTTTTCCCCTCAGAAATTGCAATTTCTATGTAAGCCTGAGATCTGCTTCCATGTAAGCCTGGGAGGATGGATAATTTCTGTGTATGTCACTGAAAAGTGCCACGAGCCTTGCCCTGTTATATCCCCTTCACCCCTGTTTACTAAATGTCTCTAGTTTTGCCTAATTAGTAGCTATAAATCTATTGATTGATGTTTTGAAATTCTTATTGTAATTTAGAAACTGTATATTACCTAATTTTCCTTAACCAGAAGCCCAGATGGGGCTGCCTTGATTTATACATCAGTTAAGGAGGAGAAGAACCTTGACCTGTTGTATAAGTACATTGTACATAAAACCTACGGTTTCCAGTTTACCACACCTGCCTTAGTGGTAGAGAAGGATGCAGTTTTTATGTGAGTCACTGGACAAGCAGCATTGTGCCAGGGGGGTTTTTATTTAGCACTGCACTGCATGTAACATGGATATAAAAGTAAATTAAATGATATGTTGTTCAAAAACTTAGTATGCAAGTCTTGTGAAATCCCAAATTTAAACAGCAACTTAGTGCATATTACTTGACTCAGACTATACCACTCCTGTTTTTGTATCCTTGGAATTTAGCTGAGTAATAGGGCTGATCTGTAAGAAAATTGTCTTATTTAAGTAGAGGGCAGTAAATAAATGTTCTCTGTAGAAGTTGCAGAAAAAGTAAAGCTTTATTCTCTTTGCAGACCTGCTGGTTGGGACAATGAGAAGAAAATTGCCATTTTACATGAAAACTTCACAACGGTAAAACCAGAAGATGCATATGAGGACTTCATTGTAAAACCTCCTGTAAGAAAGGTAAAAAGGGGTTACTTCTTTCTGTACCCCAACAAATAATAGAGTTTGCTCGAATGGCTGCTAAGGACTATTAATATTGAGGAACTCCAAATATAAATGTAACTCTTTTTTTAACCTAAATATGTGAAATGTCAGGCTTTCATTTATTAGTTATTTAAAATACTGCAAGCAAACCCAGAAACCATTCACCTTATTGAATGAAAGGCAGTCCAGGAAAAGCTATTTTTACATTTATCATTTTTGCATGCATGGGGCAGAAACACACCCAGAAAATGGAGAATTCTCTGTGTAGGACATTTCCATTTGTACTCACATGGCTTTGAGGTTGCCATGCAAAGGCAAAGCAAGATCATCTCATCTCATTGAAGAGATGCAGATGAGATCAATATCCAAACTTAAAAAGAGGAATGTGGCTACTTACCAAGTGCTTATCTCTGTAGGACAGTGCTGGCATCACTGTTCATCTACTCCAATATTTTTTATTTTACAGTATTTTTTAATGGCAACTTCTTTAATGGTACTATTATTTTAAATGTGAAAGAACAGTTTTAAAAAAAAGTGAACAGTAGTCTTAAAGATTTGCCTCTCTCTCTTCTCTTTTGATCACCAAAGCATAAAAACCAGTTACAGTAATTTCAGTTTTTACTTATAACAACAAAATGTTTTGTTCAACAGTTAGTCCATGATAAAGAGCTGGCAGCAGAAGATGAGCAAGTATTTCTTATGAAGCAGCAGGTAAGAATGGAAGAATGAAAATAAGTTCTTACGATGTAAGATTTCACTTTCATTTCTCCCTTGTTATTGCCTTTAGTTTTCATTCCTAATTTAAATCACCAGGTAGCTGCTTCTCAGCTTTGCAAATTCAGATGTAATTGTGAAGTAAGACTTTATTCTAACAAATGCAAGTAGGAAATACAGTCACTTAACTTGGCAAGTTGAAGGGAAGATATGCTGAAAACAGAAAGAATGTTCATGTCAAAGGAGAAGAGGAAGAAGAGACTTTGTATTTCACCACACAGTGGTATTGATCTGTGAAATAGAAATACTTTTAAAACCTAACAACTGGGCATTGCAGTTTCCTTACAGCCAGAGGTTTGAAAGACTTTATTGTGTCAAATTTGGCTATGCTGTAACTTGTTATTTTCTTTATTACTCTATAGTTTAAAAAATATAGCAATACGTCCCTACACAGGATTATAAATGTCCTGGAGGTTACAGACTGGGGTGTCTGTGATTTTGGCTTTGAATTCTGGGCTGGCTGTGTGAAACAAAGGCCCAAAGCTTATTTACTCCTTGCAGTCAGTCCTCTAGAGGCAGAGTGGGGAAGTATGGAAATATCAAAGAGGAATCCTGTAAATATCAGGAAAAAGATCAAGTAAATTTATGGTTACTTAGCTTCACTGTATTTTATTCCTCTGTATTCTTTGAAATATATTTAATATGCTAATATGTTTTTTTTGCAGTCATTCCTTGCCAAACAGCCAGCAACGCCTACAAGAGCATCCGTAAGTAGATCCAAGTAAAAGAGTAGGAGGTGTTTTGTTTCCTTGAAGGGAAAAAGGGAATGATTCTAACCTGCAGAGATCCATTTTTTATATTTAAATGTAACCTACATAATGTCTGCAAACTGCAGAAAGGAAATAAATAATGAGGCAATATTTTAAAATGTTGCTTATGAATTCACTGCGGAAACATTGGATTATTGAACTGAAAATTTCCTGCTGTGATTCAGCCTTTCCTGTAGTAGTGGCACATTTCCCAAAATAACTGATTTTTTGGGTGCTTGTTTTCTTTCTCCAGTGTGCATCACTACAGTGTCAGTAGAAAGGCTGAAAAAGTATGTGATGTTAAACTTGCTTAACGTAACTAATACTTTGACATTCTTTTCTGATGTGTGTAATTTGGACTTTTTAAGGAATCTCCTGCAAGAGGCCCTGCAGGATCCCCAAGGACTCAAGGCAGAGCTGGTCCCACCAATGTACCCAGTGCCTCACCAATCACATCAGTTAAGAAACCAGATGCAAATATTAAAAGTATGAATGAGCATTTTACTGTTCTATCATGTGTTGTTTCCCTTAACGTGAATCCTCTTCTGTAGAAAGATTTGGGTACTCATTCACTAATTGTATAGCTAGTTTAATAACAGAAATGCGTTTATGACATAACTTGGGATTGGTTTTTTTTCTTTTCTGGTCTTTGTGTGACTTGGAATAGAGTTCTGTTACTGCCAAGCAATCAGACAGAGGTCGAATGCATCCTAATTTCCTTAAATTGCCTCAATACATTTATTATGAATTAAGTGGATTATTAGGGTGGAGACTGCTCTAAACTATGAACAGTTTTATACTTCGTATCACTTATTCTGGAATCCACAGCAAACCCTGTTCCACTAAGCCCTCTCTGGAATGTCATTTGCTGTAGCAGATGGAGTCACTTGGAAATGAGATCTTTTCCTGACATTCAGCTCCATGGTATTGAGGGGCTTCTTTACCCTCTGGGCATTAAGAAGGTCTGCAGGGCCAGTGTTGTTTTTTGTTGTGCACTGTAGGGCCATGCCTCGCTTCCAGGGTGTAAAATGCCCTTCTGGATCCTGTCTCATTGCTGAATTGCCAAGTTTTGATTTGTTAAAAGCAGTGTGGCATGAAAGGCTGTAGTGGAACATCTGTGCAAGTTGTTAATGGGCTTATTAGTCTTTTAATTTCATGTCTGTACTTAATAATCTTGCTCTTGGCTTTTACATTTATTAAAAGCTTTAAAATGTACAAATATTTAGATTAACATTTCATTACACCCCCCATCATTCCAGAAAAGCAGGAATGTGCATTCAGCCATCTCTGCCTATGCCAAGGTATGCAAAGGACTGGGGTATTCAAACTGAACAAAGGGCAGATTTTCTCAGAGCTGAGATTTATTTCCTTGATTGGCAAGAGATTTGTATCTATGTGAAAATAGGTTATAATTTACCAGCTCTCAGTGTGATGTATAATCGATATTTGTTTTTTGTTTTTAGATAATGCTGCAAGTGAAGGTGTCTTGGCTAGTTTCTTTAACAGTCTCTTGAGCAAAAAGACTGGCTCTCCTGGAAGTCCTGGTGCTGGAGGAGTGCAAAGCACAGCCAAGAAATCAGGTAATTGTTTTTAATAGTTTATTTGGCTCATTGGTCCTTGGGTGTACCTCTTACACTGGTCAGGAAAGTGACAGACCTTGACAGATGACAGTACAAAATGTCTTTAAAAGAAGAACTAAACTACTGCTACGTCACAACTCCAGGGCTTCTGCTAAATTCTGTTAATTTTTAGTGAAGTTGTGCTGCTGGGATTTCAGTGACATTTGAGTCTTGATCCTATGCTGAAAGTGCTGATTTATTTTTCAACTTCAGAATTCCTTCCTTTCTTTTCTTGATGCTTCACTGTTGCAAAGGAGATGCAGTTCTTTGGGTTTGGGCTGGAGTTAGCAGTGAAACTATTGAAATCTCCCCAGAGCTCAAGCTGAAATGAATCACTGCTTGTGACAGCTTGAAGTTGTTCACTCATTAATTATTTAGAATTTTATTGCAATCCAGCACAGCTGGTAACACTGACAAATGGGTGCCTTCTGTGTGTGTGCTGTGACTGCACTGTGGGAGATCCTTGCTGATAAATAATGCAGCAGTTCAGTGAAAATGAAAGAAACCTGTCAGAGTGGTTGGTACCTACCCAGACCTTGGTGGTGCAAAATACATTGTCCACCTGACAGATGGAATTTACTGCTTTGATTCTTTGACTGTTTCTGTTCAATACTGGCATTCCCGTCACACTGAATGTTCAGGAGCTTTCCTTCCAGAATTCTTTTACTATTAAATTATTGATAGATACACTCCTTCTGATCCCAAGCTTGTGCCATCTTGTGGGTGTTAATGGTGATGCCAACCCCACAGTTCCTCAAACCCACAGCTGAGAGGGGAAAGTAAGGCTTTCTGAACTGGAAATGAGAAATATCTGCTCCCAGCCACACTGATGGTTCTGTCAGTCAGAGAGCCAAGGCAGTTGCAGTCTGGGTATTTTAAAATTTCTTTTTAACTGGGAAGATTTATATATGACATTTCATGTTCTAAAAGTTCAAAAATGCCAGGATTGGACTTACAGCAAGTCAGGTGTGATTTTTTGTGGGTTTTGTTTCAGCATGATGAATCTTGTAATTTTGTCTTTATTAAATTTAATTATGATGAAGATAACAAAATTAGTTTATATTATATATTATTTCCATAATAATATTGTTTCCATGTTATAAAAACACTGAACAAATTCTTTCATAATCCAGAATGCCTTCTTCAGTTAAACACTGAAAGATGTCCCCTGCTTCATCAAATGCAGCCTCATGTTTTACTCACAAAGTCAAAATAAATTTTATAAAAATAGAACTGGAGTTATTTTTAGGTGTTATTTCTTCCATGCTTTCTACCTGAAGCAAAGTCTGTTGGGGAGTACCTGGCTAGTGATTAAAAATCAAACTCAGAAATAAAAGCTGTAATGTCACCTTTCCAGGAAGCCTATTCCAGTATTAATTTCTCAGTCATTTTTTTCCTTTGCCCAGTCTTTCTGAATCCCAGTACTCTGGTCTTGTTTGGGTGGCAGTGGAGCTCAGTGTAGCCTCTTTGTGTTTGCAGCAGTGTTTGGGTTTGAAAGCTGTTCCCCTTTGCCTGTGACTTGTGTGTGGGCTGCAAGAACAGATTTGTGTGCAGGCCATGTTGTCTGGCTGTGACAGTTCTGTCCCTCTGGCACTCTGCTCACCCCCGTTTGCTTTGTGCTCAGAAACAGCTGGGGATGGCAGGCAAGGCCCTGCCTGCCCTGAGAAGGGGTGAGCTGATCTGTGCTAGAGATGTGTTCTGTTCACATCTCTCAGGGGGACACAGCGTTGATTTCATCTCTGTGGCACTGAGCAGGATCTTCTATAACAATCCAGCCAGTTTAATACATTTTATGCCTCCTGGAATGAGGATTTCTAGTCTGTATCAAATTCACTGTCTCAAAAGCTTGTGTGTTTGCTTAATCATTGTTTTCCATTCTATCATCATGCATTGCTTTGGTAATTTATGTAAATAACTTTTTCCCCAATCCTATCTTTCCAAATCTATTGTTGTCTCTTCAGGCACACTTTCCTACATATCTGCTCTCTTCAACAGCAGGACACAGTAGATTGCTGAATAAAAGTACTGACCAGTGCTATGGATAATTAATGGCCAATTTTATGAATTAAAATCCATTAATTTTCTCTGAAATATCAAGGCTTTTTTTTTTTTAAGTTTATTTCTGTGAAGATGATGTGAGACATGATATCGACCACTTCTCCCTTCTGCACAGGACCTGTTATCTTTTCATAGAAATGTGGGTGGCTTGGCAGAACTTGTCAGGACAGACCCTGTTGATTTTGGGCTTGTAGGCTGTTCTAAGCACCTAAAACATAACTGCATTTTCTGGGAAAACTGCTAAACTAGTCTGTAATGGGCTGTACTCTATGAGTCTTCTAGAACACTCTATGCCTTCCAGGACTTTCAAAGATAACAAGCTTTTTTGCTTTTTTTTTCCTTGTGTCAGCATTAACTTCTAATTGGAATAGATAATTTCTGTCCTGAAACATGCAGACACAGCAATCATACATCCTTCCTTAACTTTGATTTTGATAGACTAAATTAGACAAGTTCTGGTCTCCTGCTAGAGGCTGAGCTCTGTTTTCCCCACTAGTTTCTTCATTAGTTCCCATCATTGGCTTATTCTTGTCCTGAACACAATGATCAGAATATTGTACTGAGCTCTGCAGATCTCCCTCACTGTAGTGCCTGCTGCAGCAGTTCTCTTTCTTGGGTGGAAGTGCTTCTCCTGAATGATCTCAAGCTTGGCTTTTCTTGGCTACATTGAGCTGGCAGCTCCTATTCCTTTCCTGGCTTTGGGAACAGAACTGTTGGCTTTCACTCTCAGGAGAAGGTGCCTGTTCTTGTCACCTGCTGTGCTCACAGCTTGTGTGAATCAGGGTAAGATTAAACTGTGCTGAGAAGGTAAGGGCTCCTCATGCTGCTCCCTCTTGTTGGGTTTGTGAGGTACCTAGTGCTGGTGAGAGCAGAAGAGATGACCTGTTCCTTTGTGGAAGAGTTGAGCAGAACATCAGAACATCTTGGGGAAAGCATTATTTCCAGAAGCATCCTCCGTGCGAGTAAATGTACTAAAATTATCTTTGTAAGCATTTCAAATGTCTAAACTGTTTAAAGAGCCTGACGTTTTCAGAAGGTTGATGACAAAAATATTTAGCTTTAAAGAGACCATCTGTTTCTCTCATAGCTAGGAATAGCCTGAGGTTGAAATGTTGAGATTCTGTCCCAGCATGAGTGACAATGTGGGTCTCAACAATACTGGTCAGCCTCATTGATGGATTGGTTTCTATTGTGACAGTTCTTACCTGAGAAAAATCTGTCTGTCTTCTGGGCAGTGTCATGTCCATTTTTCCTGCTATGCTATACTACTTGTTTGCCTTTGTTTCTGGACTCTCTGATGTCTAGACCGTGATATTTCAAAAAACTTCAATTGGTTATTTCTGTGGTGGATTATTTTTCTACATATGAACTTTTATAGTCACACAGTTATTTCATTTATATTCACAAGAACATTCTTGCAAATTCTAAGGCTGCCTTCCCTCTCTATTCCTGTACAGAGGATAAAGAACTCGGGTTCCCTGCTCTCACTCTGTTCGAGCAAGGGGAATTGTACAGAACTGAGGGCATGTAATTGTCCAGAACACAACTCACTGAATGAGGCCATCATTCCTTGAAATTTATAGGGAAACTGAAAGCAAGTGTCGCTCTCATTCATAATTGAGGGGAATCTCTTATTTTCTTAAAAACTGCTCCTTGTATTTCTTCTCCTTTGGAAGGTGCTCCCTGTGGTAGGGAAGGGGAGTATGTTCCTCTGCATTGGGAGAGTTTTTCCTGTCCACATGAGGTATTTGCAGGACACTGCTTGGGGTTATTTTGGAGCCCTAAGGAGCCAGTTCATCCAGCATAAAAAACAAAGTTGTGGTTTTTGTTTAGATCTGCTCTTGTTTAAGTGGGGATTTTGTGTGGCCTTTATTGTTTTAGGGTTTAGGCTTTTTAAACTCCCAGGTGCCATTAATCTACACGTGAAGTGTTTTGTATGTTAAGTTCTGTTACAGTGCATTAATTAATGTACTAACACCTAAATTTTGCTTAAATACTCCTACTTTGAGTAGATATTGTGTGCAGTGCTGTGGCTTATAAAACCTTTCTAGTGATTAAAGGTAACCTTTTAACTTGGTTATGTCTTTGTACTTTGGAAAAAAACACTTGAATCTCTACCAGTCAAATCTTGCCTTCTTAATGTTTTCAGCATGTACCCTGGAAAAAATCCACCTAATATTTCACACACATTTGAGCTGGAAAACAGATGCTTGTTAAATTCTTTGGCTATGTACGGGAGCTGTACATGGTTATATAATCTACTTTTTGTCTAAAAATATAGCTTTTTAATCTTAAATGGTTGTATGCTCCATGCATTAGGATATATTGTTCCAATTTTGGTGATGAATTTGTCTGTGGGTTTATAATTTTCAGGAACACTGAAGTAAACTGATGGTTCAATTAGAGAATTGTTTAAAAGTTTTGAGTCTAATACAGAAATGTAAGATATGCCTTCCCATTAAATACTTCAGTGTGTCTGGTTCCAATTGAAGAAGTGCTTTGAAATGCCTGCTTGGAGATCTTACATGAGTATGCAATTCCTGTCCCCTTTTGAAGGGAAGTGTTGTCTGCAGATATGAGAGTTCTTCCTGTTACTTATTTCATATTCAAATGCGGTGGGTACAAGTGCAACCAAATAAATGTGATTTCTTTTTTAGCCAGTGTCCTACATACCTTGTGCTTAAAAGTTGGGTTTAAATAAAGTCCTTGCTATCAATGCCAATAGTAGAATTGTGTATGGTTGATTTTTATGGAAGATTCTAAATACAGTTATTTTTAAATGTTAGTTGCTATAAACATATCACTGGTAGTGTTGTGCTTTTTCCTGCTGTGTAGTTCAGCTTTTCATCTCTTTAAAGTGAATCAAACCTGGGTATCAGTCTTTACACAAAAAATACCCTGCATTGTGCCAGGCTCTGTGGCCTTGGGAAAGTGGCAAAATAATGAGAAATAAATAATATATTGTCATCTAAAGGTGATTTATTGAACACTTGTGCTTCTTGGTTAAAACATTTCATTGAAACTCAATTGCTTTGTGTTCTTTTTCTCTCCAGGACAAAAGACAGTTTTGGCAAATGCTCAGGAGGAGCTGGACAGGATCACTCGAAAGCCTGACCCCATGGTAACAACAAACTCTCCTCCAACAGAGAACGAGGCTTGATGGGCAGAACAATGCAGATGTAAATGACCAAATAACTATGTATAGTGATCTGATAAGACCAGGAATTTTCTGCTATGGCAGATGCTATCAGTTTTCTCGGGGCAGGGGAAATGAGCTTACTACATCATTGCCTTGTCCCAGTAAAAAGTGCACATTCAGGAAGTTTGCATATAAAATCCCTCTGTATAAGATAACCATTTAGAGTTTATATAGGGCAATTCTTTTGGTTTGGAGGTAAAGCAGGTGCAGCTGCATTTCCTGTTGTGAAGAACACAGAGAAGCAAAATGGAGAATTCTCTTAAAAGTACTACTGACTGCACACGAGGCAAGGAAGAGAACTGAAACCCTCTTTCAGAGTTTCTGGAATTGGCTACTTGTATGTTTGCAATGCATTATATTCTTGGAGTGGTGGTGGTGGAACAGCATTAACTGGGGGAAAGAAGCCAAGGTGGGGAACGGAGCCCTAAAAGGGGAAACGGATTTGGGACAGCGAGAAACCAGAATGTTGGATTGACTGGAGAGGAGCAATGTTGTCAAATCCTGTGTTTCACAGGGGGTAAATAGTCACTGTTTTTAAAAGACTACTTTACATTGGAGAATTCCAGGCCAAACACTAAGAACCATGGGAATTTATTCTTGTTATAAATCTTGTTTTAGTTTTTAAAGAAGTCTTAAGAGTGTGGATGCCCTTTCTGGTGTAGCTGACAAAGGGAGAAACTAAACTTGTTTAGCTCCAAGTGCCTGGCACAGTATGTGATGTGTCTTTAGAAGGTGCTTGAACTATTGTGCACTGTAGTACAAACAGTCACTGTTTGGTTTTATTTGAAAAACAGTAGTTTGGCAATTTGTATTTAATTTTAAATCCTGTTTTCTGATAGCTTCTGCCTTTTTTATGCCAAGAGGCTGGCCTATGAAGAATGGTGGGTGACGGATCATTTTCCCATAATGAAATGTGCTACAGAACACTCTCAGTATTTTTCTTTCTTACTTTTTTGTAACTAAATATTAGCTACCAAGCTAAAATGGATTCCTGCCTTACACCTATGGAGGTTTTTAAAAAAAACTTTCAAGGCCCTAGTTCCAACCACATCTGCTGCAGGTGCAGCCAACTCCAATTCCGAAGGTAACCTAAAAAGTATGAATGTGTACACGATGGACACCCTGAAGAAGTTGTTTTGTGTTTTCTTTCATGTAGCATTTCATTTGAAAAGATGGGTTGTGGTTGTCCCCGTTGCTCTAAGGGAGCCCTGTCCATGGTCACATAAACCCTCATTCTGTACAAACAAACACAGCTGCAGTGGTTACTGAAATGGCACTTTGATTTTATACACAGTATGCTTGTTTTACATGGACACACTACCAGAAATTAAAAATACCAAGCATATTCTGTGCTCTTAATGCTGAAGGGAAAAACCACAATTTGAATTATACAGAGTTTACTTTTTATTAATATGAACTTGTTGTACTAAATCTGATGTCTGGATATAACTTCCCTAATTTATATTGTTACTTTAAGATACAGAATTAGACTGACCACTAACACAGTGCTGGGTGTTAACCTCAACTCCTATGTTACAGCAAGAAGCTGTTCGTGTGAGTCTGTCTAGACAGCTAGAAAGCTAAGAGTATTTACTTGCCTCTTTGACAAACATTATCATGAGTATGTTACTTGTGCCAGTTTTTTTTGTTGAAAATACTCTATTTTTGGTTTTGTTTTTGTTTCTTTTTTTTACTTTTTTAAGAAATGGTATGACCTGAAGTTATACAGTTGTCTAGATAACAGTTAGACTAAGACTGTGGCTGGCTGATGGTGACGTGGATGCACTTTCTGGTGTAATGGGTGCCAGTTGCAAGTTACCACACCAGAAGTAATTACACACTGTCCTTCTGACATTGAGAAGTGAGATTGGAGACTAAACCATCAAAAATTGAACAAGAAAACTAAAGTGTGTGATTGTAATGGCATAGTTTGAAAACCTCAGTCTGAAACTGCCTTTTTTTGTCATCTAACCTGATAAGCACTTTTCTAGCAATATGGCTAAAAGTTACAATGGAAGTATTTTCCATATGTATAAAAATGTTGAGTATACTAAAACTGATCAAAACTGTTACTGTGTCATAACTTTTAACCAGCTTTGAAGAAAGACAAAACAGGGACAGATTTCCAGTTTCTAATTGCAAGTGAATGCTCCTAGTTTACTGAAGAGAGGTGTAAGTAATGTAGCATCCTGTGGGTGCCAAAGTCTGCTGGCTTTGGTGAGCTGCACAGTTGTTATTCTGGTGTCTTCAAGCATTGGAACCAAAGGCCAAATGCAAACAGCCTTTACATTTTCAAGCGAAACTTCATTTTATTTGCAGATACACTTGTATGGTAGACTGTTTAAACTATTATATGCCTATATTTATATGCATTATAGTGACTGCATCTACTGTTCATGTTTAAACTAAGAAAACAAAAAATGAAAGCATTCAACTTGAAGCAAATAGAAAACTTTAAAGATTGGCCCTCCATAAAAATGCTGTGGTTATGCTGCTTGATTTTAAGTTTGCACTTTTTTTATTGGCATTAAAAAAAAAAACAAACTGTTTAAACTGAACAGAATTTCGTATTTTATTTAATTTAACTACGTTGAAAGTGACTGCTCTGTACATCGTGAACTTAACAATATACATGCTGTAAATGAAAGTTCACTGTCCTGTATACTAAGTTTATTGGTTTTTCTTCCAACTTACAATTAGGACTGCAAATGTATGAAACAAACCTTAGTCCACTTGTATGGCTTTAACCAGGTGCAGTATGCAGTCATGTGGAACCTTGCTTTCTAGTGCTGGCAAAATGAGGACGTCTTTAATTACTGGCTTCAATAAACATGAATCCAGACTGCTTTCTGCTGTGCTTTTGTCTGGGAGATGCCCTCCTGGCATTGTTTGTGTGGGAGCAGGGTGTGGGTAAGCTCTGTGAGCAGGAGGAGCAGGTTGGCTGTGAGCTGTGTCCCTGGGTTAGTGACAGCTGCCAGTGCCAGTCCTCTGGAGCTGGGAGCTGTGTCCTGTGCCAGCGGAGCAGAGCTGTGCTTGGGACAGCTCACAGCACAACTGCTTTGGTCCAAAATAATGTATTTCATTGGGCTGGGGAGACAGCTGTGTGCTTCACCAGCTTCAGATGTATTTTGTGGAATACTGTTCCCAAGCACAGCACTGATCCTGAATTAGCAGGATTCAAAACCAGGCTATGGGAAGTTTAAGGAGTGAATTGCTGGAGTGTTGAAAATCCCTCTTCTCTGCCAATAGTCAAGTGTTCTCACTTGGCTGGGTGTAAGAAGAGCTTCCCAGTAAGCACAGAAGGAGTGGGCATTTAATTAGGATTCTGCTGCTTGTTTTCATCGTTTGTTTCATTTCATATCAATTGGATGCCTCTGTTCCCCTGCACAGATTGAAGCTCTAAGTATGAATGTTTGTTGAGTCATCCTGCCTCTGAAATATAAATCAGCTAAGCTTTGGCTTTCTGGAATATAATTCCTCCAGAAGGGAATCCTTATGAGGCCATGAAACAATTATCATTTTAGAATTGCCATAATGTTTTCATTAGCTCATTAATGTGAATAATTAATTTTAACCCTTTCAGACAGGCTTTAGAAAATATTTTTTGAGTATATGAAGAGAATTCTATTCTATTAGTCTGGGAGAAAACCAAGTGAAGACTTCATCTTCAGATGAGGTGAAGTTGAAAGTGACTTTGGAAAGATGGTGACAGTGGATGGAAGTGGCAGAACTTATAACTCTTACATTTACTTTGCTGCTCTTCAACTGTAATTCATTTCTTTTCAAAGCAAAATGTCCCTAAGTTGCGGGAAAAATTGGGATAATAAGGCTTTGGTGCAGAAGAATCTTTCTTAAGGCTGCTCTGAAGGCTGATTTAAGCTTCCTAATCTGCTCTTAGAAGAGGAGTCATTCACTGCCTGTGCTGTTCCAAATGGTGGCATTAACCTCTCTGGCTTTTCAGGTGTGGCAGGGTTTTGTTAGAGAATGAACTGCTCGGGTAAGAGCCTCTGCTTGAACAGAAGAGTGAATTTCTGAGTCATTGCAGTTCAAATACCTGCATAGGAGAAGCTGGGGGTTAAGAGGTTGTTATCCATGACCTGAAGGAGACTCTGCTTGTCTGGGTCTGTGTTTAGAGCTTGAATGGACTGTTTGGTACCAAACCCAAACTTGTCTGTTACATGGTCTTTTTCATTTAAAAATAAATAATGTATTCATAGGATAGATACAGTTTAATTCCAAAGGCACTCTTTATTGGAATTCAGTTTCCCTTCAAGGAATTGACATTAAAATTCCAGCCTGACATGCTGGAATGCCTTTGTAATAATGAGTTTCTCCTTCACTGACCCACTCAGATTGTGTGGAGAAGACAACAAGCACAGATAATCACAAAAGCCAACAGTCTGAGCTGCTGCTTTGGGACACCGCTGGCTGCTGTGAGATTCCTGCACTCCCTGTAAGTGGTTTATCAGCAGCTCCATGGAATGGGCACTGCAGGCTGCAGGTGAGCACAGGGTGGGATTGAGTGGGATTTCTGCTCCCTGGAAGAGTGAAAGGAAGTGATCTCTGCTCCCACATGTACCTCAGTGAAATTCAAATGTTTAGAAAAATGCTCAAGGAATTTCCTCCAATTAATTTCTTGACAAGTGGTAATATGAATATACTCTTACAATGCTTCCAAAACAGGCATGTCTCCAAAAACCTGAAGAATAGGGCACCTAATTCTGCTTCGGTTGTCTTAAAAGAATAAAAAGGCTTGCAGCATCAGCACCAGGGCCATGGTGCAGCATCAGCAGCACAGCTGTGGCTCGTGCTGGGTGCAGCAGTGCCCCAGGAGCACAGTGCTGCTGTGGCCAGCAGTGACTGATGCCAGTGCTGTGACCTGGTGGTGTGAGTGGATCTGGAGCACTGTCACTCTCTCAAAGAGCTGTGTAATCCCTGGTTTGTTCCAGGAGTCAGAGCCCCCAGCTGTGAGTTCCTGGAGGGCTTTATGGGAAGCACGGTAGTAATTACATGCAGGAGGTCTGTGAGATTATGTCAGAACCAAGGGAAGCAATTAATTTTCTTTTTTGCCTTTGGTAGCAGACTTTGTGCAGCAGAACCAACACTATGAGTAGTAACACTTTATCTGACGGAAAAGATCCCTCAGTCCCCTTTCCCTGACAATTATAATGATGTTTTGCTGAACATTTCTGGAGCTGAAATATTCCAAGCCCGGGGGGTGGCAGGCGTGGGATTGGTGCCTGCAGGTGACAATGCTGGATATGTCTACAAAGGCACTGGCAAAAGGCAAAGGCACTGCTTGTCAGCTTCCCTCAGTAATTCCTGTTTGGCAGATTATTTTTGTTTTGATATCCAAGTATCTTCCAAAGAGTAAGCTGACGACTTTTTTCCCAATGAAAAGCAATTCCTTTCAGTTTTATGAATTTTATGAATTTTTAAAAGCTTGTGAGTTAAGCTGTTCTCCTTTTAATTTCAAGTTGACTAAATTGACACTGGCTTGACTGGTTTGTTTCTTTCAGAACAAAAGCTGAAATAGCAGAGTCCTGCACTGAAAGCCAACAGTTTTATCTGTCCACAAGACAGCTGAATTAGCTTGCACAAGCTGCCTTTGAAAAGTGTCTGAGTTTTCAGTACAAATGTTTGGTATGTAACATGCAGTGTAGCTTTATGACATAAAAATGTCATCTTTAACTTGAGCCTGTGTGGTATTCACATGGCCTCTGAACAGAAAGAAGCTGTGAGACAAGCAGAGAAGGAGGAAAACACAATTCTTGTCTCGCTTGCTGTGCCTGTGTTGTGCTAAAGCAGAATGCACTATGGAGATTGGTTACCCACAGTGAGGATGTTGGGTTCCCTTGGCCTGTCAGGGCCAGGTGTGTGTGTGGGACTGTCACGGGACAGTCACGGGAGAATCAGAGATCAATGCAGGGCGAGCAGTTGTGAGCAAGAGTGAGTGCAGGGCAGACTCAGTTTAGATACAATGTACACAGTATAGTGTGATAAATAATTCTTTAGCCTCCTGATGATGGAGTCAGATGCATCATTCTCTCTCCCCTTTGTCAGAGTCACCTTTGATTTACAATAGGCTTGCCCAAAACAATCCCTCAAAACATGCCAGAAATGGAGTTGCAACTACTGCAAGCATGTGCAGTGAAATATTAAAGTTGAGGAAAGGAAAATGCCATTGTAGATCTCTGGCACTCACCTGACCAGTCTGACAGCATTCCAAAAGCCAAGGACTTGCCTCTTAGAAAGGGAGTGGAATGGACTTCATTGACAGAACAGAGGGAGTGAGACCCCTGAGGATGGATGGATGGATGGATGGATGGATGGATGGATGGATGGATGGATGGATGGATGGATGGATGGATGGATGGATGGATGGATGGATGGATGGAGAGGGCTGCTGAGATCAGATCCACTCTGTGTGTTGTCCATGGCCTCAGTGAGAGGGACTGCAGGACAGTGCTGTGCCCTGAGGGCACCAAATTAAAATCTCTCCTTTGCAGAGGAGGAAAATGATTACCCACAAAGGACTTGGTATACTGATGATACTCTGGAGATTATTAGAAAGTGAATATGTTCCAAATTTTCTGATGTTCTGAAAGAGTTCAGTTACTGTGCCTACAGGCTGAGAGGGAGAAGTAGAAGAGAATTCCATTTCTTTAAAGACCAGTCACTGACTGCACAGAAAATCTCTTGAATGCAAAATGAAGGCAGAAGTCCTGGAGGGAGAGCTCTGGGCACTTGCAACCAAACCCACAAGTGGCTCTTTCTCACTCAGTTGTGGAGGTCAGTGATGGAGCCTGACCTCCACAGCTGGGCTCAAGCTTTGGTAAGAGTTGGGAGCTCCTTTGGTGATGGGCTGGTTTGGAAACAAGCAATGGAACATCAGCCTTTGATCTGTGCAAGAGCTGGGGGCTACTGAATTAATACTGGCATTTGTTTATGCTGTGAACCTGAATTATTACTTCCAGGTTTGTTTTCCTGGGAAGAGCACACATGCCCCAGGACAACACTGGATTGTCAGTAGGTGACTAATTAGCTGTGCTTAGCTGGCTGAATCAGGATGTTTTGACCAGTATCTTGCAATGCTGAGAAACTGGCAGGATCTGAAATACTTAAAACAGCAAAATCCTGTCAAAATGTCTCCCAAGTCACCTTTCAGCTGAACAGAAGTACAAGACAACTATTAAGAGAATGCTGTCATATTTCAAATATTTTTAGCATGGTTTCCACTGCTTTTGCATTTGTGCTCTATCCTGTTCTATCCCCTCCTCAAAAATAACTTAAATCTTTTGGCCAGTTTCAGTGACAAGAAAGATCTCACAGACAGCTGACTTAATCCCAGTTGCATGAAAATTAAGGGCTTGGTGGAGACGATAAATCCAAAGATTTCCTCTGCTTTAGGCAGGGATTGCCAAGGAAGTTTGGCTGGTTCCTAGGCGAGCCCAGCCAAACAAAGATCTGTGGTCTGCACACACAGAACCTGGCGCAGCGCTGGCTTCCTTCTGCTCGAGCAGGAGCTGGAGGACAGAAATAGGAGCTAAGCTGCTTCCTGTGCAAGGGGACCCTGGGGAGGGGGCTGGGGCAGTGGCCTCGCTGGGAGGGGTGAGGTGGGGAAGGTGGGAAGAGAAGACAAGCCTGCAAGGAATCAGGATTTATTAGTTCCTCTGTGTATGGCTGTGGAGAGCTGGGGCCATATGCCTGCTTTGGGTTTATAGCCAGTGATGGAAGACTTGAAATTATTTTTCCTGTTGAAAAAAAAGCCAAAAAGCCAAAACTTTCCCTTCCATGTAGAAGGCCCAAAGAAATACTCTGTGAGGGAATGAGCCAGATGAGCTGAATACAGAGTTCTATCGTATGGAGAAATTAGGTGCTGTTGCAAAAGGGAATATTCTTTGAACTGCTGTTATGGTTGCTGATGTTAGCAGTCAGCTGCAGGTTAGCTGTAAGTAAAACAAATTCAGGAGGGTAATTAAAGAATGAACTTCTCTACCATGTGCAGTTCCCCAGAAGTGCAGGGGACTGGCTGCGTTGTTGCATAACAACACACACAGGATTCAGACAGTTGAGGTCAGTTGTTTTCGCTGGCCCGTTCCGTCCGTGGAAAGAAAGAATGTAGTGAGTGTACTTCATCTTTTTTTTAAGCCTGCTAAGGGACCTTTAAAACTTTTCTTATAAAACATGGTTTATACAATTTTTTCATCCTCCCCTTCAGCTTCCCACCTCCTCAAAAAATAAACCCCGGCTCTTTCCCTCCAAGGTCTGCTGTACCCTGCCTGCTCCATCACTTGCTCTGAAACTACTGATGTTGCAGAGGAAGCATCCCCATGTCCATGCAGAGGGAACAAGAGTTTTCTGGCCTTCTGCTCTAGGTCTGTGTGGTTTTATGGTGTTATTGGAAGACCACCACCTTTTTCTCAGTTCAGGGCTTTTTTCCCCTCAGTTCCCTGGATAAATGTAGTGCCATGAATAAAATAAACACTGCTGTCAGTCTCTCTGCATATTTTTTCAGTGTGCTTCATTATACAGGATTCTTTCAAAAAAAATGTAACTCGCAGTCTTGGCTGGTTCCCAGCACCATTAAAGGTCTGCTGGCACTTTTCTTAAGAATCTGGCATTTTGCTTCTCTTTTTTATAGAAATTCATTTCACCTTCTGCTCTGTAGAATGTCTGCTGCCCTTTAACCCAGCTGTGGCTGCACAGTAACCCTTCTCTGGCACTTGCAGAGTGCAGATGCCCTTAGAAGTTTTTCGAGGTGAAAGAAGCCAGTGACTTCCTCATTCACGACCAAACTTGCCCAGTAGATGATACAGAATGAGATGTCAGTCCCTAATCCTGGAGTAAAAAAAAAAAAAAAAAAGGTTCTGTGAATGGCTCATTGTTAAAAGTGCATGAAGTCGTGTTCCTGTCTGCAAGGTAAGGGTCTGACTGATCTGTTTGGCAGCATTGCCTTTCTTGGTTTTGTTTCTGGGGCGGGAGGATTTTTTTTTTTTTTCTTTTTGGTTTGTTATTGAAAGGGAAACACTGTTTCCTGATAGTGATGGTGAAATTTCAGCAGTGATACTTTTACCTGTCCCCTTAATCCAGTACAGCTCTTTGGCAGGGTCCTGTGGGGACTTCAGCTGCTGCTGCCTCTGGTCCCAGCTGTGAGAGCTGGTGGCATGGCTGGGGACTGTCACCAGAGGCTGAAGCCAAGGGGGCTCCAGGGCTGCTCTGTTTGTCTCCAAGGCCTCAGGGCTGGAATCCAGGTGGAGGTGGTGAAAGTCTGCACAGACTAATGTTGTTGTAGACAAAGCACAGTCCTGCCAGCTGAGGAGAGGAGTAGGACTCACCATATTTTGGCTACTGAAGCTGCACTTTTTTAACCAGATGAAAAGCCCAGGAGTCCCTCACTGTGCTGTGGTGTGTGTCCAAGAGACCCTGGCCAAATGGGCACAGTGTTTTCAGCCAGTGGAACTTGCAAGAAGCTTTAGAGGCTGCCCTTCATCTCAGCTTCTTTCTGTTCTCCTCTCTGCTTCTCTCTGAACTTTCCTCAGCTGGCAGGGCTGTGCTTTGACCCCTTTCCTCAGCTGGCAGGACTGGTTTTTGACTCCCAGCTGTGGAACCCAGGTCTCCTCACTGTTCCTGAGGTGCCTTTCCTGGTGGTGTCCTGCTGTGGAGGCTGCAGTGCCCAGCTGTGGCTGGATGTGGTGATATGGGATGGTCACACTGTTCAGCAGCATTACAGAGAACTGATCTCATGACTCCCCACCATCCCAGAAAGTCTTCCTTCTGCTTAAAATCTGCCAAAACTCACAGCTTCTTCTTCTTCTATTAATTCCTGCTTCTGACTCAGCAAAATTATTTGTCCGCCTCCCATGCAGCTCATGGCTTCAGAACCAGTGTGCACACCACACTCCCACACTGGGAAAATGCACAATTCCCTGCACTGAGGCGCTCAAAGCTACCAGATGTTTTCCTAAAGCAAGTTCTTTATTAGCTTTTGAGGGTGGGGCTTGGCTTTTTTCTTTTCCCCAACTGAAAAGCTGAGAAAAAGCTTCAGCACTTTTTACATTGAGAATTTCAAGGGGAAAAAAGCCTCCTGTCTGATGCCAAAGTTAAACTCTAATCACTGCTCAGCTCTCCTGGAATTTGGCAGCATACCAGTGCTCCTTCCCTTTGGTAGGTCACGTGGAAATACCGGAGCCTTTTCTTAAAGAACCTCTCAGCTCTTTTCAGGTACTTGCACAGATGTAACTTTCCTGTTAGGATTCTAATGCCTTTTACACTCTTGACTGCATTAAAGCACCATTCCTAATAAGTACCATTCAGATCTACAAAATTTTATGTTTAAGCATTGAAATACTTTCAAGTGTGTTTAAGCTACGTAAATGCACTTTAAAATCTGGTTTTAAATTGATATTCGTATTCTACTGGAATAGAATCACAGTTTTAATCTTGGAAATAGCACTTAAATGTGCTTAATGAAAAGAACCCAAAATTGGTTCACAAGTTTATGAGAGGTTGTAGGAACAGCTGAGATGAAGGCTGAGAGATGAAGGTCTCTTTGTTCAGTTTGTTCACTGAGAATATTTAAGATTCTCTTTCAACTGCTTTTTACACCTAACTCACCAGCTGGTTTTAATTTATGACCAGTGTCCTGGAGATTCTTTCTGATGGGGAGTTTTTAATTCTGTCAAAGCCGACCCAACTGTTCTGTAACAATCAGATCATTTAATTGCAGTGTCTATGAACAGCATACTTGGTTTTTCCCTCAGTGCTGCTTCTGCCTTGTTTTCACTCTTCAGTCCCATTTTAGCTGGATGTGAAGAACTCAGTGATTAATTCCCTGATCTGATTAGCTCGATACTATGGTGGTGTCTTGAGTGCTGATGAGTGACCCAGTTCCCCATTTTCCTGGTCCCCGTGAGCAGGCACACAATGGAATGGCAGGCTGTGCTGGAAACTCCCAAAGCCAAAGTTATCTGAGAGCGATCTGATCCGTGGGGATGAATGCAGTGACCTTTTTCCTGGATCGCTGCTTCTATTTACATATTAAACATAGACTTTTTTTCCATCCCGTGCTGCAGAGCTGAAAAGGTGCCGTATCAGGCAAGAATGTGTGTAAAGGATTCCTTTGTTAAATGTTGGCAGCAGCCTCAGCCAGCCTTGCCAAGTCAGTCCAGCCCACCCAGCCATCCAGGAGCACGCCAGGGATCCGAGCACAGCCTGGGCTGGGTGTGGGCTCTCCTGGCAGGGCTGTGCCCTGGGAGCTGGGACACTTTGGAGCTCCCCTGGGAGCTGGGACACTCAGGAGCTGGGACATGCAGGAGCTGCCCTGGGAGCTGGGACACTCAGGAGCTGGGACATGCAGGAGCTGCCCTGGGAGCTGGGACACTCGGGAGCTGCCCTGGGAGCTGGGACACTCAGGAGCTGCCCTGGGAGCTGGGACACCCGGCACACTCTGGGACCAGCCCTCCTCTTGCCCCAGAACACCTTGCTGGAGCAGAACTCTCTCCCTGTGCTCTCCCTACCCCGGGAATTGGCTGCCCAAAACCAGGTGGGTTCGGTGTGTCTGCACCTTCCAGCACTGCCAAACTGCTCTCATGATTTAAATACATTTACACTTCATGTTCTCCACTCCAGGGGCGAAGGAAGTTATTAAGAAGTTTGCAGAAGGATGTGCTGGAGGAACTAAGGAAACAGCCAGAATAAAGATCTCCTACCATCTCACCTTTTGCTAAACCACTCAACCATCTTCCCCCTTTGTCCTTCTTCAACATACCTTTAGATTCTCTTTCAACACACAGATGTGTTTTGGTTAGAATTGCAAAAGATTGACCAAAATAATACTCACTGGATGTTTCAGAAATGTTTTCCTTGCTTTGCTCAGGATAGTTTTCCAGAACTGCAACAGCAGTCCTTCAAAATAAAGGTTAAATGTCTCTTCAGGTAAATATGCATAACTTGTGTTCCTGAAACAGCCATGGAGCCTTCAGTTACAATCCAGAGATGCTCTCCTAAATGACAACCACATATTGTGAGAGTTCTAATTTCTATAACTCCCTAGAGTTATACAAGAACTGAGATAAGAGACTGTAAACACCTATTAGTCCAGCCCTGTGCCATAGTGGGATTCTCCCCTTACATGATTTCCTATTGTTGGGCCAGGTTCCTGTGACCTAAGCAAGAGTTACCCTCTTTCTCCATGCTTTGCTCATGTTTTCTTATTTTTTTCTTTCCCTGCTGCTCACCCTTCACCAAAAGGCAATGACTTTCTTTTACACATCTCCCAACTCTTCACCTTGCTTGAGAATATTGGCCTCACGCTGCTGCTCAGGGTGTAGCAGAGAAGCTGTGGAAGGACTCTTTGCACAGTCAGCTGCAGCTCCAGTTAACCAAGCTGCGACTGTTAGTGGTGAACAAACCCCTGACTCTTTCCCTGGTTCTCTCTCCTTGCCCCTCCTTCTTTGGAGGTGCTTATTCAGAGGCCAAATGAAAGAAGAAAAATATCTTGACATTAAAAATCACGTGTACACAGTAGAACCTATGAAAAGAGGGATCAAAGGAGTTTCAAGGGAACTGAAAGGGAGACACGAGTAGTTACCTGTTGTCTACCTGTGTGTAGACACACAGGTAACTGGAAAGGAAATCCCCAGATGGATAATTCACAGTATTCATGGAAAACAGAAGAACTGTAGCAGTTAGACTCTTGGAGGCCAGAGGAAGATGCTAGACTTGTTAATGTGTTAAAGTCCTGTAATGTGGAACAGGTGACAGTGTAAACTATCAGTGACAAGAACAGGAGCACGGGTCTATCAGAACCTGGCTGATAACCAAGGCAGATCACAGGATGCAACACGGAACAACTGAACTTCACCGTGGTACACAGCAGTACGGCTGTGTTTAAAAAAAAATAACTTAGCTGCATTTCACTCACCTGGATTTGCCAGGTTATGGTGCAATTTGTCCTTATTTGTCGTGACATAGCACAAGGAAAAGCACCCCCAAAACCTGATTCAGAGCCAGTCAAGGCTACCTTGGAAAACGTCACTGTTTGGAAGGACAACACTCGTGGAAGAACGGCGCGGAGGTTTCCGCTGCCGGACCCGCTCGGGCTCAGTGTCAGCGCAGGGGCTCGGCCGGAGCCCGGAACCTGCTCCGAGCCCGCCCCGCGAGGGCCGAGCTGGGGCCGTGAGCGCACCTCGGAGCCAGCAGCGGCCGCAGAAAGCCGAGCGGCCGCGGGCCGGGCGGGGCAGCACCAGTGGCAGCGGCAGCAGCGGCGGCGGCAGCAGCGCGGGCCGGGGCGGGCGCGGTGCCCGGGGCAGGTGCGCGGCCCTCCCCGCGGGGCGGGCGCGGCGCAGGCACCGCCCGGCTGCGCGCCCTCCGGGGCGGGCCCTGCCCGCCCTTTCCGCTCCGCGCAGGGGGAGGAGCGGCTGCGGCGGCGCCGCTCGGAGCTGGGCTGTTCTGCCGGGACCGGGACCGCGACCGGGATCAGATCGGATCGGTACCAGGACCAGAACCAGGATTGGGACTGGCATCGGGATCAGAACCAGGACAGCGGAGCCGGGAGCGCGCCCCCGAGCGGCGGGGCGGGCTGCGGCGCTCAGGGCTGCGCGCCCCCGGCCGGGGCAGGGCTCCGCATCGGGACAGCGCAGCTCCGCTCCGCGCACCCTGCGCGCCTCTCCGCACGGCACCGGGGCAGCGCTCCGCGCCTCTCCGCACGGCAGCGCTCCGCGCCTCTCCGCACGGCAGCGCGGCCCCGCTCCGCGCGATGCTGCCCGGGCGCTCTCCGCACCGCCGCGCCTGAGGCGGGCGCGGGGCGGCCATGCAGCCCTCGCTGCCTTAGCTGAGCGCGGCTCTCGGCCCGGAGCCCGCGGCCACCCCCCGGCGGCACCGGCAGCACCGGCACCATGAGGAACGGCGATGACCTGGAAGGCTTCGACGGCGAGGCGTCCAGCGCCTCCATGATCTCGGCGGCCAGCAGCCCCTACCAGCCCACCACGGAGCCCGTCAGCCAGCGCCGCGGGCTGGGCGGCCTGCGCTGCGACCTGGACTACCTGCGGAGCACCTTGGGCAGGCTGAAGCTGGCCGAGGTGGTGAGTACCGCGTCGGGGAGCGGGGCTGCGGCCGGGCGGTGTGAGGGGCGGGCCCGGCCGGGCCGTGCGGCGCTGCCGGGGCCGCGGGGGAGCGCGATCCACCGGGGCCGTGTGCCCGCGGAGCGCCGGCGTGCCCAGAGAACTGCTGCGGGGCCGGGACAGCGCGGCACGGCGGCTCGGTGCCAGCTCCGCACCTTCCGAGCCCGCGCACAGCGGCCCCGTGCCCGGGGGTCTCCGCCGTTCCCCCGCGGGACCCGCCCGGTGCCGGGTGCGGAGCTCGCAGAGCCCTCGCTCGCCTGCTTGCCCTTAGCGGGCTGAAGTTCTCCTAAGTGCACCGAGTAAAAAGAAAGAAACCCTTTAAAAATCCCGGAACACCAAACGTGAGGTTTTGTATTGTGAAATTACGCGTGAGATGGGCTCGTTCGTGTACTTTGGACACCTGGGCTGGTTCAGTTTGATGGAGCCCGTGCAAGCTCGGACCACCCCAGCAGTAAAACACGTAATAAACACCGAAGCATTTCAGCAGTTTTTGTTGTGCTAGTGCCTTCATCTGATCTGCTTTCCAAGTCACTGATATTTATATTTTTCAAATGAACGAATGTGTTTTTCAGGATCGTAATAAAAGGGGTGTTTTATGCAAATGGCAATCACCTTGAAATAGATTTTAAAGTAATTTCTTACAGGGTGCTGCAAATTCTTGTACCTTAAACAAGTTATTTGAAAAGTGTGATGCCAGAAACATTTTAATATTTCGTATTTATAACTTTGGCATTTAAAACCACTGCTGGTTAGTACAAGGCAAAACTTGCACATAAGGTTTCATGAAAAACACATTGGAAGTATACTGGCTTCAGCTGCACACAAGTTTATAGAGGACTCCAGTGATGAATTCATTTTTTATGAATGCCCAGTAAAATCCAGGATTTGGAAGTGTGATTTGTTTCCATCTCATCTCCTCAGTGCAGGGCAGGATCTGTGCTGTGCAAGTGGTAGCAGTGAGTGTGTTAGCCCAGTAAAACAACAGGGACCAGCGGTGTGTGCGTTGTGTGTGTTCAGGACTGGAGCCAAGGGATCTGTCATCACTGTGCAACATCTACCTGTCTTCGAGCTGTTAAAAACTGTCCATGTGGTGGAAATCCTGGGGTGGTGCTGCCTGATACGCTGAAATAATCCGCCCTCGGGATTTTTGTTTCAGTTCCTACTGCAGATCCTTTCGGCACTACGCTAATAACCGTGGCAAGTCTTGTTAAAAACTTGTCATTAAAATGACTAATTACCGATTGTAACCGAATCCTTTATTATTAAATCTGACTTGCTTGGAACAAATCCCAAAGATGCATGGAGTACACCTCATAAGTTTTTAAGTCATGTAAAGAAAGATGGGGGAAAACCACACTCTGCTGGAGTTAGAGAGGTTTACTTGTCCCTGGACAAAGACACTGCTGCTCCCAGTTCATCCTTGGGGAGATTGATACTTGCAGAGCAGTGTCTTGAGAGGAGCTGAGCTGTGCTTGGTGCCAATTTCATAAGAATGATCTGAGCTATTGCCTGTGGTTCCCAGGAGTGCATGAATGCCCAGGGGCAGCAGTTAAATAGAAATAAGGTGTAGGGTGGAAGGCTGTGCACCACCTCAGCCTGGTTACTTGTACTCAAAAAAACTCCCCATTCATGGTAATGGAAGAGCAGACTACTGACATTTGCAAACCAATGGAAAACTGAGCAGTGTTGGAAAAGAAAGGAGAGAGCACATTCCATGGTGTACTTAGGTTGCTTATTTGCCAAGTATAATTATTGCAATTACAATATTCAGTAATGCCTTTACAAAAATACTGTAGGAACTGAGATGTAACAAAGTCTGTGGTGTAGAACTCTATCTCTTAAAAACAAGACGGAACTCCTGGCACTCAAAAAAACATTACAAAAAGGAAAAAGGCAAGTTTTGGTTAAGATAAAAGTCTCTAAGTGTATTATAGTATAAAAGAATGTTACAGGAAAGATTACAATGCATGTGCTTCATTTAGCATCAGGATTTATCTTAAAATACATTTGTGATTGACAGGCAAAATATCAGCTCGAGGCAAACATTGCTGCTGCTTGTTCTAATCTTTGGTTGAAGGGCTTCCCACAAACTGCCCTGTGGTGCTGAGGGAAGGAAAACTGCTGCTCTTTGTGGCTTGGATGGCCCTGCTTCCAAATGCCCATTTTTGACTGTCAAAAGCAGAAGGAACAGGGAACGGGGAAAACCCCACATCACTTAAAATAGGTGTAAGGCTCTGTTAATTTGTTGTAGATTTATCTTTATGGATTCAAATAAAGGGGTTATTACAGGAGGGAAACCATGATTACATTGCAGGCATATGGAGTGATGTAAGTGCTGCTAGAGGGGACAATAGTTTTAACTCATTAATATTTCAAGACAATATGCCCCAAAGTGTCCTTTGAAGGGACACCAATGTCATGGGTTATGATGATGTTTCATGTATGGTATTGTGCAGCTTATTTCTCAGCCTTGTTGGTTTTTGCTAAGTTTAGATTTGGTTACAGACTGGAAAACTACAATTTAGGGGTTACATCTCCTCTTTATGGCCAGTGGTCAGTGATAGCAGTGTGAGGAGCAGTGAGGGAGTAAGGGAAGGGGCCCATGTGGAACAGCTTAGCATTGAAATGACTTCCCTGATTTTGACAATGTTATTGCCAGGCAGGTGTGCTTTTCAGAAAGGAAGCCTTTACCTGTATCTCAGTGTTCTGTTGAAGTAGTTGTGTGTGTTTGTTGGGATCTGTGAGGGAACATCTGCACTGGGGCTGCAGCTGTGGCCTCCTTACAGCGGCAGCTTGGAGAAAGGTGGGGAGTGTTGGACCCGTCAGAAAAGGAGTGTGCAGGGCTCCTGACACCCGAGGGAGTCACCAGACAGGTGGGAAGTGACAGACAAAGGGTGTGAAGGGAAATGGAAGGGGAGAGTACTTAAGGTAGCTTGGAGCTTTCATGTTTGCTTTGTGCCTTTTGGTTTTGTTCTAATGGGACGTTGATCTCAGAAGGGAAGTCAGGGAGAAGCCAGTGCATTTGTGTGCTAACCAAAGAAATGTTCTTCCTTTGGAGTGGTTGTCTCCATTGACCTTCTGGCCTTTAAAAGGAGCAGTACCTTTTCTCATGGAAGGAGTGAGAGGTGGCTGTCCTTGGAGAGCAGAGCAGGAATGTTCTTTAGAGTTTATTCTCGTTTCTTTCTGGCATGAATTTGTTTCTCATGCTTTTGAGGACTTTAATACTTCCCACAGAGGCTGCTGTACAATGATTAAATGAATATCACTAGAAAACTTTGCTATGGGTGTCCTCAAATGATTTGTTTTATTTCAGTACTTTCTCCCCGTTCCCTCGAATTTCCTAAGGACAGTCTCTCCTTTTCCTGAGTGTGCTTGCTGAAAAGAGGTGTTTAGTGTGGGGAGTCAGGAGGGGCCCATTCTGTCATGCCGAGGAGATCAGCTGGTAAGAAGGTAACCCCTCTTTGCTGGAAATAGTTTCGTTTTAGATGAGACTGTCTGCTTTTTTTCCCGCCTCTTCATTTTAGTTTTCAGCTTTTCCAAATGCATTATTATTATTTTTCCTTGGTTATTGTAATTCTGCACCTTCAAGGATCTTACTGTCATTAAAGCTGGGCATAGACACATTTCCTACTGAAAATCCCATGGCCAGTCGTGGCTGCCCTTTGCTGCTCAGTGTTTGTGGGAGTGTGGCTCCAGGTGGGCTGTTCATAGGCTTGAAGGAAAGGAAAACCAGGCAGGATCCTGTTGGAAACCCGGTTGGTTCTCACTGTGATGCTGCCAGGTTTGCACAGGCGCTTGATTTAAAGTAACATGTACCACCTTCAGCAGCTGGGCCAGCGGGTGCGAAGAATTGTGCGGGGTCGGTTCCTGTGACATTGGCAGCAGTTAGGAATGGTTCACCTGGGATCGCAGAGCAGCCTTCTGGGGGGAGCAGCCAGAGGCAGAAACGCCTTAGCATGTGCTGGCTGAGAGGGTGGATGGCATCTGTGGTGGTTGGTGATGGCTTCTGTGGCTCAGACAGCCCTAGACATTCTTCTCCTCATGTGTTTGTTCCAAATGCTACAAAAATCCATCAGAGATTCCTTTTAAAGAAGATAATGCTTCTGCTTGGGAGGTCTCTGAGCTGGAGATGCTGATGAGTGCACTGGGAAGTATCACTCCCTTCTTGCTCTTGTCTTCTTGTCTGTAGCATTTGATATTGCCAGGGGAGGCAGCAGTTTCAGCTAAATGAAATCTGGTGGGAATAGCAGTTCAGATGTTCACAGTTTTCAGAATAAAAAGTTTTATCTTCATTGGTGGAGAGTAGCTGTGCATTGAAAAAAAGTTGTTTTGTGGCTTACTGTCATTATACATTTCCAGATTCAGAAATGGGTTGCAGAGGCCAGGACTACAGTGGAACTCTGGGCTGTCAGGTTCTGTTGTGATGAAGAAAACAAAATTCAAAAGCCAGGAATGCATGCCTACATGGGTAATAAGACTGTTGAGAATTCTCATTGTAAATTACATTAGAAAATTAAAGTAGTAACATTTATGTTCCAAGGAATAAGCTAATTGCTGACTATTGGAATCTGGTTGAAAGCTATTCTGAGGTGTTCATTAATCTCATATTTAGTTACTGCTTTCTTCTTGTGTCTTGAGCTCAGCATCTCAGCTGGAGGGGAGGATTAGATGGAGCCCCCAACCTCCCCTCTTGTGTGATGTGTCACATCTGAGGGCCTGTGTGACTTGGCTGCTTCCTTTGTCCCTGCAGTGCTCTGGATGTGATTCCTGACTGGGAATGGGTGGCTGGAGCAGGGAGCTGGGTGCTTCCCAGGCAGCTGCCATCTGCAAGTCAGGGAACTTCCACTGGATCACTGTGAATGAAGGGAGATGGCTTTTGCACTGGTCGTGGTGGAGTTTGGATTTCTGTCAGTGGGGTGTTAATTCAGTTAATAGAGGGCAGTGGGGGGAGGTCACATCAGTCCTGTGGGAAGCACTCGGTGCTCCTGGTGAAAAGCAGAGCACTGAAGGAGACACTCAGAGGGAACTTCAGATCCCTGGCAGCCATGTACCTGCTTTTTTTATTCACAGGTGGTGGTTTCACCTTAAGGTTTAGTTGTCTTCATTTATTCTGCACTTTGGAGGGACAGAAGCCTTCCTCCTTTTTGCTGTGGATTTAGGTGGAGCATTGTATAGCTCATTGTTCCTGTGCTAACGCTGCCCCTTGCTGTGACTCCTCCTGGCCCTTGTGCCCTCAGCCAGCCCTGTTTGTGCTGCAGGAGCAGGACAGGAGGGTTTGGGCAGTGCTGGACAGGGGGCTCTGCTGCACAGGGGGCTCAGAGCCACAGCCTGAGCACAGCTGGCCTTTGGGCTGGCTCCCAGCACTCTGCAGTGTCACTTTTCGGGACACTTCTCTTTCATCCCAGGATCACACTGGCAGTTTGTAGTCACTCTGTGATGATCTGCATCGTCCACCTTTCTACTCTCTTACACTCTCCAAACAATGAATGTGTGCTACTGTAAGAAATTGTGACTTTTTTCTGTCATGTGCTGAGCTTTGATTTTTGGTGGAAGATGTTGAGTATCACAGCAGGTACTGGTGATCTCTGGTATTTGGTTTTAGAAAAAGGCTGTTATACCATATTGAGAGGATCAAATTTGTAATGCACAAATACGCTTAGAAATAGTTCTCAGGTGTCTCTTCAGTGCTTCTGAAACTCTTGACTTTTCTTCAAAAAGATTTATCTTTAAATGTTGTGGATCTGCATTGGTGTGCGGTGATATTTTTATCCTAATATTTACTATGGAAGAATAATAAGATCATTCTGTTTAGCTTTGCTTTTTATTGTTTCTGTGAACAACTAAAGAAATTACTGTCTGTCTTCCCACAGAAAGGTGAATGGGTTTTGGTTTCTTTCATGGTGTCTCTTAACTACCATCTGGCCATGGTCATATCTTCCTGCCAGTAAACTCCAGATTCCTGTTAATTTCCCTCTTAAGATAGTGGATAGTTTTTAAATTCTGATTTCAGAAGAAATTCCTACCATGTCTGTACCAAGTATACTGTATTTTTTTCCCTTCCATAATGAACCAGTGCAATAGTAATAGATGCACTACACTAATGTGGTTTTCGTGGTATTAATAATTGGAAAGCTATCTTTACTTCTTGTAATGTTTCTGGTAATATCTTTTGTTGATGAGGCTCCCTAGTGATTTAATTATCATCTTGAGATAAGAAAGACAAGGACTAGAAATTTAAGAGGCTGTAACATAATCAGTGTTGGAGGAATCTGTTACTTCTGTTGAGAGTTAGTGCATCGTTTTGCAGAATCAACTTGCACACTTTCCAGTAGCCATCATCATCCTATGCTCAAAGTTGCATTTCATCAAAATCTCTCTTGCTTCAGGACCTCGGCAAATCATTTTGTACTGAAATTTTGCATACAAAGAAAACTAAATGCACGGTGAAGAGACATCTTGATTCCTTAGGATTTTAGCTTTCACATTTTTCAAATCCTGTACTACATTAGTGTATAAACTCCATATAGAGTGTTAGTTAACTCTCTTCACGTTTTGATCAGACTAAACAATACCTTTAGGCCTGAAACTCAGGGACGCCCTGCAGCCTCAGGCCCCGAAAAGTACAAACAAAAGTGAGTTGGAAGGGAGGAAACTGGGGGAATATTACTTCATTACCTGAAGCTGTAATTGGAGGATTAACCCCTGATATTAAATGGACCAAACTTATAATTGTCTGAAAAACTCCATCGTCCATCTTGTGTGTTGCCCCTCCCCTCCCAGAGGCTTTTGACTGCCCAAAATGTGCCTTTTGAAGGTCTTTAATAAATAACTTCTTTTATTCTCTTAACCTTGTCCAGCCTCTGTTCTAGGCAGCCACTCCAAGGCATCATCTTACCAATGGGTCAGCTGCTGTTGTTCTGTAGTGCTAAAGTCACCACTTACTAGGGCTGCAATTAAGAATACATTCTTATTTAAAAAAAAAAAAAAAAAAGTCACCTAATTCTCAGATGATTTGCATAGTTGCTTCCAAAACATGGAAGTGATGTTTTGGTTTCCCTGGAACTTTTGCCATCAACTCCAGAATATGGGAGGAGGGAAGCAAAAGCTGGACAACGCCAACCTGCTGTAGAATAGGTGTGAGAACACCCGGCCATGAGTAGAGAAAAGATGGGTCAGAAATATTGGTGGCAAGGGGCAGAGAGGTCCTAGAGCTGGTGTAGCTCTCACCCAGAAGGAGAGGCCACTCAGAGCCCACAGTGGGGGCTCAGGTGAGCAGAGATCCTCTGATGTTTTAATCTCACTGTGTGCAAATTAAACTGGGAACTATAACTCAGAGTATCACATTCCTGACTATGGTGTCTAATGAACTGTAATTAAGGCTCTGCTGTGTAATAATGCCTTAGCTTGTGGAAGGATATGATGCATTTTTACCCAGACAAGCGTTCCAGCATCCAGTTAAACTTCTGTTAATGTGTAACTTGATATTCAGGTGGTGATGCTTGCATGTCTTTTAAATTTTCTTTAGCTCGTGTCTGCATTCCCAAAGTGTTCAGGTTGGAAGTGAGCTGACCTGGCTGGGCTTGTTTGCTTCATTCAGGAGAGCCTGAAAGCCCAGCAGTGGCAGTGAGCAGGAACACGTCCTGTGCTGTGATGGGTTGCACGAGTGCTGCTTCTGCTGTGACTTTCACTGAAGCTAACCCAGGGCGTTTTCAAATGCTGCAGATCTGCCAGTGATACAGCATTGCTCAAAACAGGTCTGGCAGTTTTTTTCCGAATTATTTTATGAATTGACTACAACCATTTCCATATTAGGAATTTTCTGTACTTTTGTACATTTTTGAACCGAAATACTTGTGGCAAGAAAGCAATGAGCATGGTTGTGAATATTATTAAATGCCTAAGTTCTCCAAGTCTTTAACAATCTGTACTAACTTCTGTCTCAGGAAGTTATTTTCATGCTAGAAATGACTTTCATGCTAGAAACTGATACTGCCACTTGAATGTCGTGAATAGATTAATTAGCTGTTTGATGACAAGCTCTTCTGAAAGAAACGAATTGTTGCATTTAATGCTTAGAAACGGTTTTATCTAATGTAGAGGAAACCTGTTGTTGAGCACAGTGATATTTACAGCAGAGATGCTGTTGTAATTAGTAACATTTAGAATTGCTGTGGTGCAGCTGTGCAGCCCCTGGCGTGCAGGGGGTGCTGGAGGCGAGGGCAGCAGAGCTGCAGAGCTCAGTGCTGCTCCAGCCCGGCCAGGGCCTTGCACGGGCTGCGCTGCCCTGAAACCCAGCATGGGCAGCTGGGCAGCGGCACCGGGGCTCTGAGCTGCTCTGGGGAGTCACTCCTGCCCCCCTGTGTCTGTCTGTCCTGCCCCCCTGTGTCTGTCTGTCCTGCCCCCCTGTGTCTGTCTGTCCTGCCCCCTGTGTCTGTCTGTCCTGCCCCCCTGTGTCTGTCTGTCCTGCCCCCCTGTGTCTGTCTGTCCTGCCCCCCTGTGTCTGTCTGTCCTGCCCCCCTCTGTCTGTCTGTCCTGCCCCCCCGTGTCTGTCTGTCCTGCCCCCCGTGTCTGTCTGTCCTGCCCCCCGTGTCTGTCTGTCCTGCACCCCTGTGTCAGTCTGTCCTGCTCCCCTGTGTCTGTCTGTCCTGCACCCCTGTGTCTGTCTGTCCTGCACCCCTGTGTCAGCCTGTCCTGCCTCCCTCTGTCAGTCTGTCCTGCCCCCCCGTGTCTGTCTGTCCTGCACCCCTGTGTCTGTGTGTCCTGCACCCCTGTGTCTGTGTGTCCTGCACCCCTGTGTCAGTCTGTCCTGCACCCCTGTGTCTGTCTGTCCTGCACCCCGTGTGTGTCTGTCCTGCACCCCTGTGTCTGTCTGTCCTGCACCCCTGTGTCTGTCTGTCCTGCACCCCTGTGTCTGTCTGTCCTGCACTCCTGTGTCTGTCTGTCCTCCACCCCTCTGTCTGTCCTGCCCCGCTCAGTCTGTCTGTCCTGCACTCCTGTGTCTGTCTGTCCAGCCCCCCTGTGTCTGTCTGTCCTGCTCCCCTGTGTCTGTCTGTCCTGCACTCCTGTGTCAGTCTGTCCTAACTCCCTGTGTCTGTCTGTCCTGCACCCCTGTGTCTGTCTGTCCTGCCCCCCTCTGTCTGTCTGTCCTGCCCCCCTCTGTCTGTCTGTCCTGCACTCCTGTGTCTGTCTGTCCTGCACTCCTGTGTCAGTCTGTCCTGCCCCCCTGTGTCTGTCTGTCCTGCACCCCTGTCTGTCTGTCCTGCACCCCTGTGTCTGTCTGTCCTGCTCCCCTGTGTCTGTCTGTCCTGCACTCCTGTGTCAGTCTGTCCTAACTCCCTGTGTCTGTCTGTCCTGCACCCCTGTGTCTGTCTGTCCTGCCCCCTGTGTCTGTCTGTCCTGCCCCCCCCGTGTCAGTCAGTCTGTCCAGCACGGAGGCTCCTGCGTTCCCCAGTGCAGCTGGCAGGGCTCTGCCTGTCCTGGCCACATCTCTTGTTTTAATGTTCTCCTTCTCCAGGATGTCTGGACTCTTTTTGCCTTTTAAGGGATGGCATCTACGGGGGCCTTCGGGTTACAGCCTTGGGAACCTTGGGATTGCAGGGACATTTTGCACCATTTCCTTTAAACAAAAACAAACCCAAAAAAATTCAATGGATTCTGTAGGACTGCTTTAAGTTCTTGACTGTTTTCTCATTAAAATTCCTTTCTTGTCTCAGTATTCGTGGGATGTTTGATGGTTACTCATAGTTGGGATTAAATGGGATTTTAAAGGATACAGACAGATTCTGATAGTGATGAAATAGAACTTTCACTTTTTAAAATAGCCAAACAGGGTAGTTAAACTAGAGGCTGTGCAGACCAAATACTTGACAAATTTTATAATTATACCTTTACTTCTTAAACTAATTAATTAATTAATTTATCTGTTTGATAGCAGATTTACAGTACTGTGTTTTAATATTGTTTTGACTAGACAGGTTTCCAGCACAGGCTGGCCTGTGAACATGGATGGGAGCATGAAGCCAGTTCAGAAGTATTGATTTTTTCTTTTTTAAAAGCTGAACAGAGAATTCTCATGAGTGAAGCAATAGGGATTTTTTGTACTTTATTTAAAAATCACGCAAGTAGGATCTCAGTAATGTGCTGTATTCCAGCAGAGTGTGTGTGTGCAACCCTGAGACAAGAACAGGGCAGGAATATCTGCCCATTTTGTTTAAATAGCAAAGGTATGATAAGCTCTGCATCCTTACAGTTTGACTCAATGGAAGGTGCCAGAAGTGGAGAGGGGAGGGCACTGCAGCCTTGCTGGAGGGTGGGCAGGGAAAGGTGGGGGCTGCACTGGAGGCACCTCCTGAGCGACCCACGCAGCTCTTCCTGACAACTCATAAATGCTGATACAGAGCTGGGGACTCTGCTGACTTCAGTGGCACCAGCTATTAAATTAGTCTGTAAGACCGACAGGATTTGGCAGTGATTTTTAAGGAAGGTTTTATTTCCCTGCTTTGGTGCCTGAAAGCGAGGCTTGCTAACAGAGCAGTTAAGCTGGATTTAGTCTCCATTTTGTTACCTGTAGCTGGTTTTTACTTTGTGTTACTGCTGTGGTAAAGCCTGCATGAGTAGGACTATAGCAGCAAATGGGACTAATAGGAAAATATTTTATTCTTCCTTCTGCCCCCACTACTTGCAGCTGGCAGTGGCTGAGGAAGATGCAGATGACTCAGTGCATACAAAATTACATTCAGTGTGGCACCAAAGAAATGTATGATGGTTTCTTTGACCTATTTTTGCCTGTCTTGTTGAAGAACATGATATGCAAATGCTGGTCAGATTGTGATAAAATTAGACTTGAAGAAACCTAGCTGGGTAATCCTGCTGTTGAAGAATTTCCACTCACTGCTGTGTGAGTGCTTTCATTATGGTTTTTATCAGGGCCCTGGAGCCCTGTTTGAGGTCTGGCCCCACTGCTGTGGTTTGTGTGCAGAGCTCCCCGGGCTGGTGGCCTGTCCCTCTCTGCTCCCCGGGGCAGGCAGGGGCACACTGAAGCTTCTTGGGAGAATTTGACTGAGCCAGATGATGCCACCATGGTGAGCTGCAGCTGCCTCTGAGGAACCTGCCCTGTCTGGCACCAGGAGCATCATTAACAGACCAGCTTGTGGGGCTTGGGAATTAGAATGGCTGTAAAATCTGCTTGCAGACGCTGCCAGAATGAGCACGAGACAATGAAGGGGAAAATTGAGCCTCTGATATCAGGATATGGTGAAAAATGGGTGAAGAACCATCTACCTCCTTTAGTTTCTCTGTTTGATGACACTCACTGTAGCCATTGGCACAATTCATGTACTGTAGATACAAAATAATTTCTATTTATGAGTTGTTCACTTTGCTGGGTTGTTCAGGAATTAAGCGATTAATGCAGAATATGAATGGGAAAGTTTAAAAATGTGAGACTTCGTATGGGGATTTTGTTCATTATTGTCTTGAAGGACCTGTTGTTTATGAAAATATTTTGATTTGTGCTGCACAAGAATTATAGTTTCTGGGGACTGGAGGCACAGGTTCCTGTGGAGAGGAATTGGTGGGAGAAACCAGTTCTGTTTGGCTTTGTTTAAAGCATGGCTCTCCGTATGGTCTTCAAATGAACCTTCCTGTAGGGTGGGGTTGCTAAAAAACTGTTGATGGGCTTTTGTTTATGGGACAGGTGGCACACTACATTCATTTTTGTCTAATCTGGAAGGTTTGTTTGAATCTCATTTAGATTTCAGTAGGGAAATGTCATGTGCCTAAAACAAAAACCTATTTGCAATGTGCCTTGGCTTCAGATGCCGTTCAGTGGTTTGTTTGGTCAACTGCTTGTTGGATGAAACCTAAAATACATCTAAATCAGATTTGGGGGGGGGTTCATGTTTTTGTTTTCTTAGGAAGAACTATATTTGTTTTATCTGTCAAAACCTGCTGTGTGTTGAATGGTACTTGAGCTGGAATTGGTTTTGCATTTATCTAGCAGATAAGAATGTTTGTTGTATAAATGTGTCCAAGCAATAACAAAACTCTGTACTAATGCAGTTAGCAGGAAATAAGTCACCACATCACGTCTATAGCTTTTTTTGTTCTAGATTCTATGATTAATTCACTTTAAAAATTGATGCATTTCTGGCTTAGCCAGTTGAGAATTTCTTCTGTTCAACTGTAGTTCAATTCATTTTTTTTTTAGAATAAGCCTTAGTTTTGATGTCATAAATGCTTTGGAAAAACCATCATTCTGTTGTTGATTTTGAGTGTTGATTACCCTCACTCTTAAATATGACCCTTTCTCCTAATACACCATCAAAATGTTTCAGGTCTCAACAAAATGTTCTGTATTTAGAATTGGCCTTCTGCCTGCACTGAGAAGAGGAGGTCAGCAGTAGCTGAATCTTAGGGTTATAGAAAACTGCTGGAGGTGGCAGAAGATCAGCTGATTTAGTAAAGATTCCACAAAATTTATTGCACTGGAGTTTGGCCACATTACAGCCAAAAGTGAACTAAGAAATAATGAAAACTTTGCAGCTCTGTGTAAAACACTAGAGGTGCAATGATGATCTGAAACTCGTATTTTCTGCTTTTATTTCTACCATCACCAGCAAAACCAGATCAGAGGTGAATTGGGAGGCCTGGTTGAATTTCTCTGGCTTGGTTTGATTGTTTGTGCCATTAGAGCACAATTTAGTTTACCCAGGGTGCTGAATCACTGGTGGTGCTTAAGCTTCCCTCTCTGCTAAGTGTTGTTTTCCTAAACTTTCTATCTTGCAGGGAAATTTTAATGCTCCTTTGTGATTTAAGGCCCCTTGAAGCCTCTTACCAGAGTTAATAACACTTTTCATGGAGTCTTGAGGATGCAGAGCAGGAGCGGGCGGGAAATCAGTCATTTTTTGCTCAGGGTAAAAGATGGTTTCCTGCTGGAGGAGCAGGACTGTGTTTGAGCCATATGATCCCAAATATTCATATCTGTGCCAGCTGTTTCAGATGTGGGAGATGCATGTGCTTTGCAAGGAATGAGACCCACTTCGTTTCATGCATAAAGTTGGGACTGCTGAGCCAAGGAAATGAGAACAATAAATCTAGATTTTAATTCCAGAAAGTTCAAAGTCTTCAGATACTTTAAGCGGTGTAAAAGCAATATATTCCTCCCTATTTTGTGCATGTGTATTCTGCTGTACCATTAATTTAAACAGTCTGGATGTAAAAATGTCTTGCTAGTGTGACATTCTTACTAAAATTCTGTGGGTATTTTTCAGGCAGAAAAAATGCTGACCATTTTGTGGTTTTTTGGAAATCATGCGTAATTATGTCATTTAACCACACAATAAGGCTTTCTGTGGTAGTGTTTTAGATAAACAGGAAAACTCATTTTTTACTTTGTTTTCATTGCAGAACTGTCTTTTTTTATTTTTAGTGCAAAGTTCTTTGATTATTTTCCTCAAAAATACAGCACAGCATATTCTGACAGGAAAAATAAACCATTAGCAACCTCCTAAAAGTTCTTTTCCAGCGTTGGTACCTGTCACAGCAGGTCTTCTCCATTTTGGGAAATAGAGTGTTTTATGTCTGATGTGCCTGTGTTGCCAAGAAAGTGATGTAAATATGAGCCATTTACATAGCCCTGGGGCAGATGATTTCTTCATTAAGGGCCCTTCTCCTTTTGCAGGAAAGTTGAGATGAATTGCTATAATGATGGGAGGCTGGTGTGGCTGACTCCAAGGACATTGGATCCGGGAGCAGAGGCTCTCAGGAATTCGTGGTCCTGAATTGTGGTGGCTCCAGGAGCTGCTCTGGGGGCTCAGTGCAGGAATCACCCAGCCAGTAACACTTGCCACTTTATTCAGGGCTAAAAGCACAAAATGGCATCGTTGGGGAGCACATCTCCTGTTTAACCCTCTGCCTGGGCTTTTTCCCCCTGCCTGTGAGCTGTGGTGGTGGCAGATGGGGGCTGCAGGGCAGGGATGCTCCGTCACAGCACGGGGGCTGCACTGCACACGCTGGCACAGCCAGACCTTCCTCAGCTTCCCTGAGCACAGCTCATTCCTTCTGAGCCTGCTTTGTACACCAGGTCCTTACCAGACAAAGGTGTTACTGCAGCTGGCCTGGGATGCCTCTGCATGGACCTGAGCACCCAGAATTAGCAGATGTTTCTGTTATGACAAAGTTGCATTTTAATGCAATATTCACTGTACTTACTCTAAGGGTGGAAGTAGAAGAGAAACCAAAAGCGACTGCTAAAAAAAGACAAGGATTAGTAGTAAAAGAGGGCTATACAAATTTTAGAGTGTTGGAGGAATTAGAGTGGAATAGAACTCTCTCCGAGTACTTGGTGCAGAGAAAACAGATGAAAAGGTTTGTTTTGTCCATCAGAGAAAACTTTCTCTCTTGCCTTGGCCCAAGAAAGCTGTAGCTGTGTTATTTGTGGGGGAGAGCAGTAATTCATGTAAGAGGAGATTTCCACCACATTCAACTTCTCATTTTTCCTTGGTAAACCAGCCTTGAACTTCTGCTTGTGGAAAAACATGTCAAATCTCATCACCCTAAGATATGAAAAGATGTGTGATTTGGAAGTGGGGGTTGCCGCCTGTGTTGGACAAATGTCATGGTGTGTTTTGTTGGCCAAGACCTGTGCTCTGATACTGTGCTGTTCCCCTGGTTTTCTGGGGTTTTTAGCTAGTCTTGGAGCTGCAGCTGTGGGAGGCAGAAGCAGGATCCTGGGTGCTGAGTGTTACAAAGCAAGGACTGAGCTGTGGCAGCCGGGGAGTTGGGTTTTTCTCTGCAGCTTCGTGCCTCAGTCACCCGGAGCAGTGCAAACTTTGGCTGGAGCATGGAGGCTGCCCAGGAGGGCTGGAGGTTCTCGATCCTTGCTTCCCCTTCCCAGGAGAGAGTGTGTGGAGCGGGCATGGAAAGGCAAGGCAGCAGTTTGATCTGCTGTGAGCTGTGGCAGAGCCAGGGACTCGCTCTGCCTCCCGGCCCTGCCAGCCAGGGGTGTGCCCTGGTAATGCACGGCCTCATTTATCTACACTGCCTCAAAAGTTACTTCATCAATTAAAAACCACAATGATAATGAATGCTAGCACATGGTTGGGATTTTTTTTAATGAGCCCTGGCCTTTGAGAAGCAGCTTTGGTTCATGTGGCAGCATTTGCACAACACTTTTAAGGTCTCTGAGTAAGTCATAAGGCTGTGGAATCAACCTTGGGTATTTCACTTTCATTTCTTGTATTCCGAGCAGTTTGCTTTTTTATTGAAAACAAAGTTAGGTTCCTCTCTGGGTGAATGGCCAGTGAAAGTGATAGTAAAGTATGTTTTATTGAAGTTTCATATAACTTGTAACTACAAGCTGGGAGGATGCTTCTGGCAAGTTTATAAATGTGTAGGAGGACAGGATTATCCTGATGTTTTAAAGAGAATATATTTTGTATTGAGGATTGAGATTTCTCTTGTGATTAGGAAAAAGGAAGTTTCTGTAGGACAGCTTTTTTCTGATTAAGTGATTAATGTGGATTTCATGTTTTGTCATGGCTTTGCTGTGAGGAAGGAGTGGCAGGTGGCAGGAGGGAGTGTTTGTAGCACTGGCAGCACGGACAGTCTTTGAGAAGGGGAACGTTTTTATTGCAAGAAAAATGCTAATGGACGTAGTTGTAATCTATTTGAAGTACCAAAGAGATAGAAATAAATGGTGTGTGTGGGACTATTGTCCTTTTCTTGTCTCCCTCCATCAGACAGCGAAGCAGCTGAGGTTTTCTCCCAGCCTCTCTGATGAATTTATCAGTGGACTTGGGCTGCCACAGCCCCGGCCACTGCTGCTGCACGTCCTAAACTGATGGCACACCTTTACTTGCATTTCAAATGCTTTGGGTTAAGTCAGGCCTAAGTGTACACAGCTAAGGGGTTTTTTCTTATAAGAGTGTGTCACAGGTAAATGTATTTTATAGTTTCTTAAGGGATAAAATGAAATCTAAATGTGGAGTTGCTCTGGAGTTTATTAATTCTGGGCTTGGGAATATGTAAATAGCACAGGATTATTTGAGTTCATTGCTCCAAGTGCCTCCTCAGTACATAATTAATTTCTAATGCTGCTTGCAGGAAACTCTTTGGTCTCTTTTGAGCTTTGCAAGCCAAGAAGGGTGTGTTGGCCTTGAAGGAGCAATGCTGCCTGGTGTGGAGAAGAGTCAGTGTAAAAGTTTATCAGCAAAACCAGAGTTGGTGCCCTGTGCAGCACCTCATGTGCCAGAGATTCTGGCTCCTTCAGCCTAATGTCGGTGGCACAATTCAGAGTTGTTCATGTTTTGAGAAAATGAAGCTAATATTTGAGGCTTGTGCTGCAGTATTTGTAGAGAATATTGCAGAACCATACCTTTTAAAAGAAAACAAAAGATTACAAGTGTCATAGTATCTTAAAAATAGTGTCAAGAAAAATAGAAACTTTATTATATTGGAGAATCTAGAAGTAGAAATTTTGCTGGCTAACATTTAGCATTAATGTTTAATGTTGATCCTTCTTGAAAGAGCAAAGATTGGTTTTTAAAGCTTTTTTAAAATTGCATTCAGTGTCATCTTCAGTTTTGAGGCTTGTGTTTACAGAGAAGATGAGCTTCATTACATGCTAATACTTTAAAATGAGGCTGTGTCTGGACAGTAATTTTTTTGGTATGTGTGTCATTGCTGAAATCATAGTTGTATTCTGCTTTGATTCTGACTATTCCATTTCACACATGATCTTTCTTTCTGAAGCTATTCAATGTCAAAGATAAAATCTGAAGTGTTTAATCACTGAGTATCCATTGAGAATTTGTTTGATGTGAATTGGCCTGCTCTGTTAGCTGACAAAAATTAGTGTGGCATCTGCTGTCTTTAATGAACATGTGCTAAGTGAACTGTGAGAGGCTTTCCAACCAAGTGTGAGTTTTTTTATTAAAGTAGTTTGGTTGAGTTTTAATCTGGTTTTAAATTTACATATTCTGCTGTATTCTGAAGTATGTGGCAAATGAGCATGAGGGGTATTGTCCTTTTCTTAGAATTACTGCTCATGTTAGTGGCAAAAATGCTTTCTTGGTTACTTCTTTCAAAATCCTCTTTCTTCATTTTGCAAGTTTTGTTGTGGGAGGCGAAGACAAACCAATGGATGAAGCATAAAGAGTGTTGAAGGAAGTGTATCTGCAAAACACTGACATTGGCAAAGAAGGATTTAGCAGAAATTGGTTTTTATCCTGGCTTCTGTCAATCTTCTAAACTTATGTTTGTGCAACACATTCAGATTGTTGAGTATTTGGCTCTGAGGAAAGAATCTCCCTTAGTTTCTCATCCTCAGATTGAAGTGCTTACTGCAGCCTCGATAGAATTTTGTGGCACAGCAAGAAGAGAATTCTTTCTAAAAAATGTCAGTGGGTGGATGGGGGGGGTGGTTGTCCTGAAAACCAAAGCAAAACATTCTTAAGGCCTTCCTTGCTTGTCCTGGAAAATGCAGAAATCCCAACAAAACAACAAAAAACCCCCAAACCATCCATGGGATTGCTTCAGGCGTGGTGTGAGAGCTGCGTGCCAGGGATGTCCCATGGTGGTGGCAGCTGTCCCTGCTGCTGGCACTGGCCTCTGGGGGGGATATATTTACTTTTGCCCACTGGGCAGACTTCATTTTCAAGTACAGCGAGTGTTAGGGTTTTATCCTAAATGGTGAATTCAGCTCTTGTTGAAATCAGAGTGCACACATGTTAATTCATCCTCTGAATTTAGAGTGACCTGTCATTATCCCAGTTCCATGTTTGTGATTGCAGCACCAGGGGATTTTCCTTCATCTCTTAGCTGCTTGTTTTATTGTGCTATAAAGGAATGATAAAATATGTTTTATATGAAATATAGTGTACTGATGATGATAAATGTGAAAAAAGCAGGCATTTTTGGAGACTGGTAGAAATCCTGAATCTGTTCTATTTTGAATTGATTGAGATCTCAATTGGTAGTGAATTTTAAGCAATAATCTTTATTGACATGTCTTTCACAATCACACAACATTAATACTCTGTAATTGTGCTTGAGGTTGACAAATGCATTCCATCTTTTAGTTTTGAAATAGTGTATCATGAGTAAAAAATGTAATAAAATATTTGAGGTGCTGTTTGCATGTTAAGCCAGTGGCCTGCAAGGGTTTCAAGCTTTTTGGGGTGTCTTGGTGATTTTGATGTTAGAGTCCTTGTAAATGTGCTCAAGTGTTCTTTGGTGAATGGGACAAATCCAGAAAATCATACATTACTTTGCTTTTGTTTTTGCTCCCTGCACAGTGCCCTGTTGTAAACTGAAATCACACATTCCTGAGTGTAAACCGATCATGTTCCCAATGGAAATTTCAGGAATACTTGTGGCTACTTTCAAAATGTGCAAATCTATTTATTTTTTTCCCCACTTGTTTTTCTTCTCAGCTTTTGGCGCTGACCGCGTTCATCTGCATAGAGACCATCATGGAATGCTCCCCTTGCGAGGGCCTTTATTTCTTTGAGTTCGTCAGCTGCAGTGCTCTGGTGGTCACCGGGGCTCTCCTGCTTTTGTTCAGTCTCAGCCTTCACACAAGAATACCCCAGATCAACTGGAATCTTACTGTAAGTTCATTTCAATCCTCACTGTGTTAAAAATAGCTGCAAATCTGGTTTAAGTTTGGTCTTTTGGGCTTTGCTTTCTCCTGTTGTTTAGTATTGTGTATGAGTGTTCTTTATGCTGAGTAAAGTATACATTTTACTTACATTTATTTTGAATGCTAACAGCAGAATAAGCTGTGAAATGTGGCAAGATTAAACTACACTAATAGAACTAAAATCGTGTTCTGGTAGATTGTCTCTGGGAGGACAAACTTCCTGCTAATGCCAGCAATTAGGCTTTGTGGGTGAAGTGGATAAAAATGCAGCCTGTAGTTATTTAACTTGGACAGATGCTCATTTACAGCAGCATGTTGTTCTCTCTTAACCTGGGGGTTTTTTATATTTGGACAAATTTGCTACATATATTTTCTTACATAGACTAATACAATCATTGGGCAGTAGTGTATAAATTAAGTGCTTTCTGTGAAAATTGGGTGTTTTGTATTGCCTACACACCTAACTATTAAACATTGGCAATGCTTAACGTGTTCTCAGATATGAGGAGTTTTAGAAAGAGAACTGCTGGTGGTGCACATTCCTTTTGTACATGTCTCTATTTTCATGCTGTATTCCGAGTTAAACTTTCAGACTGGGTTGCATAAACACAGGTCACAAAATCAACATGTTAAGTCACTCTAGCAAAAGATCTGTCAGCTTCAAGGGCAATATTTATTCCAACTTCTTTGGACAGTACAGATACAATTGTGCCAGTGTTCTATGTCATAACAGTAATATTGCAAGTACTGTCAGAGTCCCAGAGGTTTTTAGGCTTCTGTGTGATTAAAAAAAAAATTTAAAACGTAATTTATTAATGTAGCAGTTTGCTTAGTTTCTCAGCCTAAATGACTTGGTTAAATTGAGACTGGAACATGGAATTAGGTGATCCTTTCCACCCTGGGGCTGCATAGTTAGTTGATGAACTCCTTCTAGGAGTGCCTCGTAGATAGATAAGGTGTTGTGTGGCTGAACTGTCCAGAAATGATCCCTCTGTGGTGGCATCAATTGTGCCTGCATAGCACCTGTTAGGAGATATTTTGGGTAAGGGGGAGTGGGGTTAAAAATCCAGTCAGTTGTGCTTCGGGATTTCTTTGTTGTGTTTTATAAAGGTATTTCAGTTTTTGAGCAGTGGTCATGCTCTGCAGCCCCTGCCCCAGTGGCACTGGAGCCATGAGAGCAGGCTGGAGATCAGGCAGAGGGCACGTGGAATACCCTGCAGGGCTTTGCTTCAGCTCCCGTGGCCACAGCCAGAGGCTGCAGGAATCTGCCATGATCTCCCAGGGCTCCTTCAGCTGGTTGGGAACTGGAGAGGAAATGCTTCTCCCATCCCTGTACCAGAGCTCTCCAGAAGTGAGAAGGGAACTGGCAGCTTGTTGAACGGATGAGACCATCCTACATCCTGGTGTTTCTTACAGATTTCAGCAATCTCATTAGAGTTGATTTTTATTTATGATTATTTGATTTTAACAAACAGTTGGGGCTGTTTCTCTGACAGGAGTGAGAGATTACCTTCAGTATTCAGTGTTTGGGACCATTCTGTGATTCTACAGCTGTTTCTGCTCCTGCAAGTAGAGTGTGAGATCAAAGCTGGCTCATAAAACACCTGTGGGACATTACTTTGGCCAAGTTAGTAAGAAATTTAAGAATGTAGGGTTCTGGCTGACTTTTTTTTCCTTTTGCTTTTTTTGGCATTTCATTTTTTACAATTTAAATGTATGTTCATACATTATTTGCCTCTTTCAATATTTATTACTTCCCTGTGTTTTGGTGGTTATTTTTATACTTTTGCAGCCTCTGTATGACAGAGTTACTACAGGAGTTGCTTTCTGAACAACAGTCCTTCACATCCCTGAGTGCCTTAGGAGGAAGTCACTCCTGCTTGTGTATAAATTCATCAAGATACATGCTTTTAAAAATATATATGACTTTATAATGCATATTTCCCTTATGGAAAGTCTCAAGCATTGCTTTTAGAAGCTGTGGGAGAAGAAGAGGCTGTTGCAGTGCTTGAAGGAATTCAACTGACTTAAATTTAGGAAAAAAATCTTTCTTTAAAAATACCACTTCTTCCTAGGAAGGACGCAAACATTTGCTTTCAAATGATCCTATGTATTAGAAAGTACCTGGCCATCAACTGCTATTGTCCAACACAGGATTGTTTCCTTTAAAAGTTTATTAAAATTAGAATTCTTTCCAATGTGTTGTGGATATTGGCAGATGTCCCTTGTCCCTGGCTGGAATTAAATATGGATGAGTATGGACTAGGATCTAACAGATGTGCAAAGGTGCTAAATTTTTTAAAAATGTATCTTTTTAGCCATTTGGGGAAAAGATATTTGTTTTGATACTAATTAGAGACTTGCCAGTCATTTTCATATTTTCCTGAGGTAAACATGCAAGAAGCATGGAGCTGGTGAGGGCAGAAAAGAGCCTTGTCTGGGTGTGTTGGAGAGAGGCTGGTTTGTTCCAGCAAGATGAAAGAACAGTCCCTTGTCTGTGTTGTGCAGCACTATCAATAATATGCAAAAATGCAAAAGCTGGGGAACCTGTCAGTGGAAATTTCCATTTCCTTTATGCCTCAGAGCTCAAAGGGAGCCCATTCTGCAGGGAGACAGGAGTGGCCCAGGGGAATGGGGAGCGCAGCAGCTCCTGCTCCACCAGCAGCTCGGGCATGGCTGCTTCCAGAGAGAGCTAATGAATTCTGCTGTAGTTTAGTCTTTGCCTAAATTATCCTTTTTTCTTTTTTCTGAAATTCATTATTTGCATCTCCTGTGATGTTCAGGGAGAGCTGAGAGTCTGGTATCCAAAAGGTGAGCGTGAGCTGGCCTGCAGGAGCAGGAAAGGTGCTGGAGTCCTGGGGCTGTGACTGGGATCCTGCCCTGGGATCTGCTCCTGGGGGTGTGACTGGGATCCTGCCCTGGGATCTGCTCCTGGGGCTGGGGTGGGACTGGGATCCTGCCCTGGGATCTGCTCCTGGGGGTGTGACTGAAATCCTGCCCTGGGATCTGCTCCTGGGGCTGGGACTGGGATCCTGCCCTGGGATCTGCTCCTGGGGGTGTGACTGAGATCCTGACCTGGGATCTGCTCCTGGGGGTGTGACTGAGATCCTGCCCTGGGATCTGCTCCCAGGGCTGGGCTGGGACTGGGATCCTCTCTCCTGCTCAGGGAGACACCTCAGTGGTGCCAGGGAGCTGGGAACACTGGAATTTGGCAATGTCCCTTGGATGGAAGTCTGTGTGACAAGGGACACCTGTTTATCTGAGTACCAATGTAAATCACTGCATGATCAGCCAGTAGAATGAGCTGTTTGTCAGTGTGTAGGGAAAAACATCTTCCAAGACATTTTGACCATTGATTTTTTGTTTTAAATGATTTTCTTGAAGCACTCACTGGAGTTATGGTAGTGTATTTTTGGGAGTCCAGTTCTGACTGCAGTTTTCCAGCTTAGGGCAGCTCAGAAGTGAGGCACAGAACTGAGCACAGCACAAAATCAGAGTCCCCGGGAGCAAACAGGGACCCAGGTGTGTGTGTTAGAACACACAGAGCAGCTGGGGAGTTCTGTGCTGCCTGAACACTGATTTCCTCATCTCTGCAGGGCTGGTTGTTTTTTATTTTTGCAGCAGTGAAACCTTGTGTAGCAAAGCAACTGACACATGAAGGAGTTGGTAGAAAATTTCATGTGCCTGAGTGACCAAACTGTTCTTGCCAGCCTTGCCTCTGCACAGTATAATTACAAAGCTATAGCTCAAAGTCCTTCACAGGGCAATCTTGATTTTTATTTATATTTTTAATTTATTTTTCCCCTTCTGTTTTGAAAAAACCATTTTGCTTTCCTTAGCTGTTGAATGAAAAATTAAGTCAGTCATCCTGGACCTTTATACTTACTGCTCTCAAAATAGCAATACCTGTTAAGGATAAAAATGAACATTTTATGTGTTTAAAAACAATTGTAAGAATTAATTTTCTCTTGGCTCTTTGTGGACAGTTCTCGTTTGGTGCATGGTGTAAATGTTACTCTGTAATAAATGCAGTCTCGAGTTTTAAGTACAAGAAAGATCGTGTATTTTGGTAGTTATTGCAGATGTGGTCTATTGCTTTGTGACAGTAACTTTCTGAAATTTATATTCATGGGCTCTTCTGTTGGGGAAGCAGTGCTTATGTGTATCTTGTGTTTACCTAGGTAGCTCTAAATATATGAGGGGAAAAAGAGATGGCAATTAATGCTCAAATTTGGTTCTTTCTACCTAGCACTTATTTTTGCTTAATTAACCATGTTTCCATTTTTAATTGTAGTGCAAAATACTCAAACAGTGTTTAATAACAAAACAAAATTCTGGGAGTTTGACCAGAGGTGCTTGGTTTAGAGGACTGATGGGTATGTTTGTAACCTTCAGCTTGATACCTTCATGTAGAAGCAAGGGAAGATGTTCCCAAACCTTGCAAATAAAGTACTGGTTGGAGGAAAAATTAAGGTCATTGTACAAAAAAAAAAAAATTAAAATAATAATTTAAAAATATTAGTAACCACACTCCCCCTCCCTTCCCCTGACAAACAAACAAACCAGCAAACCTAAACAAAACTAAAAGGAAATGTTACTTTGAGCTCTGTCTTCTATGGAAGATAAATCAGACACCAGCAGGTGTCTGATTCTGACACTGACTTCTGTCACCTTTTGTGGCAAAGTCAGGCTGTTGGAATGTGCAGGCTTTGCTTCCAGAGTACATTAGTTTAGCCACTTTAATCCCCACCAAGATGTAAACTTTTGGATTTCAGACAGCAAATCACAAGAGCGAGCACCAGTTTAAATGTGATATCTCTGTTTACATGAGTTTCAGCTGCAATATGGTACTGTCTGCCTTTTAGAGAGCACCTGGGCACTTGTGCAGGATGATGTACAGGATGGAAAGGCAGGGCAGGAATTAGATTGAATGATTCCTAAAAGCTTGTGTGAGGTTGTGGGGAGCTGTGGATAAAGATGTGTGGATGCTGCTGGAGCCTCGGAGCGTCAGAGGCAGCTCTGGTGATGTCCCAGCCTGAAGGGCTGAGCAGCAGCATGGAAAATCTCAGCAGTGACTTGTGGCAGGTGCCAGATCTGTTAACAGAGCTCTCATTGGTAGCACCAGTGCAGCTTTTCCATCCTCTGTAATCCAGGAGCTGTACCTGCCTGGACCCTCAAAAACCAGAGTGTAGGATGGTTACAGAATCATGGATTGGGGCTTCCTGCCTTCACAGCAGAATCAGCAGAACAAGAGCGTTGCCCTCTTGTAGCATAAAATATTTTTCTTGGCATAAGCCCATCTTTATCCATGAGTTACAACATCTCCTCTGCCTTGTCCTCCCCTGAGTGGGACAGAGAGCAAATCCATGGCCTTGGATACTCTCAGTTGGACTGACAGGACCACCGGGGACTGAACAGAATCACTTGCAAATAAACTAGCAAGTGACCAGGAGTCATTTGTTCACTTGAATTATTTTGGAAGGGAGAAAGGAAGCAGCAGCAGCCTGGAGTGGGTTTGATTCAGCTCAAAGATTTGATTCTGTTGTGGATGGCAGCTCTGCACAGGATTTTATGGCACAGCACACTGTCTCATGAGGTTGCTGTAATTTCAGCAGAAATTCTTCTACCTCTGTGATGTGGTTTTACTTTGTCTATAAATATAATAGCAAGAACTTCAGCTCCATCATGGACAGATTTGAAGCAGCTCATCTTTTTTCAATTAGTTTATTCTTCCTATTGTCACGATTATTCATTTTCTCTTACGTGGAAAAAACTTGCAGTACTTTAGGGAGTGTCCTCTGCTTCTTGCTGTAGTTTTTTTTCTTTTATTTCTCCTCTTACTTCGCCCAAAACTACTGAGGTTTTTTTGCTTTTCTTATCTTTCTGCTCTAAGTAGTAGCTCCCATATTTTGGATTAAGGACCTCCATTGCTATTTGCATCTGTGATGTTACCATTACATGTGTCTGTGACAGTGTTACTGCTGTCATTGCTCCTAAAGCTCCAAAGTCTGCTCTGGGGGTATAAAATGATTTTCATTTTAGCTTTTTCAAAACTCAGCCTTATTATATGCATGTGAATCAGTTGTTAATTGCATTAGAAAGGTTTGACCTAAACGGGGAAAATGGAGTTGCAAAGATGAATAAATTGGAGCTTCAAGATAGAATCACTTCTTTAGATTTAAATTGTTGAATTCTCTGTGTAGAATTTTATATTCTTTGTGAACATTAAGCTAGAATAAAATGCCAGTGATGATAACAAGTTGCTGCTGTACTTACACCAAAGTCCATTAGAAAAGGCATCAGCAGTTTAATTTCAGCAGGATTTTATATTTTGCCGCTTGAAAGAAACTTCAGGTCCATTTATAGCATGGAGCTAGGTGATCAATGTGTCATATAGTGGGAAGGCCTGGCCTGCTGCTTACACTGTGCTCCTTTGGAAAGGTTCCCAAGGGGACAGATTCTAAACCTCTGAGGTCAGCAGGATTAATTAATGAGTACATCTGACCCCTGAAATCACAGACCATCATGTGCCATCCATGTAGTCTTTAAGTATGGTACAAAGGAAGCACAAAATGTGTGTGTGTGTGTCTGAAAAAGCATAACCTGGATTATATGAAATGAAAGGGTAGAATATTAAATACATTTGGCTGTTGGCTCTGATGGTTAGGTCTCCTACAATTAAAATTAGCTTCATTTTGAATATGACTTCTGCCTTAACTTGGCAGCTGTTTGTTTTGTTTTGCTGTCAGTTTTGTTGGCTTTCTGATCTAAGCTTTTAAAACAATCAGTGTTTTTAATTGTTTGAACACTGGAGTCTTCGTGTACACAGCTCAATCTTTTTAATATTCAAAGCAGTTTAGGTTCTTTTGATTCATACTGTGAGAGATTTTCTCCTCCTTTCAATAACTTCTGAGGCTCTTCTCTGTATCCTGTCCAATTTTTCAACATTCTTTTAAAAAATGTGGATACTGGAACAGGGCGCAGCATTCCAGTGTCCCTGGCAAAGGTAAGATTACCACCTGTTGTGTCCATAAGTCCAAAGGAGTGCAAAAGTTATTTTTGTCCCTATTTTTGGTCATGGCAGCACCTCTTGAGATGCCTGCCTACAGTAATTACCGAGTTCTTCTGAATTATTTCTTCTGGGATTTGTCTCTGTTCTGCAGGTCCTTCCTGTAGATGCCAGATGTACTCTGGTAGTAAAATACACAACTTGACCTTGAGTTGAATCAATTTCTGTTTTTTTAATTATCCAGGGGCTGCCCTCTCCTCAATATGTAGTTTCCCCATTCTTGGTGACACACATATATTTACACAGAGACTTGGTGGAAGTGCTGAAGCTGGGTCTGTTGCAGATAAAGTGAGACTTCCCCTCTAGTGGGAAGGAGGTTCATGCAGGTGAGAACCACAGCTCGTGTTGGCAACTGCAGGAGCACAGTTGGAGGTGTAAACTCAGAGCTGCAGAGAGGCACTCTTGGAGAAACTGTGTCATGCCAGTAATTTTCTAATACTGCTATTTATATAAAGTTTAAATTTCATCTCTGCAAAGAAAAAGTTATCTAATTAAAAATGCAATAGCTAGTTTATAGAATTTGGATTTGTTTGATGTCCTAGGTCTCAGGTAGCATCTATCTCAGTGAGCTTGAGCAGGGGTAAAAAAAATATCTCTGTACACAGGCAGGTGAAAAATCAGTAGGAATTTGTAAGACCCACAATTTGCTTTTGTTTCTTTACTATTTGATTAGAGTTTGGGTCTTACTTGGCTCGTGACGTCCGCATATGAGTGTGGCCATGAGCCATGGGAACCTCTCTGATTCCTTGGGAAAGTCCCTGTTTGAGATGAGGCTCAGGCCACGGAGATGCCTCGTGCAGTCTGGACACCCAGTGTTGATAACCAGCTGTTGCTGAGTCAGTACCCTCAAAATAGATTGTTTTATGTGAGCAGCACAGTGCCAGAACCTTCCATTTCTGCAGTCACTGTCTGCAGCCTCCTGTAGTTGTGGCTGGGACAGGAAATGTTTTGGGGCAGGCTGGACAGCCCTGTTCCTGCAGAGTCCTTGTGCTGTGTGACTGAGCACAGCTGGGGACTCACACCCAGAGGAGTCACTTTAGACTTATGTCTTCTGAGCCTGACTTCTTATTGCACTTCACAAGATGCACTTTGGGAAAATAATAAAATAATTATTTAAAAAATGGAAAAAGTGAAGGAGCTGTAACCGGAAGTGAGCCTGCCTTTGCATGTGGGAGAAGAGAGTTGAGTAGAACAAATTGTCCTTAAATTCTAATTGTTGTGATTGCTTTTATATGGTGGGAGTTGTCATGTTCACTGTGGTTTTGTGGGGTTTTTTTTGGGTTTTGTGTGGGTTTTCTGGATTTTTTCTTTACCTCAAGCCTGTAAGTAGCATAGCAATCTTGAAGGTTTTCTGTCAATCCCTTCTGTCTATGGTAGTATTCACTTCAAATCAAACAGATTTGATGTTTGTGCTGAATTGTCCTTTCTTGATCCCTCCACTCTGACCTCAGCTGTTCATTCATGTAGCTTTGTGTTTGGGAATGGTGTTCCCCAGTTTAGTGGGAGCATGCAGACAGTGCAGAGTCCATACACATCAGATGTGAAAGCTGTCCTGATAACACACTGAGCACCTTGTCCTGAATGAATCTAGACTTTGTTTCTTCTCTTATTTACACCTTTGAATATCTTTTCCCTCAAGTCTGATCAGTTAGTCTTGTATTGATGCAATCATTCTTGTGCAAATACCTGCCATTCAGAATTCCTCCTTTGGTTCCAGTGACATGTTCATGACCCTGTTTGAGGTGAGGCATGGCAGCATCACCATCTGAACACCAGTGACAGGAATTGTGTGGAGCAAGTTTTCCTTTGCTTGGAGCAGTTTCCCCTGAGCATGTTGCAGTGTGTATGTTCTAAAATGTCTGCTTGAAATACCAGTTTTATGCAATAAACAGGTAAAAATCTCTGTTCTTACCCTGCTGGCAGCTGTTACTCGCAGAAGTGGCACAGGAGATGGAGTTTTGTTCAATGCAGGCCTCAGGGAAGGGTGGGAAGGCTCCTGGCAGGTGTGGCAGGGCAGGGGCTGTGCTGGGGGGTGAGGAGCACAGCCCAGGCTGGCTCAGCCCCGCTGGGCAGGTGCAGCAGGGTGAGCCCTGTGCTGCCAGCTCTGCCCATGCCAGCCCTGAGGGGATGTGCCAGGGCTGCAGGGTGCTCTCGGTGCCCTGGCACTGCAGCTCCCACTCCTGCTGCTCCTGTGGGGCAGCCTCTGCCTTCCTGGGACACCTGGGCCACCAGAGGAGCTGGCAGAGGGTTGCTGCACTTCTTGGTCAAGCCTTCTGTGTCATCACTTCTGATAAAGCAAACAATCATCATTTAGTAATGCTACTGAATTTATTTTTTTAGGATCTGGTCAACACTGGACTCAGCACTTTCTTCTTTTTCATTGCCTCTGTAGTACTGGCTGCTTTAAACCATAAAACTGGAGCAGAAATTGCTGCTGTGGTAAGAATTTAAACTTGTTTCTATCTGACTCTTACCTTGTATTAAAATTAACTTTTACTCATTGATTGAATGCACCTGTTGCCTTTGCCATCACAACTTACTTCTACTTTTCACAATTTGCTGTGAGATAGTTCTTATTTTAAGAATGCTAACATCCTCGGAGCTTAATCTGAAGGCATGAGGCAAGAACAGCAGAAGAAAGACTTGCAGGGAACACTTTACAGTTGAACTTGCCTTTCTCTTTATGCCTTCTCTTTGGTGCTCTATGTTGGAAGCCTATGGAAACGATAGAGCCAAAAAGTAAGAAATTGAAGCTGCTTATGCATAATTTGCTTTGTTCTTGCTCAGTACAGATGATTTTTTGTTCTTTGGAGTGAGTGTAGTAGCACTTCAGGGTTTTAAATCTACAACAGTCAGCTCAAACAAATTACTTTTGTGTGTGAGTTGGCGACCTCTTATTATTTTCTTGTTTATTTTCTTTTTAACCTGTTTTTTAAAATCACATGAGCTCTGCAGAAGCATAGAGGCTGATGCTCTGGACTTGTCACTTTTTGTGTGCACTCCGAGGAATGAATGAACTTTTGGATGAAGAGCTGGTTTCTTTACAAGGGGGTTCTTTACCCTGAGCTGCACTGCAGGATTTAATTGTCATGTTGGTAGTCGGAGAACTCTGTTTTCTGGGATCATTGATCTTAGCTGATTTGCAGATTCTCTGGTTCATTGAGAAAATAAAAACATCATTTCCCAGGCCACGATGATTTGTCAGTGCAAATAACGTGGGAAGCAAAACTTCTGAGGGCTTTGCTGCGAAGCTGCTGCTGTTGTTTTCACCGTGCTCCGTGCCGTGTCTCTGTGCCCCGCAGGTGTTCGGGTTCCTGGCCACGGCGGTGTTCGCGGTGAACGCGGCGGTGGCGGTGCAGCGCTGGCGGCTGGGCCGGCGGCAGCAGAGCCGGCAGAGCAGCGAGTACATCCGCGCGCGCAGCGAGTCCCGCGAGGTGGTGCCGCGGCCCGAGATCCAGCGCCTGGGCGCCTGAGGGCCGCCCCGCTGCCGCTGAAAGGGAAAGCAGCGCTCAGCTCCCTCATGGAACAAGGGTTTGGCTTCTTTTAAGGAGGAAAAGGTGGATCGAGGGTGGCGAGGATGCCCAGCCCTGCACGTGTGCAGAGATGTGTTGAGCCAGAAGCTGCTGTCATGGAGGCAGAAAATGGTGGTGGTTCAAAAGGAAGATCCCCTCAAGGCCTCCACATGGACATGGGCATATATTATATAGCTCCCAGAATATATAATATATGTCTGCTCTGAAGTCTGTCATTGCTTTGGATTACCTGCACAGCAGTTCCCTTCCCTCCCTGGAGATCCCCGGTTCCTGCAGCTGCCCCAGGGACGGAGCAGCCCTGCCTGGCTGCTGAGGGAGGAGATGGAGCGCCCAGACGTGCCAAGGAGCCGGGGCACTCAGCAATAACTCAGCCAGCGGGGCCTGTCCGTCCCAAACTGCGTCTGTCTGTCTGTCTCCTCCTGCCCCGAGCTCTGCAGAGCCGCCTGCCTGCTGGAGAGCCGTGCCAGCGTTCTGCTGGGCGCTGGGAAGGGCCCCGGCTGAGCCTGGGCTCGCTGCTGCCACGGGGAGGCACCGAGGGGACGGAGGTGCTGCCTGCTCATGTGGGGACACATTCCAGTTTTCAATCCAAAGTGGGAAAATAAATATGTTTAGGAGATGGGTGCAGAAAAGGGGCTTAAGGGGCACAGTACAGAACAAAAGGGTTGTCATCCTACAGACTTACATTCCAGCCATGGCTTTCTTTTCTTTTTTTTTTTTCCCCTTTTTCTTTTTTTTTTTTTTTTTAAGGTTCAACATTTCTAGAAGTTTTTGCTAGAACTTGCTTTCCCTCTAAGCCCAGGGTAAGCAAGAACTAGCAAAAATTTATGTGCTTTTAAAGTGTTCCTAAGGTTGCAATGTTGTGATTCATATAAGGTAAATATTTCTTTTTGGAAGGATGCTTGTTCTAAAATTAAACATTAATTGGTAGTAGGTGAACCTGATTTTTATTTTAACTGGGTGTTTCTGCAGATTTATTCCCCTTAGGATTCTTTGAAAAATGAGTTTAGCTAATTGGAAAATAATATGATTGTATTGATTTGTTTAGAAATAGTTTTACTTAGCTGATGTTTTTTTTTAAATTTTCCTTGTACTACCAGTGAAACATTTTCTGTACTCAGAACTCAAATTCAGCAGTAATTGGCTAGATAATGTCACAATATTATTAGGAAGATGTCTCTTGATATTTTTCCTGTTTCTTTGGTGTTTTTATCACTTTAGTGCATTATTTGGCATTTGTGTGCCTGTGTGAAGACAGCGTGTGTGGGAGGAGATCTCTAGAACTGAACTCCTTTGTGGTGTGAGGAAAATGAAAATCTGTGCAATTCGTGGGATGGTTTGCCATGTGTGACTGAGTCTGTGTGTCCTGCTGGAGCTGCACTGCTCAGGGTGAGTGCAGCACCTGGAGCCTTACGAGCAATGGGCAGTGTGCTGTGGGTAAGGTGTTTAACATGAAAACCAAGTTACACCAAACAGGAGATCAGGAGAAGTGCCTGGGCTTTTGTAGTACTGGAGGGAGCTGGGATAGTGAAAGTGTGAACCTAATGTTGCAATATTCAAATTGAGCAGCAGAGAATTATTTTGATGAGTGAAAAGGTGACAAAGGTGATGCCTTTCCATTTTCAATGTATTGGCATCTATAGTGCATTTCACCTCAGTGGCTGAGAAGAAGATTAAAATTCAGAGTTACTGATGAGGTTAAGGAAAATTTGCATTTTCTTAGTGATTGGTGGTTTACCAGTTCCTACAGTAACATTTTATTGTGCTTTACTGGATGCTATGCCAAAGGGAACACCAGTTTAAAAGAAGATGGAGCCAACTCTTGGTGCTGGGTTAGAGCAGATGTTCACAGAGAGCTGTCTCCCCTGGCTGCATTTCCTGAGCAGCACATGGCAGTTCCATGGCCAGCGTGGGAAGAAATAACAATTTGTTATTGCCAGAACTGCTGTGGCAGCCCTGCTGTTTGCCAGCACTGCCCAGGACTGGCAGAGTTTGCAATGTCAATTAGTAAAATACTTTTTAAAAGTAGCACAGGCATACCCAGTCAGGAATTTTAAACTGCCATCAAAGCAGTTTGGATAAAGATTGTAGAAAACCCCAAGCAAACCCAAACCAGACAAAACAAACAAACAAACAAAACCCCCCCAAACATCCCACACCAAAATCAAGCCAAACCCACCCACTGAAATACAAAACAGAGTTCTCCAGAAGATCCATGCTTTTAGAGTGGAGCTGCCATCTGAAATCAGGGAACAGGATGGTGTCACCAGGGGGTTTTGTCAGGAGTTTTCCTGTCACTGGCCAGGGCTGAAGGAGCATTCGCAGATCCTCTCCTGTGCTCCCTGAGCTCATTGAGGTTGGGGCAGAGCTCTGGGAGCTCTGTGTGCCTCTCTAGGTTTATGAATTTGTACCTTTCAAAACCTTTCCTGGCCTAGGAGAGGGGTACTGGGGTTTGGCTGTGCCGTGAGGTCCCAGCCCGTGGAGCTGCAGTGACAGGAGCAGAGTGGGGCAGTCACAGGAGGGGTGAGTTTCCTGCAGCTGGGAATGCCAGTATTCATTACTCACATCGTGCCCTGAGCCTAGCACAGCTCTCAGGGTGGAATACAAAAGAGAACAGTAATTTTAAAAACACTGTCTGATTCACTTCGTGAAACAAAAGCAAATGTAAATGTGTAATTTCCTTATTTTTGGGACCAAAGATGATTTTAGTATTGTATAGTATATACTTTCTAAAAAATCTTAAGCACTTACTGTTCTGCAGAGACATTATTTGCTATTTGGATTATATAGAAGGGAAATAAAGTAGCTGTGAGAGATAAGTACTTTTGAAATATTAAGATAATTTGATGTATCCATGGCTCATTTCCCCTGAGTTAATTTTACACAGTGTATTGGAGAGGTACTTTTTTTAAGACTGTTACCTAAACTGCAGTCACACAAAAAAACCCTTAAGGAATAAAAGAGGGTAGAAAGTTTAATTTTTTTTAAACTTGCTTAGAGAAGTGACATTAAATTGCTTCTCTCAGCCAGTTAGTCTTACTTGTAATTGCTAGCACACAGAGATAATTTCTTTTTGTCCTTAAGGGTGCTGTTTAGCTCCATAAAGGGACTCAAACCCCACTGTAAATAGAACTAAATGAAAGCAAACAGTTGAGGTTGGTAGGAACAGGATGCTTGAAACAGTAAAGGTTTGGATGAGTGCCCTTTGGTCAGAGAGAGCCCTCAGACCCGGAGTCTGTGTATTTCTGGGTGTAGACATGACTGAATTCTCAGCCTGTGCACAGACATCCAGTGTTTGTTTCACAGTGAGCTCTGCCTGGAGCAGCAGCCTGGGCGCTGTTGCTCAGTGCTGGAGGAGCCTCTTTGCCTGTCCTGCTGCGTTTGTCAGCTTCAGCTGAGGTTGGTGCCACGTCCTTGAGCTGTGCAAACAGCCCCAGCAGGAGCTCCTGAAGCCACAGAGGAACTCATGTGTCTGAGTAAAGCCAGTTCCTTCTTCCTTTCCCCCTTTCATTTGGAATATTTGTGCCTCATGGATCAAATGCTTTAATATTTAATTCTTGCTAAGCCTCTGTTGGTCTGTGCAGTGCCAGGAAGATGAGAATGTGTCCAATATCCCTTGGTGTCAGCTGTGGTGCTCTTCCCTTTCCTGCTGGCTTAGGAGCTTGGCTGGGTGTTCTTTCTGTGGGACTGTGGAATGCTGGTGCTGCTGTGAGATTCCTGGTGGGAGCTTGGGAGGGGTAGAGAGTGACCTCCCTGTGCCTTCTGGGACAGGCACTGGCCCCAGAGAGCTGAGATTGCAGTCTGTGCTGCTCACTGCATTCGGGAGCACAGCATCAGCAAAGATCTGTGCCTTGGCAGCAGCTCCTCACCTTGCAGTTAAGGTGTCTTTTACACAGGATAAAGGAGCAGCGTGTGCTGCTCTTTCCTTGGCTTTGTCACTGTTGTGACAAACACTTCCCAGGGTTTGTTTGTCACTCTGGTCTCATGGCACGCTCTGGCATTGTTTCAGCTCTCTGGATTTCATGGGTGCTTCCAGAAGGAGGAGGGAAAGGTTCCCACTCCTCCCTGGGGTAGCAGTTTATGTTCCCCCTGTAGATTATTCTGTCCATGTGCTGATTGTCCCCTGCCACCAGGGCAGAGCCAGTGGTTTGTGGAGTGCTGTGCACACAGCACAGAGAGGATCTGCTGCCCTGGACTGTTCTGGCTCAGTTAAACACCAGCTTTTCATGAGCTTTAAGGTCCCTAAATGAATTTGGTCACCTCTCCACTCTTTTGGGGATGTGCAGGCACAGCAAATGCTTACCCAATCTGTGGCTTTATTAATGCAATTCTTTCTTCCTCCCTCTTCCTTAGGCCTCTTTCTGTATCTGTTATTTTCTTCACTCATGTCATGTTGTAATAATTTCTACTTGTTTTCTTTCACGAGGGAAAAAAACTCACCAAAAATCTAAAATAAGCAAGAATAATGGTTTTAGGGCATAATTAAAAAATGAAAACAAACTTAATAGCAGTTCAGATAGTGTAGGAAGTAATATTGTCTCTCCTAGTCGGTTGGGATACTGATCAGCTTTGTCCATGGAGGAGCATGAAGAACAGAACTGTCCTGAAAGCTCTGGAGCCAAAACTCTTCAGTGGGCATTGAGGATAATAAAAAGGCACAGTCTGATAAGGGATTGGAGATGTGAGAAGGACACTTGGTAATCCAGAGCTTTCCAAGTGACACATGAACAGTAAGAACCCACAGTGGCCACAGCAGTCATGGGGATCTCAGGGAGCTGGGAAAGGGCTGGGAGTACCCAGGCTCAGAGGGGGATCCAGGCTGGTCCCTGCTCAGTCCCATGGGCAGGAGGAAAGCCAGTCTGGCATGTCTGAAAATCAGGCACTTGGCTTGTGCTGTTTGTAGCATGAAATAATGGATTGTTCATTGTCTGGAGGGCGAGCATAACTCAGAATTACTGTGCAGGTAGAGGTGTCCTGTGTGTGAGTTTTAATGGCAACAAAAGCATTTTAAAATGATCCTGAAATCAGTACAAAAATGCATGGAATGTGTGAAAGTACTTTGTAGAAATTATGCCCTGTTCCTCTCTTTATTTTGACAGAGGGATTGGTTAAAATGAATTTAAACACATACTCAGGAAATCTCTGAATGACATTTTAGAGGGTTTCCCTGGTATATTATTTTTATTTTCCCTGTCAGCCATTTGGCCACCTTGATAGATCTGCTTGACCTAGTCAGAGTGGTGCTGTCCAACCTGAAAGGGTTCCCTTGGTTTTTTTTTTGGGGTTGTATTTTAAAAACCTGTCTATAATTTAATCATTTGTATGCTAAAAATAATCTTTAAAAAATCTGCTTACACTGTGATTTTTGGTAGCCTTTAATTTAGAGTATACAACACAATCTCTTTTTCTTTTGGGATATGCAGCTTTCAGAAGTGTTCTTATATATGCCCAGAAATGAAAGTTGTCTATTTATCATAGGAATGTGATTAGATAAAGTAACCTATCCAGAATCCCAATGCAGCTCTCTCATGTGTGCTGGATGGACTAGTTAGTGAAATTGCCTTTTAATCTCTATGGGTTAATAAATATTTTTTTATAACTAGCCACAGATATTCCTTTTTAAATTATACTTGACAAACAGAAGATATTTAATTTTATATACAATATACATAGTTACCTTGATTGACATATTTATAACATAGAGCTTTGTGTTTACTATGAAGGTTTTATCTGTATCCCATGGACTTCATGGGTAAAACTTTGAAAAGTCAGTTAGCATTTATGGAAGGTTTTGGGAACTTTCTTCATGGCTTCACAATGAGGACATAGGAGCATTTAAAAGGCAATAGCCAGATTGTTTTACAGAGTATCTTATTTTTTGATTGGGGCTGGTCCCTGCAGCTATTTTAATAACATCTGGATGTGAGTAACAGAATGGAATATGAGCATCTGCCTCTTCTGACTGTCACAGGCTATTGTCTAGAGCACAGGAAATTTCAGGGTATTGTATTGTTTTGCTTCGGACAAATGTCTCAATAGACCTATTTAATTAAAACCTTCATGTGTCTGAAAGAAAACATCCTCTCTTAACTAGGCTGATTTATCACTTTTGGTACCCTTTTAATCCCAAAAGTAGTGGTTAAATATTTTTAGTGATGTTCCAGCTATCCTGATGTCTGCAGGTTAAAGTGGTCCTGGCTAGCACCCTTTTATTACAACAATTGCTACCTTCATTTTTCTACTGTTTCTACTTTAATCTTGAATGTTTACCGGTTTCTATTGTTGGATCTTGTGGAGGGAGAGTGTCTTAGCACTACAGCTCATCGAACTTTAACTCACACATCACAGTCCTGGAGTAAGAAAATATTTTGAATTATATATTGTGGCCAATTTATTGCATTTTAAAATGACATCTATACTTAAGACACAACATTTATGACATAATAGGACGAATGACTTAGCTAATCATTGTATCTGTCTAGACTTACTCTCTTTTGTGTTAGTGTCATTTTGAAACTATTTGTATATGTTGAAGTTTGTAAGGGTTCAGGAACCCACAATAAAATAGTAAAGTATGTATTTATTTCTCATTGTAATGCTCAAATTTGATTTGGAAGTTGACACTTTGTATGTCTTTTCACAGAATTGTAAACAAATACCGAAAAACTGCTTCACCTAGGGTGCCTTCCATGTGTGGTACTAACACTTGTCATTCACAGGAATAGAGATGTAAATTTATGAATCCAGTAAACACTATTTTTGTAATGTGAGTCACTAACGCAGCTCTGGCCTCGTCGTGCTTTGTTCCCACCAACACCAGGTTTATGGCTGCCGTGGTCACTGCCTTCCCTCCCGTGTGCACTGGATCTGACCCCTGGGGAACCACAGGTTGTGTCTCCTTTGCTCTGCCCCCAGCTGCCCCCCGAGCACATTCCCGGTGCTCCAGGTCCCCTTCCTTGGGCCTTGTGGAGGGATGCTCAGGGTGGGGTGTCTGTGTCCTCAGGGCTGACCCTGGCTCCTCTAGAGCGACTGCAGCCCAATCCAAACATTCCAATTCTAGCTCATAATTTGTGATTTACAGCTTCTGAGGAGGGAGCATCCAGGCCTGACCAAAAGACTTTATCTCTCTGGGTTACAGGTGCTCTATTGACAGGTTTGTAATTGCAAACAGCTCAGAGGAATTACGGAAACACCAGGTTAGAATTCTATTCAGGCTGAGCAAAGGGGATGCAGTTTTCCTTTTTTCATGAGCACAAGTCTGCTGTGCAATACCCTTGGTACTCTGGAGTACAACCTGCAATGTTCTGTGCTGGAGAACCCGTGGTGCATCTCTGAGTGGTGCGAGGGCAGCACCCGGCTGTGTCCTGCCCTGGCAGTGCCCCCTCACCCAGGGCCAGGCAGAGCCTGCCCAGGACTGTGGGGTTCCAACAGGCAGCACATTCCCCTGGAGCCAGCTCACAGCCCTGGAGGATTTCCCATTGTCCTGCAGAGCCTGGAGCTGCAGCAGCTGCTCCAAGGTGGTGCCTCCAGCTGGGAGCACCTTCCTGCTGTGCCCACAGCTGAACTCACTGCTGGCAGAGCAGCAGCTGCCAGCTCTGCCTGGGAAAGATGTCCTGGGAATGCTTGACCAAGCTCAAAGGCAGGGTACTCTACAAGAAAACACAACCTCCTTGTGTAGCTTGTTTCTACACCAGTAACCATCTTTCAGCTGTTCAGTTCTTTCTTTGGTGTCTGTGCTAATCAAAAAACACAAGCTGAAGAATTGTAAAGTCTTGCAATACACAAAGCAGTCTTGGTTTTAAAATCCATGCTGTTGCAGCATAATTTAAATGGTGTATTTATCAGTTTTAAATGTCATTTTGCTTTTCCAGTCTTTTGTATATGGGCACAATACTTTTTGTAAATTTTTTTTTATTTAGTTGTCTTTCATGTCTTTTCTTTCTGGTATTGGAAGATTTGAGCTCTCTGGGTTTTCACGGTACTCTTCTGATCATTCTTCATAGTGGTAAAAGTCTGTATTTTTGTATGTAGGAGAAATGGAAGTTTTCTAACACTTATCCCAATCAATATAGTACGGAATCATTTGTGAAGGACTTCCTGTTTAATAAATGGACATATTAAAGTAATACAACGGTGTCTTCGTCTGTAAACATGGCATGGGCTGGGCTGGGGTAATTTTCTTCCCAGTGGCTGGTGTGGGGCTGTTTTGGATGTGTGTTGATAATTCAGAGATGTTTTTGTTAATGCTGAGCTCACCCAGAGCCAAGGCTTTCCCTGCCCCTTGTGCTGCCATGCTGGGGAGGGGCTGGGGGTGCCTGGGAGGCTGAGGGGACAGAGCCAGGACAGATGACCCCAACTGACCACAGGGGCATCCCACACCTTATGGCATCAGGATATGAAGGGGGGAGGAGGAAGGGGTTTGGAGTGATGGAGTTTGTCTTCCCAAGTACCCTTCCAGGGGATGTGGCCCTGCTCTCCTGGAGGTGCTGAACACCTGCCTGCCCATGGGAATTAATTCCTTGTTTTGTTTTGCTTGTGGGCACAGCTTTTGCTTTCCCTGTGAAATTGTCTTTATCCCACCACAGGAGTTTTCTCACTTTTCCCGTCCCCATTCTCTGCCTGATCCCCCTGGAGGAGAGCGAGCCCTGCCAGGGGCTTGGGAGCTGCTGGGGTGAAACCACCCCAAGGGGGGGTCCTGGGCTCAAAACAAAGCCAGGCAGCTTTGGATGGTATATCAGGGTGGTATCCATGGCGCTCCTGGGGCAGGAGAAGCTTCATCAGTTGTCAAATTAAAAAAAAAAAAAAGAAAAAAAAAAAGGTCTAACTTTTAGTTACTGGATCTTCCTACAGTCTCCCGGGAAGACTGTAATTAATTTATTCATGGATCAGGCTAACAAAATGTGATGGGCTGTGTCCAAAATCCATAAAAGAAAAGGACAAGTACTTCCGGGTGAAAACTAACATTGGAATCAGTGTTTTCCTCTTCATGGAAGTGGATTTAAAAATTGACTTATTTAAAAAAACAACCAAAACCAAACAATCAATAAAACCACGCAAAAGCAATAGCAATAAATAACCAAACCAAAACAAATCCCATCAACCAAAAAAAAAAACCTAACAACCCTAAACCTCAACCCAAACTCATCCTCCCCAGAGCCCCAAACAAAACCACACTTAAATTTTCTGGGTAGCACTGTTTTACTTTCTGGCCTGGAAGCTTTACAAAACACTGAACACTGAATTCTTCCAGTAAAGGAGTGTCCTAGGGTGACTATCTGTGTTGCAGTGTGGACTCTTTGATGCACTCCTATTTATTTATTCCTGACATTTAAAGATCCTAACTTTTAAGCCAATACTCCATGCAAAAAGGTGTCTCAAGCATCTTGGAATGCTTGAGAAGATTTACATTCTCAGTGCTTACCTAAATTTCTTCTGCTTCTTGATGCATCTTCTCCGAGGATTAAAGGAGGGCCAGGTGGGGCTGCTCTGCACGTGGCATTTGCCATTGGAGGGCCATTTGTATCCTGGTGCAAATCTGGAGTGAAGCCACTCAGTGATGTTATTTCTGACCAGAACTGTGACCAGTGAACTTCCTTAGCAGAAGGACAATGAGTGGAACCAGGTGCTTGCTGAGCAGAGCATCCAGTTGTGTTCTGCTTTCCAGCATACCAGGCTGTTCTCCACCACCGCAGCAGCTGAGATGCTCTGCTCTTCCTTGGTATCCTGGGAGTGACTCTGCCAGATGGAAACTGAAGACTTGAGGAACTTCAAACAGTATCAAGTGAAAAGCACAGATAGGTGGAGTAGTGGATAGAGTGTTCAAAGGATAGCAGAGCCTCCTACTTCAGTCAGAATCTAAAACAGCTACTTGGAAAGGTTTTGAATTCCTTGGAAAGGTCTTTTGAACTCTTTAGTGTCACCTGTCCAAAAATCACTGCACAAGTCTGAACAAGTCTACAGATAAATGGAAAAGCTTGGTAGGAGGGAGAGAGCCCTTCAGGCAGGTGAGAGCTGTGTGAACTCACCTGAGGTGCCCCTTTCCCTTCCTGTCAGTGGCTTTGAGGTCATGGAACTTCTGGCATTGTTCCTACAAGGATTCATCCACACTTGGGGTTGGAAACTCCTTCTCAGGCAGGCCCAGGAACTCCAGGTGCTGCAGTGAGGGCAGGGATTGGGTTCTGGGGGCTTTGGAAGCAGCTCCTCCATGGGACACAAGTGATTGTGATTGGAAAGAGGTGTCTGAGGAGGCCACTGAAACCAGCGCTCAGTTGGGCTCCACACTGCAGGTGGGGTGTTGTGCTTGTCTCCTGAATTGCAGAGAGTGCTCCCAGCACCCTTTTGATGTTTTCAGTTGAGGAAAAACAAGCAAGCAAACAAACAAAAAACCCAAAAAGCCAAGCTGACTTTTTCTCCACGTGCCCCAGAGCCTGAACTTGGTGCAATATTTGTGGCAGAATATGGGCAGAAGACTGAGTCAGCCCCTTCCACCCCAATCCAAACTGGCTTTGAAGTAATTATTTTAAATCTAATTTTCTGAAATTATATCCCTAAGATACAGAACCATGTTTTCTTTCAGTTATGGGAACAGATCTTTTTTAACAAAAGGCTGGGATCTTACAGAAGTGCTTGACCCTGGGAGCAAACTGCTTGGAAATAATCTGAGCCATCAAGGGCTAAAAAGCCAGTAAGGAAATTCTCTGGGCAGGCACCTCACTGCAAGCTGCTAAAGCAGTCCTGATGTAACTAATGAACATTTTGTTTGCTGCCTGTTTACTTTAAACCAACATGGAACAAATGACCAGAAAACCTCAGTATATTTTGGGTGTGTGAAGGATGAACCCAAAGGGTTATTGGTTGCCAAGAGAGAGCGCTGAATCCACCACGTCTACTCAATAGTTAGAACAAATTCTTGGTTAAATTTTTTCATCTCATGCCCTAAGGAAGAGGTTTGACCTGTGGCTGGTCCCCAGGGCTGCCTCTGAGCTGTGCCCCTTCCCCAGTAGAGATTTAGGATTCCTGAAGTCACAGTCCCTTGTGCTGGGCAGAGGCAAAGCACCAAAATCAGGTAAGCAGGCAAAATCAGGTCTTCAAGTAAGTAAAGATACCCAACACTTCTATTAAAAGAAGTTTAATCCAGCATGGTTTCTAAATATTAACCACATCTGCAGCTGTGACATGCAGTACATTTTTTTACTTAAAAAAAAAAAAAAAGAGAAATACAAAACAAGTATAAAAATGAGCCCAGGTCCCCTGAACATCACAGTGTGTGCCAGTAAAATATGTCAAGAGAAGGGAGAGAAACATGGGGTTTCATACAGGAAAAGGTTCAAAGAAATCTTTCTCATAAATCAGAGATTGTCCCATTTAGAAGAAAGCACTTGTTTTGCATTTACTCTGTCAGTGGTCAGGAAGCAGGAGATGTAGGAGCTGCCTTCTGGACAACTCTGAGCCTGAGCAGCACCCCCTGGTCCCTGCCACAGGGAACTGGAACCCAGGTGCTGATTTTATTCCAAAGGAAATCTGCCTTTATTGTTTCATCCCTGGTTTTCACTTGCTCTGTTAGTACCATCTGCTCTCATTTTAATCACACCTGTTCTGGCACTGTATTAATTTTTAAAACATCCATACAGGTTTCTTTGTCACAGACCTGTGTGATGCCACCTGTGAGGAGCGTGCCAGGCTCTTCCCAAGCATTCCCAAGTGTTTGTAAATGGACACAGATATTCCAGGGTAGGTTGTGCTACCTGTGAAAACAGCTTGTACATTCAGAAGGCTTTTTCCCTGGAATACACCACTACAAGATAAATCACATCCTTCCAGGGGAGAAAAACCAACCCAACCCACCCCACTCAGCCACACTGAAAAAGGGGGCTGGGGAGATGAATTCATTGCAGACATTCTGTAGTTTGGGGTTGGTTTCTTGGCCTTTTCACAGTGGGGAGGGGGCACTGCCATCCTGGGGCCTGGGTGCATTCAGTGTGGCAGCACCAGTGCCCAGTGGCACAGAGCAGGACAGCAGCACTGCTGCCTGGGGCACAAACACCTGCAGGTTCCTCCAGGCAGGTCCTGCTGGGAGGTATTTGCCAAGCCTGCCTTCCCTGGCTGTGCAAACACTCCCAGGGCTTCCACAAAAACAGGGCAGGGCTGCCCAGAGCTGCCTCACCTGCTCCACCCCAGCCTGTGGTGAAATTGCAGCAGAGGGGATGTGACTCCATCCAAGCAGCTTAAAACAAGGGATACTGAAGCTGCCCTGCAGCACCATTACACTTTGAGGTTTGCTCTTGTTGCAGATTTCCAGTTGTCACTTTTCCTTGTCACAGATAGACAGGAGATACAAAGGTATTGAAACCAACGTGTTAACTGCACTCCTTGCCTTCAGTGCTTGGGAGTATTCAGACTGGATAAAGAAATACTGTTAGTTAATCAAGAAAAATAAAAACAGGCGTCCAAACCTCTCCTCTTTGGCATATCAAGAAGTATAAAAGCTCTAAGTGTTAAAGGTTTGGAATGATGAAAGCACATTGAAAGCTGTAAATGTTAAAAATGCTGTTCCCACTTACTCGGGACATGGATGTGCTGGGTGGGGAGGGGCAACAGAGAATTGAGCTGTGTTGTTTGGACAGATCTGCTGTAGGATCTGTAGTTGCCAAGGAGTGTTCAATGGCACTGGGAGTAGTCTCCTTTTCCACATCACTGCCCTGTCTGTGCTCTGGTGATTCCATAAACAGTGAAGTGGAAAGGGGCTGAAATGAGGGGATATTTCAATTGGCAGTGCATTCAGCAAAGGGGAAAGTGCTTGATCATCTTCCCTTCACGCTTGGTTGGTGTTTGGTTCTTCAGTCTGAGTCAGAGTCGGAGTCCTCATCTGAGGGGTGAAACAAGGAACAAAAGTGAAAATGCAAACTGGAAATCCCCCCCACCTGTGGCTCTGGCTGGGACAGAGAGGATGTGCTGACAGGGTGTGCCTCAAAGGACACAGAGGGCTGGGAATGAGCACCTCTGTAAAATGACAGCTCTTGCTGAGGTGATGGGACCTGAAATGGTGTTGGAAGGAGTTGGGAGATGCTGCTGAGAGGCTCTGCTGGCATCCTTGCTGCTCTGGGCACTGCTGTGTGCTCAGCAGCCCTACACCTCTGAGATGCTGAGAAATCCCAGCAGGCCCACAGAGCTCCATCCTTCTGGCCTCAGCACATAAGAGCCCCTGAGTAAACACAAGTTGGGGCTGCAGGGCTGAACCCTCCTTGCATGGCCACAAACACCAACAGGAACCTGTGTGACTGCACTTCTGTGAGTTTATGTATTTGTGCCTCCATCTCCAGGGGAATTAGATCTAATCTGTATCCTAATTCTGCACCCTTGCCACTTGATCATCTTCTGAGGGCAGTTCAGTTTTTAGCTTTTACAGTCTGTTTCCTGTTCCTTTTATTCTTTTTTTCCTTTGTCTCTCTTTTCAGTCTAAAGCTTGAAAAAACACTTAACAGTCTACTAAAATCCCCAGAACAGACAGTCAATGCTGCTGTTCACCTCCTAGGATTCCATACACACCTTGGGTGTTTGGTTTTTCAGGGGTTTTAGATGAGGTGTTTTGGGGGGATTTGGGATATTTTTATTTGTTTTTAAGTGTGGAGCAGTCTTTTTAATCCATGTGGGTGCAATAAAAAGTCACAGGTACATGATGCCTGATTTGGGCTCCTGGAAACTACAGAACAACTACCCCTGTGCTGATCTGAACTGGCTTTGAACACCCAACACCTTGTTTTTATCTTCTCCTAAGTGGATCTGTCTGATCTGAAGTAGAATAGAAAAAAAATTGATAGCAACCTTGTTAATTTTATGCTGTTTGACCCTTGGATTTTAAAGTCATTTGCCCACAGATGGTCAAAGATCATAAGAGGCAATCATGATAAGGAAATGATAAAGAGAAAAGCACTATTTGGACACAAAAAGCTGTGGATTAATGGATGTTAATTATAAGTTACAAAAAAAAAAAAAAAGGTAGAAGTTTGCTTGTTTTTACAGCAAGACATTTTAATAGGGAAAGAAAATCTGTACTGCATGGTGATTTCTATAATTGGATCTAGGGCTTTTCAAAATTAGATGTGAAACTCTGAGAAACTTCACATTCCTGGCTTGCAGGTTATCTTCATAAATCACTGGAATTCCATTTGCAGCTTCCTAACTGAGCAGAGCTGTGGCAGACAAACCCAAGAATAGAAACTGCTCTTACTGAGCAAGAGCTCTTGCTCCCTGCAAAGGGTGAAATGGAGAGGGAAATCTCACACTGCAGCTCGTGTAACAAGCAGGGAATTTTACCCACCTTCTGTCTTGTGCCCCTCGGGGGAATCGGAGCTGCCTTGCTTGAGGAAAGTGACCAGGTCATTGAAGGTGATGTAGAAATCAATGGCAAACACGATGGTGGCTGCAAACCCAAACACCTGAAAGGGCAAAATGATGCTCTCCTTAACAACAGCTCCAGTCTGTCAGGGACAAACCAAACCCAACCAAACCCACACAGGAAAAACTCCGTGGTGTTTTTGGCCTGTGCCTTTCCAAAAAGGCAGGGAGGAGAAATGGTTTGTGAGACATTGGTATCATCTGAATTACAGCTGCTTTGGGAGCCTGAGAAGTGACCAGGGGTGTCTTTATCCCTGCCCCAGGCTGCAGCCCTCTTGGGCTCTGGGCCCATTCTGGACATCAGCACCTCCACTGCCCCAGGGCACCTCTGCTGCCAAGGAATCACCTCCATTTCTTGGGAAATAATTTTCCACTTTTTTGCAAGGAGATGTGTCTATTGCTGAGTGAACTAGACAGATTGAAATGATTCTGGAATTCTCTCTCCAGTGACAGAGCAGCAGAGTTGTGTCAAGCTGAGTGCTGGTCTAGGAGCCTGGGCTGAACACACTCCATTGCTCCATGGCTCACTGCAGGGACAAAGATTAAACAAGATTTGGGTTTGTATTGTGGGATGGTTTGGGAAGGGCTGCTGGCCCACACCACTGGGCACTGTTCTTCCCAAGCTTAAAAAATTGTTGTGCAAATTTTATTTATGTTGCATACATAATTGATGCTTAGAGTCAAGTTGCAGATGCAGGGGCTGTATTGTATTTCTGACCACAAAATGCTGATGGGTGAAGGCTCTCTCCTGGGCAGTCCTTGTACAGGAGGGTAAAATGACACTGCTCTTGTTTCAACTCATCCAAATAAAACTAAGCAGGAGAGGCAGGAGCTTGAAATGACTTAATTTAGACTGGCCTTAGCAGTTACAGGTTTGAGTTCTATTTTTTTTTTATCATCATCATCATTATTATTGTTATTCCCTCCATTCAAGGATCTTGACAGTCCTTGCAGGAGCACCTAGTAAAATTAAAAAGCAGAATAGGTGCCTTCCCTAAGGGTACAGTTAACACTGAGCAGCTCTGTTAGGGTGAAAAATCTATTCATTGGTTCAAGATATGTTTTTCTGAATAAGTGACCATTTCTTCTTTGCTTTAAGCAAATTAATTCTCAGTTAATTGAGGAAACGTCTATGACTTGCAGTGGGGTGATACTTGAACTGTTTTTTAAGTACATCCATGTACTGAAGTGTACCCAGTTCACCACAGCACTTAGGTGGAGCTCATGCCTACTCACCCCTGCTGCTTTCGATGCTCCATCGCTGTATTTTGAGACAGCAGCAATTGAAATGGCAAAGTAAATGATGGCAGCGGTGACACAGCGCAAGAAATCCTGTGGAAGAAGCAATGGTGCCTTCTCAGACTGGTCAAGGATTTCCTCTAAAACCATCCTGAGAACTAATACTCAGCCCCTCTGTTGTTGCATCAGTGCTTTTGCTGGTGTGTGACCACAGCCTGGTTTGCTGTAGAGGAGGAACTGCTCATCTGTGAAATAGTTCTAAGTAAGAGAAGACCTGAACCTTGGCAGAAACTTCTGCTCTTAAAGATGCTGGGATAAATCCTGCTGCTACCCTGCCTGTGTCAGGCAGACCTTCCTTCAGCCTGGGAAGGGCTGTGTGGGGTGTTTGCCTTGGAGCACAGCAAGGGCTTTAATGGAAAGATCATTTGAAATGCCTTAAAAACCTTGTGTTTGAGCAGAGCTCCTGTGGCACCAGAGGCTCAGGAGGTCCCAGCTCTGTGGGAACAGGTGCCTGTCTCTCTGTGGATGCAGGGATGTGTGGTGATCTCCAGGGAGACCTGTCTGTGCAACTCCTCATTCAGGAACCAAACACCTGGTTTTGTGTTGGAACGATTTGTACTTCTCATGTCCACTGCCAGCTCCACCAGCCTGCCCCAGGAGCCCGTGCCTGGTGTGACCCCTGGGATATGTCCTGCTGTGCTGTGCCCTGTCACACCAGCAGGGACATCTCTGCAGCGAGCTTTAAACACAGAGCTGGGTCCCAGGGCACGTCCAAATCGCGAGGGCTGCAATAATGGCACCCTCAGCTCTGTTCACAATTAGCTCTTCTGCTTTTCCAGAACAGATGGAGGAGTAAGATTTGTCTCAAAGCACAAATTCCGCAAGAAACCTGACCCCTCTGAAGTCAGGACAAGGTCAGTTATCTACATTGTGTGCCTGCAATATGTTATGGTAATGGCCATAATAAACACACAAGTGCCTTTTTTGTCTTAGTTCTGGAACCAGATGCATGTAGAAAATGGGAAAATGATGGAACAGAGATTACCAGCTGAGAGCTGTGCAGTCATAGCCAAAGTCACTGATATTGTTTTATCTACCAGTGGCCTTGCTGAAGTTATTTTTATACACTGAGAGCTCAAATTCAAATCTCAGTGCAATGAACCACTGATGATACCAAAAGAGAATCGAGATTGATAAGATCAGAAGGGTTTTTTGAAGTATTAGTACTGCAAGGCAGCTGCTCCCTTTGCAGTGATATTTGAGACTGCAGGGACATCCAGTGGCCAGGGCTCTCCTGCAGCCCCAGCACTGCCCCAGCATTCACTGGGCTCCTTTGTGAGCATGAACTGGCCAGAGCTGCCCCTTCCCAGAGCAGCTCAGACTGTCTGTGGGTGTAACTCTACCCGAGAATTTAATCACAGCCTGACGAAGTCTGCCCATTATCAATAACACACCTGTTTCCCCCTCTGCAAGGGTGGCAATAAGGAGCGCCCAGGAGTCAGACTTGGGCTGATGCTGGCCCTAAGCCATCTGCCTGGAATTGGGCATACATTCTGTGCTTTGATAAAGCCATGCTTTGTGTCAGCACTCAAAAAGCTGCAGTGCAGAGCAGAGCATAGTTTAGAGTGCTCTGGGACCTTCTGAAGCGGAGGCAGCAGGGACAAGTTTCTAAGAGGGCAGGAAAATTGTTAGAGTCACCCTGAACTCCTGTCCAGCCACTTTCCCTCCCCTCTCACTGCACAATTAAATCTGAAGGTTTCTCTTGCACATCTCACTTACCGCCAAAGGCCAGTGGACTCCTTTAAACTTCTCATTAAGCTTGGAGGCGTAGGCAAAAAAAAGAAACAGTGCCAGCAGAAACTCTAGGAGTGGTGCCATCATGAAAGAAGCTGCTAGAGATGCAATATAGCAGATAAAGATGATAAATGACAGCACCTAAAGTAAAGGGAAAACTCGTAGTTATTTGCATGGAACAGCAGAGCCGTAGGCAGCTGAGCAGCTTTGAAGTGTTATTTTCCCTGTGTATTTCTGTCAGGGCTGCTGCTGCTGGCATAGCTTCAGCATCCTACTTTTTTTATTTTTCATTGGGCCAAATGATTTTTCTTGTTCAGCACAGAATAAATCTGAAGTAAGGGTGTTTATTTCCATGTGTGTGAAATCGCTTTTCCGGAGCGCTGGGTGGATTTGCACCTCTTGAAGTCAGTAATTTGCTCTGGATTGTAAACAGCTCTGACAACATAATTCTGAAAATAGAGTGGGGTGTTGCCAAGCAAGCAGAGCTCTAAGCTTTCAGCTGTGACAACTCTCATTTGAAACCCAAATCAGTGCTCAGACAGCCTGAAGTAACTCAGCATGTATAATCTTGGAGTTGAAAGAATAAAGTCTGCTGATGATGGATAGAAAAGGGCCAAGAATTAATTGTTCTGTGACTTCTCCAAGTGTCTGGTCCCAGTTTTCCAGCCTGGCACCTGTTTTAGAGAGTAATAAAGATAACTACCATAGATTTCTTTTATCTCCATAATCTTTCCTAACTCTAGAAAATAATAAAAAATGGCATTTTTTTCCGCACTCAATTGAAATACCTTTAGAATATAGTTCAAAATATAAAGTTTCACAACAGGAAAACAACTGAAGAAAATGCATTTTCACCTAAACCAGGCAGTACCAGAGTGCTGTCCTACACTCCTGGACTGTGTTTGTATAAGTGGATGGTGAGGGAGCCATGGAGAAGCTCAAGACCATTTCAGTTGCTGTACTGGGGGTTGGTCACCTCCAAAAAGAGGATCCAGTCCTCCTGTTTAACTGCCTTGCATGAGAACTGGTTGTTTCACTCAAATTAGCTTGAAGTAGCAAAAGTAGGCAGGAAACTGAATTACACATTATTATGTACCAGTTTGCACCTGGGCTGCTCTGTCCAGCCTTTCCTCCTGGAGACAAATCTCTGCCTTCCAAAAGCTCAGGGATGCTTTTGGTCAGCACAGACTGAGCAGTAGATTGCAAAGATTTTTTTAACTTATAATTCCAAATCAGGACACTGACATTCCCACTTACACAGCACTGAAAATAAATAAATAAAATTTTCCCCAGATGGCACATCTAAAGGCAGATGTAGCTTCCTGCAAAGGTAATCAATGCATTTGCCTCATTAAATTTCAGCTCTGTGGATTTCTTTGTTTGCTGCTACCAAAGGTTCTTGGGGACCACCTAAACCTCAGAAAAAAATCATCATTACACTTGACTGATAAGGCTCCTATAATTATTAATTGGTAATTACTCCTATGAGAGGTCATTCAACCCTCAAATACATGTATCAAAAAAACCTCTTATGTTTAGGGGACAACTAAGTAGTTCAATCCCACTGAAATAATTTCTTGGTGTAATTAATTACCAAGCCTTTACTCTCAGCCTGTGTTTTGGGGAAAGCAGTCAGTGCCTGAGCAGGATGCTAACAGCTGGAATAAACTGTTTTCATCCATTAGGACTGGCTGGTGAGGTTAGAGAGGATGTGACATTTTTAGTAAGGGACTGTATTTACCTTAAAGGTCTATGCATTGTTCTTGTTTCACTGGGTTCTAAGAAATGGAGCTGGGATAGTTTATAGAGCTCACTTCTGCATGGGCCTGCTAGCTGGTAACATCTGCCCCATTTGTTCATGTTTACCCCATTCAGAGTTGTTTACTGCTCACAAAGCCTCTCTGCAGGTTTTTCTTATTTTCATAAAGTGGAGGGAGTTCATCCCCTGTATCTCATCCTTAGTGTAGTATTTTCTTCCTATGAGCTAAAAGTGGTCAGAACTTTTTAAAGGGAAGTGAATTTATCAGAGCCTGACAACTCCTAAGAGGAGAGAGGACTTCCTTCTTCCCATCACAGCACCTATTCCCTTCCCACCCCAAAGAACAAAGACTGCACTTGCTTTGTGAATCCGCTTCACTTGCATTTCTGGAACATAATTTAGACACGGTTCTATGTCTTTTTGGAATAAAAAGAAATCACCATCTATACATGACATTTTCTTTTGCTCTGGTGTTGAAAAAATATCTTCCTTTTTGTGGCTAAAGGCAGGTGTGTGATGGCTGAGCTGCAGGAGTGACCAGCAGCAGGGAGATGGGTTCAGGGCAGGTCCCACTGACCACAACCCTTCCAATGGCAGATCTTAGACTTGAACTAAACCTAGTGATCTCTTAAGAAAGGATTAAATGCAGTGTTAAATAATGCATCCTACTGGAGCAGCAAGGGGAGGCAGAGAGGCAAATTTCAGATATGTAAGGTGATGCTGCACAGCAGAGATGCCTTTGATCTCGATTCTCTTTGCGTCAGTAACTCCTGGGCTCTGACTGCTTTTGCACTGAGAAAAAAGCTTTCCTGACGAAGTGTAAAGTGAAGGGAAGAGCCTTTGTGCTCTGTTCTTATCAGCTTTATGGTAGTTTGTGCCAGGGAAGGCTCCTGCTGTCTCCTTTCAGCCCTGGGCAGGTGTGAGGCTCAGACACGAGCTGGACTCAGGGTGAAACAGGAGCAGGAACACACCAAGGAGCCCCTGATCCCAGGTGCTGGGGTGCCAGGGGATCCCTGCTTCTGTGCCAGGGAGGCTGCTGGAGAGACAGATCAGTCTGAGCATTTCAACTTTCTAAATGGGTCTGACCCAGAGAAGCTGGGGAAATATCAGCTGTTTATTTTAAAATGTGGTTCCCAGGCCAGTCACTTGTTCAAACCAAGCCCTGCCTGGGTGGTAGATGACAGCAGTGTCCTGCTGCCTGCTCCTCAGCCCTGAAGGTCAGTCACTGTATTCCCTCAGTGGTGGGATTCACTCCAGCCTGTCCTGCTCTCCACTTGGCAGCATCCCCTTGTGGGGAGAACTGTGTGCACCTCTAGGCACAATGAAAAAAAAGGCACCTCTTGATTCACAAGAACCCATCTGATTTCAGATGATTACTGGTGGTATTAGTAAAGGGGAAAGACTCTGAAGACTGGAAATTGGTCTGCAGTTAAACATCATTCCTCATTCTGGAGGCACTCAAGATTTTATGTGAAATAAATGTCTATAAAAGAACAGACCAGATTTTGAGAATGAAGATTTGAAAGATGGTATTTTTAGATACCTTCACTGGGGGACGGCTGGAAGGCACAGGAAGGGGAGGGAGGCAGACCTTGGAAAGAGCCAGAGGATCAGGAGGAAGGAGGTGCCCAAGGTCTGTCAGGTGATGACCATGGCACTGTACCTTGGTACTGCACCTCAATCTTTGGTTTTCTTCTTTTCTGTCTCCTGTCACTGCCCTGACATGGATTTTAATGCCAAACTTCCTTGGTAGCTTGGGAACAGCCCTGTGTAATACAAGAGCCCACAAATTGTAGGGTTTTGATGATGTTTCTCATTTCTCCTTGTGTAGAGCTCATTTCCTCTTCTGACAGCTGGAATGCACAGCTGTGGACTCCTGGAGCAATACTGGATATTACCTATAACTGTCTTTTCTGAATTACAGAAGTGAGCAGGTGCCTTTTTTGACCATTTAAGTGCACTGCTACTAACTCAAGCATTCGATGTTATCTTAAAATTTTAAAAATACACCTCCCCTCCCACAATACAAACACTGCAGTGCCAGTCTGTACTCAGAAATAATGACACCTTCCTACGTACTTTTCCAGACTTCAAGGCTTCACGAAAAACATCTTGCAAACTGAAAGGTGCTCTAAAAACTCAACAGCACCTTTCAGAATATACCCTGACCCCTCCAAGGACTGTCCAATGTTCCATTGCACATCGCATTTGTGCACCTCTGCACCTCTTTTCCTGGAGCTGTGTTTTCAGGGTCACTTCAGAGAAAGGTCAAGCAATGGACCTTGATTTTTGTTAGAGCTCTGTATCTGGGCTTAAAAAAAAAAAAGGCAGCTAGAGAGGAAGTCTGTGAGTCTCCATGCCGTTGCAAGTTCATTGCTAGCACTTTCAGAAAGCACTGCAGCTTCTGGGAAGGAAAAAAAAGCAGCAGTGTTTTATCAGTTTTGTCAATTTGTATTTACACAGCTTTCTTCTCATCCCCTCACTTGGGATTGCACCCTGAGCACTGAGAGCAGCTGAGTCTGAGCTCTTCCTGAGCTGCTGATGACAGGTTGGTGTGGCTGCTGCCAGCTTCACAGTGAAGGAATATCTGCATGCAGGAAGCTCCAATGCTGCAAAGAGCAGGACAGGAACCTTTCATAGCTTAGCAAAAAAATAATAAAAAATCCTGGCAAAAAAGCAGCCTGACTGTTCACTAAGCGCCTTTTATGTACAGTCCCATTCACACAAAACCCTTCTTGGGTACTGTGTTTCAGAAAGTAACTTTCCCATTTAATCCCATGCAATTATTACTTCATATTGTGTTCTTAGAGTGGCCAGGCATTACAAAGTTATACTTTACTGTACAACTAGCTTGCAGTTCAAGGCCTAAAAAACAATCCTGACAGTGGTTAGAGAGCACAGTGTCCCTGAAGGGAGGGAGGCCTGAGCAGTGCTGAGGTCATGGCAGCTCCAGAGGCATTTGTCTCCCCTGAGGAGGGAGAACAGACCTGCTGGAACCCACTGGGAATATGGGGATGCTGGGAGGCATCACTGCCCAGCCCCTCATCTCCTGCTCCCATCTCCTGCTCCTCATCTCCTGCTCCCATCTCCTGCCCCCATCTCCTGCTCCCACCTCCTGCCCCTCATCTCCTGCTCCCACCTCCTGCCCCTCATCTCCTGCTCCCACCTCCTGCTCTTCATCTCCTGCTCCCACCTCCTGCCCCTCATCTCCTGCTCCCACCTCCTGCTCCCACCTCCTGCCCCTCATCTCCTGCTCCCACCTCCTGCCCCTCATCTCCTGCCCCTCATCTCCTGCTCCCACCTCCTGCTCCCACCTCCTGCCCCTCATCTCCTGCCCCTCATCTCCTGCCCCTCATCTCCTGCCCCTCATCTCCTGCTCCCACCTCCTGCCCCTCATCTCCTGCTCCCACCTCCTGCTCCCACCTCCTGCCCCTCATCTCCTGCTCCCACCTCCTGCCCCTCATCTCCTGCCCCTCATCTCCTGCCCCTCATCTCCTGCTCCCACCTCCTGCTCCCACCTCCTGCCCCTCATCTCCTGCTCCTCATCTCCTGCCCCCATCTCCTGCTCCCACCTCCTGCTCCTCATCTCCTGCCCCCACCTTCTGCCCCTCATCTCCTGCTCCCACCTCCTGCTCCTCATCTCCTGCCCCTACCTTCTGCCCCCATCTCCTGCTCCCACCTCCTGCCCCTCATCTCCTGCTCCCACCTCCTGCCCCTCATCTCCTGCTCCCACCTCCTGCCCCTCATCTCCTGCTTCCACCTCCTGCTCCATCTCCTGCTCTCACCTCCCTCCCCAGGAACGAACAGCTTTGCCTAAGGCTTTATGAGTGGGTAGCAGGGTCATCTTCTGGGCACAAGTGCATTTTGTTCTTGTATTCTTGTCAGACAGACAAAGTGCATCACTCAGTGGTCTCTGCTGTTCAGTTAGTACTTCTCTGCTGCACTTGTTGAGGAGATGAAATTCCTGCTTCCTTCAGAACTGGCTGCAGGAGAGGCCTTCTGGCCACAGACCCTGAGAAAGGCACAGAGGCCTCTTCCAAGGAGAGTTTACACCGAGCATCTGGAGTTTCAGTTACGAAGGTCAGGTCAGAGCAGACTGAAAAGACAGGAGAAAGACAGGAGAGGAGGAGAGAAACAGGCACAATGATTTCTACATCCTTTTATGTCACCACAAAGGTGGCACAATTTTACTTATTCTCACTGCATTTTTATAAAAGCAAAAGAAAATGTAGTGCCACTGCATGCTGGCTTCAGGAGACTGAGGAGATGCCAATTAAAGCAGCCACAAGGGCTTGAGTGGAACAGGCAGGTGAGCAGCAGAATCCACAGCTGGGATCCTGCCCGGACAAGCTCTGGTGCCAGTGTGAGAGTGGCTGTTAAATGGTTCCAACACACGACACAGGGAACTGAAAACTCACCTCCTGAAGGGTGGAAAAGAGTGAGGATGAGATGCTGACCTTCAACACAGCAACTTGAGTGGTTAGGAAAAATTAGTAGCTTAAGAAGAGTGTTAAAATGTGTGGAAGAAACCGTGGCATGGAAAAGGGGAGAATAGAAAGGAAAAAAGAGTAACCTGTAAGATTAAAAATGGTCATTAGAAAATGGAGGGAGCAAGGCAGTGAAAATAAACAGGATTAGGAGAGATAGTGAAGCTTATGAATGTATTTGATGCTACTGCTTCTTTGTCTTCACAGATGTCCCAAGTGGAATAAAAAATTAATCAGGCAGCTTAGTGGGGAGGTGGACTGGATGTTCCCCAGAGGCCCCATACAACCCCAACTATTCTGTGATTCTGTAGAGATCAAAAGGAACAGGGGATGGGGGGAAGATATCTTCCTAATCTGAATAAAATTTGAGGTAATTAAGCCTCTACCTATTATCAGCTCCATCCCCAGCCTGGCCTGTTCTAGGGGAAGCACCCAGATGCCCAGAGCAAATCACACCTGAACATCCAGAAGATCCTCTGTGTGGAAATGTTATTTTCAAAAACGGCTCGAGAGCTGCAGAAATAAAGTGCATTTCTGGGGAACTGCCAAGATGCTGAATAATGTGACATTTGTAACAGTAATGAGCACCCCACTTTGCTACTGAACAAAAAGCACTGTTCAAAAAGTGCATCCATGAATATTATTTCCATACATTTATGCAGAACCCAACCCCACCCCACATTAGCACTGTGTCAGAGGAAAAATTAAACATTCAAGATGAGAAATACAAAGCTAAAGATGAAACACAGATTTAAACCATGATAGATTTAACTTGGACTCATCTTCAATTATTTGGCACTGCATTTCTCTAATTGCATACAGGCTGCATTTACTCTGGGGCCTGTGTTGTCTTCAAGGGTTTCTTCTGGCAAAGCTGAGACAACTGGAGAGAAACTGCTGCTGCCTCTTGTCTGCCAGGAAACCACGTCCTGAGCACGTGGGCTTGGCCTGCAAGGAGCACAAGGAAAGCTCTCTGCAGATGGGATTTTAGAGCTGCTTTCAGCCAGCCAAGCCCTTGGGAAGCCCCGAGTGGCCTTACAAAGGATAAACCCCTGTTTCGTCAAGACAGAGCAGTTTTTATTACTCCAAGGAGGCATCGTCAGTACTTCTCTATGACAACAAAAGGGTGAGTCTGATCCCATGACCAGAACAGTATTCCTCCAATATGTCATCCTTCTGAGATGTTAAAAAGCCAGACTGCCTGAAAGCCATCATTTAGTGGCTGTAAGCTTGTAAAGGAAATTCCAGTGTGTGTTATAGTATGTAACAAAATACATGCCACTGGAGCCAGGTTAGCTGGGCTCTGGTATCTTCTAAATGTGTGGTTTTGTAAACTACAGATGTTGTGTGAGTGATGGGGTACCTGGAGGAGGGATGGGGTAGCTGGCTTTTTTCTTTTGGAGCTGATAAAGCCCGCGGCCTGCTGCTACCCAGCCCGAGGCTTTCTCCACCACAGAAGTCATCCTGACCTCCTGAGTGAATGCTTTTCCTCTCAAAGCCAGCCTCACATCTGGCTGTTCCTGGTCTCTCTGCCACAGGGCAGCGCCCGCAGCCCCACAAGCCCTCAGAGCTGGTCCCCACCAGCTGGTCACAGACAATCCTGCCTCCTTCTGTCTTCTCCTTATCTTTCTTTTGCTGGAATATCCTGGTTTCCTTCCCTGAGCCAGAACAGTGGATAGCCAGAGACACCTTGCACATCTGAACAGCGCTCCACGGACCTGCCAGTTTGGGCTGTCCTGATATTTGACTATCTGCTGCCAAAACTTAGTGTTTGAATTTATCATTATTTCTAGCAAAAATGATGTTGAACATCTAATTTCAATCAACGAGCTTCCTATTCAGAAGCTAAATTTTGGTGTGAAATACCCACTCCCCATGGGGTGAGTGATCTCCTTCCCTACCACATGGGTACTGTTTCAGCTGTCAGGTTGAAGCCTTTACCCGTAAAATTCCAGCAAGTCTCACACCACAGTCACTGCCCTGGTCCTGCTGCCACACTACTGCTGATCCAGGCCAGGTGTCCCTGGCCCTGTGCCCACCTGGGCTGGTGCCTGTCCCTCTGGGCAGCTCTCCAGCCCAAAGCGCATCCCCCTGAGGGTCAGCGACAAACACGGCTCCGGAGGGCTCGGGACAGCGGCTGAGTGACCGTGATGCACGGCCTGATGCCGCACATCATAAATTCATGAGTAAAGTCTTTCCTGACACACTCAGGACAGGCTGCCCCCTAACCTGGCTCCAGCCGATAATACAAACCGCAGCCCTAGTGCTTACTGGATTACACCACAAATAGCTTAAAACAGAAATAAAGCGCTTTTTTACCGAAAAGAGGTCCCTGACAGAGAAACACACTTAATGCCCTGGAAGTCTAACGTGACAAGTTCTGGTCTCTAACGTGCTCTGCCTGAATTGCGCTAAATCCATTATGCTCTGAGACAGCCCTGCAGTTCCCCCATTCCGCTACGGGTTTCCCCGTTTTCCCCTTGGTTGTTGTCTCTCTCTCCCCTCGGTTGCTTTCCAGTTTTCCCCTCAGTTGTTGCCCGTCGTCTCCCCTCGCTTGTTTCCCGCCGGTTTTCCCCTCAGTTGTTGCCCCTCGTCTCCCCTCGGCTGTTTTCTCCCAAGTTTCCCCTCAGTTGTTGCCCCCGCCTCCCTCGGTTGCTGTTCCCCATTTTTCCCCTCAGTTGTTGCCCCCGTCTGCCCTCGGTTGTTTTCCCCCTTTCTCCTCAGTTGTTGCCCCAGTCTCCCCTCGGTTGCAGTTCCCCATTTTTCCCCTCAGTTGTTGTCCCCGTCTGCCTTCGGTTGTTTTCCCCCAGTTTTCCCCTCAGCTGCTGCCCCCTCTCCCCTCAGCCGCACAGGGAGCGGCCCGGGGCAGGTCGGTCCGGCGGAGCCCGCTCGGGTCCCGGCTGCCCGGGGGTGGCTCCCGCAGCCCCCCGGCCCCGGTGTCCCGTCCTTACCGACTCTGCGAGCAGCAGCTGCCCCTTGCGGGAGCGCAGGAACTCCCGGGGGGGGAGCAGCGAGCTCAGCCCCGGCGGTGGTGCGGTCCCCGCGGACTCGGGGTCCTCCATGGCCGCGGCGGCGGGCGGGATGGGCGCGGGCTGGGGCTGGGCTCGGCTCAGCTGGGGCCGGGCTGGGCTGGGCTGGGCTCGGGTTGAGCTCGAGCCGGGCTCGGGCTCAGGCTCGGGGTAGGGGGTTGGCCGTGGATTTTTTTTTTTTTTTTTTTTTTTTTTTTTTTTTTTTTCTGTCTGAAGGAGGGAAGCGGAAATCGTGACACTGCGGAAACGTGAAAAAAAAGTTTCAGCATCCCCAACTGTGGGGGGCGGCCCCAGCGCCCGCCCCCAGCCCCGGGACAATGGAGCTGGGCTGCGGGACCGACAGCGGCGAGCCAGGCGGCCTCGTGTCCCGCCACCCTGAACACACAGAACCGCCGGGATGGAAGGGGCCGCTGGAGGCCACCCAGCCCAAACCCCGCTCAGGGCTGAAATTTCAGGATACAAATGCCTCGGCGAACGCTTTAACATGAAATTTGCATGGCAAAAGAAAATCTTTCCAAAGGATGGTTACTGGGTCATTACATTTTTACTTTACTTTAAAAGGTACATTTACTCTAATGTACTTTTTTACGCTTAGTAAATAAATAAGATTAAATAATGCACTTAAGCCCGTTTGTATTTTCTTTTTATTAGAGAAAGAAGACAACCATGAAAATAATTTTCATACAGGTAAAAAACATAATTAAGTTTAGAAAAACACGACAATTTTCTCCAAAGCTTTAACTGGTGAAATTGCAATGCTGAAACTGCATTTGGAAAAGTACAAAACCTTATGAATGATACTTGCAGAAACATCAGTGCACAGGAAATTCAAAAGTGAGCACAGGAAAACACAAACTCTTTAAAAGAGAGTGGGAAAACAGAATGAAGAACTCATTCTTTCACTAACATGTCATTCTTATTTGGCAGGAGCACTCCTTCCTCTTGCTTTATCAAGGCCAATCTTCTTGCAAAGAAGAACCGCGTCGACAATGCAGAGAACAAGCAATATAAGACCCAACACCTATAAAAATTACCATAAAATTAGTTCCCCCACTCAGTCTTGAACTTTTACTGTAGTGACTCATCAGTAAACATATACTTGTTTCTGGCCTTGAAAATGTGCGTGATTTGAGATAGCTGATAAATTAAATAACACCCACATTTACATTCCATCAAGCTTTCAGAGAGCTGTCTACAGCCTGCTCTGTTTGATGTTTGTGTCAGGCCTTGGAGGTAGTGTGGTGCTCTCCTTCAAAGCTGAGCTAATGCTGCATTATGCCAGACAATACTTTTATCCTAAATGAAAGCCCTTCTGTCTCTTTAAGGGCTGCTTAATTAATGGGACTGGCCCTGAGAAAAGTCAAGGGAAAGTCAGTATTCCTAGAAACAAGCCCAGCAAAAATGCTCTTCTCCTCTGAAGCTCTGAATGGGAAACATATTCCAAATTGAAGAAGATGTACTAAATTATTTAAAAAATAGACAACCTCAGGAAGGTAACTGGAGAAATGTGTTAGCAGAAAAGCCACTGAGTTAACTCGCTCAGGTCCTGCTCTTCAGCCCCATCCCACATGCACCCTGGGGTTTTTTATGCAATCAGGGGAGTTATTTTCAGGGGAGCTCTTGGGAGGGCACAGCTCAAGGCACTTTGTGCCTCAGGAGAACAGGCTGGGGGTGATTCTGCCCCTTCCAGCACTGAAGATGTCACATGCTCTACCCAAACTTGTGTTCCCAGCTCAGTCTCCTGCTCCCACCTTTAATTTCTGTGGACATCACAACTGAGAATATAAATTCTATTCCAGCACAGTCACTCTATCAGAAAGTCTCCTTTTTGCTTAGGATGCCATTGCCAGTGAAGCCATCAGCTTTCCCCCTCACCACCTCCTAAGCTGAGTTTGAAAGAGCTCTGTGGCAGCTTTTAGGTTTCTTTTGGCTGCTTGTCACATTTCAGCTTATCTTGTACTTCTAGAGACTTTCAAAACTGAGGGGTTTTCTTTCCCTCCTTATTGTTTATTAAGGTGAATTACATTAATTGCCATTTGAATTAAAAATACTAGTTACTCAAACTATTAAATTGATTTCATCTTAAGAACACAAAATTCTTACAATCATAGTATGAACAAAATTCTTTTTTAACTGACATAATTCCTCAGTTTGTGTCAGAAAAAACAATGTACACACCAGGAGGGAGGTACCAGCGTGTCTGTTAAAAAAGTTTCAACTCTTTTTAGGACAACTGGCAGTCTGGGTAGTCCTAAAAGAGCTAGGGATTCTCCCACCCAGGATTTCAAGCTATGGTAGCAATTGTAGGTTACTTAAAAACTCTAGAAATTTTCAGTGTTTCAGTACTTCTCTGCAGTAATTCCTAAGTCTTGTAACAGCTTTAGATTACTAGTGATTGTGAGGATTATTTTCTTTTAATGAGATACACTGGATGTAACTTGTTTGCTACTGCTGAGTGTTCTTCCAAGACAGTTGTTTGTGTGGTCCTACCACGATGTGAGTGTACTAAGAGGTTCAAATCACTGCACTCTAAGAACTGAAATTCATTAACAATGCTCCTACTTACTCCTCCAACCAATGTTCCCTTGTTGGTCTTGATTATTATTGCAAACAAGGCCACAACGAGGAGGAACAACGCTGCAATCACCGAGTTGAAAATATCCTGAAAAGCCAGTGGAAGCAAAATATTTATTCTGAAATACAGGCCTGAAGGAGAGTGTGGAGAGCTCCCAGAACAGAAGGAATGGTTAAAAACAGCTGGACTGCCATGAAGACAGAGTTACAGCAATATCTGTGTGAGAGGACACTGACACCCAGTGGTTTGATCACAAAAAGAGTGTTTATAGTAAAAGTTCCTTGTTTTACCTTTCTTCTGTTGTTTTTGCATCAAATTTTTGCAACTTGGCTACACCTGAGAGACTGAGGCAGCAAATACACATACAAAAGGGAGGTAAGAGGAGACCTTGTTAGTATTTGAGTGAAAGTGTGTGACTAATTTGTGATGTGACGGTGTTACACAATGAGGCAAACAGTGCCTGTGCCAGGAAGGGCTGTTATCGGATCCAGCAGCTGCCCAGGAACTGATGGAACAGAACACTCTGTTAGGAGAACCTGCCTCAGCCTCCACAGAACACTGGGGCTTGCCTTACCTGTACAGAAACAATCACTGGGCTGCTGAACACGTCCCTTGGGACAGGTGAGCCCTCCAGGCCACAGGCCTGCTGGTGCTCACAGCCAGCGGCCACAACAGCCAGGGACAGCAGGACCCACAGCCAGGGGACACTGGGGACAGCCATACCCACAGCCAGGGGACATTGGGGACAGCCATACCCATAGCCAGGGGACAGCCATACCCACAGCCAGGGGACATTGGGGACAGCCATCCCACAGCCAGGGGACATTGGGGACAGCCATACCCATAGCCAGGGGACAGCCATACCCACAGCCAAGGCACACTGGTACCCACAGCCAGGGGGCATTGGGGACAGCCATACCCACAGCCAGGGCACACTGGTACCCACAGCCAGGGGACATTGGGGACAGCCATACCCACAGCCAGGGGACAGCAGAACTCACAGCTATGAGACATTGGTACTCACGGCCAGGGGACATTGGTACCCAGAGTCCATCAATACTCACGGCCGGGGACACGGCTACTCACAGCCATCAGCAGTCACAGCCCACAGGTACTCACAGCCAGCGGCCAGAAGAGGAACCGCATCCGCGCGTCGAGCCTCAGTAGGTAGAGCAGCAGGAACAGGACGGTGATCACCGTCTCCATGCCGGCCAGCGCCGTGTAGGCCCCGTGCGCGCCCGAGGCCGCGAAGCAGATGAAGGCGGCCAGCGCCACCAGCTGCGGGACAGGAGGGGACGGAGGTCAGCGCCGGCCCGGGCCTTGCCCGCGGGCCCCGGGCCGCCCCCGGCCGTACCGTGCGGGAGATCTTCAGCGCGCCCCGCGGCGAGCGGGGGAAGGCCCGGTCCACCTGCACCCGCCCTGTGGCGGCCGAGCGGCGCGCGGCGGGAGCGGGACTCCGGGGAGATCCCGGGGCCGATCCCGCAGGTGATGCCGCGGCCATCGTCGGCGCTGAAGCAGCCCCGCCTCAGAGCGCCGGGGCGGAGGAAGTGATGGCTCGGCGGCGGAAGGGCCGGGGCGGTCCGGAGCCGGTCCGGCGCGGCGCGGTCCGGGCGGCAGCGGGGATGGGCAATGTGGCGGCGGGGCGCGGCCTGGGCGTGGGGCCGGCGGGGCGCGGGCACTGCCGTCCCCGGCCCCTCAGCGGGCGGGCCCCGCGCCGCTGCCGACCGTAAGTGCGGGGCGGAACCGTGGGACGGGCTGGGCCGGGCGGCCGCCCCTGGGCCCGGCTTCGGCTCTGTGCGAGCCCTCGGGATGCGCTGCAGCGGCTCCGGGGAAGCGGGAGCGGGGTCAGACCCGGGAGCGGCTCCGGGGGAGCAGGAGAGAGGTCGGACTCTGGAGCGGCAGCCGGGGTCAGACCCGGAGGAACGGGAGCGGGGTCAGACCCGGGAGCGGCTCGGGGGAGCAGGAGAGAGGTCGGACTCTGGAGGGGCTTTGGGGCAGCAGGAGCGGGGTCAGACTGGAGCTATGACTGCCCAGCCCGTCCCTGCCTTCCTGCCGTGCTTGCCTGGGTGAAGGGCCTTGTAAGCTCAGCTTGGCTTGGACAGGTTTTTGCCGCTGTTTTGAGGGGTAAGGTGCTTGTTTGGGAGCTGCTCTGTAATCCTCGCCCTTACCCCGCCGGGTCTGTGAGGCCAGTGGGTGCTGCTCCAGCTGGTCTTTCCAAAATTTATTTTTCCCCTGTTCAGACCCCCTGAGGAGCAGTGAGCACTCACCGTCGGACTCCTGGCAGTGTCAGGGACAGTGGAGAACTTTAGCTAGATCTGTGTCAGTCGATGCCACAATGTGTCTGTTACATGACCCAATAATTACCAAAAACTGGCCTGGAGGGTCTCACATTAAGAGGCTCAGTATAACTAAGTTATGAAAATTGCTTTGATTTAACTGTTGTTTATTTCCATTCTAGATAAGCATCTGATAAAAAAAGATGCTAGAAAGAGAATTGTAAGTATTTGCATTTTGTTCAGAAAACAAAGTAAAAAGTGCAGCCTCTTTCATTGTAATTCCATTATAATTTGAGTGTGTGTGTATTGGCAGCTGTAGGCCATAGCTGTGTCACTGTGTGGTGTGTCTGTCACTGGCTCATACTCTGTGCAAGGTTACACTGGTCTAGTTCTGAAAATTGTAGTAAAATTGTGGGAGATCTGTGCAAAAATTGTGAGGGCTTGTGTCAGGACAGGTGGCAGCGTGGGTTCACTCTTGTATGTGTAGCCTTGCCATTGCCTTATATAACCCCCCTGGGCTATAAATTATTTTAAGATAGTTGAAAAAAAAATTCTCTTAGTTTATTTTAGTTGTTTAGGTTTCTGAAAATAAAAACGTGATCCCTCTTAAGGTTTAAGCTATCTGTATAATGGATGCTGAGGTTGTTATTCCAGCTGGCACTTATTTGAGTTGGGAGTCAGCTGTCTGAGGTGGGTTGTGGCAGAGTGGGAGCAGCAGGTGACCCTCTGGAGTCCCTGGGGTCCTGGCAAGGGGAAGAAAGCTGGAAGCAGGACAGGGGCTGGCTGTGGGGGTAGCAGGGAGGTAAAAAGTGGTGTTCTGGGAGAGTCACAGCATCCAAAGGGATCCCATGAAATAATCTGTTCCCAGCGTGGGGAGCTGGCATGGTGGAATGGGCAGGGGCATTCCTGACACACTGTCACTGCTCTGCCACAGTGTGGGTCTCAAAGTGACTCTGCTTTCCACCAGATCTGTATCGAGGGCAACATTGCCAGTGGAAAAACAACATGCCTGGATTATTTTGCACAGACTACCAGCATTGAGGTACTGGATGCACATTTCTTTGTCCTTATTTCCCTCACTGAGCAGCTTGCCTTAGATCCAAGGTGTCCTTGTGTGCGAGAGGAGGGAGCAGCAGGGGCTGAGTCAGGGGCTTGCTGGGGCTCCACCCCAACTTTCTACAGTCAAATTGCAGCAGAGAAGTGTAGATCACGTGTGGTACGTACTGGATGCCAAAATACCAGAAAAACCTGTGAATCAGGGTTTGTGCCTTCATAAAAGGACAGCAACCCACAGAGCATGGGCATGTTTGGACTTGCCTGTTTGCCATTTCATGTCACTGAAATCTTAGATGGGTCTGGTAAAAGCAGGGTAAAGAATTATTATGTAAAAATACCTATGCCATGTAGCAGAGATCCCAGTGAATAGATGGCTTTTTTAATAAAAGGAAAATCTGTTAGAGATTTCTTAAAACTGATCTGGTATTTGATTTCATGTTGCTTAGAACCAGGTTGGGGAAGGGCAGGCTTGTTGCATTTTAAACAAAATCAATGTCAAACCTTAGTGAACAATTGTTCTTGTACAACAGATATTAATGCTTTCCTCAACAGACCTGGCAACACATTTGGTAATAAGTTTTAGGAGTCCTCATAGAAATGCTGGGTTGCCAGATGTTATTTGGTAATTTAACAGGAATTGTCCTTATGAAGTAATTAACTATTAATCCAAAGGATAACAGACTTTAATTTGCATACAGTGCAGTGTTTTAAAGTAGCTACTTAAGTTCCCAGGCTGATGAGATACTCCTAGGCCTGACTCTACAGCATTATTGTAGATTTAGACCCTGTTTGAACCAGGCAGGTCTCTTGTGATTTTACCTATTCAGGGTAGAAGCTTTTCTGATTCATTTTGTAAAAGATTAGAATACATTTTGTTTGTTAGAACACAAAAAAAAGATGAAAACGAATGTGGTAGCAGTCTGGTCCTCTTCCTTTGCTGACAAGTGTTACTTTCTGAGGAGTTAATTTGTGAGGGGATGGAGTTGTCATTGAAATGTTCAGTACTCTGCTAAGCTGTTCTTTCCCTTATGTGGTGCTGATTTTGACTCAAAAAAAAAATTCTCTCCAGGCTTAGGAGGTGTTTAAAAATGCTAAGAAGACGTTGGATATTGACATGTCTCTATTTTTAGCAGTGTTCATTATTACCTTTTGTGTTACAGAATTCAGTGCTGGTTTTTTAAGTGTCATGAGCTTTCAATACAAGTCCTGAATGCTCTGATTTACTGCACAAGTATTCCTGAAGAATAATTGTACACTTGTAGGGTCACATTAAGTATTTTGAATCTAAGATGTATTTAACATGGAGTAATTCTTTTAAACCAGGTTTTGAAGGAACCCTTGACTAAGTGGAGGAATGTTCGAGGTCATAATATCCTGGTAAGTGGCAGAAATTATTCCTGCAGTTACAGTGACTGTTCTTTTAGCAAGACATGTGTGATGGCTTTTTATCAGCCAGCAAAACTGCTACAAAAGGTGTGATCCAAATCTCACACAGCAAAAACTAAAGCTCCAAAAAGCAAAAGAGCTTCTACTGTGGTTAAGACATGCACGTAATCGAACTCTGCATATAACGTGGTTTTGGCAAGGACTGGGTGTCCAGTGGGGTGAGTTAAAGCAATCCCCAGGAAGGTAAGCCCTGAGTGTGGCAGTTGTTTCTAAATGTGCTTGTTGTGCCTGTTTCAAAGAAGGGAAGGAGGTGAGGTGAGGGGTGGATCTGTCGGTTAATGTTGTTTGACTGGAGATCTGTGAACAGTTCTGGAGCCCCCAACATAAAAAGGACATGGAACTGTAGAAGAGAGTGCAGAGGAGGCCACGGAGGTGCTGAGGGGACTGGAGCAGCTCCCCTGTGGAGCCAGGCTGGGAGAGCTGGGGCTGCTCAGCCTGGACAGGAGAAGGTTGTGTGGAGAGCTCACAGCTCCTTCCAGGCTCTGAGGGGCTGCAGGGAACCCAGAGAGGGACAATTCCTCAGGAACTGCAGTGACAGGACAGGGGGGAAAGGGGACAAATTGAAAGAGGTGGTTTAGGTTGGATGTATGGAAGGAACTCTTTCCTCCGAGGGTGGGCAGGCCCTGGCACAGGGTGCCCAGAACAGCTGTGGCTGCCCCTGGATCCCAAGGCCAGGTTGGCCAGGTTGGAGCACTGGGACGGTGGAAGGTGTCCCTGCCATGGCAGGGGTGGCACTGGATGGGATTTAAGGTCCATTCCAGCTCTTTAACCTTGCATGAATCTGTGATCCTGTGGCTGCTGCAGGTAAGGAAAATTCAGCCCAGTGAGGAGTTGAGGGCTTCCATTGTCTTTTGGGTGGCCGAGGCTTCTTGGAGCTGCTCCCCCCAGGATGTCCCTGGGTCCCAGCTGCAGCTGCACACTGGCCTTGCTGGGATGCTGGAATGGTCCCTGCTGTCAGCCCTGTGCTTGGGGCTCAGCCCCTCTGCAGAGACCCCCCTGTGGCTGAGGCAGGGGTCTGTGCTCTGCAGTCTGCAGTGTGGACACACCCGAGCCATACTTGCCCTGACGTGTTAAATACCATCCGTGTCAGCACAGGCCCTCTGGAACAGTCAGTTGTCCCTCCTGGGAGTTGCTGATGCCTTTCTGATTGTTAGTAAAGGGGTGGGGCATGTGTTGCATGACACCACAGCAGCCTTGGAGCAGTGGGAAGGTCTGATCTTGGCAGGGAGCAAAGCAGGAGGTCAGACCTGTGGGCTGAGCTTTGCTGCTGTCTTAAAACTTGTCACCTCAGCCAAAAGGCACTGAATGATGTTTTATTTTGAGTGAGATCCTTTCTCTGCTGTGCAGAATAGATGGTTGCTTTAAGTTCTATGTGAGTGTGGAATTGCAGCAATCAGAAAGTAGAACAGCTACCTGAGGGCTGCTGTGAGGATCCTTTGGGAAGAATAGCTTGTGTTAAAGGACACCTTTTCTGAGGCCCAGACCATACTTAGAACCCTGTATGATTTCTGTGTGCACTGAGGGTCTGTCAGGGCACAAAAATAGTGTAGTAGGTGGGTTTTATCCATTAGTTGGTTCTGACTGTTCCATGTGCAGACTAACTAATTCCTGCTGAATTCAGCCATCCTCCCACTCAGTGTCTGTAGGGACAGGGCTGTAATTCTGCATCTCCATTGTGGAGAGTAAATGATCACTTCATTTTGGTCAAACCTGATGTCAGCTGTTTTAGCACACTTCTTAGAGCCATGCTGTTGTAGGGAAAAGTTTCCTAAATACCCAACTTCCTGTTGTGCTGTTTGTCCTAACAAATGTCCATCTGTCCTGCTTCCATCTCTGACCCCAGGGCTTAATGTACCAGGATGCATCAAGGTGGGGGATAACTCTGCAGACCTATGTCCAGCTGACCATGCTGGAGCAGCACACCAGGCCCATGGTAAGGAAACTTCTTTTAATTTTATGAGTAATTAGATGTGGTTATGAGTGCTAAATCCTTTTAACATTGTATTCAAGAGTTAGGATGCTGTGTGCATTCGTTCTTTGTTCTTCAGTGAGCAGGAATTTCTGTGGTGCACATTGATATGCTCAGCATGTGCTCTGGGGTAAAACCTCTGCCTCCTGCCTGCTCACAACTTCCCCAAAGTGATGCTACTTCCCCAAAGTGATGCACACCCTCCAGGGCTAGGCTTGCACAAATCTCTTCCTCGTTTCATGTCAGTGACTTGTCTGGAATTTCATTATTTCAAATCTTTGGCAAACACCAAGTAATCTCTTGTTAGAATTCGTAGTACTGCTTCATGCTGTCTAGTACAAATTTAGCCATTGCTTCTTCTGTTTATGCAAAATACTTCCCCTACCATTTTCTGTTCCTTTTTCAGGTGGTTGACATCCTTTCTTTCTTGTAATTTTTTCTTTTTTTAATATTAAATTTCACATCCTACCTTGTTATCAAGATTTCTACATTCTTTTTTCCTTCAATCACCTTTTGTTACATTCTATGCTGTCTTCCATTCCCTGATTACAAGACCTGGTCTTAGATGCCATGCTTCCATTTTACTGATTGTTCTTATGTTCTGTTTTCTGAGTTTGTGTCAGGGCAAACTGTTGGCAGTGCCAAATATGAAAGTGGCACGTATAATGATTAGGTTTTTGGAAGAGATGTTTTTCCAAGACAATAGAAATCCTGTTTTCTTGGAGAAGAAGTTCATTCAAGAATTCCTGAGGATTTCCCTCTGAGCTTTTTTGTCATTTAAGCCTCGCAGGAGCCATTTTTGCTTCGTTAATGTGCCTGGGTGAGAAGTTGCTCTGCCAGGCCCAGGAGTGTCAGAGGATCTCCCTGCTCCAACATGAAGTGCTGGTGGAACACGTGCAGGGCTCTGTCAGCTGCAGTCACTTCTTTTAAAAGTTCTGTTTCCTTTCTTGAATGTGTCTGATGTCAGCTGTGTGCTGTGACCCAGCAATGCATGGGATGCAGCAGCACTTTGGAGAGCAGTAGTTCCCATTGTCCTGCAGATCCCAAATGGCTGCTGCTTTTTTGTACTCTGAGTTACCTTCCACTGCTCAGCTGAATGCTCATGAGCACTTGGCCTTGAACTGGTGTCTGAATAACAAATCAGAGTAAGATCAGGAGTCCTTGTTTGCTTTGTGGTTCCCACCCACCCGGTAAGTTTGTTTCTCACAAGATCTGAAAATTGTATTTCATATGTGCCATATGAGTGTGAAAAGAAACAAGCATGAAAATGTACAGAGTCAGGTTCTGTGTTGCAGATTTCCCCCATAAGGATGATGGAGCGGTCGATTCACAGTGCAAAACACATTTTTGTGGAGAACCTCTATCGAAGGTAGGCATGTGGTTTTCTGCTTTACTTTCTTGGATTCATTATTTTAAATAGATATCTAATCAAATGATAATTCCTTTGGTAATGTGCATTTAAGGGGCCTGTGAAACCTGCCAGTTCTGTGTTGGAGTGGCAGTGTGTTTGGTATGGGCTGTGCTGCCCACAGGACTCTGGAAAACCTTTTCCAGCAGTGCTCCTGAGTATTTAGCACTCAGTGTTATTTAGACACCATCTATTGAAGTTACTGCTCTCCAGCTGAATACCCAAATCTTGCTTGAATCAAACACATGCTGGACAGGTAAAAAGCCACAAAGATAGAAAAAATAAGAGTGTGGGAGGTAGAGAACTGGGCAGTGTTAGCCAGCCTGGCATCCAGGGGTCTCAAGTCCTGTGCTCTTGCTGAGAATCAGGATTGACAGGATCCAAATAGACTGCAAGCCTTGGTAGGCTGTGAGTAAAGAAAGAACAATTATAACAGTTACACCTAACTGCCCTGGGTGTAACTCACCTGTCCCAAACTAACTGAAACAGTGCAGGAATCAGGGTTTTGTTTGTTTGTTTGGAGTGCTGAATTTCTGTTGAGGAGTGTATGTGACAGATGGGTTTTAGTGGGTTTTTCAGTGGCCTTGAGGGACTGGAACAGTAACAAACCCCAGTTTGTGCCACAAGGTGTCATCCATGCTGCACGATCACCTCTGCCATGGGAAAGCCTCTGGAAGTTCTTATTCATCCCAGTCCACACACAGTGCAAGCAGCCTGGAATATCCTCATTTTTATTTACTGGCTTCTTTTTACATTGTAGACAAAGCACTTTTTTTCTTAAAGACTTAGTTGCTCTGAGGCTAAATCTGTTTGTGGCAACACTGTGAGTTAATAATAACAATTTTAAGGGCATCTAAGATGTTTTGCAGTTTTTAAATGTTGAAAAAAGGCATTTGCTTTGTTTTGTTACAGCAAGCTAGAAGGCAGCTGATAGAACCAACAGCAAGCCTAAAGAAAATAATGTGTAAAAGGATTATAAATAAAAGAAGGAATAATTGAGGAATGTATGAAAGTAGCTGTTTTGTGACACAATAAAAATGGAGTCAGTCTGGCTGTGTTGGGTGAGTGTTAAGTGTTTGCACGTGGGTGTGCAGGGTGTGCTGTAGGTGAGCACTGCAGGTCACTGTCCCTCTGAGTCCATCACTGCTTAGGGTGGAAACTCACTCTGTTCATGTTGGACTTAGGTAGTAAAAACCTGACTTGGTATGGGCCAAATGCCAGCAAACTTAGGAAATGTAAGCACCATTTTGTGCCTTTTATATGCCCTGTATCTTTATGGATCTTGAGCCAGAGTCCTCCCAGGATTACCCAGGGAAAGCAGAGATGTGCTGTCTGTAGGGCAGGTCAATGCAGAATTGACTTGGATGTATTTGTCTTTTAGGGTAAGAACAGTGGAGTTTTTCTTATTTCCAGTTCCTTTCAGCCTTCCTATTTCCCCCATCTATCCTGGAGAACAGTAGCACAATAAGACTTTGGCTGATGTAGATCCCTGCTCCCCAGAACTGATGTGATTATAAGGAGAGCAGCAGTGAGCAGTGTTACCCCATTTCTGCATGGCAGATCAAGAGGGGACATAGCACAAACAGGGATTTTGCCTTTTTTCCATACTTAGGGAAATATCTGTAGTACTTTTGCTCACTTTTGCAAGTGATCAAAGCAAGTTGCCAGGGGACTGGTTTAGAAATATGTGGAATATTTTTCTTCAGTCTTATTTAAAATGACCTTACTGGTCTAAATCATTCAGCTGGGGAGCACAGGAGCCTCCCAACTCCATCTTCTTAAATTTTTTTCTATTGCAGAAGTGTTTAGGAAAGAGTATGGAGTATGTGTTATTGTCACCAGTTTGCAGAGAGGATACTGTAAAATTAGTAATATTTGACACTCTGGAATATGGTAATAAATGAAAATTGAAACACTAGTAAGAACATAGTATGTGATTCTTAACATGTCCTCAGTAACTCCCTTTTACTTGAGTTGTCTGATACTTTATTGTTGTTGCTGAGATAACTTTGGGACATTTGTCTCAACATTCTGTGCTCTGAGTTCAGAGTTAAGCATATTGAGTATTTCACTACTCTTTCCACAAATATTTCTTACAGTGGGAATAAATTTATTGACACATGGACATTATATTTTTGCTGCCTTTTATTGTGGCTTCTGTAAGGAATTGTTGGTGCTGCTCAGTAAATCCAGCCCTTCTGGTGACATGCCCTGGGACAGATTTGAGCTGATGCTGATACAGAGAACCTGAGCAATAAATACCATTGAGTACTTAAAAAAAAGGAAAAGATTGGTCTTTCTCTTTTATAAACAATGGTTTATGTGGCCTTCAGTTTGCATGGGGTTCTTTTCACAAATGTTGGAGTCAATGGGGAGGGATTGTGGTCATGTGAGCAAAATGAGAGTTTGGAGTTGATCTCTGCATGCTGCTCAGTGAGTGATGCCTCTTGTGTTTGTTCAGTGGAAAAATGCCAGAGGTGGATTATGCTGTCCTAAGTGAATGGTTTGACTGGATCCAGAACAACACTGATGTTTCAGTTGATTTGATAGGTAACATCTTGATGGGCCTGGAGGGCTGTGTTTGTGGGTGGGTTTTCTTTCTGGGAGAAGAAAATAATTCTTGTTTCTTGGGTCATAAATAATCACATTATTCAGTATAAAAGTGACCACCATCAGACAGCTTGGGTTTGTGGGTGGTTCATGGGTTGGGTAATGTCAAAGGGGAGGTCCAGTGGTGGTACCCAAGCCAGGATACGTCCCTTCTGTAGTTTGTGAAGTGAGTTTCTTATTTGCTTTTAAAGCTGATCCTTGAACATAACTATTAACATTTTTGTTCCTGCAGTGTATTTGCAGACATCTCCTGAAGTTTGTTATGAGAGGCTAAAGACAAGATGCAGGGAAGAGGAAAAAGTCATTCCTCTGGTAAGGAGTTCCTCTGACACATGTGCTTACAAGGAGCTTTGAGAACAGAACAATTCCAATCTAAGTACTAAAATTGTATCCTGAGTATATTGCCAGAATGTGGTGCAGCTGTTTCCACTGCAAACTAAACCCTGAATACTGAATTTAAATTTATTTTTTAAAAATGATCTGTCATGCATGCTGACTCTCCCAGGTGTTCTGCTGTAGCTGACTTTAGGTGCAGCATTAATCAACTGGTAATCTGCTCTAGGATGTAAAAGCCAATTGCCTCTGTACCATGAAGTGGCACAAAAGCACCCAGGTGTAGCATGGGTGCCTGGCCTTGCAGGTGCTGAGGTTTCTGTGGGCACTTTGCTGTCTGCTCCCTCCAGGATGTTTGTGCATGAAAAGTGTCCCTGCAGTGGCTGAAAGGAAGCAGCTCCTTGAAAACTGTGAGCTTGGGAATCTGCTTTAAAGCAAGCTGTGCTGATGGAACAGTGATTTCTGTGCCAGTTCACAGCACGGCCCCTCGTGCCACAAGGCTTCTAAAGGAGCCTGACCACACATGGATGCAGCCCGGGCTGGGTGGCTCAGGAGAAGCAATCATCAGTTGAAGATGTGTGCAAAGAGCTAAATTTTGGGCCATGTGAAATTTTGAGAATAAATCCTCCTGTAGTGGATTTGAAGAGCACTTGTATTATTTTGCAGCTCTGCTGAAGAAGAGGGGAGCAGTTATGAATGAGCAATGTGAAGTGGTCTCCATGAAGAAAAAAGCCAGTTCATGACAGGCAGGAGAGCTTTTAGAGGAAATTGAGTTATGAGAAAGTGAACTGGGAATTCTAGCGAAATGTACTGACACAGAAAGTGCCTCCCATACATATTCTTTGCAGCCTTGCCCTTTTTGTCCTTACTTTGTTGTATATTTTTTCTGTAAAATCTTGAACCACATTTTACCTGTGGGAGAGAATCATGGTTGCTTAATCTTAAAAGGAGCTGAGAGCCCTGTGCTCCTGTAAGCAGTGTCTTTGAGGTCTTCCTGGAGTTAAACTTTGTACTGGGAATTAATTTTTCTCAAAAACCTTCTGATGCTTTTTATATGTTAGTAGAAGATATGTGTTGCAGGCTTTCATAGGTGTCTCTTAACTACTTCCCAATGGATAAAGATTGCAATGTGTGTGTCATTCCTGGGCATTTGTATTATTCCAGTGCCTCTTTTCTAGGAATATTTAGAAGCTATTCATGAGCTCTATGAAGAGTGGCTTATTAAACGTGCACTGTTTGAAGTTTCCTGCCCAGTACTTGTGAGTATTATTTTTATTATAACCAGTTAGGCATGTGGGGGTGTTGTGCTTTCCAAATAATTCCAAAATTGTTTAGTGGTAAAAGTAAATAAATCTGCTTTTCTGATAGCCTTTGGGGAAGGACAGCCTCAGACAAACGTGGTAGCTATTGGTGTGTAGCACAAAAGGGGGGTCTGCCATCTCTGCAGTGGAATTTGAGGGGCTGTTCACTGGGATTGCTTGAAGGATCAGCCGTGGAGCTTTTCAGGGAATGCCAAATTCCCAGCAGAAAGCAGCTTGGGCAAATCCATAGGAGTATCCCAGTTTGGCTGCACTGGTAGTCCTGTTCTGTTCTGCTGAAAAGAAACCAAGTTTTATGGTGTCATCTATTGCCAGTGTTCATCCTCTTCTCTCCAAGGTTATTGGAGCTGACCATGACATGCAGAAAATGATAGAGAAGTATGAAGAAAACCGGGACCAAATACTGAACCCAGCTAACAGACAACACTGTTTGTAGAAGCCTGGGACTGTTGTATCAGAAATCATCTACAGAAGTCTGAGTTGGTATTTTTAATATTTAAATAATAGATCTTGTTTTTGCACTATGCTTTGTAGAACGCTGTGGACTTACATCTCTGAAATGATCAGGTACCAATCAGGAACAGAATGTGAATCAATTCCCTTTGTGTTTTTGGTTTTCCATCAGCTTTATTGTGTCAGTTCTTTCAGCTAAAATATGGCTGTTTTCCTCATTTCCCACTTCACTGCTGCTTCCTAGAAGTAACTTTCCTTTCCTGCCCCCCCCCCAAAGACAACCCTGTTGTTGTAATTTGAAATAAATTGTTTATTACAATGCCCCTCTGAGGGAGGGTACCTGAGGTTTCTCTTAATGCCCCCCTTGGGGTGAATTGGGTTGAAACAACACCCAAAGGACCAGGGTGTGTATGAGGGAGGTACAGAGCTGTCAGCCTTGCCCTGATCAGCAGATCATCCTGAGTGTGAGCACAGGGCATGGACGGGCTCACCAACCACGGGATCACCAACCACGGGCTCACCATGGGATCACCAACCATGGGATCACCCCAAGACCACCAGCCACAGGCTCACCAACCACAGGCTCACCAACAATGGGATCACCCCGCGATCAGCCCCCGCCAGTCTGGGTTTAGGAGGGGCAGGTTCTGCCTGGCCCACCTCATCTTCCCCAGCCAGGTGCCCCTCCTGGTGGGGGAAAGGCTGTGGATGTATCTCCCTGGAGCTCAGCAGAGCCTTTGAGCCCCTCTCCCATAGCATCTCCTGGAGAAGCTGCAGCCCCAGCTTGGCTGGGATGGCACCAGGCTGCTGGCTGGACGAGGGTGGTGGGAATGGGATCCCCTGTGATCCATGCTGGGAACAGCCCTGTTTAACCTTTTCTGATGGTCTGGAGGAGGGCACTGAGCTGACCCTCAGCTAACTGGGGTGACAGCCCTTGGGCAGGAATGGGAAGGCTCTGCTGAGGGCCCTGGCCAGCTGGCTGGGTGTCCCATGGACCCTGCACTGCAGCCACGCTGCCCCTGCGGCTCCAGGGCAGGTCTGGGGGTGGCACTCGGTGCTCCTGGCCGGGTCTCAGTGCTCGGAACAGGCTGGACACAAAGACCTCCAACCTTATAATTCTGTGATTTTCTAACAACTAAATAGCAGAGGAGAGGAGGGGTGCAGCTCTTTGGGTTTTCTATTCAGGTACAAAAATAGTACAAAGTATGGAAGGCAAGGGTAAGAGTAGGTAGTGGAGAGATCTCACAGCAATGAGGCTGGATTGTTGGAATTTGGATGTCCACGGTCAGGTCAATGTTCATTCTTGATCCCTTGGGGTGGTACCCAGCAAACAAAAGGTGCAGAGGCTTGCAGCCATTCCATTTAGCATGGGAACAGCTGTATCCCTCCCCAGGGAAATGATTCCTCCTGTCAGCTCTAGCTCTGAGGGCCATGCAGAGCCCTCGGGTGGAGCCTCCCTGGCAGCAGTCAGGGCATTCCGAGGCCTGGGTGGTCTCAGTGCCCCTCTGGCTTTGCCCACTCGTGCCCCTGTGCTGTGTGGGCACCATGGGCCTGAGCAGCAGTCTGGCTCCAGGAAGGTGTTGCCCTACCCTCTGCTCCTTTGTTCCCCTTTCCAGGCACATCCAGAGTGGCCATCAGCTGCCTGAGGCACAGCATTGACTCCTTCCTGCCCAGGCTTTACACACTTCATACCAGAGCTGGGATGTTCATTATTTTATTATTAGAGGCAGCAAATGAAATGAATCTAGTTAAAGCAGCTTTGTTAAGCAGATCTTACCAGTTTGAAATGGTGTTTTGCTCTAATCCTGCCCACATTCATGCAGCTTAATTAAATCCAGGAAGTTCTTTCTGCTCTACAGGACATCACAATATAGCTTAGTTCTGAAGAGAACTGTGCACTGGTAGTCCCACTGAATTCAGTGCAAAAAAAAAAAAAACCCAGAGTTTTTGTAAGTGATTGCAGAATGGCCCTGAGGGTTTTTTTTCAGCTAGCTTTTTATAGAGAGCTTATTTTATTTGTGTTCATGAGAACCCCAGCCCTGCTCTGGCTGAGCTGAGGAACAGTGAAAATACAGAGTGCATGGGACTGTTTGTTATTTTTTTCAAATGCTTCTAAAAGCATCCTAGAATTAATTGATTTCCTAACTGGTTTGCATTCTTTGATTTTACTTCTTTTTATAAAGAAAAACACAGTGTTTTTTTTGGGTTTATGTCATGATCAGTTTATTATGACCTGTAAGTACTTGGAGAGTACAGAAAACCAGTGGGGGTTTCATTCTTGGACCTGTCAAAGGAACTGCTGAGCTGCCCTTCACTTGTGCTTTACCCTCTGCGTGCTGCCCTCAAGGGAATCCTTTCACTGCAGCACTCAGACTGCTCTCACATTGATTTTCTAGGCAGTTTTAGGGGAATGATCCCACAAGTACAGAATGTATTTTTTCCCTACTGGTTTTGGTTGGTTTAGCTGGAACAAGCAAGGCTTCAACAGCACTTTGATCACTTTGTACAGACATTTGTCAGGCACTTTGTGCAGGATAGAAACATTCAGTTATGTGGCTTTTCAACAATATCTGATGCTGCTGCTTTTGTAGGGCTGTGGTTTACCTAAAACCCATTGCACTGGAAGAACCACACCCAGTCAGGAACTGCAGCTCCTGTCCAGTAATTCCCACCTGATCAGCTGTTGCTTTTCTAAATCACTGCAACTTAATAATAAGTGCACAGAGAGAACATTTCCTAGTGAAGTACTAAGCTGGTACTAAAGCTCGTGATTCCAGGAATGCCATTCTACTGCTCTGTTGTAAACTTTTAAAATTCCAGCTTAAAAGTAAGATTTTGTATGCTAAATAATTATCTTACTTCTTGCAGCTTCTTTGTAGGGGGGTACCAGCTATTCTTGATACCTTCTGTTAAACTTTCAGAACTTTTACTTCTCTAAGAGTCCAAAAGAACAATTTCTTTGGAAATGGTTCTATATGTTTGAAGCTCAGTCATCTGCAGTTTGTTCTTAATTCTAATTTCACTATGGACATACATTTTGCACAGCACAGAAAATGTCACTTCATGGTTTAGTACAGAGAATCTTACACCCAAAAGATGCCACTGTTACTTGTCAGGACACAGCCCTGTGAACACACTTTGTTCCTAACACCCATTTCTCACACCACACCCAGAGCTGAAGGCAGTCCTGTCCCCTGGTGTTACCTTGAGCAAATTCTGCTTCTCCTGCACTGCTGGAATCAGGGGATGACAGAATTTCAACCATTAGTTCTTCAAAAAGCAAATCTTTATGTTTTAGTTCCTGAGGTTTTTCTAGTCTAATCCAGGTGTGCTCCTCTGATTTTCTTCTGGGAAAGTCAATTATAAACAATTAATACAAAATTAGTTTCAGCTAATATTTTAACTGTACATGAAAGGCATTTTTTAGCATTTAGAACTGAGCTCCATATTAGCCCCTGTGAAGAAAATTAACTCCACCCCAGCCCAAACCAGCACACATTTCAGTGCTACTGAAAAAGCTACTTGAAGCAGTATTGAAGTGTCTTTCTAGTATCATAGAATCCCAGAATTTTTAGGGCTGGAAGGGAGCTCTGGAGGTCACCCAGTCCAAGCCCTGCCCAGGCAGGGTCACCTAGAGCAGGTGACACAGGAACATATCCAGATAGGTTTGGAATGTCCCAGAGAGGGAGATTCCACAGCCTCTCTGGGCATCAGCTCCAGGGCTTTGCCCCCTCCAGGAAAACAAATTCTTCCTCATGTTGGGGTGAAATTTTTTGTGGTTTAGTTTATGGCCATTGCTCCTTGTCCTGCTGCTAGGCACCACCCTCTGACATCCCTTGGAGGAATTTGTACAAATAGCACTGCAGACTGTGCCTAAGCACAGCAGCAGTGTGCTTTCCTAAATGAGTTCAGAGCTGTGTGTGACACAGGCTCTCAGTGCTGGGATCCCAGCTTCCAGCTGATCCTGAGCTTTCCACACAGCACTCCCACCTGCAGGATATCCCTGATCCTGCCTCTGCTGCTCACTGGGATCCTTCTCTGAGCAGATTTTTTTCCTGACATTAAAATGGTGAAGAATTAGATTTTTTTTCCTCTTCATTTTAGTGAGATGAACCAGTCTGCAGAAAAATTCTGTGCAGAATTAAGTGTCAGGAGCAGGGGCAAGGGAAATGGCAGCTGTAGCTGGACCTGTCTCTGCTGGTGGCAGTGAACAGTTACAGTGCTCAAGGCTTCTCTTGGAAATTGTGGTGGTGGCCACAAAATACTTTGGTAACAAAAGGTTATTATATATTGGTTAGCTATAAAACCTATGACACAAGTCAGTGCCTCTACAAAACCAAGTGTTCACAGAGCTGTTTCCCTCTTTAAAGCTAAAGGAATGTTATCAAACTTTCTAAACCTGTTTTCAACTGAAGTCAGGAGGAAGATTAGCTCAGACACAGCTTCAAAGGAATGCAGAGAGTTAAGGAGTACAGTCCAGTAAGGCATTTCTAAACTTCTTCCAGTTTAGCAGAATTTATCTTGTACTGGAAGAGTATTCCAGGAATAGGTCTGTGAAGGGAAAAAAGAGAAGCAGGATGCCCAGCTGAAGGAACCTGTCTGGCACTAAGAACAGCCAGAAGGAATCTGACTGATGAATTAAATGGATTTAAATTTATAGAAGTTTGCCTACCCTTTAAAAAGGTGACCATTCAGGTTTCCTTGCGAAAGGAACCATGAGGAATTTGTGTAACTCCTGCTATTTACTGTCCCAAGGCAGGGATGTGGTTTGGGTTTTTTAGAACTGTTGTGACAGAGCTAATCATCTCCCTGACAACAGGATCAAGGCCACAGGTGAGAGGACAGTCCCCCCCAGGTAATGGCTCTAAAGCACTACAGACTCAGGTGTGATGGCCCAGCCCTGCCTGCTCCGTTCTGTCAATGATGACATAGGGCTCCTGGCTGTCAGTCTCCTGGGAACTGCAGTGCTCCAGCTTCCCTTCCTTGCCTCCAGCAGAGTCACCTGCAGCCTGCCCCAGGGCCCTCCTGCCCCCATGTGAGGGCTGCACGTCAATGCTTTGGGGGGGGATGTAGGTGAGGTTGGGGGGCTCTCTGACATGCCTGAAGCACTCAGAAGCTGGGTGTCCCTTAGCAGGATCCATGAACAGTCTCTTGCTGTCAGAACCAGCAGTGGCATCCTCTGTGTGCCCAGCAGTACAGCACAGACCTGAAGGTGGCTCAGGGTGTGACGCTGCTCTCTTGTGCAGGTCAGCATCAGTCAGGTATGTGTGTTTTCTTTGGGAGCAACTGAATTCTCTAACGTGCCTGTCACTTGTTCCTGCATAGGCCACTGCCTCAGGCTGGCCACTTTCCTCTATTGGATACATAAGTTCTTCCTGAGCATCCTTGATCTGTAGTTCTGTGAAGGTCAAAGACAGCTCACAAACGTCCTCTTCCGTGGGGACGCTGCAGTTTTGGGCAGAGGCAAAGTCCTTGTAGGGCAGAGACTTCAGCTCAGTGGGCTCATCACCAGGGGCTGGGTCTATGCAATTTATGGCATCATTAATTTCTGCTTCAATTGATCCTTCTGGGACTCCTGGAGCTTCAAACTCCAAGGTGGTTTTGCTGTCACAGGAGCTGTCAGCAAACATGGCAAAGGCTGGGGGGCCGCTGGCTCCCGGGGACAGAGGCGCAGGCCCCAGCGCTCGTGCAGCCAGCTCTGCAGCCCCTGCCAAGGCACGCTCCTCACTCAGCCTGGCTCTTGGCTCCCTCTCCAAAGCCTTTGGAGAGAGGCTCTCACTGAAGATGGGTGTTTGTGCTATGACAATGTCACTGTATTTGATCAGGAAGTCCTCGCTGTCGGAGCCCTTGCCCGGCAGGTGCGCGGTGTCGATGCTTTGCCTCTGGTGCTGCTGGAGGCTGCTGGGGGATGCAGCAGCTGCTGACTGAGCCACAGCCCCTGTGATCCTCACGTTCCCAGCAGCTCCAAAGGATGCAGCACAGGGAACTGAACCCTTCTGCTGGGGGGCAAGGCACAAAGGTGTCTCACTGCTCCCTTCATTTCCCGGACTTTCAGCGTCTCCTCTCTGGGGTGTGTGATGCTCCTCATCCTCCTCTCCTCGATGCCGACGTGTTTGTGTTCCCTGCTGCAGGCTCTGCTCCAAACTGCCATGTGCTTCTTCATTTGTCATCTCCAGGATGGCCTCACACTCGATTCTTGCCAGGAATATCTCAAATGCAGTCTGCTTCGTTTCCTCATTGTTTCTCTTTTTGACAAGTGAGAACTCTGTTGCTGTAGTTGCAACATAGCCTATTTTCTCCAGGACTGCTCTGACAATGTCCTCAGGGAGCACTGGCTGGATATAGTAGACAAAATTCCCAGTGAAGGTCTGGAACAGAACACAACATGGAAAAGCTGGTGAACACTGGGGGAAAGGGTGCAGGGAGATGTGAAACAGCTGATTTCCTAAAGATCAAAAATACTTCACGACTTGCTTACAGCTTTCAAAAAGCTGTGTTCTCCAAGTCTGAGTTTGGAATTGCAGTGAGTGAGGCTTTTCTAACAGCACTGTTCTGGCAGCCTCTCGAGCATTGTGGCTCTGCTACAGCACATCAGATCCAGTGAAGCTGTGCCAGTTTAAACCTGCTGGGGTCTTGGCTAAGAGTACCAGTATTCAAAGAGGCAAAAAGGAAAACAAAAAGAAAATAATTTTAGTCCAACTAGAGAAACTCAGAAATAAACCTTTTGTGTTCTACTGAACCTAAGCTTTTTAAACAAACAGAGATTTATAGAATGAATCACTGAGGTCTTTTCCTAAAGAAAAAGACAGGATGCACTCACTGTGAATTCCATTTCTGAACTGGGGACAAGTCTGTAACATTTTCTTTTTCCATGGTTCAGACTCCTGCTGTGAACTGTGCTACCCTTGAATTAGACTGCCATTTTTTAAAAGCAGCTTTCTGAAGAGAGACTGTTCTAACAGATGTATTGTTCAAACACCTCTCTTTGCACAAGCTGTCTCCAAAACATCAATAAAATGCTGCTGCTGTGCAGCAACTTAAAAAACTGTTCAATGTTTGCTTGGTTTTAGAGCTACCCCAGGCACGAGGCCTAGACTGTAACATGGAAGTGGTTTTTGGTTTTGTCTGAAACCCTGTGACAGGAGAGACTGTTCTGAGCTGGGCATGACCAACTTGTGGCAAGTTAGAACAGAACACAGGTGGGAATGCAAAGCCAGGCTTTCCAGGAGTGGGGTACCTTGTTTTTGGGCTGCTCAGCTTGGGCCAGACCAAGGCTGAGCCCTGAGCATTGGTGTCACAAGCAGGAGATTCAGGAGAACAAAACTGACCCCCAGAATGGCCACAGTGTAATCCTCAGATAAATCTGTTAACAGTGCCCTGCACTCCCCACCTTCTGTTCCTTCTGGAGGGGGAGCAGCTGCAGGCACTGCAGGGACATCAGAGCAGGTGAGGGGCAGGACACGGGAAATACTATTCCATGTATTTCAATAGCTTTTAATCCAATCTCTACATGCACAAGGTACTGGTTGTTCTCCAACTTGTGCCTTGTGGTAGAATTATTTCAGGCCTGCAGCAGGCTGTCTTACACTTTGGGTTGCCCACAGTGGTATTCAAAGTTTAATTTTAACACAGCCTAGGATCCTTGTGTTAGGAAAAGCTGAACCCACTAAGTGTAGACCTGACTATCTTATGCTTTGCCCTATTTTAGGGAGATGAATGAAAAGAACAGGAATTTAACAGCTGTTTGATAATCCACAGGTGAGACCTAAGTGCAGGAAGAATCAAAGAAATGGCTTTTTCTCACCAGCACCTGTTGCCAAAGCAAGGGCAATAAGTTTGCCTTTGGGTGTCTGGGGAGTCTGTTTAAAATTGGGATGTGTGAAGATGGCTGTGTCCTCTGGGCAATGAGACGTGCTCAGTGTGCTGGGGAAGTGGGGTAACCGCGACCACCCTGCTGCAAAAAGCAGCAGCATTTCCTCCTTCCAAGGGGCTGTCCCTGCCCGCTGCAGCAGCCTGAGCTGCGATCAGGGACCAGAGAGGCGCTGGCTCACCTGGCCTGTGGCACCGAGCCACTGCAGATGGCCACGGCCAAAAACACCCCTGCTTATAGGCACGTTCTGGTCACAGCTTAATGTGATGAAAGGCAAAGCCTTGCGGGGTAGCTTTTACCTTCCTTGCTGCCTCACCACAACGAGGGGCTCCGCTCCCGACCCCCGCAGCTGCTCAGCGCTCAGGGGCCTCAGCGAGGACAAGGCCAGTGAAGGCCATTGAACGCCTCTGAGCAGCCGTGCACCGAGCTGGGCACCCTGCCCCGGGCTGGATGTGCCCTGACCCCGCTTGCTATCCCGAGCTGGATGTGCCCCTGATCCCGCTCCCACGTCCCGGTGCCGCTGCCAAGCCCCGGCTGGGGAAGCGGCCTCGTACGCCGGGGGTCGGGCGGCAGTGCCGTACCTTGAGGGAACGGATCTCCCGGCGCCAGGGGCACAGCAGGAGGTTGACGCAGAGCAGCTCCAGCAGCTCCAGCGCCTTGAGCAGGTCGCGCAGGGCGCGGCCGCCCCGCGCCCGCCGGCAGCGCTCGGCCACGCCGCGCACGTCCAGGGCCCCGCGGCGCCCCGGGCCCAGCAGCCGCCGCGCCCGGGCCTTGAGCGCGGGGTCGGCGCAGGCCGCAAGCTGTCCCTGCGCCGCGCGGGCCGCCAGGTGCGACACGTACTCCCCCAGCAGCGCCGGCTCCGCCATAGCGCCGGGCCCGCCCCGCGGCCCGCCCCGCGCCGCCATTGGCCGGCACCGCCCGCGCGCCGGACAGCCATTGGTTTTCCTGCTCGTCAGTCAGGGTGAGGGGCGGAGCCCCGCGAATCGAAAGTGAAAGGCGGGAGGGCGGTGAGGGCTCGGGCTGCGCGCGGCGCGGGGCGGGGCTTGTCGCGACAGGGGCGTGAGGGAGGCGCGGTGAGGGGAGGGCGGGGAAGTGTCTGGGATGTCCCGGGATGTCTCAGGATACCCCGGGATGTCTCAGGATACCCGGGATGTCGGTGCCTCCCCGGTGCGCGGCGCCAATTCTCACACCGCCGGGCGGTGTTTCTGTACTCTAACCTGGTTTGCACGAAGCAGGGAGCTCCTGGTGACCCACCAAAAGCCCCCTGGACATCAAAAGTTTACACTGTTTGCACATTTTAACCGAGGTATCGGCCGTCATCGGTCACAAATGGTATAACTTCTGTGTTGATTAGCTCTCAGACTCCTCGCTGCTGGTCATGTCTGGCTGCGAGAGGTCTGTGCCTGCCCTGGGCTGAGAGCTGCCCTGCCCTGGGGGTAAATGAGATCTGGGGTGAGAACTGCCCTGCCCTGGGGTTAAAGGGAGGCTGGATCCAGCAGCTGGAAAACACACTTGCAATCCAGTGCTTTTCTAACCTTGATTTTTGGAATCTGAATTTTCAAGTCACCACCTGTGGCCACCATGATGTTGCGCTCCTGTGTGACTTCACAAATTGGTAAATATTCCCTCAAATTATGACTGTTATTTTATTTCACAGAAGTCTATGGCCATAATTTCACATAGAAATTATTTCTGTAGGGTAAGGAAGGGAATCATTTGTCAGACTGTACCAAGACCACTTAGATCAGTTGGATGGTTTCCATCCAGGAAATATATCTTTACTCACCTTGCTGTGCTAAAAAATGATCTGTTTGAATATTTCTGGGGTGATTGGCCTATTATTTCTATTTTGCCATTTTAATATTTTCCCTTGGCGATACCTTGCCATTTTCAGTATCCTGACTTCAGTAATTTGACTCTGCCCTTCTTGAGCTTGGACACTGACTTGTCCCCCAGAGCAGGAGGGACCTGACTGCTCCAGTGCTTGTTCCTGTGGCCTCTGACAAAGGTAAAATCCAAATGTGACTGAAGCATAGAGTTGCTTCCTCAGCAGTTGCTCAGTCATGGGTGGTCCCAGAGATGTAAAATAATAAGCATGGAAGCCAACCCAAATACATGTGTGTTCTTTACTAAAAGTTCTGTATAAGATCAGTATACTAAAAACTGAAGCAGAAGAGAGGACTTCAGAAATACAGGGTTGTTATCATGTAGCAAGAAATAGCATGTCCGGTTTTGTTTCTGATTTCCCCCTTGTAATAATGCAAAGGCCTGTGTTAAGCCTGGGTTTTAGCACTGGTATTAGAATTATGCAAGGGTTTAGGATAATATCTGATAACAAGAGATTAATTTCTCAAGAGCAACATCACTGCCAACTTTGCTGAGATTTATCCAAGATCTGCAATATTTTCAAGAAATGAAAGCATGTCCTTATTGCATCATTACAAGGAATTTCAACAGCAGCAGTAGTGGCATCGGAAGCTGCTGGAGCAGCTTCAGAGCTGCAAATGCCTCTCTGTAGTGTTTTACAGCTGATTTTTTTCTTTCTGGTGCTGTCTGTCTGGATTCATAAGCTTCCCCTCAACCTCCTCCCCCCCCCAACTTTGTTGGATTTCACTCAGTTGAAAAGATTAACAAGAGTAGAAAATGCTAAACCACTCCTGCAAGTGATGGTGGTAAGATATTACAGAAGGAAGCACACTCTGCCTTCAATTCACAGTTTGTTATTTAATTACATATGTTTGTAATGAATCACAAAGCCCAGGTATTCAGTGGTAACTCAGAAAAATGCTACAGTTGGATGTGGATGTTTTGGTTGGCTCCCATATCTGTGTGACAGCACAGCTGGGGTTATTTAAATTATTCTGCGATAACAGGATGACAGGAATTTATGGAAGGGTCCACGCCACCAAAGGGAGCAGGCAGATGTGTGTGAGAAATGCTGCCAAACCCAGAGCACAGTGCCAGGGACACTTCACTGTTAGTGAAGGAAGAAAGAAAGACTTGGATTAGTTTTCTACAATTTTACCAATGCATTGCTAACATGAGGTAATATGTAAATCTCCCATTCTCATCAGAAGTCTACTTAAAGTCAGCTTGTTTTGTAAATCACAGATACAGAGTTGGTGGAAGGGCAGGAAATCTCAGTTAAAAAGGTGAAAAGCCAAACCAAAGGGCTTCCCACTGTGCAGAGAAACTGAGCATTAGTAACAGGTAGGTACTTGTCTGCCATGTGTGAAAAGCCCTCTGTGCCTGTCTGCAGAAGAGCCTGCAGCTTGGTCATGTAACTTGGAAGAGCCTCACTTTCAGGGAAAAAATCCCCTTTCCCTTCTGCTGTGGGTTCATTAGATTGTACAGCCGTCCCCAGGAGCAGCCCGAGGGGAGCAGGTCCCAGAGCCCTGTTCCAGGGCAGGAGCAGCCGTGCAGGGGCTGCAGGCAGAGCCTGTTCCAGGGCAGGAGCAGCCGTGCAGGGGCTGCAGGCAGAGCCAGCCCTGGGGCAGGAGCAGCCGTGCAGGGGCTGCAGGCAGAGCCAGTTCCAGGGCAGGAGCAGCCGTGCAGGGGCTGCAGGCAGAGCCAGCCCAGGGCAGGAGCAGCCGTGCAGGGGCTGCAGGCAGAGCCAGCCCAGGGCAGGAGCAGCCGTGCAGGGGCTGCAGGCAGAGCCAGCCCTGGGGCAGGAGCAGCCGTGCAGGGGCTGCAGGCAGAGCCAGCCCTGAGCAGGAGCAGCCGTGCAGGGGCTGCAGGCAGAGCCAGCCCTGAGCAGGAGCAGCCGTGCAGGGGCTGCAGGCAGAGCCAGCCCTGAGCAGGAGCAGCCGTGCAGGGGCTGCAGGCAGAGCCCTGTTCCAGGGCAGGAGCAGCCGTGCAGGGGCTGCAGGCAGAGCCAGCCCAGGGCAGGAGCAGCCGTGCAGGGGCTGCAGGCAGAGCCAGCCCTGGAAGCCAATCCCATTCTGCACATTCTGTGCTTCCCTCTCTGCTGACTGCCCTGCCAGGGAACCTGACTGGGGCACTTCTGTGCATCTCTGCCCCCTGGGAGCTGGGGAAGAGGGTTGTTTCTCTCATTGCAGGGTGCTTTGCATACCACCAAACTGTTGAAATGAAAACTTTATGGAGAGGAGCAGTTCTCTCTGTTAAAAACACAAATGTGAAATAGAGCCTTACCTTCTAGCAATGCCTGCCAGCAGTTCTGCAGTGCAAAATGGTCAATTTTTGTTCTTTTGGGTATAGTATACTGAGAATATTGAAAATCTTGCTGAACTGCAAAAGAATTGTCTCATTTTAGCAACATACATATTTACTGTCATCTACTTAGCAAAAAATGCATGCTTACCTTATATCTCATCATGTGCATATGACTCAGTAATGGTATAATTTATATAGCAGTAAGAACCATATAATTACTTCCCATCTAAGTATTAATTATAATTGTGTCAATCTTTGGAGTGTTGAATGATGATTACAGTTGAAAATTATTTGGTATTTACAGAAAATCCAAGTGCAATTTTAATAATTTGGATGCTGCTTCCTTTTAAACACCATTATATATTTACTATACTCAGCTTTACATATCCTTTAGTGGGGATAGAAAATGAAGTCCATTTCCTCTGTGTAAAAAACTTCTTTTTTCTTTTTTTTTTTTTTCTGTATTTTAGTGAAAATGCCTCTAAGAAATTTCCTGGAGATGAGCCTGTGATAACTCTGCTCCCCTGCCACAGCTCCTTGGCTCCTGTCCCCAGTCCCAGATGGAGCCCAGGCTTGTGGGTGCCCCAAGGGCTGGCTGGAGCTCCATCCCTGCTGTTGAAGTGCTGGCAGCCAGTTCTGCTTCCTGCCAGCACCCAGACTCACCCTGTGGTTTTCCATTAGACACAGAACTTAAAAATTCCTTTAAAATGTAGAGTGCGTTTCCTGCAGTAACACATTTCAAACAACACAGCAAAGAAGTTTTTCAGGGGGAAAGTCCCAAGGAAAGCACAGGGTTGAGCTCTCCTTGCTCTCTTGTGGGTTGTGTGTCCTAGGCCAGACACACAGAAGCTTTCAGACAAGGAATGGGACTATTTCAGACGAGGAATGGGACTATTTCAGACAAGGAATGGGACTATTTCAGACGAGGAATGGGACATTCCTGGCTGAAGTGGACAACAGGATCCCAACTCTTTCGTTTCAGGCAATAGACGAAAACCTCCTTGGCCGCCTGCTGTTGGATGTCACGACTGGCCCCTAGTTGCAGCACTTTTTTTTTTTTGCTGGGCCATACAAAGGAAGGGGGGAAGCAGATCTTTCTGTCCCACCCGTGGATCATGCCCAGCTCGGGTGAGCAGACCGAGGCTCGGGGGATGCGCTGTCCTTCAAACGCGGCCCCAGCCCCGGGAGCTGGGCCCAGCAGGCGCCTGGGGCTGGGCCAGCGGCTCCTGGGAGGGGAAAAGGAGCAAGGGGTGCCCGTGAGGGGCTGGGTGCCCGCTGCCCTGCCCGCCCCACGGCAACTGCCCGTTCTGGGAGCCCCTCGGTGCCACACTCGGTGCCCTCCGGCCGGGCTGGTGCAGGGGAGGAGCTGGGGACAAGGCCCTGCTGTGCCCCGGCCCTGCTGTGCCTGAGCTGAGCTCCCACTGTCCTGGCACACCGCTGGGGACCCTCGGACTGCCAGCCCAGTGTCCTGGCCTCACTCTTGGGTTCCTTATCCTGGTCCCTTCTCTACAGCTGGGAACGCTCCGAGGCCCCTGAGGCTCTGTTACTGAGCCCAGCCCGGTGTCTCTGTTTGCACGGCGCTCACACAGCTCCCAAAGCTCACCCGGGAACACTCACAGTCAGAGCGCTCCTTACGCGAAAAGAGCCGGGACTGTGCCGAGAAGTGCAGCCGTGTGCGGAGCCGGCCTGCAGCACCCTCTGGGGTCGCTGTGCCTTCCCCTGGCTGCAGCGAGGCCGGGCAGGACGCGCAGCTCCAGCCTGCCCGGCCGTGCTGGGACCCAGCGCCACCTCTCCTCCACCCGTGCACAGTGCCTTTTGGAGGAAGACTTGCAACAGGCTTTGCAATGGCCTGGAAAGCCCGGTACCAAAGGCATAATGTGAATATTAAATTATTTTTTTCTTTTGTTTCTACATGGTACTGATAAAAATTGGTTTTTTTAGGCAGCGCTTTGCCTACTGAAACACACAGACAAAGAGTTATTTAAAAATGCTTTGTTGTCAATACACTGAATGAGCTGTACTAGTGACACTACAGTGACAACAAAAGGCTCTTCTTTTTCCGTCTGTTCTAAAACATGCAAAGTATCATAAAATCAACAAGTAGGCTTGACTGGATAACATTTAACTTCATTATGAGTGGCTAATTTCAATGGGTTCTGCAATGCTTCAGAAAGGTCAGATGCACTGCTTGTCTCTGCTGCTCTTTTATGCTGTGTGATGCCATGGAACACTTTGAAGCACAAACAGGGAAATTTACGTAAACTTGCAAAATTCACTGTAAAAAAAAATCCCATTGGGATTCACAGGGATCCCATTGTATCCCTGTTTAAAGATATAAAACTGGTAAAACTTCCAGAGGTTTTATTCTTCTGTTGGTCTGAGTTCTTCAGAAGAACCGAAGGGAAGAGCCGCTGTCAGTGCGGCGCTCCGGGCCCGGCGGCCCGCGGAGGTGTCGGCTGTCCCGTCGCAGCGGGCTGTGCTCACACGCCGCTGTCCCGCACGGCCGAGCCGCCCCCGCACCGGGAGATGACGGCCAGGGCCGAGCCGGGCTCCCGCAGCCTCCCTGCGGCACGGGCTGCTCCCGCCTCCTGCCTGCTACTGATGTTTCCAGGCATTTCATTTCTTTGGCAAGGGTCCGTCAGGGAATATGGAGGGGGATCATCTGTGGGAATATAGATTTGTGTTGCTCCTGGCCCCACACATTCATCGTAGCTGAAAGAAAAAAAGAAATATCCATGAAATTCCTGGGAAAAAATGCCACAGTACATTACTTCAGCATAACAGAGGCAAGTAAAGTGAGAAGAAAATGAGTGTCTGGTGTTTTGTTCCTCAGCCCACATCCTTGCTGACCCTGCCATGTCAGACACTCAAGAACAGATCACTTAAAACCACTCAGAGATAATTCCAGAGGTGCAGTCACCGTAAGTGCAGTGCAGCCAGGGCTCATTCCCGCTCTCACCTGCCTGCGAGAGGCAGGTCAGAAAAGCCCGGGGTCAGAGGAGGTGGTGCTGCTGTTTCAGCTGTGGAATGAGGCACACAGAGCTGGTGATGCAGTCTCTAGCAGACATCCCCGTGCTGCCCTGGCTGCAGTGTCTGGAGCTCAGCCAGCAGCCCTGGCTGGGCAGCCTGCCAGGGCTGAGCTGCATCACCTGCACACTCTGGGGCTGCTCACTCTGGGGTGGGCACAGGCCCCTTGTGCTCCTCCCAAAGAGCAGGGACAGGGCAGGTGCATTGGGGGTTCCACGGGGTGCACCCAGGCTCTGTGGTTCTGTCTGTTCCCTCCTCACTCTGCTCTGCGCTCCCTGGCTACAGGCAAGAGCCCTAAAGAATCACAACATCATGATCTTAAAAGCTAGACCTGCTTTGTGGCTGCTGTTTACCCATTCCAGCATCATTTTAACTCCAATCCTGAAAAAGGAAATGTCTTCTATCAAAAAAAAAAAAACCAAAAACCAAAAAACCCAAAAAAATACCAAACAAAAAACAAACCAACCAACCAACCAACCAACCAACCAACCAACCAACCAACCAACCAACCAACCAACCAAAAACAACAACAAACAAATCACAAAAAAACCCCCAAAACAACAAAAAACCCCCTTTCTCTACTAAGTTAACCTGAAAAACATTTCTGCTGGAGCCAGACAAATTAAGAACCTATTTCCTCAGCCACACTAACTGCAGAACAATTAAGATCTGGGATATTTCCTGAAAATTGGGATGTTGAGCATGTGTCTTTTCAGCAGACTGCAGGCCCACACTGTGCCCCTGTATGTGTGTTACTGCCAGGCTAAACCAGGCTCCCAAACCCCAGTCTGGGTGATGGAAATGGTTCTTGGGGAAGGGAGAGGTAAGAAAGTGAAATCAGAGTGCTACATAACTAAACTCAAATATCCATGGGTGTTTTTATTTTTACCTCCATTTCATCTTACTTTTATATTTATCTGGACAATGGCTTTAAATTCAGACTAGAAATTTTCAATTTCCCCATCAGAAAATAATATTTAAGAACCCAAGTCTGTTCTGAAAACCCTGAATAGGGCTGACAGATATTTCAGAAAAGTCATTTTAGGAAGTAGAATTGGGGTTTTCTTTCCAGCATGTAGAAAAGATGTCACTCCAGCCTCTTCTGAACACACTGAAGCTTTCAAACCTACATGGTAGTCTTTGAAAAGTTCTTAGACCTCGATCAGAGATTGAGGACCTGATGTCCTCCACTTTCCTTGAGCTCCATGAGGGTAAAGAAACAGCCACTTCTTGCAGATTCCTATGAGCTGCATCTTTACTTCATTTACATTTTGCTGACCCAAAGCTGGGTGAATTTATTTAAAATCTCTTCTCAGGTTTTGACTGATTTAATCAGGCTAACAGACAGCACTTACTGGGCCTGTTAGCACAGGGGAAAAGTTTCCATTCAGAAAAGCCCACAGCAATGGGAGTTTCAAGGGGGAAAATTTGGAATCCTTCTGCCAAGGAACAAAAGGGAAGAAGCTTCTCTGTCTCCAGCTTCTGGGAAACCTGCCACTGACCTAAAGGAGAAATGGGCACAGTGGGAACTGTTTCTTGCTGCTGTCACCTGATCATCTGCAGATGATTCCTCTGCCTTGGGTTTGATTTAATGCCTTTCCTGGACCACAGCTCAGCTTTGTAGAACTGAACTGCTGGCTGGGATAAACAGGGAAAGGATCCCTTAGGAAGGGGACCTTGAAGGGTCAAGTAAATGGTGGGAGTTATGGTATTAAGGAGTTGGCATTTTAATGTTTAGTTCCAAAAATCAATGTATTTGTGTTGGGGCATTTTATCCTTCATACATATGATGGATACAAAGAATTATCTTTTTTTCTCCAAAAGCAAATAATGTTCTTTTGCCTCATTTTTGGCAATTAAGATCACATTTTAAAAAGTGAGTAAGGTAGTAAAAACACATGCCAGACTTTCAATTAAACAGGTTTTTGGCAGCTTCACAGCTGTGCCTACAGATTGTTGTGGCCATGGAGAGAATTACAAATAATTCAATTAGTTGCAGGTTTTGGGGTTTTTTTTAATAACTTTTTGTATTTCATTATGAGTTTATGATCTTGATGTTCATTTCCTGTGTTCTTTTCTATGCATGGGATCTTTGGTGAGCTCTTTGTAGAGCTGACATTGCAAACAGCTCCTGCTCTGCTTCTGCAGATAAGGTTCCTAGCACTCTCTGGTGAGGGCAGAGTGGAATGAATTAAGGTCATAAAAGAGATTTCAACTTTGTATTTTTTTTCTTTGTTTCTAAGTGTTTTGTGGGTTTTTAAAATGGTTTTTTATTGTTTGTGTTTTTTGTTTGGGGTTTTTGTTTTTCTTTGTTTGTTTGTTTTGTAGTGTGATTTTCCCCCCTCTGTTTAACAGCTTTAGTATTTTGGTTGTGCTTTCTGACTGCTGTTATAGAGGCATTCCTGTAGAATAAATAATGAATTATCAACTCTACAAGCATGAATTCTATTTTACAGTCTCTCTTTCAAGGAGACTTTAATATGTAAACTTATATGACTTTACAAGATCTTTTTTATTAGAGAATTTAAGCAAGTATTATAAGAAATAATACTGAGTTGGACATGCATCCACTGTATGGTGGTGGTTGGAAAACCATTCCTCAAAAGATTTGAAGGATTACTTAGAAAAAATTTCAATAACCATAATTTCTTTCAGGTGATTAGCAAGTATTGACGTGAGTGATGCTGGACTAAAACCTTACTGTCATCATTTTAAAATAAAGCCAGACCTTGATCCCCAGTCTGGAGTAAAAAGGCAAAAAGATTTGGGGGTGGTGGCAGGGGGGAGGTTGGGAGGTTTGTTCTGTTTTGGTTTTTTGTTTTGTATTTAATGTGTGAGTTTTTTCTGGGCCAGATTTCTCCTGGTTTGGCTGCCTCAGTCAGAGCTCCCAGTTTAGCTGGGGGGCACCAGGAACACCAGGGAAGTGGAAATGGGAGAGACAGAGGAAAGGGGGAGGTCTGAGACTGCAGCTCACAAATCATCAAACTGCAACCTCAGGAACAGCTAAGGGAGTGATACCCACAAAGGGGTGTGCAATGCATGTGTGTACATACATATGTGTGTGTACAGGTATATTTATATGTGTGTATATATTCATTTACATGTATATGTTTTGCAACTGAAAATGCAGGACCCTGAAGTGGAAAAACAAAAATACTTGTTCATCTTTTACAAAACCCACCACAATAGTTATATTTTATCTGACAGATTCACTTCTGTGAAGATACTGGACATGTAAAAAGGAGCTCAGGCTTGAAGTTCACTACAGCAGTCACAGGAAAATCCTTTTAGACAGGAAAGCAAATGCTTTTGGAAAGTGTTGTGTTACCATAACATAAATAATGGAGCACAGGGACTCATTACACTGCATCTTGTGGATACCAGCCCTGAAAAAATCCTTGGCTGCAGTACATGTAGTGAATCCACTTTAATCCACTGCTTTCTAAAACTGGCATTGTCTGGAGGTGCAGTATCAGCAGGCAGTGATGAGAAGGAAGGGGTTACTGACCTTGAAATGTGCTGCTGTCTGCCTGGGTTTGAGCCTTGTTTTTGTTACAACACCTGCACTGCTGTGTTTAGACACACTACTGAGTTTTTTAAGGGATGATTTCCCTGGGAAAAGCAAAGGAGGCTGATGTCTGTGAGCATCCTACTGCAGGAAAACGGGATCTGCAGGGAGGGGAATGGTGCTCAAAAATGGCAGCAGCTCTCCAGGATGACCTTGCTGACTCAGAGTGTGGCAGGAGGGGCAAGAACTTTGGGAATTTGTTTGGTCTCATTGCAGTGAGTATTAGGATGGGTTTATTGCCAGGGAAACTCCAAAGAGCTTCTTTAACTGGTTGTCATTCATAAATTAGGAGCCCCTCTCTGGGGCAGGAAGAAGGTTCTGCTGACAGAACTTTTTAAGATGAAAACAACAAAAAGTGAGAAAAGGCAGAGCTGGGAATGAAGAATTCATTGTGCTGTAGATGTCTCATAGCTCACTTTGTTCTTTTGTTGTCTGTTCTAACTCTGCTAAAATTGCTCCTGTTGCACTGTTTCCATTTTGTGTTCTTTTGAAAATGGCAAACAGAGCCCCTGGATCTGGACTATCTGTGTGCTGGCAGGCTGGAGCTGTGATGAAACGGCACAAAGGATGTTTCCATGATGATGTTACCTAACAGAAAAGCTGAAATCAGAACAATTGTGCTGTAACTCTCTGCAAGAAGGTTCAGATGAAAAAAATAATGATGAGTTTGATGCTCATGTAGGCAGCTGAGCTGATGATGCTGAACTCTGCCTTCTGTGATGGCACAATGTGCTCCCAGCCAGGATGGCAGGAGAGCAGCCTGTAAATCTGTCCATGTGTCCTTTGAGGTGTGTTTTCCTAGAATACATATTTTCTTTGGTGATTTATTATTACCATGGGGAAATATATCAGTTTTGACAGAAATGCTTCTCTAATGACATTGTCATGAGCTAGGATATTTTCCTAGGTTTATTTTTGATACTGACACTTTCCATTTGAGATTCTAATTTTATGCATATTTATTTACATATTTATTTTAATGTTTATAAATAGTAAAAAATGTAACCCAAGGTATTGTTCAAGTAAACATCTAGGGCCTAATTAACTTAACTATTGAAGAAACAGGAAAAGTGGAATTTAGGTTTTTTCTGTCTCTTTTTCTGTCCCTAGTTATTTCTGGAATTTCCAATTCCTCAGAACTACAATAGGACTGTTTGTGATAATGAGCACTAAAAGGTTGCATCTCTGTTCTGCACTCTGGTCAAGATAATCTTGAGGAAGTTACTTTGATGGATAAATATTCCAGAGGAAAAATGAAATTAAGTGTATACTATTTTCATGAAAACATGTATCAGATAACATTTGGAACCAATATAGTGCCGTTTCATCATAATTGTGCAGCTTTAAACAATTGAAATAAATGTTTTAAATAAAACAAGTCATTCTAGGATGAAGATTTCATATGATACAATTCAGGCCTGGCATTAATTTTATACACAGTAAGAACTACTTGGTCATCAGCAGTGTTTGGTCTCTGGATTTCTGTAACCATTGCACAGTAAAGGATGCTGGGCACTGACTGAGCAACAAGAATCAGTTAAATAAAAATTTGTAGCTTCCCAAGCCATGGAGTTAATTTACAAACAGGATTCTGAACACCACCACCAATTCTGGAATGTCAGCAGAACCTGCTGATGTTTGGGGAAGTTTTCCATTTGAAAAGTTTTAGGATCATATTCCAAGAAAGGGCTTTGCTGTAATTATTCCAGGAATGAATTCTGAGCAGGTGAAGGAAATACTGGCTGCAATATGCAACTGGGAAATCAGAGCAAAATACTCTTTGTTTTTAAAGTGCACTCATCAAATATTTGGCAGCTTTAAGTTGTGGTTGCTCTGCGTGGCACTGGAGATTTCTGGTTAGAAATCCTTGGTGCTTCCCTTCATCAGGTGTTGCTGCTTCCACTGCTGCAGGGTGGTTTTTATGCAGCAATAATTTGCACCTGCAGAGTGGAACTGGGGCAGGTGTAAAGAGAGGTTGGTCAGAAGGTGCCCACACATATTTTTGATGACAGCAAGCAAAGGGAATTTTGTGCCCCAGCCTCCCAACACACAGGCTGAGGTGTGAGAGCATTTTTGACTACAAAGACAAGAAAAAAGAGAAAGGTGTGAATAATTAAGAGGAATGGAAATTTCACAGAAAGAAACGCTCATAAATTGGCTGTAAACAAAGTTTAGCTTGAGATAAGAAGTTTGCCAAAATAATTAGGAATTTACTTGTTTCTATCCCTGATACTGATGAGGAATAGCACTGGGATGTGAAGGGAGGGGCTTTAGAGTGTTTGAAATTTGGAGTTAAAGGAATTGAGAGTTTTAGCTCATGTCATGATACCTACTGGAATTATAAACCTGTCATATTTCCAGTGGCATTTTTTACCTTACTAACTGGAAATCTCAGTGGGGGTATTGAAGTAAGAGCTGAACTTAATCCCAAAAGTCCATCTCATGCTGTGCCAGCTGTCACTGTAATGTGGCAAAAGCTCCTCACCTGGTTTGCTCTCAGGAAAACAGCCTTGGCAAAGGAATAAAGCACAATATAGCAAGATTTTATGTCAGTTCCCTGCAAGCCTAATTCTGCCTCTCAAGAAAATCCAGGAGGCTGGTTTGGCTAACTTGCATCCTCAGAAGTGGGGGATGGAAAAGAATGTCTTAAAAAAGAAAGTCCCTTAAGTAGACTTTTAAAAAGATATATTTAAAGGGAAATTAGTGTCTGACTTTAAGACAGGAGCATTTGCTTTTGCCATTTTAAAGTAATTTTTAAATTGATTTGCCCATTTAAACAATGCAGGCTGAACATGGTTATTGAGAATACTGGGATTTATCAAGCCTAAATAAGAGAATTTTCTCTAGAACAGAACCTATGTTTTAGGCAGGGTAACCAGCTGAGGAAGAGTGAGCCCACAAGCAAATTCTCACACAATGTGATTTAATATGAATGCTGGGATAGAGGGGGCTGAGTGGTTTTTACTTCATATGCCCTGTGGGGAACATTCAGTGTGAAGTTTGGAGAGGACTCCTGTGGCTTCCATTGGAACCATTCCTGAAGGTGAATCCCTGCATCTCCTGAGCAGTCATTCCTCAAGGATGCTCTGTGTCAGACACTCATGAGTCTCAGATGCAAAAGGCAATCACCTTGGTTGCCTAAAGCTCAGTACATACCATTAATATCCAATCACTAAGGAGTGAAAAAGCACTTATGCAGTGGGATGAGATACATTTTCCCTGGCCACAAGATAAGAAGTTGATAAAATTCCTTTCCTGCTGTGAAATCTCCTCATTGCTTGGATTTTACTGAGTCTCCTAAAGAAATTGTAATTGTTTTTCATTTACTTGGGCTTTTGTTGGTACTGTAATTCAATCCACTTCAAACATGTGAACTCAACTTATTTTTAACCAGCTTTCTTACTACATCTTTGTAAGAAGATAACTAGCAATGCTCACTAGAAGTGTGTGTTACAAAGAACTCAGCACAGAGAACATGAGCTCATGATTTGTGTCTATAAAGATTTCATCCCCACAGTGCCAACAGTGTGGTTTTACTCCCACCAGCATAGTGACTGTTGAACAAAATGGCAGATATTGGATTTACAGGCTTTCCAGTGTTTCTTTCCAAGCCATATTGACCATGATGATAGGTAAGGTGTGGCAGGGAGCCTGTGCTTGTCTTCTGTCCTGGCTGGATGTGTTCAGTTTGCTCACTTGGGGGGATTACAATTCTGTGCTTTAGAATTGTTGGGAGATCACTTGGATCATCTTTCTCACACTGAGTTTTTTAGAAACAAAGGCTTTGCCATGTCTGGTGACACAGACTATGAAACACTGACTTCCAGCCCTGCTGCCAGTATCTGTACATATCAGAAATATTCTCTGAAAAACAAACCTCTCATATGCTGAAACAGTTTGGTTCATACTCCCTGTATGTTTTTATATTTCCCATCTACACCTCATGTAAAATCAATGTGACAGATGCTAGCACAGATCTGAGATTCATTAAAAAGCCATTAACTGTCCTAAAGGGATGTTTATAGATAGCAGCACTGAATATTTTGGGCTGTCAAAACAAATTGACCAAATGGCTTCTCTGTAACCACCCTGCAACTACAGCAGGCTAGTGACAGAATTCCATGCCTGGCATCCCTCTAAATCTAATGCAAGAAAGGGGTTAGTGGAAGTGTCTGTGGAGATAATCAGATTGAGTCACAAATGAAACTTGTGATTCAGAGATCAGAGCAAATACTAATACCCCAAGGCATTTTCCATAGATTAATTTACCAATAACATTTTTTCTATAAATAGTGTTTTGTATAAACAGTTCTTGGACTTCCAGCTGGAGAGCTGGGAGTGGGTAGGCCTGCACAGGGGGATCTCCCTCAGCCGCAGACGTGGGGACTGACTCTGTGTTTCACCAGCCTTCCCCTTAAAGCCCTTTTCCATCATTATGTGGTTGAAAGCTCAGCTATAAAATATAACTAACCCCTCCTTGGCCAGATAGAGGTGTTGAGCTTTCTGCTGAAACCACTGCAGTGTGTGTTCTGGCAGGAGGGGTGAGGAGCTGCACATTCCTCCCTGGGGGCTGCAATGCAGGTGGCCTTGCAGCACCAGGTGGATAAAAGGAAATTATCCTGGCAGCACCCACTGCTTTTCACTCACTGAACTCTCTCACTTCAAAGATTTTTAAGAGTTATTTACCAGTGCAGTTGCTTTCCTCGCTGCTCTTCATTTCTATTCTGCTGATGCCACAGCTGCATCATTAGCTTTTGGCCATGCTAGTTTAGCTTTAAATTACATCTTGCCCTCCGGGAATTAGGAGGAGGAATTACATTCATTTAGGCAGTGCTATGTTTCAGTAAACCTACTCTTCAAAATATTATCATATGCAATGAGATTGATCCCAGGGAGTTAATATTTTAAATGCACAACATCAGGCATGTCTTGTTTCTGCTTCCAGGCCATGTCTGACAGTCAGCTTTCAAACACTTTCCATGCTCTACTAATTAAAACCAGACACTGCAGTGTCATGCCATGCAGGAGAATATAAAGGGAGATGTACAGGAATTTTTCAGGCTTTACATAATGCAGTAACTCAGACAGTGCCTCTCACCCAGTGCTTTTCTGAACAGTTACAATGGTCTGGAGAATGCATTAATAGCAAGTTTGAAAGTCTCCATGTAGCTTTGCTTTCAGCCATCTTCCTCCCCTGAAGTTCCCCAAGTTGTGTTGCTATGATAGAAAATTTACTAAGATTTTGATGATTTGCCAAACCTACTTTTTCTAAAATATTTAACTGCAGCAGCAGTGAGAAAGCAGCCAAACCATTCACAATAATCTTTACCTTGGACCTGTGATGCAGGGCTGAGCAGTGGTTTCCAGGGTGGGCAGAGTGGATCCTCAGGGACACTCAGCCCAGCAGGGAGCCTGAGGAGGCAGTGGCAGGACACCTTTATGTGTCCCAGAATATTCTGAGAACAGGTAGGAAACAAGATAATTAACCCTTGCCAGGCTTGTTACAGAGCCACAGCAGAATTTACTGCAAACTGTGGATAATCTGTGCTGTCCTGTGTCACCCATATCTCCTTCAAACACAACTCCACAGAAATGGAAAAACCTTCTCTGTGTCTGTTTCCAACTGGAAATGGAAGCATCCTTTGGTACAATCTTTGATGATCTGCCTGCTAAAGAACTATATTGTCAGTTTGTTCTCAGAAATCTGGCCAGCTGCCCACTCAGAGTGTTGCTTGGGTGTCAGCTGGCTGCTTTTTATTAGGAAAGATTCGTGGGTGTGGGCCCAAAATCCAGTCTAAATTCCTAAGTGGGTTTATATGAAGTTCTACACATTTAGATGCCAGGCTCAGAGTAATTTTTCACATGTGAGCTTTCTGGTAAAATATTTACACAATCCCTAAAAGCCCATTAGTTATATAGGATGAGCAGGTAATACATAACTGCTGCTTGTAGAACATGCATGGAATAAACAAAGCAAAGATCCATGTCTGCTGTGCTCATAGTGCTGAGCTGCTCTGTTTCACAGTCAGAAAAGGGCTGGTCTTATAGTGCTTTAACTCAAAAAGAGTCTGCTTAAAAGGAAGAAAAAGAAAAAGAAAGGGGGGCATGGCTGTCCAACCTGTGTTTGCTGTTTGTAAGACACAGCACTACAGAAAGCTTGAAGTGATGTTCTGCTTAAAATGATTTCTGTTGGTTCATTGGAGGGAGTGACTGAATTCCTTCATTTCTGGACCTCAGGGGGCCTGAGGCACATAAAGGAGATGCCCATGGCCCAAAGTGCAGCTCCTGTGGCTCACGAGTGAGCCTGGACCTGTGAATGTGGGGACACAATTTAAGAGCTGCTGTATAATTTCTGGATTTTTGTTTTTCTGTTTGATCTGAACATTCTCAAGGTCAGTAATAAATGTAACATGGAAGTTCTTGGAAAAAGTATGTATTTTTGACTTTGAAATTTTGACTTGTAAATGCATTTCTTTCAAAGAAAGATGATTTTAAGTGATTCTACTTGTGTGTTTCATTAGTATAGCATCACTATGATAAATTTTAATGTGAATAACACTGAATGAGAATTCCTGTCCATCTTTATTTAGTAAAAATGTCTTCTGCTAAGGAAAACCTGAACTTACACTCAAGTTAAACAAGGTCTGTCTGTATTCAGAATTTGTGTGAGCTGAATTTTTGCAGTGGGCTTTGCCAGTGCAGGGCTGTAACCCTGAGAATGTCAGGCAAGTGCTTACCATGGAGGTGGATCAGGATACATGATGTTCACCTGAGAAAGTATGTCCAGGTAGGAGTCGAAATCACAGGCTGGGGGGAGCTCCTCACTGCAGGTGGATCTCAGCTCTGCAGAGGAGCCGCCGTGGGAGAAACCATCTGGAGCTGCAAAACAAGAATTTACATTGGCTGCTCTTCCCCTCCGTGCTGGATGCTCTGTCACTCATTTATAACACTGCCACGAATCAGAAAACAAACCCTTCCTGAGGCACAGGAGTTGTGGGTATTTTGGAACAATCAGTTTTCATGGGATATTCTTATTTCTTTAGGAGTAAATGAAGCCCATCTGTAGGTGAACAGGGGTGTTTCAGGCTCTGGCACAGGCACTGTGCCTTTAGTGCTGCCCTACAATGCAGATGGAAGTTCCAAAGCTCTTCTTGGGCCTCAAAGGCTGAAAAGGAGTGTGGGTTCTACCATGTGCAGCTTCAACTGTTTGTGGGGTAACAGAAATTCCAGCAGGTGCGTGCATGGGAAGTTTGTCCATTCTGGGAGGGGTGTAACAGGAGGGGCAGGGGTTTGATTGCTGAGAAAATGCTGCTCTCAAAAAACACTGACAAAAATGGGGAAAGCTGGAAAATAGCACAGAAAAATCATCCTGCTGCCTGCTCCAGGGATTTCTTAATGCTTCCATTCAAGAGCTTCCCAGTTCCACAAATATTAAGAGTTTAGTGCTATTTTCTGTGTTAGAGGCTAATTAGTGTGTGTGTGTCCATGTAATGTAGTGTGGCACAATTTAGTTTAGGATTATTCTTTTGAATACCTCCCCAACTCTAGCATTGTTATATCTAACAAGGAGTTTGGAGATTTTCCTTTCTGTTTTTTGCCTGACTCTAGGCTTTTTCAAGGAGTTGAAACTATCAGAGCAGTAGATTTAAACACAGTGATTAAAGCTTATTGGTCAGTATTTTATCATGCCAAAATATTGGGTCAAACAGGAACTCCAGTTTGGGTTTAACTATTGAATCCTCAATGTAGCTGCTGAAAATTAGGAAAATTGATATTATTGTAATAGCAGACATTAGTTTTCTGGATTTTGTTTTTATTTTCCCTCTGTAGGTTGCCATGGGAGTTTGCATTTCAATTTTTTTTTTTTTTTACTCTAAATTTGATTCCCAAAACATGGACCTTTTTCACTTATCTTGATAAATATTTCTGGAAAAGCCAAAAAGAAATTATTCCTTGCTCCAAGGGGACAAATTTATCCTAGGAGATTTGTTTAGTTTAGACATAAAAATTCCTGGTCCAAATAACTAAATGAAGTTCAATTGACTTCAATGGATACTTAATTTACCTCAGTGAAAACAACATTTAAGCCAATGCATTTTTATGTGTTTCACTACTATTGGCTTTTCTATACAAATAAAAATCCCTTCAGTGATATGCACAGAACTGCACCCATAACAACCTGCAGTGGAGGAGCCTGCTCACAGGGGACGTGGTTGTTGATGCTCCACCATTTATCATTGGAATTTTTACTGTCTGAAGAATTACACAGTAACTTTTAAAACTGTTTTTTTTTTGTTTTCCCTCAAATAGAAATAATCATCTCTCATTTCTTTGACAAAGTGGCTTCTTGTCAGCAAAGCCCAAAAAGGCTGAAAACACAACTCAAAAATTAATCCTTGATATTCCCAAATTATCTTTCAGCTTTTTTGGTTATGTGTTGCTTTTGTTTTATGGGTTTTATTTTGGTTAGGAGGTAGGAATTGGCACCTTTTCGAGTCTCTAACGATGATGGCTGTGGTGACACCGATGTCATCAATGACACTGTTGATGATGGTGACAGTTTAATGACATTTGGGTGCCCTGTTGTTCTGTTTCCAGGCAGATATTCACTTTTGCACTCAGACAAACTGCATTTGCCAAGTGATTGTTGTAGGCTGGTGCACTTGGCTGAAATGAGAACAGCTTTGCCTTTCCGAGAAATAGAAATTCCAGCAAATGCTGCACCAAGGCTATAGGGGGATGTGAAAATACAACAGAGAATAAATCTTATCCCATACCGAGGGAAATGAGCTGTTCAGGAGGCGCTGGCAGCACTGGCTGGTTCTGTTCACCACGACCTGAGCGGGAACCCAGCACAGAGCTCCGATACCCTGCCAGGCTGCCGTGACCGATCCCGTTATTGGATGTCATTCCCAGCCCTGCCCGTTCCCGGTCAGGCATTCCCGGTGCTCCCTTACTGTGACCGATCCCGTTATTGGATGTCATTCCCCGTTATTGGATGTCATTCCCCGTTACTGGATGTCATTCCCAGCCCTGCCCGTTCCCGGTCAGGCATTCCCGGCGCTCCCTTACCGTCCGCAGCCGCCGTGCCCGGGCGCGGCCGGCGGGCCCGGCTGTCCCTGCGCAGGCTGCCCACCACGATGGTGGCACAGGACAGCAGCAGCACCAGCCCGATCACCACCCCTGCCACCAGCAGCGGGGACACCAGCAGGCTGCTGTCACCGCCGTGCTCCCCGGGGCTCGGGAAGGCGCTGGAAGCGCTGCTCTGGTTCGAGGCAATGGCTGTGAACAGAGAGAGAGGAGAAATGTCACTTGTCACAGGGGTCCCACAGCCACCGCACCGCCCCTGCTCCTGGGGAAATCCCGGTTATTCCCCATCCCTGGGGCTGCCGGGAGCTGACTCCAGCGGGACATGGGCAGTAGCTGTCCTGTTTATTGGGAATATGATCCACAGTTCTGATGGCTTCTTCCTGCCAAGACTCCTTGTACCATGAACTGACTGATGCCAAAAGAACTGAAGTGCACAAGGAGCAAAGTGGAAATTCCAAAAGGTGAACTGCAAGAGGTGTGGATGTGACTGTCTGGTCAGAGAGAGAAAGACAGAATTTCTTTCCCAGGAATTGTTCTGGGGCGTTTTGAGAAGGCTGAGAGAAAGAATTAAAACAGTCTTGCAGTTGGTGCTTTGAACAGTTGCTTTCCTTGGTAAGATGTTTACCAAAGGGTGTCTTCTTAATTAGCCAATTGTGTAATGGGGTGTTGATTAAATGACCAATTAGGTCCATCTGTATCAGAATGGTGTATATAAGAATAATAAACTCAGATTCTAATAAACTCAGATTCAGCCTGCTGAAGAGACTTGGAGTCTATGTGCCACCTCACTGCCGTTCCTGACTCAAGGGTGACACAAGAGGAACAGAGGAATTGCCTGTTGTCAGGGGTGTAAGAAGGCTCCGAGGATTTCCAGAGAAAGTTTTGGGCAAGAATGAAGTACAGGAGCTTCTTTTTGTGGCACATGGCTTGCTTTGGTTTGTGAGGGGACTCAGCATCCCTAGAAACTGATTTGTAGTGCAGGAAGAGACTCATCCAGAGTGGGATTGTTTGATTGCAACTGCTTTACTCTGGTTAAAAAAAAAAAAAAATTTAAATGTATTATTTGTGTTCAATAATAAATCTTCTTAAGGAAGAATAACTACAGTAATTTACTGCCAAGACAAACATCCTTTTGAGACAAGCCACAGAGACAGTATCAAAGGTTAAACAATAATATTCCCTTAGAGAAACAACGGATAGCATGATTATACATGCGAATTAATTGCCCAGAAATGTATTTATGGGGGATTGCATTGCTAATGGTAAAGAGAGGAAATTGTGGGAAAAATTATTCAGGATTTTAGCAGACAGAATCCCCCTCTCACCCCCCCCCACAAAAAAACCCAAAAAACAAAAAACAAACAAACCAAAAACCCGAAACCTCCCATTAGCTGCTCAGCATCAGTAAACCAAAATTTTACTGATGCTATATACCGAGCTTGGCTGTCCAATCTGGCCTGGATATATATTTTTTATCTGGCTATGTGCCAGTTGAACAAATACAGAATTTATTTCCTGATGAAATCAGGGATAACAAAATTTTCTCTTTTGAGTATTGTATGGAGTGAGTATGTGTTTTAGGAAGTGCAGTGCTGCTTACAAGGATAGATGTTATCAGAGAGTTCTCAGCAAGGTTTGCTCTTTTCCTTTGGGAGACACCTCTTGATTTGCAGTCACAGTAAGTTTAGAAAGAAGACAATGGCTCCAAGCTGTGTCTGTTATCATTGGCTGATGCTTGAGACTGAGAGAACCAACTAGAAACATACACATGACAAAGGGGAATTAGCATGTAGAGGAGTATTGTTAATTTTCTGGAAGCACTTGACTGTTGGCTGAGGATCTTCACAGGCATTTAGGACAGACAGCCAAGAAATGTGCTGAGCTTTTACCAAGTATCTTGTGCCAAAAACCAAGAATTAATTTTCTGAGAATTAAACTCATGCTGTAGTGTTAAATCAAAGGTTATGGACAAGTGTCCTACTTAATACTCAGAGCAAAGAAATTTTGGGCATGGGATATGTTTGGGGAGTAAGGCCCCTGTGCTAGAACTCAAATTCCCAAAACTTTACAAAATTTGAATCGTGTTTCTCACTTGTACATTTTTAAAGCTATCTCTGTTGGTAATGTGTCCAACATACCCTCACTGGCTTTCCAAGGCCTTGTATTTTTAGATTTTTGCAAATTCTGCCTTTGAGACATGCAAATATCACAGCAGTGGCAGTTTAAATCCTGGCTGCAGGGATTAACACCTGAACTGGAAGTAGTGGCAGGAAACTTATTGGTAATTTTGGCTGACTTACAATGGTAAAAGAAGAATCAACTTCGTTGTCAGCATGCTGAGAACATGAGCCTGGGGTGTGAGGTTGCCCCACACATTGTCAGGCTTGTGGTCATCAATTTAATGTCAAATGGAATTGGTGATAAACTGCTCTCAAGTGGGGAGGAAGGAGGCTGCAGTGAGTGCTTTCAGATCTTTTAAAAACTTGGGACAAATTTGGAACAATCCTCTAAACAGGAAGGACCTGGCTAAGAATATTTATCTTTATTTTTCCAGGTGTGGAAGCCAGCTGGAATATCCACAGTGACTATTTGGGAGATTCCTGTGGTGCCACCCAGTGTGAGCACTGATGTTTGGACCTGTTTTGCTTTACAGAAGTTTAACAGCTTCAGGTGACTTCATCCAGACAATACTTGCACTGGTACTGAGGTGGTGTGGTTTGGTTCAAGACACCCCATTTATCCACCACATTCTTGGGGCTTCCTTGGCTGTCCAAAGTCCTATCTGTTTTATCTATTTTTTCTCACCAATGTTTTTCTGTGCTTTTAATCTAACTGGACCCAGTCACTCACATAGACAATTTATAGTGCAACATTGCTTTTATTAGAAGGAATGAATGAGTCCCCTTAGCCCAGCTCCTAACACAAAATGTGCTTGATAAACTTCTCCTGTGGCACCATTTTCAGTTTGACACTGTAAGTCTGATCCTCCAGACTTTACTACTGACTTAGTACTGTGACAAACAACAGCAGAATGAGATGCTGCATGGATATAAATTCTTTGGGTTTGAATATTGTGGGGGTAAAAAGAGATGTTTATATTACTTTTGGCAAAAAAACATATTGTAAATTTTCTCCTCTTATCCAAAACCATCTTCTTTTGATAAACTGTGCATTTCTCCATGTAAAAATGCTATGGTTTTCATTCAGAATAGGAGTATCTGCAAACATATGTGAAACCCATAAATATAACACCACTAGCAGAGTGCTAATTAACACTTTTGTTTTGAGGTAAATTGTATCCTTTCCCATGAAACTGCAAATTATAAACAATACATACATAAATATTAATATTTTATATCTAATCCTCTAAATATGAATTATGTCAGATGTACACACCATGGCTTTTATCCAGAATGGGAGCTGTGTGCTGTACACAAGTGGCACAGGGCTGGCAGAACACTGACTTCAGAGTGAGCACCAGTGCAGAATTGCCTGGACTGTCCATCCAGTGTCAGACAACAAATCAGCATTTTGAAAAATCCCTTAAATATCACAATATATTACTTTACTCAGTGCTCCTGCATCTCAACAAACCAATTGGAAAGAAACTGAAGGAGGTGTAGAACAGCCTGGCTTTTTGGGTGCATATTGTTCTTTCTCACTCCTCCTAACCTGTCTTTGAAGGGACAGTGACCCCTCTCTAAGTTGGCCTTGAGCAATGGGGAAGTTTCAGCTGGGTCAGATCCTGGCAGGGTGAAATGTCCTGGTGTGCAGACATGTCACCCAACATGCAGCCCTTTATTAGGAGTGGCTTCTCCCTTCCTCAGTGCCTTTCACCTGCTTGTACCTCAGAGCAGAGAAGGGAAGCACCTCCACACCAATGAGTCTCTTCTCTCCCCACTGAGTTGAGTTTGGTGTTGATGGTGGGGTTTTGTTCTGTTTCCTTTTGTCCTGAAGGCACATCAGCTCTGGTGAGGCTGCAACAGCCTCTGGAACTGATGGGCTTAGGGATCATTTTAGAGCTGGATCCTGCTAAGATAACCAAATCTCTTCCCCTGGTTTCCAATGTATCATCTTAATAAAGATGATAATTCATGTTATGACTGGTGGAGAGGATGAGACGTGGAATGGATTTGTTTCCCAGGCTGAAAAGTGCATGACCAGCTCCTGAAGGAGTGTTGATGTGTTGTTCTGGAAAGATTTTGTGTCTAGAATCATCCACCTCTTCATCCCTGCCAGCCTGGGATTATTCCTGAGGGCAGGGTGGGCTTGGTGCTGCCTTGCTGAACTGCAGCTGAAGCACAAGGACAGAACAGGAGTATTCCTTGTCCCTCTGGGTCAGTAAAACTGGCTTGGGATGGTGATCCAGCACCTCCCAGCACCCTTAAATGCACTGCACTGACACAGGGTACAGGGCTGGGAAGGAGCAGTGGGAAGGTCAGTTTAGGATAGTGCAGCATCCTCTGTAATCCTTTGGTCTTCAAATGATTGCAGCAAAGCATCTCAAACTCTGAATCAACTTAAAGCACATTTCTGATATCCTTCCTTTCTCAGTCCCTTGGATTATGCAGTCTCTTTATCCAGGGGAGGTGAGTGACAGATGTCAGGAAGGAGCTGAGAGCACCCAGATGCACTAAATCAGTGCAATGATCTGAGATTTTGTTGGTTCTGCCTTTATGAACAGCTCCTGTTTGGAGATGGTTTGGTCTGGCCAAGAGTGATCAGCTGGACCCTGCCCTTGCTGCTGCCCTGGGAAATAAATCTCTGGAAATCAGCAGAGATTGCTCTGCTTGTTTCTGTGGCACAAGGGAGGTGTGGCACAAAAAAAAAAAATTTGGGAAAGGGTTTGGATCACAGGAGCATCCCAGGGGGAGAGGGATGTTACTCAGGCATTGAATCCAAGGGCCCACAAGAGCTGAACCTTAAATTAACTAAAAAGAAATGTCTCTGTTGGATTCAGAGCTATTCCATTGGATCCTGAGGAAGGCTGAAACTTCACTTAGGTGAAGTTCACACCAGGGTATCATCTGCTCATGGGACTAAAAGGAAGCAATGAAGATGCTCAGAACAGGGCAGGCTATTTGTCCTTTAGTATTTCTCTTATTCTCTTGTAGAAAAGTTGAGAAATGAGTGGATGACCAGAACAGTCTGGGAAATGCCCTCTCTATAAAGCAGTTTTACACCAGCCAGACAAATAGTATGGGAGAAGGAATTTGCAGTTCAGGAGGCCCAGGAGCATGTTTGGTTCTCTCAAGCACAATTCCGTTCTTCAGGCTTTTCTGCTTTCTACAGAGAAAATTAAACTGCCTCTTAAGCTACAATGGATGTTCAATTTTAACTCTATAGGGAGTGCTTCAAACTTTTACCTCTTATCTTCTTATCTGCTGGAACTGACACTTTGTAGTTATTTGACAAAGTCAATGAATAAATAATTTTTTCCTGTCAGTTGCTGCACCAGTGACATTTAACAGTTTCCAAAGCAGATGATATTCATTATTATTTCTAAATTTGAGGTAAATCTTCCTATACAAATGGTTAACTAATCTTGCCAGTTCACTGCTGCTGTGGGAGATCCCTCAGCACAATCCAAGCCCACACAATGCCATTAACCAGGCAGCACCTGTGAATTCAGACTCAGTTTCTCTGCTGCTCTCTGCAGTTCAAACACTCTTTGAACTTTTAAACTGCATATATAGCTTCTAATCAGAATTAAAACTTTTCACTGATTAATAGTAAAAAATGAAAACCTTATTCAGACCTGAGACTGTGCTAGGGATGGCTCAGTTTTATCTGAAGTGAACGTGGGACATCCTTCCAGGTACAAAAGCTGCCCATGACCTTGAGGAGCTCCTCCAAGGCAGAGAGGGTGGCCTCTTCCCCTAGACAGCAAACTCAGCCTTTTCATCCTCTCTTATGCCTATCAGATAATGAATTTCTCTCTCCTTGCATTGACATCCTTATTATAGAGCCAGAATGAGGAAGATTGGATCACCAGCAGCCTGCAAATTGAGAATGTCAGAAGCAAAGAGAATGTGGCTGCAGAAGGGCTCAGGAAATAAATCTTTTCAGCTGCTGTGGCTTCAGGGTATTATGTTGATGTCACAGCAGCTTGTATAGGTGCTGTTTCAAATTAACAGGAAAAATCTTCCCATTTTCAGATCCATGGTCTCTTTTATCAACATGATAAATACCACTGCAGGGAAACAAATCACTCTGCAAGTATAACAGCCCACCTTCTGATGGACAAGGAATATTTTCCCCCTCTTTTCTCATATTCAAACAACTTGGAACTAATACAGTTTTATAAGCAGGACCCAAAGCTATTACTTTTCTCAGAAACTCTGTATTAGGGCTTGGAAACAGGTATGATGAGAATTCTCTTTTATCCATTAAAGTAAAATTACCTTCATAAGCTCAGATCCAACCTAGCTTGGTAGTGACTTGAATAGGACAAGCCCTATAATTTTTGGGTTTTTTTATTGTGGGAAACTCTGGGGTTTTTTGGCACACAACTTTCTCATATAAATCTTTGGAAAAATGTTGCAATATAGTAATATTTCTTAAGGTTTGAAGAAATATAATGGGCAAATTATTTTATATTTTACCTTATCAGTCTGCTTGAACTATGATCTGGATGTCTCATGTCTTGTCTTTGGGAGGCTGAGCTCTGTCTGAACTGTATTTAATGTAACCTAAAGAGGGCAGGTGGCAGCTCATGGGACATGCAACCCAGGTAGGAAACGTAATCTATATTGGGGCAACAAAAACCAACCCCAAACAAAAAATCCAAACCCCTCCACAGAGAAGTTCCTTTCCTTACAAACTTTTCTCTCGACCTCCATAGAGAAAATGGAAAGGAATGATGAAATTCTTGCTAGTTCAGTCACAACCACTGAGCACCTGACTCGTGCACTAAATGCATTTATGAATCTCCAAATCAGTTACCCACTTCTGATCACTATTAAACTGGCTCACATTTATGACTGTTTAAATGATGGAGTTTTGTGTTTTCCTGGTGTTTCAATGAATTGTTCCACTGGCTCTATTAGTCATCTTCAGCAATCCTTACCCTGCTCACAGGGGTCAAAGCTCTATAAGATCCATCTGCAACTGAATGTTGAGGCTGAACTGAGCTTCAGGAACCAGATCCACCTTTGGTACACACCCCTACCCCAGCACTCCTCCTACAGTGCTTGTGTCCTTGTGCTGATTCTTATTTAGGGCTTTTCTTATCAAAATTAATCCTGCTTCAAAAAGCACATAGAGGAATGACTGATTTTTACTGCTTAGAAAATAATGATGACTGAAATCCTGATCCAGGGGGTTGTGTAAGGAATGGGGTGCTGAGATAGAACACTGTTGACAAACACTGGGATCCCAGGATCTTCCTTCAGGAGGTGGTATCACATGTGATCTATCTCAGCCTTTCTTTCAAGGTGACATGAATTTTGAAAAATAATTAAAATGGTTTGCAGTGGTGTTCTGCACTCCCACATGAGTTATGGTGATGGTGTTGCAGAGTACACAAAGCCTCTAGTGTGATTTACATCATCATTTGTATCTGTGAAAGCTCCAGCAGTATCTGCCTGCATAAATCAAGGGGTTTTCTCATACCATTAAGAAATGATTTAATTCCCTCAGATTTCATCTGAACAGGACTGCTTAGACAGATGCAGGGATGTCAATAGTGGCAAGTCAGATACTGATTCTGGAGACAATTTCAATCACCTGGCTTCTTTGCTGCTAAAGGAGCCACTGAAACACAAGGACATTGAAAGATCTGTGGAAACGAAACACCCAAACATTACTGTTCAAAAGCCTGGGGGGAAATCCCTGTTGCTACTGCAGAACACCCAAGGAGTGGTCACTGGGAGTGCAGGACTGGCCCCGCAGCCAGAGTGGTCACTGGGAGTCACTGGGAGTGCAGGACTGGCCCCATGGCCCAGGACCATTCCCTGATCTCTGCAGTGTTTGATCCCCACCCTCCTGTGCCCGGTGTGTGCCCAGCAGGGCTGGGCCAGGCTGGCAGAGCAGAGACTCACCCCGAGGGGCTGGCAAAGCTGGCAAAGCTGGCAGCAAAGCTGGCAGCAAAGCTGGGGGTGTCTCCTGGGGCAGCAGGACATTCTGCTGCCTTGCACACAGAGCTCCTGTAACAGGCTCCACACAGCTCTTTCCTCTAAATAATGCAATGATGGCTGCTTTTCATTTCAGGTGGCACGGGAAAGACTTTAAAACCAACCAAAAACTCCCTCTAAGCCAAGTGTAGCCTTTAAGAAAGGACATTTATTCACCTTCAATATAAACTGCAGTGTCTATATGTGAATATTTAAAATAGAAAATGTAGTTCCCACTTCAAGGCCTGTTTCAGCAGAGAGTTACCACAAACATCTGCATCAGCTCCAGCAGCTCCGTGTGTGCTGGGAGTCAGAAGGGCTCTGAGCTGTCCCCTGAGAGAAGGCAAGGAGACAAAGACTGAGATTTACAGATCCCTGAGACTCAGCTGTGCTTGCTGCACCATTCCCTCTCCAGACAGCTGACAGTCCAGGCTGTAGGTGTTCCAAACTGTTCTTCAAGGGAAACTGTTTATTGTTCTCAAAGATGATATAAACAAGGGAATATTTCTAAAGGAACTGGAATTGCAGTGTGCATTGTTCTGCATTGCCACCCAGTCAGATTGAGAGAGAGTCACGACTGAGGGATGCAGAGTCAGGCTGGAGCAAGAACTTGGACTTCTTCTGTGAGTACACTGTTCTGGAGATTATTCTCAATTTAAATAATTACACATTATGGGAAAGTTGATTAAATTTTGAATCCAAAGGATTCACAAATCCCTTTGTGATGAATGGTGCTGCACATAGATGAGAACCCCTGTGATGCCCTCAGAGCACCCTGGACAATGCCTTAACCTGGAACACTGACTGGGTTTTGTGGCCTTCTGAACAAAAGGTACCAGAAAATGATTCAGACTCAGAAAATAAGTGTGCCCAGCAGGGGTGCTTCTAATAAAACTATCTAAATAGAAGCTCTTGTAGGGATACTGCCTGGAAGTATCCAGGGATACCATCCAGCTCCCACCTTCTTGAAGTTCAGGCTGTGTTAAAGGTCACTAACTATTGCTGCTTTCTATTAGTATTCACAGTGGAAATGTCTGTTAAACTGTTCCCATTTACCCACTGGAAAAAAAATTAGAGAATTTTTGAACAAAACGATGGGATTCTTGGTAGAGAAACTGGTATCTAGGCTGATCTTCTATCCCCTTTCAAGTGCATGGGTAGACATGTGGAGAAAGAAACAACTTTGTAATAGAAAAGGAAATAATTTCTGTCCCTGTTGTCCTGATCACACATGATCACAAAGGTATTTAAATCCACATGCTTGCTAACAGCAAGGGCTTTTACACTGTGGATTACCAAATTTGAAAAAAAAAAAAGAAAAAGAAAGGAACCCCTTCTTTAGTTTCCTCTCACCTGTCCTAATTATTCATTTTAACTCCGTGCTGCAGATCAGGGTTACCTTGTTAGGTGCTTAATGAGGCTGAGAGGACCCACATGGTGTGGCCAGTTAAGGAATTCTATCCAAATTACCTAAACATTCTTCTTCCCTACCTGAAGGCAGTCTTGCATTACAGGAGAATCAGAATGTCCTTCAGTATGAGGGCAATCTAAAGCATTTGCATCAGGAGATTGATAAACTCAGATTTGTAAATTGTATTCTCCAGCTCTTAGGGGGACTCAGAGTTGCTGGACACACGGCTCTTCAGTTCTGGTGGGAATGGATGAACCTCTTCAGTTTCTGGTGCATGAACAATCAGATTAGGAGACATTTAGTTTAAAAACAAGCTGAAGTTTTCTATTCTTTGCATTAGTAGACAAAGAGTTTTTTGTGAAGAAACGGACAGGATGAAAATAGCTCCTATTTTATAGGACACTGTAGAAACACAGGTGTGTGAGCTGCAGAAAAGTGAGTGCTGCTCTGAAAAAGGCTTGTTCATAGAAGTGATGGAGCACTGAAAGGAATAAAAGGGGGGAAACGGTGCTCCAGGGTTACCAGAGCACTATCAAAGCCATGCACAGCACGTGGGAAATGTTCTCTGCGCTGGACACTGCAGGATGACCTTCCAGGGAAAGGCTCAGGGAAAATCCCACCCAGCAGGGGAGTCCCAGGGCTCTGGGCACAGCAAGGACCTGGTCTGCAAAGGTGCTGTGGCTCCTGGAGGGCACCAAGAGCAACTCCCCAAGCAGGAATTCACTTCAGCCCAGCCATCTCAGGGGTCCCTGAGTCCTGAGATGCTGTGGGAGCCTTGAACCTCAGTGCCTAAAGCATGAGCAGTGCAATGACAGCTCGCTGAGACTGCAACAAATCAGTCCAGAAAAGGTGGCTGCTTCCTCTTCAGAGCTCTTGTGCTTTAATGTTACCAGGGACTCCTTGTGGGTATTGTAACTGGGGAGTGAAATAGTAAAACAGCTGAGATGAGCCTCATTAATTATTAAAAAGTTGACGGTCAGTGTGATCTGCTGTGGAGAAGGTGTGAATTTAGGATGACCTGTTGCCTCAAAGCAATGTTTAAATCTGTGTTACCTCTGAGAAGTAACTCTTCACCTGCTCCTTCAAAATTATAAACCCATAAACTTCACAGTCTATCCTAAATATAATTGTACTGGCAAAATGCCCTGTTAGAATGGCAATGGGAAGTGGGAACTTTTTGTATTGTTTTAGTTATATATGTTTTTTAAAAAATCCAAAGTGCCCACTGTCCTGAAGCTTGAGAAAAACCATGAGAATGGGAAAGGCTTCAAATCTCTGCATGTATCAAACAGTTCCTTCAACTCCTCATTCTTGACATGTGCATCACAAGGTTCTTTGAAGGGGGTCCCAGAGAGGGTGGTGGTGCTGCCTTTAAAGTGTGCTACAGAGATGTGGGCTCCTGCCCTGGGGAAGGGAGGGTCCTGCCTTCCACTGAAGCTGGAAAGGGAATGTGCTTTGGAGCCAGGTGTTTCTGGTTTGATGGCTTCTCTGGGTCAGTTTTTGGTTATTTGGGTATGGATTTGGTTTCTGTTTGTTGGGGTTGGTGTGTTTTAAGCCTCTTTTAGCTGCTGAAGATGAAGGACAGATTGCAGTGCTTGGCCAAGGAAGGTGTGAACTCTCTGCAACAACAAAATCCTGTTTGAACTCCTTCTGCTTCTGGATGGCTCCTGCATTGGTATTAACTGGAGAAATGTGCTAGAAATGTAAACAAGGGTGATCACTGTGTTTTATGGGGCCAAATCTACAGCTTTAGAATGTTCAGCCAGTGGATGCTGACCTGCTGCAATTTGTTCTGAACAGCACCTGGAGCAGGGACTTTCATGGTGATGTCCCTTGTGCTGACAGCACGAGACAAGAAATACCCTGCTGTTGGGATTATTACAATTATTGATGGATTCATATGTACTGTGCCATTTGCAATGCTATCCTGTTAAGTCCTTCTGGGAATGAGATCACAGATTTTTCTAAACAGCAGGTGCTGCAGCATTTCCTGAAACCCAGATTTTCCGTCTGGGCCAAGGCAGGCAGGGCTGAGGAAACAAACAGATGCCTGGTTTCAACAATATGAGCTAACAATACCTGAGCCTGCAGCCTTGAGAAGGTGTGGGCAGCCTTGGGGGTTCAGAAAGGAAACTCACTGCTCCTGCTCCCCTCCTGTGTCCCTTGGAGATAAACCCTGCCTGCAGACAGGCTGGAGACAGCCCAACAAGGGCTATGTTCATCCCCACGTTGCCCTTCATCAGTGTTTGATTACCCAAAAGCCCTGCAAAGAGAAGCATGCACATGTCACCCCTAAAAAATCTGTGACAGAGAAAAAAAGGAATGAACAATGACTGATGGATTAATTTACATCTGTCAAGTTGATTACTGACTGAATTATCGTTCTATTTCCTCTGATTAATTTAGCACAAGATTCCTTTTTTTATTCTTTCCCTGCCCACTGAGTGGGTATCCCTGGTGAAGCACATGCAGCACATTCCAGGTACCCTGGAATCTTTTTGCAACATTATTCCTCTCTTCAAACAAGCCCTCCTCACCAGCAGCTCCTGAGTTGTTGCAGGAGGAAGCAATACAGTGTCTGATCAAATTATCTGCTGCACGAGCTGCTATCTGCTCATGTCTCAGTTCCTCCCAGAGATGAAATTACAAAGCAGCTGCCACTTCACTGAGGAAGGATTCCAAGGGAGCAGGATGTCCCCAGGATGAGCTGGGGGAATGCTGGTCCTGGGTCAGACAGTGTAGGTGCAGAATGATCATGGTATGAGACCAGATTAATTACTCATCCATGCATGCATCTTAAGTAAGTAAGTTAGGAACGTATCTTTAATCATTATTTGCCATCTTATTTAATTAGATTTGAATTATACTTTTTTGTTATGGTTGCCTTTTTTCAGTGAAGTTTTGGAAAGTTGTTTTTGTTTTTAGTAGTAGTAGTAGTAGTAGTATTTTTTTCCCTAAACTTTAAAAGCAACTTTAAACAGAGAAATCTAATTTAAAGGTTTTATTTACTCTACAAACACTGTCCTTTGGGTTCTGACTCAAGATAATTCAATATGAGCAGATCAACCCCATCTCTGTCTCCTACAAATGTGTATAGATCTATATTATCACAAATAGTTGCTGTGCTATGATCCTAAATCAAGCTTAATACAAAATCAGTTTGCCTAATGTCAGCCTTATTTTGCCTTTAATGAAGAGCTCTTCTAATTCTTGTTGGCAATTTCTACTGATAAAATTAAGGGGTTTTTTTCCACAGTGACTTAGCAGAATACAGCAGGATTTTCAAGTTTCCATAATGTGACTTTAAGGCTTGTTTTATTTCCATTTGTTGGATGCCAGTTTGCTGTGGGTCAGGGAGGGGCTGCTGGACCAGGACAAAACATCCTGGAGGAGTGTGCTGGGAGCAGAGGTGTCCCCACAGAGCTCAGGGGCTGCAGGTGCCCCTTTCCTGAGGAACATGGAGCAGAGCCCTGGGGTTCCCTGTACAACCAGTCACGTGGCTTTTGCTGGATTCCAGCAGGAAAATCTGTGAGCCTATTTTGTATCAGCTCCCCTGTTCAACAGCTCCCCACTCAGCAGGAGGAGGTGGCCCTTGCTGGACTGAACTAAAGGAATTTATCACCTGCAGAGCCAACAAAGCTTCTTCTGTCCCAGCAGAACAGAGGATGTGCCGGGAAATTGGCATCCAATGCCCTCTGCCTTTTCAGAAGGAAGGGATGGTATCAGTGCCCAGGAGCAGCCCAGCACCAGCCCACAGGGGATCCACAAGGGTGCTGAGCTCATGAGACAAGGCAGTTCTCAAGCACCAAAGTGTCTTAGACATCTCTTCACTAAAAATCCTTTCTTAGGATTTTTCCTGCTGAAGCTGAGAAGTTTCAGCAACAAGATGTAAACAATGGTTATCTGCTGCTGTGGAATGCAACAGGTCTGTCTGTGATTGGCCCATCTTAGATGTTTATAATTAATGGCCAATCAAGGGCTGAGCTATCTCGTACAGAGTCCGAGAGAGCTGCTTTTGTTATCATTCTTTTCTATTCTATTCTTAGCTCAGCCTTCTGAGGAAACCTTTCTTGCCTTTTCTTTTTAGTTAATTACAGTGTAATATATATATATATCATAAAATAATAAATCAAGCCTTCTGAACATAGAGTCAACATTCTCGTCTCTTCCCTCAACCAAGAACCCTTGTGACCACTGTCACACCAAACAATAACCTAAACCTGCAGGATTTTAGCACATGGAGACTTCTTTTGGCTTGCCCACTCCTGAAATCCCATGCTGGCCCCTGTTAGGATGCAGTGTGGTGGGGACAGCTGCTGTGCAGGTGCTGGCAGGGCTGCAGGGACAGTGGGACACTGGTGGCACCATGAACCACACCCCCACGTGTGTGAGTGGGGCTCTGACTGGAGGCATTTCTGAGGGATTCTCCTTTTGGCTGGTGACTTAACTCTGCCCTTCCCTGCATTCCCTTGTGATTTCATTTAAACCCCAATGGCCCTTTCTGTGGCACATGATCTCTGTCACGCTCTGTGTTCAGTCACATCCTATTTCCGCACATTTTTCCTGCACTTGCTATGACCTGTGAAGAGGGATGAATTACCAGCACACAGTTTCCTTAAGCTGAGCAATTATTTTGAATGAATATTTCATGGGTTATGTGAAGATACAAAGTGGGAATAGAGAGACTTGCTGTGGAAATAGTTTTTTTTTAAATTTTTCTTTTTTGAAGCTTTCATCTCTTCTGCAGTGGGGATTACTGTGCTATTTATTCTTTATGGTGAAAATATGACAGTTATGTCTGTTAGATTTTTCATATTTTTCTTTATATTACTTAAAAAGTGAGAAATGTAAATGACATTCCTGTACTATCTTTGGGTATTTTGTTTTTATTCTGATGATGTTTCCTTTCTCTAGGCAACAAAAATTAAGATGTTGCACTATGCCCATCTCATTCATGCACTTTTTCCATCTTTCACAGAGCATTTCCAGAATAGGGGTTCTGTAGAACTTTGCAAAGCCCTGCTGTGTACCATTTCCAATGTGGTATTTACAGCAAGAAAACTTTTAAAGCCCAACAGAAGCTTGTGGATTGACCTCTCCGTATTTTATTGAAGAGAATCTGTCTTTTATTTTCATTGTCTGATCTCTGTGTTTCTGCACCAATATTCACTTCTGCATGTTTCTGCTGTGCTGTATAAAATACTCCCAGTACCAAGAATCAGGAATCATTGAGCAAAGCATGTGTGCAAAAGAGGCACCCGAGAAGCTCAGGGATCCCCACTTTATCCTCTTGGTATTAAACAAGTTAAGAAACAAGAAGGAGAAATGCATCTGTGCACTGCTGACACTGAGCCAGCAGTTTCAGTCTGAGAGGAAGAGAGAGAACAGTGATATTTGTAATCCAGTGCTAAATGCAAATAAGTTCTGTGTCTTTCTTCAGGAGATTGCTTCCCTGAGTCACCAGGGTTCATTTACATTCGGGTGACATCTACAAGAATTTTGCCAACACAGCTTATTACTGCAAACATTGTGTCAGTTCTGACATTTCTCTTCACTGGAGAATCCCCAGAATGGCTCTGTTTGTTGCTGGTGGCAGACTCGGAGTCACACGGGGAGTGGTGCCAGCCTCAGCCGTGCCTGCATCCGCTGAGCTCCCTTCCATGAGCGCTGCCTGCACAGCCCTTCATGGCAGGCTGGGAGCAGAGACCTTTCCTAGAGATCAGCACCTGGATCTGGGAGCTCTGCCTGCACAGCCCTTCATGGGCAGGCTGGGAGCAGAGACCTTTCCCAAGGATCAGCATCTGGATATGGGAGCGCTGCCTGCACAGCCCTTCATGGCAGGCGGAGAGCAGAGACCTTTCCCAAGGATCAGCATCTGGATATGGGAGCGCTGCCTGCACAGCCCTTCATGGCAGGCTGGGAGCAGAGACCTTTCCCAAGGATCAGCACCTGGGCCTGGCTCCTGGAGCACCACGGGCAGGTCCCAGGCCTCCTTGTGGAGCAGAGGCAGGACCACGTCCCCACCACGGGTGGCAGAGCTCCCTACGGGCACCCAGCAGCTCCAAGCCCAAACAGGATTCAGATTTATCCAGCACTCCCAGTGCCAGACAGCTGAACCCATGGAAAAGAAAGGTTTTCATGTTTCTAGCTGCACTGAAAGGATGCTGAATTCCCAGACCCTTTTTCCAGTCTAACTCCCAAGTGTGTGTCACAAAGGAGTTGGTGCCAGGAGCGTTCTCTGAGTTAGATCCTCAACTCCTTGGTCTCCCTTCCCAGTCCCTGCTTTGTGCATTTCCCTGGCTATCCCACACAGAGGGATTGAAGCAGGCACTTCCACTTTCCTCCCAGACAGGGCATCTTCAGGCTTCCTTTCATTTATAAACATCATTTACAAGTTCTGGGAATGGCTCTTGTTAATGGCAGTCACCAGTGATGCTTAATAAGAGACATCAGAATATTTTCTCATCTACCACTTTATACACTTTTCTCCTGCCCTATTTATGTATTTATATATAAAATGCATCTATTTGTCACTTCCCTCTGGGGAACAAAGTCTGGCAGCTACAAACACTTCTCTTGCAATGCAATGATAGGAACAAGTCTCTTCTGGAAGCCACCCAGATGAAACCAGCTGCATTATTTCAGTTAAGACTCAAGGCAGATTTTAATTTAGGATTTCAAGGAAGTGTTATGTCCTCTGGTCCTGCTGGCTGCTTTCTATTCACTCTGTTCATTCTGTATTTTTCATCTTATTCTCAGTTCCACAGCATATAGTGTTTTCCACTAACTCATATTTCATGATGTGCCAAAACCAGGAGCCTGCTATTTTTTATAAAGGTACTGAAGCTGGGCCTCAGTTCAGGAAGGTGCTTATGTGCATAATTTGTGCTCTGTAAATGCATCCTTGATTTTATTTCTACAAAATTTTCTAATTCAGGAGGCACTGAGATTCATGTTCTAAAACTGTCACTGTTCCACCACTTTAGATTGTGGGAGAGGGTTTTGCCTTGCTAATGGGCTCATCTTGTTTTCAAAGTTTGTGTTATAGAAGAGTTAAAATCAAAATTACCAGAATGTTGGAAAGTGCTTTTGCTGAAATTCATAGATTCATATAACAGATGAACGAAGAGGCATAGCAAGGTAACTCCTTTAACAAGAACAGTTTCTTGGCTGTGTTTGTGGGTTTTTGGAGCAGCCTTCACAGGCTGCCTCCATAGAAACTTTTAAACCTTGGCTTCTCCCCAGTAAAAGGGCAGCCATTCAGAGAAATATGTTAATATTTATTTCAGAATGTAACAATACTACCGATCATTTCTCACTATGAAACAGAACTGGTCATTCTTTATATCCTGTCAGATAATTTACTGTGGTTAAATCTATGTTGAAAATGGCTGTATTTAGCAGAACTGAGCTCTTTCTAAATTCATGGGACGAGGGGAGTCATCACCCCAATGCCTGTCCCATGTCAGGAGGAGCTGGCACTGCAATCTTTGCTTGTCCCTGCTCCTCCTCCTGTGTTGAGGCTCCTGGCTTCCCTCAGCCACTGTCAGTGCTTCCAGGGGGAGGCAAAGGGGCCACAGCCCTGCAGGTTTGTCTCTCTTGTTTCCTGTGGACCAGAACTCTGTGCTCAGTTGTTATTCCTAAACCCTCTGCTCCTTTTAGCCTCTGAAAAGATAAGCTGTTAAATCAGAGATGCAAACCCAGATAAAAGTTCTGCTCTCATTAACAGTTACTCCCGGGCTATTGCAATTGTGTCCTTTGTTCATTTCTGATTACAGAAGCTGATAGTGTGTCAGTGGGATTTTCTGTATCAGGCAAGATCAACAAATACTGACCCTCAGCAGGCAATAAAATACTCATTAAATAAAACCAAGTGCCAGCAAATGAAAGAGGAAGAATATGCTAAATAAACATAGCTACTGGAAGAAGCAGTCTTCCAAATGAGTCCTTAGAAAGGATAAATAAAAGTTGTAAAAGAAGAGGATATTGTTGTCATTAGTGTTGATAATCCAGACTAAGGTAATCCATGAAATTCATAACCAGCCCAGCAGCAGGACTTTTATAGGCAAAGGAATTTTGTTGTGGCAGGGAAACAGTAGATGGTGATTTCCACAGCAATCTAAACTCTCCTACTAAACACTGCTACCTGTTGTGAATGCTCCAAAGAACTGAAACCTGTCTGGAGGTCACAGCCTGGGATCATGCAAGTGAAGAAGGAGTAAGAGTTACAAGCAGCAGTGAATTCAGAACTTAACTGCCTGACAAAGACTGCTTAAACTATCAGTACAATAAACAGTGTGATACCTTAAGGAGCCTCAATTAGTCAGAGTGTTTACAAGAACTGATTTATTAAGTTGCCCCCAAACTGGATACTGATTGGGTCGTTTTATTTTCCTCCATCCCTTTATACTTTTCTTTGGGATGTTTAAGTATTTTCCTAATAAAGAAGATTGTATAATAAAGGTATTCCTGAATAGAAGGAATATAATTTTGTTGCTTCATAGAAGTGCAAGGCTACCATGATACAGCAATTTGCCAAGCTGACAAGTACAGTTACATTCATTTGCTGAGTGAAAAAGTGATGTTAAAGGCAGCTGAAATGACTTCTCAGAAAGAAACTGGCAGGCACAGGGCAGTCTGTGCCTCTTGAGTTGGGATTCTTTCCTGTCAGAGCCTCTGATAACCCTTCCATTTGTGTTCCTTCAGTGGTTCCTTAAAGCTAGGTGTTCCCATCTCTTTCAGTGGTGTGTGACAGTATCCCACAGATTAAGAGCAAATATTCCCCACTTCTGGAACTTCCCTTTGGAGCTGGTTTCAGGAATCCCTTGCTCTCCCATTTGGACAGTAAGAAGAGCCTGGATGCACCTGCAGGGAGGTTGAACCTCTCAGAAATGCTCCTCCTGAGTATCTGCCTGTCTCTGACAGTCTGGAGAAGGTCTGTGTGCCTTCCCTGGAACTGCTGGCAAGGACTGGGAGAAACATGGGTACAAATTTGCAAGAGAACTGTGAAATCGCAACTTCCTTTTCTTGGCTGGACCAGCTCTAACAGGGCATGCAATGAAATGAATGGAAACAAAGAATGCAGTCATTAGGTTAACATTTAATATCTTCAATATTTAGTATTTAAAATTCTGCTGTGTTTATGCAATTGATGTTTAAATAACAGTACCGTGCCTCTCTTGAAATCAGCTTTATGGACAAGACCTGTCCAAAACCCAAGTCTGGGCAGTGTTCAAACATATCTGCCTCAAAGTCTCCTGTTTTGTTTCTTGATTCTGTTCACTATCCTGGTGGACTCCTAGCAGGATTACCTAGAGAGGACTTTCCATGGGCAGGATTATATACATGACTTTCTAGAAAGCTGCTGGAGAGGGATGGAGGTTATGAACCCCCAAGGCCTGAGGTGCTGCCCAGAGAGGCAATCTGGGGGCTTGGCTGTGGAGATGCTGCTCTTGGAACAAACAGAAACCTCCTGTTAATGTGAGCTTTAAGTAAAATCTTCATGACAGAATAATTTTAAGCTCTTGTGCAGTGTTTAATTATCTACTTATAAAATGAGCAGTGTCAAGTTACATAAACCAGATTTTTTTTTTTTCAAGATTAAAGCCTCCACTCAGGTAACCCTTGGGACTGGGAGCAATGATTACACAGGTTGTGATTCTCTTGGGCTTCAGTGGGGTGAATTCTTTGGTGCCAATGAAAATGTATGTTTAAAATTGAAGCAGAATTTTACCATTTACATCTAGTTTCTCATGGTTTCAGGAAAGTCTCTAGATAGAAAATACAGCCCATAAAAAAGGAGATAGGTAAATTGAGATACTAAAAGCTCAACCCTTTTGTGCTTTAGCTTCATGCTAAATGAGTGGTGGAGAAGGAGACAAAGGGGAGATGAAGGCAAAAACATCTGAAGTGCTACAGGTCAGCACCACTTTTCCAAGAGTAATTTCTGAGAAATGTGTGGCTAACCCTTGATTTCCTCTTCCAGCCAGGGAAATTTTAGCTTGTTTTCTCAACTGGAACAAATCCATGCATTGCTTCTGAGGGCAGCTTCCCCTGAATGCACACAGGACAATGCTTTTGTTAAGTCCTAGAAGCGGTTCTACTTCCCATCCAAGAGGATTTAACAGCAAAACCCACCCTCAATCAGAAAAGAGAGCACAGGAAAGAGAAAGGGAGAGGAAGAAAAATATAGGAATGTGTTTTTTCATCTGGGGATTCTGGTTGACTGAGCCAGAAAGGAATAGGCAAATATAATCACACTTGCAATACACTTGAAACAGTTCATGTTCTTTCCCATTACCCTGAATTTCATGGTAGGTGCACATTAAATGCAATACTTTTATGCAAGGGCTTTGCTTCCTAAATGCTAAAATTAAGCTCACAGTAAGCTAGGAAGTAACAATTCTGTTTCTGAAAGCCAGCACAGCTATGAAGGGTAAAAATTACCTGAATTCTGGGGACCTATCCTGCAATATGAACTTTTTATTTTGACATTAGTTTTTCTTTCCAAATTAGTCAGCATGATTATAAGAATTTATTTCCTAAGCTGCCCCTGAATTGCATGCTGATGTGGTTTTTTTTTTTTTTTTTGCTTTCCCCCCTCCTTTATCTTTTTTACCTAGAGAGGACTTTCCATGGGCAGGATTATATACATGACTTTCTATAAAGCTCCTGGAGAGGGATGGAGGTTATGAACCCCCAAGGCCTGAGGTGCTGCCCAGAGAGGCAATCTGGGGGCTTGGCTGTGGAGATGCTGCTCTTGGAACAAACAGAAACCTCCTGTTAATGTGAGCTTTAAGTAAAATCTTCACGACAGAATTTTTAAAGTTTTTCTATGCAGTGTTTAATTACTAATAAAATGGGAAGTATCAAGTTATATTTGATTATTTTTTCTGCACGAACCCCCTCCTGTGCAGAGCTGTGTGAGTTTGTGTGTGCACACTCAGCTGTAGGAAGCACACACTGAGGGCTGCACTGGAATCCTCTCCATAAATCACACATGTGGCTTCTCAGGGTTTTGTTGGTTACTGTGATGCCCTAAACAGCCTTTCAGGAATTTTGGATCCTGGCTCAGCATACCAGGACTGATATTCTTATATAGCTATAATGCCCAGGAGCCATGGCTGGGAAACTGCATGTGTGAGGTGCTACAAAAAGAGCAAAGATTCTCTCCTCCCACATTCTTCTTGTTTGCTCCACCACTTGTTCAGGCTCTTCCTGCCAGCCTGGTTTGTGGCAATAGCACAGATGTTTTCCACCTTGCAGCAATATGCTGAACATATGATGGAAATCCATCCTGGAACCCAGCCTTCCTGGGAAGTCCACTCTTACTCTCAGTAGATACTGTGGATTTTGATTTTGAGGACCTGAGTTTTTCCTCTGCTCCTTCCCTGAAAATTCACTTCACCGTGGCTGGCTACAAAGCTTTTTCTGCATATGCCTAGGTCTGAAAGGATGTGTAAAATACTGTGGATCCTCTTTGTTTTACAAGCACCATTCTCTGTGTAAGCCCTGGGGAATCTCTCTCTCCCTGTATCAAACAGAACACATGGGCTGTCTCTGCCATTTGCTCATGATTGTTCAAACAGCACAAGAGCCCCAGTGTGACCACACTGCCCCCAACAGTGGTGGATCTCCTCAGAACCCCATGGCTTCATTCTCACAGCTGTGGCCTGAGATTTCCATGAGTTTTGTGACAGTAAAATTGGTGTGATATGGCTGAGAAAGAGCTGCCAGGTTTGGGTTTCCCTTTCCTCAGGATTTATTTCTGAACTCCTTCCTTAGCATCTCTTTTTGCTTTGCCCTTCTCATTTCTGAGATCCTGTGTGGCTGATACAAAGCAGTCTGTTATCTAATGAGTGCTGAGGCCTCCTGGTCACTGCTGTAGACACCACTGAATCTGATTTTATCATTGCCAGAACAAAGGGTTTGATTCCCTCTGAGGGCCAAGAGCAGGATATTGGATTAGGCACTAATGGCACAGTGGGCTGGAGGTTTTTGAAAGTAATTTCCCTTTTCCTCTGTCATTAATCTGCTTCTGTGGCTGGTGAACTGCCAGTGTTTTAAGAAGCAGATCTCATGAATATTCTTTAGTGACAGGCCAATCCAGAAGCCCTGCAGTGAATGAGCACATGTAACAGACTGAGGAACTTGGCCATTTAAGTTGTTTAAAGAAAAAACCTTTCTCAGACCCAAATCAGAACTGGACTACTTGGGTATACAGTGGGAAAGCTTTTTGTTTTCAAACCTGCACAAAGCACTACCTTCCATGCTTTGAGATTCCAGAATCTGAATTTAGGGTTTTTTTTAAGGGCCTGAATAATCACACCAGAGCTCCAGTTTGATCCTAAGTACCATCAGAGAGGACCTAGTCCAGTCCAAAGCAAAACCCCACAATGCTTCTGTGATTCATTTTTAAGAACTCCAGCATTGACAGGAATAATTGACCAATTTTCAGACTGATGGAGGAGTTTTCTTGGGGCAGTAGGAAATACATCCCAATACTTTAGTTCCTGTATTTTATCCCAGTTCTCTGGGTGACTGGTCAGTTCTGTTAGTTGATACCTGAGACTGAACTGCTGGGGTTTTTTTCCAAATAAAGTTGCACATGGTGAGCTTCCCTGGGAATCCCTGTACAGCTGCAGTCCATCAAAAATTCCATCATCTCAAAAGCTAATGATAGATTTGCTTGTGAGTAGAAACCAAAAGTACCTAAGTCCTGCTTGTAGGCATTTACTGGGGGGGGGGGAACCTGTTTTTCAGAAGCACCTGAAATGGTTCTCATTTTCCAGTTTCATGTATGTTTGAGAATCAAATCATTGCACAGAGTTTTCAACAGGGTTCCAAAAGATGAAGGAGTTCTTTAAGGTGCTGCATAACCAGCAGCTGCCATTACTGTTCATAACACAAACTGTTTCATAAGGCTGTTTCAGCCTTACTGAAAGATATTTGGGTTTCTGGAAAGCCAGAGGTGGGGGAAAGAATTGGAACAAAATTGAAATAGAGCAGACCAAAATAACACAGTAAAGCATGTTATCAGCATTGAAAGGCCTTGTGACTTTGATAAATATTCCAGATAGTGAATTTAAGAGACAGAGTTCTGCACACCGTGTGGCTCTATCACCATCTGCCTGGCACTGTAAATTAATTGATTCTGTCACAAAATTGCTTTGCTAATTAGATGGAACACAGTCTGGCAGTTGTACTTGGAGGGCTCATCTGCTGGCCTGGTGAGTGCTGTGCAATATTGGTGTGTCCAGTCCTTCCATGAGAAGCAGGGACTGTGATCCCAATGGCACTTAGGGACACATCCCTCTCTGCAGAGGACAAGGTGGCAGCCTCCTGTACTCACACATTTTTAGGCTGAGGAAGTAATCTCAAGCCTACTTAGTCTGGGTCAAGCTGTCAGCAAGAACAGATGCTGGTGAAGATCTACCTGATAGTTCTTCCCCTTTTGCTGTGAGTTACACTCCCTGGAACTCTTGAGGTTCACAGGAAAATTCCTGATAAGCTGCAGGGAAGATCTGAGGAGCTGATTCAGCCTCCTGTAGAAATATAAAGCTGTCCTTCCTGGCTGGTAATGAAGAACTTTGACAAGGACTATTTTCACAGACAGCTCCAAAGGTGGAATATGGCTTTATTCTGCTAGATTTTTACAGTGTAGAAATTATTTATTTGTAACACACTGAAAATGGAAATGTTAAGCTATCTATGCACTAGTTTTACATTATGATTTATGATGAGAATTACAAACTTCCAGCCCAGTGGAAATGAATTTCAAAACATCTGCTTAGCATCCATTGAGGCACTTGCAGTCAAGGAACACCATATTGCATGGCAGAGATCTGGACTACAGGTTTTGTTTGGGTTTAAAAAAAGCCTAAACAACAGATGTTTTCTTCCTCCTCCTTTGCAGTTAATTCATCATAACTGCAGTGAGTAAGAGGTCCTGCTGCACCCTGCTTATGTGAGTCAGAAACACACAGAGCAGTGGGAGCACTGCTGCCTACCAGCACTGGGAATCAGAAAATATTGTGTCACTTCTCGTCCTTGAAGAAACAGCCATTTAGGAGAAGGTTCCAATTTCCACTGGGAATTTGTGTGTGTGAGTGTGAGGGATGCAGATGTGACCTCTAAACAAATGTAGGGAGATGATGGCTGTAGGGTTTTAGTACTGATAGTCTGATGGCTGTAACTTTATAGAGCGCTGCACTTGCCTGTTGTTAAAAACCAAATTTAAAGTCGCATAAAGACATTTATCAAAAGATTTTTAGGCTGTTGAAGTAAAAACATGAAAGTAAATTTTATCTGTCTATCTATCTATCTATCTATTTATCTATCTATTCCTGCTTTTATCCATATAAAATCCTTTTCAATTCAAAAAAGGTGACAATCCCCATGTCTCTGAAAACCTCTAAATAAATAAACAACAATCTTAGGTGATAGACCTATTTGTATGCTTAATCAATGCCCTTAAGCAGGATGAGAAAATTTCCAAGGACACACAAGTAATGGATAACGGATATGACTGACACAAGCTTTAAAGGTATCTATTAATAATGATTTAACAGAAAAACATGCTATAAAGGAACTATACTCCCTTCTTGGTTCCTGGTTTTTAGTATTTATGGGTTTCATATGAAGTAGGTGAAGTTTTTGTTGGCCAAAACAAAAAGAAAATTAAATTTCTGAATCGTGATACCATTAACTGTAAAGTAAATGTAAGGAATCTAAGATGAGAAAGAATAATGATAACTAACATATAAAAGTCAGGTATTTTCATTCATGCTTTATGGCTCAAGGATGCAGTTCTTTAAAATGACTGTTGCTTTCAGAGGCCAACACAAGGTGCTTGGATCCTGCCAGGAAGTCCTAAATGTCCTAAAATATATTAGGATGAAACAGGTATATCAAATATATCAAATCTATTCTGAAGGAACCAAGGTGTTTTCTACCCTATGGGCTAAATGTTTAGATGTTAGTATTACAAAACCAGAAAGTCAGAAATTAGAACAGTGAATGATTCAAGTGGAGTGCCTCTATCCTGCACACAGACAGGAGGAAAAGTAGTAAATATGATACATATATACTATATATATTTAGATATATACTCATCCCCAAGATATTAGTTAATAAGTATGGTATATAATTATATCACATATATCACATATATCAAATATATATTTATTATATATATATACTCTATATATCTCTCTCTCTCTCTCTATATATATATACATATAATATAAAATAAAATATGTAAGGTATATAATTCTATACCTTACATAATGTTACCTATACCTTAGTCACAAACGTGGGGGTTTTATACACAAGCAGTTTTTCATGTGCTGATTTAGCCACACATTCACTGATGATTTCCTGATGTGGACACTGCTGCTATGGAAATGTGCCTGGCAGCCCCTGCAGTCTGTCTGTCTGTCCTGCATTCCTGGGCAGCAGCAGTGCAGCTCTGGCAGGCTGGCTGGGAGGGAATGCTGCACCAGGGTAACTCTGGGCAGCTTTGCTGTGCCTGCTGCTCTGTGGCAGGGCCTGCACAGGGCTCTGGAGTGTTCCTGTGGGGTGGCAGCTGCTGCTGCCTCAGGGGTGACTCTGCTCCCAGGGTCACTCGTGGACAGTCAGCGTGTGAAGGCTGGAGATTATCACTCCTTGCACTGACAAATAATGAATTTTCCCCCAGGCAGTTTCTGAGTTCTGTGCACTCCTGTAACTATTGCAAATGCTCTGTTGGTTTGGAGCTCTTAATGGCTGTAACGTGTTCAGAGCACACCTGTGAGCACTTGACTCTTATTTTGTCAGCTGTCATTCCTGTAGCTTTTTACTAGCACTGAAGTGACAGCTTTTGCATTTAGAAAAATATATATTTACATATATTAAAAAGATTGTTGCCAGTCACTACTTTATGCACACCTTTATAGAAGGGCAGAAAAAACCACATCTCATGTGCAATGCAATTGATTAAAGGGTATCATGGGATCCTGGCAAAATGAAGATCATCCACACTGGTGTGTTCCCATGAAACCTTTCACAGCCACACCCAATATGTTTTCTCAGAGGAAAAACCACAACCCCATGTCTAGCTGTAATCTCTGCTGATCAGGTTATGAATTCAGAGTGTAAGAACATGAGATCTTGCCTAAATTCAGGTCTTATGTTCCTCCCATGCACATTAACTGCAAACCTTAGGAATTCTCAGTGTAAAGTCATAATCTTTTGTGCTCCTTGGATCTAACCTGGATGCTGCTCTATTGTCAGAGTGCTGTGTGGGGCTGGAATTGCTCTGGACAGCCTGGGAGTGGGTGGTGCTGAGCAGGGAAGGTGGTGAGGACCTGCTGTTCACACTGCATGTCCAGAGTGTGACATTTTACTTTGCATTTTTCCTCCATGTATCTCATGCCTATTGGAGGATGGGGTGTATTATTCACTCCTGAATCTCATTTTTTGGGTTACTTTCACCTGAAGTGTCTTTACAGTCCACTCTGCCATTGTAACATCTGGTTCTTCTGCACAATTGAGGCCACGCTTTTCTGTGTAAAATGTCATGGTAACTGATATCCACAAGTGATTAGTGACAGCATGTGATCAATGCTATTTGTGGAGTGTAGAATAGAAGTCTAAAAGCAGTTTGTCTCTTAGATATTGTTAGTCACAAAGTGGGTATGCTAAAAGGAAGGATTCAGTGTTAAAACTGTAGCTTGACATTAACGTGTAAACATAACAAGGCAGGAACTGAAGAAGCTGAGGTGGTTACATCTCCAAGTTTGCTTGTAAACAGCAGCTGCTGAGACTCTTGTGTTCATCAGAGATCTTTCAACACCTCCTTCAACTCCTTTGCAACAAATCTGGTTTTAAAACAAACGGCTAAAACTGTCTGCACTCTGTGTCAAAAGTACCCCATGACTCCTTTAAATACACTGGATATCTCTCACAGTAATTCTGCCCTCTCCCCTGGCCAAACATCACTTGCATCAGCTGTGAGGTGGTTTGGTTATTCACACTCCACTTCCAAGTGCAGAGGCAGAGCCAGCAGCCACTGCTCTGCAGAGCTGCCAGCGCTTAATTGTTTCTGGCAATGTCAACTGCCTTTCTTAGGCTTTTTTTTCTTCCTTCTCCCTCCTCAACTGGCATTTCAGGGCAGTAGCTTTCATAATACATTAGCTTAATACACTCTGAGCTTGACCACAGCTTCCATTCCCACTGCTGCCTGAACCACACATGGTCCTTGAACTCAGCATCCAGTATGAATGATTTAGACAGATGAATAAATAAGCCTCTAAACATCCATGTCCTTGCAACAGCAAAACCAGATGAAACCTATTGTTCAGAGCAGCCCATTTCTGCAGACACTGAGCTGGTGAGCAGATGGATTCACATTCCCAGAATGTGGGGGCATGATTCAGGAAAGTGAAGGGTAACTCACTTGAGCAGAGTCTCAAGGACATGGGGACTCTGCCACAGTCCCCTTCTAGTGACAGCACAGCCAGTGTAAGAGGCAGAGTCTGTCACCACAGTGTGGCTCATTTTTACTCAGCAGAAGGCTCAGTTCATCTGAAAGGAGGAGAAACAATAGATTGTGTAACAAGCAATTCCTTCTGAATGTCAATCTTGCTGCTTTTGAAAGGCCTGGCTGGATGGCAGCTCTCTCTGCTTTGTCAGACCTGAAAAGGGTCTCAGACTGAAACAAACCCTTCCTGTCCTGCTGTTCTGGGCATTTTCCACGGATCTGAGCCAGAGGAGGTCCAGGTGAAGCACACGAGGGAAATCACAAGGCTGAGGTGCCTCTGAGCCTTCTGGCTGCCTGATGCGCTTGAACAGCCAAACCAAAACAATGTATCTTCACCCCAGCTGAACACTCGAAATGGTTAAACGGGAACAAAAAGGAGATCTGTTATCTGCCATAACCTGAAGGACTGGATTAAGACCTCCTTAGCTGTAAGTATAACTCTGTCATGGTCCCTTTCCAATTTGACAATTAAGGATAGGAACTGAGTCTGATAGAATGGGGAAGGATTTTTTCAATACTCTTAATAAAGCCTTGGGTGAATTTATGGAGGCATAAACTCAGAGTTGGTTTGCAGACATGAAATCCTATCCAGTGGGTCAGCAGCTCTGCCTGAAGCCAAATGTTTTACTGGCCCCTCAGTTAAAAGATTGAAGATGTGTCCCAGGGCTACTGTTGACTTTGGGGGGTAGAAAACTGAATCACTCCTCTCTGGCTAGAGAAGGGAAAAAAAAAATTTTCTTTTGTCCTTGATAGTGCACTGAGGTTCCTTTGCACACAGATATCAGTGAACAGACATTTCCTCTCTCAAAGCAGAGATGGTAACAGCCAGAAAAGCAGTTTCAGGTCATGCATTCACCTGTACAAAATATATTTGCATGAGAAATGGGAGTGTGGGTGGGACTGGTGCCACTTGTCACATCTGAGCAGGGCCACCCCTTCCCATGCCAAGAGCTCTGAGGGTTTGCCTGCAGCAGCAGCAGTTTGGCTTTTCACACCCATCAACATTTAAACAGCAGCTGCATGACACAAAGTTTAATGGGAACTGGGGCATCTCTGTACAAGGAAGTATATGGGGTTTTCTTGTGTGTTTTACGCTTCACAATACAAAATATCCCATGGGATTTCAGTGTCCCACTGAAGCATCTAAACCACTGAGTAAATAATTGAAAAAAGAACTTATCATGTAAATATATTCCAGTTTCTTAGGTTAGAAATCTATTAACATACTATATGGAACAAACAAAATTATGGAGATCGGGAAGTCACAAAATTCTTCAGGAAAAGAGAGGTAAAAACTTCCTACATTATTCAAAGAATATATTATTTTATGATTTTTTTCCCATTTCACCAGAAGAGCTATTGAAGGTGATCTTGTTTGGATGGTACAAAAATGCAAATAATTGTCTGACAAGTGCATGTGAGTGTGCACTGACACATGTAGAGTCTTCCAATAAAGAAAAAGAGAAGTAGACCAGACAGAAAATAGTTAATTAATGACTAAATTAAAAATATTTAAGTTTGGTAAGGCAGAACTTTGTGCAGAAAGATTCTTTGGAAATCAGCTTTAATTTTCAGCAGAGTATTATGAATTCAGATTGTATCCAGTCCACTTTATGTGACCAATCTAAAACATTCCAGAGGTAAGCAAAGGTTCAGGCCTAGCTTGTAGAACACAGGCTCAGAGGTGCAGGCTGGCACCCAGCACAGGCACTGCTGCTCCATGAGCTTTGTTAGCTCTCCAGGATTTTTAATTTGGAACCTTTTGTCACCCTTTACAGCTGCAAATCCTGCACTTTGGGTAATTGCTCCTGATTTTCTCTCCTGCACAGTTGCTCCAGGGGAAGAAGGCAGTGTCCCCAATTCACAAACATCACCAGCACTGCCACACTGCCACAGCAAATCTCAGCCTGGGTCCTTGCACCTGGCAGCTTTGCCACCTCCCAGAACGTTGTGCTGCACCTCCCAAACGGCCTCTGCATTTCTGGCAGGCATCTCAGACAATTCCAGGTAAAATGGCATAGAATTCCCAGCAATTAACCTTGTGGGAGTTCTTGTCTGGGCATGGGTTCTTTTGCTTGTTTGTTTGTGGGTTTTTTAAGGGTGTTGTTTGTTTGTTGCTTTGTTGCTTTTTTAAGGGTGTTGTTTGTTTGTTGCTTTGTTGGTTTTGGGGTTTTTCTTAGAGTTAATAAAATGATAGAAGCAGCTGCTAAGCAATAATACTTTGTGGTGCCAAGGGTAGTCCTTGTCTAAATGGAAACACCTTTTGGTGTTGGACTGGTTACACAGTCTTTGCAAATGTCAAACAGAAAAATGATGCAAAGGGAAAAAATAATTTATTAGGAAATTCATTGGAGTAATTGGTTCTGGTAATAATTGTTATATTAATTGTCATTTGTAAGTAACTGTCATATGTAAGTAATTGGTGATATCATCCATAAATCTGTTTAATTCCTAATCTATTTCAAAGTTGCCTTAATGATTTTAAACCTCTATGAAGTTGCTCCAGTTTACACTCTTTTGTATCTTCATCACTGCCCCTGTTTTTATCAGTTCAGAACAACTCTCTTCTACCACTGGCTGTGATGTCACCACTTTTTGGACATATGAAAATTCTCTACAGTTCCTGCAACATAAAGTTCCTGGTTTACCTTTCACCACCTCACTGGCTCCACTCTGAAGGTCCCTCTAACCCAAACACCTCATGTCCCATGAGGTAATGCTGTGCTGTGTGTGCTGCCAGCTGTTGTGGAACTGGGGAAGTCACTTTGGGATCTGGCCTTTGTGAGAACACCAGAAACCCACAGTGATGTTCTGTTAGCCTCAGGGATTCAGACTGTAAACTGTAAAACATTACACGGGCAGGTCCCATTTCCTTTGGACTGAGGAGCAGTGGGTACAATGGTTAAAAAATGGGTGTGCAAACCTATCCCAGCTGTAGCAAGTGCAAATTATGTGTTTTGTGAATCCAGATGATACAAATGTCCCATCTGTTCTCAAAGGGAGCTGTAAAATAATCCCCAAAATGATGAAGACTAAAAACATGTCAGTGTTCTTTTGAGGAAGAGAGTGAGGCACAGCCAGCAGGCAGGGACAGAGGCATCACAAACTGATTGAGCAGATAATGAGCTCTCAGTTCTTTGCAATGAAAATTCTTTTGAGACTGATTGTTTCACTGGTGGAAAAATGCATTACTTCCCAAGGTGATCCTTCTGTCCCAGTACATGCTGCCAAAAGGTATTTCGTCTTCAAAGCATGTTTTAAAACTAAAATTGATTTGAAACCTGTTTTTCCTACGGATCACAGGGAGCTAAGAAGCCTCTCTCAGAGGAGCCCTTTCTGGTTCTTCACCTGTTCCCATCAGAGAGGGCCATGCAATGGGGTGCAGGGTGTGGATTCTAAATCAGCCCATGTTTGATGGATTTAGCAAGTGGAAACTGGTAACTTAGGAACATCAAAATGGCCACGTCAAATTTAGGCTAAGGGGCAGTATTATATAGATGTGATGCAAAAAAATTGACCCATGAGTTGCAAACTAATCTGCATCAATATTAAAATACAGTAATAAAAGGTAATCATTTGCAGCTAATTTTCCTGTGTCAATAACACCAATTTTTTAGCCACATGTCCCCTGAATTGTGTCTCTGTTGAAGTGAGTACCCAGTTGTCACCACAGCCAGTGAGTGATATTGAATGAACCACTCATGGCCCAGGCTGGGTTGATGTTCAATGCTCTGTCTATGATCTAGAGGAGCATGACAGAGAAACCTGTGCCAACACAATGTAAGGACGACAATTCTCATCTCTGGTGACTTCTTGTGTCCACCAGTTCCTCAGTACTTTTGCACTGATGGCAACTAAAGGAAAGTACAATAACCTTAAACCAGAGCACAGACACAGGATGTCATTTCTGTACTATTACAGTACCTTAATACCACCTTTATCCCTGCATTTTACCACATTGCCTTTGGCTGTATTTGGGAATCATAATTTGAAAATCTGGGGAAGAGTTCTTGTTTTTACCTCTACAGATGCTGCAGCTCTCCTTAGGAGTTGCAGATCTTATGTCTCCAACATCAGGAACATTTCCAATTTAGAGCTTGCTTAATTCAGTAGAAATTTGTTTGTTTGTTTGTTTGTTTTAATCAGAAACACAGAAATAAAGCTCTGAATTAAGGGATTTTTCTATTTTTAGCTATCAGGTTTTCAGATATCTTTCAGATAGATTAATAGGATCAAGTGGCAAAAGTGCAGTTTCCACTCATGATTCCATTTAGGATTGTACTGTTGTAAAAGGAAAGTATTTTATAAAATTGTCTGTGTAGTTAAAAAGTACTGGTGATAGTTTGATTTTGTGCCCTCTCTAAACACCTGGGCATTTCTGGTTGGGATTGCTGCTCAGAGATGTGCTGTTCAGCCAGAGCACCCAGCAGGATGCACTGGAACTGTTTTCAGTCTACTATTAAATGTCCCACATTCTTTCTAAAGGAACATCTGATTCCACAAATGTGTTTACTGTGAGGAGAGTGATCATTACTGCAGTTTGATGTACTCTTCAAATGATGCACAAAAATCACCCCAAATAGCTCCTCCTTTTTGCTCTTCTTTGCAGAGTGTGTGTTCCTCCCTTAGAACCAAGTTCCAGGTCAAACCAGAAATCTCTGGATTCACATTTCTCTCTGGATGTGTCTCTGAGGCAGAGTTGGAATTACAATATCCAGTGACTAGAATATTGTTGGGCTACTTGTCAACATGGCTGCTGCAACAAAGCAGCAATTTGTCTTTAAATAAAAAATCAAACCAAATCAAATCCCACAGTTAATTTACCTCTCAGAGCTTTTATGTCTGGTCAAGGCAGCAGGGCTTAACCCTTTCTCTCCAGGGAATGAGGGTCCTGTGGTTCCCTGTGTAACCACTGCCCTTGGAGCAAGTTTCAGGGCAATACACTGAGGTGACAACAAGGAAACCTGGTTTGAAAATTTCTAGAAACACATCATTTGTCATCTAACCATAAAAAACATTGCATGTCCTCAGTAAGTGGAAACAGAATTCAGAGAATTCCTCACTTGTTAGCAAGAGTCAGTGGCAGGGAATGGGCAGACACCACCCCAGCAGCCAACTTTAGGCTTTCTCCTAAAGTTCCTGTGTAACTTAAAGCAATTGACTTTTCTGCCAGCCTTTTTTTCCTCTGCCCACCTTCTCTTTTTTAGATACCTGTCATCTGAAAGGACAAGGCCAGTTGTTTTGTGCAGAACCTACAATGATTAAGTTTCAGTTCTAGTGGGGCTTCTAAGTAGAAGTAATCTTGTAGAAATTTTGCAGCTAAATCAAAATCAAGCTGGATGCTGAAAACCTGTGAAGATCAGATGCTTACAGAGCTGCTTTTCTTAAACCACAAAACTAATAAAGATTATTTATCAGTGAAGGAAAAAACAATTGCTGAAAGACAAATCTTCATCTTAAAGATGGAAACAGAGGGATTAACATGCTTGCAACTAAAATGAGCAATTAAAAGATAAGAAACTTAGAATTAAAGAGCCCACAGAAACAAAGTGTCATAGAAGAACTATTTGCATTAAGAGTAGACAGAGATCACGGAGCTTTGGCTGAAATGTCCTTTAGTGAATTATCTTCACCCAGGTTCTTGACGACTGTAGGCTTCCCTATGTCATATAATGTAATTAAAAAAAAAAAAAAGTCAGGGGTATTTCATGAAGTTCCAGCAAGAAATGTATTAAGTCTTAGAGCTCAAATCCCTGTTTGTATAAATGCTGTCAAAGCCAGCTGAATTGCTTCTGCCAGCTCTGAGCTGTAGACCAAGTCTTCAAAACATGTGAGGACAGAGACTGTAAGGAAGCTTTACAGAGGAGTCTCCTGGAGAGATGCTCTGTACAAAGGTATCTGGGCATGTGCCTGAACACTCAGCTCAAACAAGATCTAAACCAAAGCTCCCCTCTGAGAGGTTTCTTGATAGAGCTGCTTGTAGCAGCTTCATGAGATCCCCTCCAAAAACTGAAGCATCATTTTATTTATTTGCTAGAGAGCAAGTTTGGACTAGACTCTGCATGTTTGCCATGCAGGTGCATGGGAACTATGCAGATATTATTTCCTAATCTATTATTTCGAGTGGAGAAGTGTGAGTTGGGAGAAGCTGCTTGAAATGAAAGCATTAAGTTAGTAGGCACAATGGAAATGATTGAATTGGAGTTGTCAGCCTACATCCTCATACAGGAGGATGAGAAACTGTCAGGCTTGGAGAGAAATGGATCCCTTCCCAGTGCAGATTCCATTTAAAAGTTGAAGAAATTATTATTCATGTAACGGGTGATTTCAAGCCATCATAAAGTAAATTGATGGCAGAAAGATGCTGGCTATTACTTAGTAGAGGAGAGGAACAAAGGATTCCAAGGTGTGGTTCTGGAGGTACTTGAGCATCCTTCCCTCCTGCCCAGCTGGAGTCATTAAAACATGAAGTGCAATGTGGAAAACTGTAGGGAGATATGGGGTATGCCCTTAAGGAAAAGGAGATGGGAACCTCTGTGCCAGCTTCAGAAAAACATCCACACTTGGAGAAGAAATAGAATGAAGGAAGAAAAGAGCAGATTATTCTGGGGATTAAATTTTGCTGTGCACTTAAGAGGGGGCAACTGCAGTCCCTCAGTGTCTGGCACACAGACCTATGTGGTTATCTGGCATTTTTGATAATGGGTGCTGCATGTTGGTGCTTTGATCACTGACACTTAAGGCATCCCACAAGTGCAAGGGGATGTCCTGCTGTGCTGTGCACAAGTCTGGCTCCAGATCTGTCAGACTCTCTCTCAAAATCCTGGCATCTTGGACCTTCCCAAGCCAGCAGCTCCCACCAAAGCTGGAAACAATCTCCTGTCTTTCTGCATGTCTCAAATCTGGGACAGCCAGGAGAACTCCTGGAGGTGCTTGCACAGACACCAAATCACCCAGGCTCTTCCCTGGTTTGGACTGAGGCACTGGGCTCTGTGCCTGGGGATGTGCAGTTATGTTCCTGCTGATGTTGTGCTTCCTGTCATTGGGAATTGTGTTTGTGCCTCAGACAACTGCACTAAACTGGCTGAGTTTGGAGTGGGAGAAGACAGGATTTGCCATCAGGAACTGCAGAGTCCCAGTGGAGAGGGCATTTTATTCTTGCTGTGTCCAGAAAGATTTCCTTGTTTATGAGTAGAAGTTTATTCATCCTTTCATTGTTGTCCTGGGGTCTCAGGGTGCAGCTCTCAGTGCTGCAGTCAGTGGCAGCACAGCTGGCAGCCAGATGTGCTCTTCTGCTGTCCCCAAGCCAGATGCTGGGGACAGTCTCCAAGGTGTTTCTACTGATTCCAGGATGAGGATTTTCTGCACTTTTCCTTTCTGGGAGGTGTCCCCTGGGCCTGTCTTAGGTGGGTTTTTGTGCAGAGAGCCACATAGGAATGCTTCTGTTCTTTCTTGGTTTGGTGAGAGAATTCTGTTTAGTTAGGACAAGTCTGTAGACTCTCTGAAGATTCTAAGACAGGAATCTTAGTGATGGATTTGGAAATGCTGCTTGTATATTTTAAAGCTTTGTTTTTTGTCATTCATGCCTGCAAATGAACATTTTACATATCTCCGGACATTCCTTGTGCTCTTATATATAAAAGCAGGGATGTAGTTGAATTAGACTATCCTATAACATTTGAATACACAGAGTCACTAAATAGCTGGAATAACTATCTTTTTATAATACCACATATGTATTGGCAGTCTGCATAATTGATTGAATAATCAGTTGGTTTGATTGCTTTTACTTATGTCTACAACCAGTTTCCTCAGAGATAAATCTCAGAAGTGCTGGGAAGGAGGTGGAGGAGGCAGGCACATGCAGAAAGGGAAGGCAGTTTGCATAGAACAATTTTTCTGCCTTTTTATTTCTCAGACAGTTTTTGGACCCCTTCATTTAAGCATTTGAAACACTGAGGTTCATGACTGCTGATTAATAATTTATCTTCATTGTCATTATTTTCTAGAGATAAATCTGACTTTTTATTCTGAAAACCAACCATCCAAACACAGCTGACTAAAACCTAGAAACACTTTGCAAAGAAAATCCAATGTTTCTCTCAGAAAGAAACATCTAAAGCAACAAAGTCAAAACAAATTCTATTTCTGACTAGGAAGTTCTGTTAAACTCTGACCCTGCCAACCCACCTTGCCTCTGGTGTTGTTGCAGTCACTGGGCTCCATCCCTGAGTATTCTCTTGCCTGGACTTTGCTTGGGTGACTTTTCCCCTTTGTCCTGGACTAGAGCAGGGCTCTGCAGGCTCAGCTGACTCTGTATGGGCAGAGCTGCAGTCCTGCTCCTGGGCCTTTGCCCTTGCTTAGGAAATTCAGTGTTTGGGCAGCAAACGGGCTGGTACCTGGCCTACAGGAGTTCTGTCGAGGCCACTGTGGAGTCTCCTTCCTGTGGTACCTCCAAACAGCCTGGGATAACTCCAGTCTCTCCACATTTGCTGTAAAAGCATCCCATGAGCTATGGTTTCACTTGTGGCTAATGCCCACCTGGTGCTGTGTTAATGCTATCTGTTCCTGTCAGGAGAACATTTCAGAGCCTAAGCATTACAGGAATTAAAGCTGAGAGCCCTTGTGGAGAGGGCCAGAGTGTCAAGTCTGGCTGAGCTGGACTCAGGCTGAAGGAAAACCATGATCTAAACCACCTAATTTTGTAGGCACCTGTGTGGAAATGAGAGCAATCCTCAGACTCTGAACTGGTTACTGCAATTGTTCTATTACAGAACTCTGCTGATCTAAACCCAATGCAATACAAAGCTGTCCTGCAGTGAAGTGCTGGGAAACATCACTTTGTGCATTATGTAAACCCAACATTTCTGGGGGAAAATAATCCCAGCATTCTTTTTGCAATATTGACCTGTAACAATACCAGCACAGCACAGGGATTTCCTTGCCAGGCCCACAGGCAGCTCACTAACAAATGAGGAGACTGCCAGTGCAGCTGTACCATGTCCACATTTTTGTACTGCTATTGTGTATTTCTGTGACTTGGGTGATGCCAGATGGGCATCTATTAGGCAGCAGCTACTGATTTTGCAGCTCCTCTTCAGCCCAGCTTTAACGTGGTGTTTTGGAGGAGTTTAAGGGATTACCAGATAATCTGAAAGACAGCACTTGGCATTTACTTGGTTTTGCACTGTCTTCACCTTCACCAACTAAACTCTGCTCTCAATTACCAAAGTTATCTTAGGGATAGATCCTAAAAATCCCTACTGTGGCCAGAAGCTGGTTCTGACTCTACGAACAATTTCTCCAAGTTTGCTGTCATGATAGGTTGTGACAGCAAACATTAAAATGGGTGTGATTTCCAGTCTATGAATGATTGTAGCTGTGTTTGTGTTCTTCCATGTATGTTCCAAAGGAAATTAAGGGAACTTCTTGTCTGTTCTTCCTTTAAACTGCACCTTTAATTGTAAGATTCCTCAGCCATGATGGGCATGAACAATGTTACAAAGTCACAGTCTGATTATAACATTCCAGCACAGCTTTTCTTGAGCTGCAGACCTTGCTCCAAGGGGGCTCTTGGTGGGTTTAATTGTTGTGTATTTTTTTCATTATGCATTGTTCCATCCAAGACATTGGACATGCTGCCCTGTTTCCCTGTGTGCATGTGGTTTTCTGCCAAAATAGGACCAGTGACACGAGGATAATTGGCTCCTATAATGCTGTATTTCCTTTTCAAAAAACCTTCATGTAATGACTACAAAAGGCAGTCATAAAAAGGAGAGCAGAAGGAAGTCAAATGTCAGGAATTGTTTTATTTCAATGACTGGAAGTAATTTTTAGCCACATTTGTTTCACTAGTGAGTGCCAAAAGGATATAAATTTTGACTGATGTCAGTGTGCTCCATTTGTCAATTTGCTAGTTTGCTGTTGTGGGAGAAAATGCTGACAGGGAGATTTTTTTTTTTAATAAAATATTGAAGTACTTGTACCTGACACTAAATTTTATGGTCCTTTACTTCAGACAATTCTGTCATTTCTGTGAGTTTGGTCTGTCTAAAGATTACAAGGTTAAGGACATTTCTGTTAACTCAGTTTTTTCTCAGTCAGGAAGCTATTTGCTTTTTACTGGATTGATGTTTATCTGCTAGAGAACTTGAAATATATTATTTTTGCAGCTGTACATAACTGCAAAACATGCCAATAATGCAGTTTAAAAAAAAAAAAGAAGAAAAAGAGATTACTTACGGAGATTGGAATAATTGCTGCCTATCCCAATACTGATGGAGCTTCCAGAGATGAAAGGAAGATGGAAGAAAATAACTAAAAAGGGAAAAATGAAGAGAAAGGTCCTTAATAACAGTTTGGTTTTGTTTGCTACCAGATGTGAGTTGAAGGCACACTGAGTTAAGGTTCACCTCTCTCTCTGGGCAGGATTGCACATCTCAGACCCTGAGTGCACACAAGTGGGGGGAAAACGCCAAACAAGGCGTTGCTTCATACTTCTAGGAATCCCTCCTGTTCAGGAAATTATATTAATGCCTCTCAGATTCCAAACCCCACGTATAAACAACAATGTGTTATATAAATATTCTAATTATTGTTAAGTCATTCACCAGTCTCAGGAACAGGCACCTACCACTGTAAAACCAAATAACTTCCCTGATTTGTGTGAGTGCAGCTTGAATGCATCAGGCATGTGTGTGCCAAACTGGGTTGGAATAAATTTAGTCTAAAATCTGATACACATACTCCCCCTATGCACTTAGGCTTTAATATTTATAACTTGCTCTTCAAAGATTTATATTTACAGGCAACAAAATGCACACGAGTAAAACGTGTCCTAAATAACCAAATCTTTAGATTTCTTAAAAGATGAGCTCGTTTGCTAATGCAGACGAGGATTTAAAGCCTGATTCCCGAGAGTCGCTCGCTGTGTCACGGACTTCGGCTCGGGGTCTCGGCGCTGCCCTGCCCTGCCCGCGGGCACGGCCGGGAAGGGGCTGCTCCCCTCTCGGGAGGGGGCCCGGCCCACACAAACTTTCGGGCAGGGTCCTTTGGGCTCTGGGATCCCCGAACTCTGCACCCGCGGCTGGGCGGCAACCCAAGGGCTCCCGCGGCGCCTCAGAACCATCCCCACCCGGGATCGGCCCCTCGGAGCCTGCCCCACCCGGCCGGGATCGGCCCCTCAGAGCCGGGATCGGCCCCTCAGAGCCTTGCCCCACCCGGCCGGGATCGGCCCCTCAGAGCCATCCCCACCCGGGATCGGCCCCTCAGAGCCGGGATCGGCCCCTCAGAGCCTTGCCCCACCCGGCCGGGATCGGCCCCTCAGAGCCATCCCCACCCGGGATCGGCCCCTCAGAGCCGGGATCGGCCCCTCAGAGCCTGCCCCACCCGGCCGGGATCAGCCCCTCAGAGCCTGCCTCAGCCGGCACGGCTCCGGCTTTACGCCGGGACGGTTCGGCCCCTACCTTTTACCCCGGCATGGCTCACGCCTTTCCCCAGCTTGGTTCCTTCCTTACCGCGGCTCGGCTCAGCTCTTGCCTTTCCCCGGCTCGGTTCAGCCCCTGCCTCTCCCCAGCCCGCCCCAGCCCCTGCTTCCCCTCAGCCCGGTTCAGCTCCAGCCCCTGCCTTTGCCCATCCCGGCTCAGCCCCTGCCTTCCCCCGGCTGCTGCCTTTGCCCATCCCGGCTCAGCCCGTACCTTCCCCCATGCCGCCCTGCCCTGCCTTACCCCAGCCCGCCGCCGTGCCCGCTGTCTCCATCCGCCCCCGCCGCGGCTCCCCGGGGGCCGGCGGGGCCCCGCCGCCTCCTGCCGTGCGCGGGGCCGGAGCGGGGCCGGGCCGGAGCCGGCGGCCCCGGGCTGGGGGCCGGGGGGCGGGTGACCCCCGCCCCGCGGGCAGGGCCGCACATGGCGGGGGCAGCGCGGGGGGGCCCGGGGCCGCACACGCCGGGGCTGAGCCCGCCGCTCATCCCGCCTGCGGCAGCGCCCGGCAGCGGCGGGCGGCGGTGCCGGGGCTGCCGCGGGGATTCGCCGCCTGCATGCGGAGCTGGAGGCGGATAGCGGCTCCGGAAAGCCGAGTCCAGCCCAGCACTTGGGCTGGAAGGGAGGGACTGCCTGGAGTAAACCCACGGGGATGGACGGGATTATCCGGCTGTGCGGAGCATATGATTCCGTGGTGCTGGATGGAGGCTAGCAGCAGGATGTAGTCATGTAGTCCAAGCCCGAGCTAAACCCACTCTACAGTAGTAACATCTACTTGTTACCGGGAGTCTTGGGGACGTTTCTCACTGTGCTTGCTAAATGCCGTAGTGCTGGATACAGGGAACAGGACTGCAGCAGGTACTGAAGCGAATGAGCTTTCATAACTGGATGTTTACCTCTAGGAAAAGCATTATTAGCTTCTTGTGAAGCGAGGCCCCTTTTCTGAATGTTCTGTCAGCAGTTTGGGGTTTTTCATGATCTAAGTTCCACGGGCAGTTTCTGTCACCCACGCACTCATTAGCTCTGCAGGACACTGCAGAGTGGTCCCACTGATCCTGTTTATAGAGACATGGAGCTGGAGCTAAAGAGCCTTCTTTACTTCCCTGTTCCTGGGTGGTTTTCACAGAATCACAGAATAATGGGGCTGGAAGAGACGTCTAAGATCATCGAGTCCAACCTATGCCCTAACACCTCAACTAGACTATAGCACCAAGTGCCATGTCCCATCTTTTATTAAACACATCCAGAGATGGTGATTCTACCACCTCCCTGGGAAGAGCATTCTAGTACTTTATTATTCTTTCGGTGACAAACTTCTTCCTAATATCCAACCTATACCTTCCCTGACGTAGCTGGAGACTGTGTCCTCTGGTTCTGTCAGCGCTGCCCAGTGGAAGAGACCGACCCCACCGGACTACAACCTCCCTTCAGGAGTTTTGTAGCCTGGAGAGCAAGTTCTCACAATCAGAACGGCTTTGCTGTCAGTATTTAGGCCATTCAGCTTCTCCCTGGTTTAGCAGTGATGTATGCAGAACTGTAATGAAGTTTGGGGTCGATCTGGACTCCGTGATAAAAAGTTTTCTGCTGTTACTGATCACCTTTTTTTCATTTTCTTCTTAAATCCAGGCGAGCATTAAGGGACTCAAAGGCAATTGAAATGAGTGTTTATGGGAATTTACAGGTGTGTTTCCTTATGGATCACAGAAACCTGTACCTGTTGCCAAAACTATAGTACCTTGGTACCCTAAAATCCCTTAGAGTGCTGCTGCAGAAGCTACCTTGTAATAAATTTCTTCAACCCCTCAAAACGTCTGACTCCTTGAAAGACTCAAAGACTCCTTGTTTATAATTTCAATAAATGGAAACTGCATGGCTTCCTTTTAGGGGTCTTTGTTGTTTGGTTATGGCATGAAGGTGTGAATCTGTACACACAGAGAAAATCTGAGTTTCTGTGTGTTGGGTTTTGGTTACGTGCCCCGTGCCTGTCAAGAAACGTGTGCAGCGCTGCACTTCAGGATATCAAAATATTTCCTCCACTTTAAAGTTCGGGAATTCCTAATGTTTAGTAATTCTACAGATTTTGGTGATGACATCTTTGTTCAATGGCACCTCACATTTACTCACAGTATCAGTATTAAATTTAGTCCTGACAGACTTGGGGTCTTGAGTTTGACTGAGATATCCACGCTCAGACAATTAAATAAGCTCACAAATTGTGGGATGTGCCTTAGTAACTGACTTTGGATGCAGAGAAATTGCTCAGTGTTTGCAGTTCTGAAGAAATCTCTCAGCTTGGATTTAGAGCCCTTTCTGTGAGAGTCTTGTCCTTTTGCTGCAGTAGGAGCTGCAACTGCTTCTGAGACAGAGAACATTTATTTCTGGGTCAGACAGCACAGTGCCCAACAGGATCCATCAGAGCCTGCAGGAACATCCCCACAGCTAATGGTGTCACGAGCCGTCCTCATGGATGAGTTTCGTGATGGTTCGTGGGGGATCTCAGAGTGCAAAAAACCGACATGGTACAAGGGGGTTTGCAATGATAATCAAAACAAATGCACCTTTATTGAAATAACCACAGCAAAATGCGTTGGGGAGGAATTGGGGAAAAGGGGAAAAATAAGGAAAAGAGGGAGGAGGAAAAAAAAAAAAGAAAGGTACATAGCTACCAAACGTAGACCGGCGAAGTCCCTCGATGTCCAGCCGATGGAGTCCACCAGATCACATCCAGGGAGATCTCAGAGGCGCAGTCCATCTGGACTCTAGTTATACTCTTTTTTGATGGGGGAAGGGGAATGAATTTTGAAACCGAATCAAAGGTAGTCTATTGTACCTTCGGGGGAAAGAATGGTGTTTAGGAAAGGGTACACACAGTCCATGTTCTCAGCTGTGGGCGAGAGCCATTGTCTTCTTGGTCCACTGCCTGCACCTGCAACATCCATCTCGCTTTGGTCAGCTTGCCTCCTCCCACACACCTCCCCCGGGTTGGAGGTTTCAGTCCCAGTCCTTGGAAAGTGTGAGAGGGGGCCTTCTCACACAGGGGTTTTACATCCCGGTTTTTCTTTGGTGAAGAGGCTTCTTACATTGCTGTCTGTCTGTCACAGTGGTTGCAAACGAGTGAGAGGGGTCTTCTGCAGGGGACCACCCAGAACTCAGGAGAAGTCTGGCCAGGCCAAGAGATGGGGAAAAATCCCAGAGCTATTGTTGCAAAAAGGGCACAATGTCCTTCATTGAGCTCAATGTAGCATACAATAAATAGACCTGTGAAAACAATGGCTTAGCAATGCTCTCAGGTCTCAGGGCCCGTGGTGTGTGTAACTTTCTCCTACAGAGCCAGAGATTTAAAGCAGGGGAGTCTTTTTCTTCAGTGGTCCCCAATGATGATCGTGAGGCAGATGAGGGAAAATTCGGACAGACTCTCACAAATGGGAACCTCTGGAACCAGCAGTACTCGCTGTGCCCAGCTGCAGTGGACTGGAATGGTATGGGCTTTGCTCACCCTTTGATTTCCAAATCTGCATCACATGCATGGATGTGGAGATGGGGTCGTTTTTTACCCTTTTTCCTGTGTGTTTTTCAGCTTTTAGACTTTCCTGTTTTGCTCCTTATGCTGTGCAGCTGAGTGGAACCTGGCTGTGCAGTGGGGCTCAGGCCAGACTCATGTTTGCACAGCCAGTGCAGCAGTGCTGTGTTGTGGCATGGGGATACTGTGTGTAGTTTACATCATTAGTTGTTTCTTCTGGTAGCATCTGCTTTTCTGTTTTGGTAAAACAGATTTGTATTAAAGAAAGCTTGCCACAAATAAATTATTTAACACATAGGAGTTTGCTTATGGATGGTATCTGGAAGAGCTGGGGCAAAAATAAGAACTATTCAGTATTCCTGCTGCTCCTCTCTATTGACTTTGGGTTAGTTTGTTCTTGGGACATCACAGAGCAGGGGAGACCACGGCAGTGCCTGTGTGAACCTGAGTGTTTCCAGTCTGAATTCTGACATTTCTCATGTTTTCCCAGTCTACAGAAATGGGGAGTGTGACTGATGGGGAGCCCAAGCACATGTAGGTAAAGTTTGGAATGGTGTTCTGTATGGATGGAGCTGCATAGAGTTGCTGTCCACAGTGGCTGTTGCCCAGTTTACTGATAAGGAAAAACCGACAGACAGATAATTCTATTCTAGGATGATTTTACATTTTCTCCATCAAGGGACTTCATTATAAAGCTGCCGTCAGCACAGTGACAGACCTCGGCTCAGCTTCCCATCTCCTGGGGCTTGCTTTGGGATCCTTGGGGCTGAGTGGAAGCTGCAGTCTGGTAGCCAGTTTTTGTAAGGCAAAATAAATTTTCTTGCTATAATGAGATCACTTTTGACTGAGAATTTTTATGTATTCATGGCGAGACATTTGGGGGATACTGTTCACTACGTCTTTTTTTTGCTCTGTGGAAAAGGTGGTAATGAAATAAATGTCAGTTGGATTATACAATTAGTCATAGATAAAACACTTCAGAATGAACAAAATCGATTATGGGAACAGGAAGGTCTTTTCTACATGGAAAATCTGGAAGCAGTGAGATTTTATCAGTGGAGTCTGCAGAGCTTTCTGCCCTCGTGTCACCTCGGGCCAGCTCATCCTGCCCTGTGCTGGGCATTGCCGGTGCTCTGGCACTGCTGGAAAGGCTGATTGCACCAGGCTGGGCATTGCCAGTGCTCTGGCACTGCTGGAAAGGCTGATTGCACCAGGCTGGGCATTGCCGTGCTCTGGCACTGCTGGAAAGGCTGATTGCACCAGGCTGGGCATTGCCAGTGCTCTGGCACTGCTGGAAAGGCTGATTGCACCAGGCTGGGCATTGCTGGTGCTCTGGCACTGTTGGAAAGGCTGATTGCACCAGGCTGGGCATTGCCAGTGCTCTGGCACTGTTGGAAAGGCTGATTGCACCAGGCTGGGCATTGCCGGTGCTCTGGCACTGTTGGAAAGGCTGATTGCACCAGGCTGGGCATTGCTCTGGCACTGCTGCTGATTCTGGCATTGCCGGTGCTCTGGCAAAGGCTGATTGGGCATTGCCAGTGCTCTGGCACTGCTGAAAGGCTGATTTGGGCATTGCCAGTGCTCTGGCACTGTTGGAAAGGCTGATTGCACCAGGCTGGGCATTGCCAGTGCTCTGGCACTGCTGGAAAGGCTGATTGCCCCGTGCTGGGCATTGCCAGTGCTCTGGCACTGTTGGAAAGGCTGATTGCACCAGGCTGGGCATTGCCGGTGCTCTGGCACTGTTGGAAAGGCTGATTGCACCAGGCTGGGCATCTGGCACTGTTGGAAAGGCTGAGGCTGGGCATTGCAGTGCTCTGGCACTGCTGGAAAGGCTGATTGCACCAGGCTGGGCATTGCCAGTGCTCTGGCACTGTTGGAAAGGCTGATTGCACCAGGCTGGGCATTGCCAGTGCTCTGGCACTGCTGGAAAGGCTGATTGCACCAGGCTGGGCATTGCCAGTGCTCTGGCACTGCTGGAAAGGCTGATTGCACCAGGCTGGGCATTGCCGGTGCTCTGGCATTGCTGGAAAGGCTGATTGCACCAGGCTGGGCATTGCCGTGCTCTTGCCGGTGCTCTGGCACTGTTGGAAAGGCTGATTGCACCAGGCCCTGGGCTCAGGGAATTCCTTGCTGGAGTCTCCACAGTGTGGTGGAGCCGGCTCAGTGAAACTGTGCCTGCTGCTGAGAGCAAAGGAGGTCAGGGAAAGGGGCTCTGGAGGTTGGTGGGAAGCATTTCGTGCTTTCACAGCTCCCTGGGTCCTGAAATGTAATAGGAAGAGTTCTTTGAAGGAGAGGTTTGCAAATTTTCTGAAAAAACTCAAACAGATGTTTGCCAGGTTTTAAATGCTTTCTGAGTTTGCATTTATTGTAGAATTACTAACAAAGGAATTTCCTCCTTGCTGGAAGCTATTTTAATGGAAAGGGTGGAATTTTAAAGATATACATTTACTGTAGAACATTTTTCAGCTGGCATTTATAGGACAGTTAAATTTATTTTGAATAATATTTACTAGACTTTTAAATCAAGTGGTTTTGTTCTTTAGGCATAAAATCTGTCAAGAGGAAAAATAATTTTAAATTATTAATACAGATGAAGCATATCAGCAACAAATATTTCACAGAAGCCTGAAGACCCAAAGGCAGAAGTTCTGTTTTTTACCTGCCATGTAAAGGAATGAGACCTGGAATGAAGAGGCTCTCTTTCTGTAACTGCCATGGCAGGAAAGGATTCTGTAGGAATTTTATGTCATGCCCAAATTCTCAGAGGCTGTTTTTCTGATTTTTAGCTTGCCAACTGTCCTGTTCTCTGGAACAAAAGGTGCTCTTGGGCTCTGGGGCCAGATTTAGTTTCTTATTTATTCACCTGCTTGCAGACTTTTGAGGAAGATGGTGAGTTATTCTGTCAGTGCCTGCTGTACATTTTTTTAAAATATCTGTGTATATGGTAAGAAATAGTGTGGTCCAAGATTGTTATTGAAAATCCAATATTTCCCCTAAATGCATTCAATCTTCCTGATGCCAGTTTTTAAGGATATAGAATGGAAAATTTCGTCTCAGTGTTCTTTTCCCTCTCATTCTCTGACTCCTTAATTAAATTTATAGCTAATTATGTAATTTATTTTGTGTTGACCTTTCAAAGACCTTAGAGCACCTGATGGTGAATGTAGAGTGTCAGGGTTTATTTCCATGGGTCCTTGAATGAATTTGTTATAAAGGCTAATGGCACTTTCAGAATTAAGGATGGCCAATGGATTACTAACAAATAGTAACATATGTGTCCCTGGAGTTACAGAACTATAAATATACCTAAATATATAGAAAGAAATACTGAGTTATGTCATACACAGCATTTAAAATCAGGTAACAGCACTACCACCAGCAATAACAGTAAATGTGCATGTCAGAATGGTTAAAAGCCTTTTGTAGGTCATAGGTCCACTCTTTGCCATGGGTGTTGCACTTGGTGCTGGAAATCCTACGTTTGGCTGATCAGAGCCACCTGTATCCCATGAAACATGGATACACCTGTTCCTAAGGTGAGGGGTATCCATGGCCCTGGGGGGGACCAGGCTTAAAATCATTTTTTTTTGGTGCAGAGTCCCTGTCCTGTATTGGCAGAGCTCAGTGTGTGCATCAGATGTCAGAAGAAGGAGCAAAGAAAAGGAAATGATAGGAAGCTCCACACTGCAGAGTAGTTTATTGACTATTTAAAAGATTGCTGGTCAGTGTAACCCTCGTAGAGGTTGGCAGTTTTATGATTTAGTTCTTATTTTTTTACACTGAGATGAAGTATTTGTCATTTACTCTCAGGATGGTTTTTAAAAGAGGCTTTTGATAGAGGGCAGAGAAGACAGCCCTGCAGTGCTGTTAGTGCAGGCAAGAATGAGAATCCAGCCATGCCTTTGTTCACCTAAACCAAAAGCACAAGTGAGGAGAAGGCAGCATGGCAGCAGCCCAAAATGTAATTGTGACCCAACATTGATTTTATCTCTCTGACACTGTTGTGTGCTAACAAGAAATACTTCGTTCACCTTGAAGTACAAACCCCATAATTCATGGTTTGTGTTTTACCAGTGAGTGCACAAGTCAGTATCTCTCCACTTTATTACTACTTTATTTATGAAGTGTTTGTGAATCTGCAGAGCCTCTGAAGGTGGTAAAAAATTTATAAATAAGCAGAGGTGCAAAGTTCCTCAGTGGAGCTGTGAACTTTTTCATGGTAGTAAGGAAGAGATGCAGACTGGAGATCAAAATGCTCGGGGAGGAACCTTAGGGCTCACGAAACCCTTGTGCAACCCCAGCTTGGTTTTAATGGCATTGGGCTGGCAAAAGGGAGGGTAGAACAAGGCCCTGGGAGGCTCCTGCCCCAGAGGAACTGCCATGAGATGCAGAAACCAGTGACAGAAAAGAACTTGCACAGGGAATGATGCAAATACAGACAGATTTTATATGAAACATGAAAAAAAAAAAATCAGCATCCTTCAGGTTTCCTGACAGACTGGCACCACTCCTGAAACGAGACATGTATTTTTATAAACTATTTAATAATGGTTAAAGTAGGGGTATAACCTATACTTTTGTTTAACAGTTTTGCCCTGTGGGAATAAATGTGCAGTAGGATAAGCAGTCTGGCAATTAGTTTAAAACCTGAAGAGCAGAGGAGATCATGTGCTAGGAGAGAGGAGCACTGTGATAAATGATGTGCAAACCAGGGCAGTCAGGTGCCTTGTGCAATTCCTTTGCAGAGAAATGCGAGGCAGGCTTGGGGATGGAAGGAACAGAGCAAAGCAAAGGAGAAGGAGCAGATCCAGAGGTTTGCAACACAAAAAGGCTGTGTTGGGGTTTGGGGTAAAACTTGGACAGTCTGGGCAAGTGTTTAATGCAGTGGGAAGAGCAAACAGGGTGGCACAAACTGATAAAGAGATACCAAAATCAACTCAGAGGGGCTGGGGTGCTGCAACCCTCAGACCGCAACAATTTCTGGTCAGCCTTTGTGTAGGCTTGGGAGAGAACATGATGTTCTCAAAATTGCTGGTAAGATTATAAAGGAGCAGTTGTGAATTGAGCACTCTAAGGTAGAACTGAGCCAGAGCCAGTACAGCTGTCTGCAGAGGGAAATGATGATGGAGTAACTGGGAAAAAGAGGAAGGAATTGAAGGGGAAGGAAGGCACAGGCTCCCTGAGCTGGTGATTTGTAGTTAGGACAGCCACTTTTTTGTTCCTTAGTACTTAAGAGGACAATTGACTTTTATCAGAAGCCAAATAGAAACAATTGAATGGTACAAACACAAGCACTGGAGATGTGTCTCTGCCACTCTTGCTTTCATTATTTTACAGCACAAGGTAGACAGAGGAGCTTGCCCTTCTTACTAACCCAGATTTGGTCCAAGCTTAACTGAAAATGTGCTGATTGTCAAACAGTGGATGGGGAAGTAAAGGGCAACCAGATTTTAATTTTTTTTTTTTAAATTTGTTTGGTCATTAGCTTGAAAAGGGAGCAAATTTGGTTTTAGAGAGTTTTTTGGTGTGTTTTTTTTCCTTTGTTTTTTGTTTGTTCTCTTTTTCTTTGTTTTAAAAGTTCATTTAAATTCCTGTGCATGCTTTGTACTTTATTATTTAGAGTAGGTTATATTTTAGAGGCTCCTTTATTCTGGTTGTTAAAAGTTCTTATCATAAACTATCTGCCATTAAGGATTAAAGTATAGCATGAACACAATGTGCAGATTCTCATCCATGAGCTCTGATGCTACTTTGCTTCAGATCTCTAACAAATAAACCACTCCTAAGATCTACAGTGTCCCAAAATGAGCACCTGTTAAATACTAAAGTATTCACTTTACCCTAAGAAGCTTCAGAATTGAGTCTTGCTGTTATGACTTGTTAAAATATTACTTTCTTTTTGAAATTTTTAGCTAGATTTTATATATGTGTATATATATACACACACACCCACACACCCACCAGCTGTTTTTCAGATCTGCTACACAACAATGTGTCTTAGGGAAAAATCAGCTGTTGTGCCAATGAGTGTATTGCTCCTTTTGGATCATCCAGCATGAGAAACAAGGATGTTATCCAGTGTTGATGTGCTCAGAAGTCACCAGAAATATTACATTTGCTCATGTTTTTGCACATGAATTTGATTCCAATGCCCTAGCAGGATCTCTTCCAGCAGGTGAAGATCTGCTTAAGAATATGAGCATGCAAAGGGAACAAAACTAAATAAAATGTAGTATGAGCAGCTGACTTCCATGCTCATCTGAAACTATTTCACAGTTCCTGCTTCTGCTAATAAAACATTCAGAGCTCATTTTACTATCTCTGAAAGTCACCTTTACTCAACCCATCACTGCACTCAACCTGTGCTGCTTTCTGCTTCCAGATACTGCATGAGACTCTGGGAATGAGCTTGAGAGCCTTAAAAAATAACAAAGAAAAAATCTCATACAATTTTCAGGTGCTGGAATATAATAAGAAGGTCAAGTCTTGCTTATTCTGGGGCGCTTGGATTGCTGATACACCAGTAACAGTTTGGATCTGAAGAAGTTATTTAAACAATGCTAGACTTGGGTATTTTATATGTAATTAATTCATTGCAGGTCCATCTTCAAAGTAATATTTGTGGCCAAAGGTTTGATAACACATTTTTTTTAGTAGTGAGTAAGGGTCATGATCAAAACCATATAGCTGTTAAATCTTAGAACTGAAAACATTTATTCATATATATATATATATATATATATATACAAAACTGATTCTATGTGATCTCTATTGTCAGATTTTGAAATACAATGTAAATATCTATTGAGCAATTGTAGCATGTTTTACCACCAGAAATATTTGGTTTAAATGCCCAAGTTTTAAGAAGGAGAGAGAACATGTGGATTTGTAAATTCCAGATGCATTTGCTGTCCTAGCAAGGAAAATACCTCGATTCTCGTATGAATACAGCAAATACTAATAACATGAATGCAGGGAGTGCAATGTCAGTTTTTCCAGCCAGTTTCCAGTTTCCAGTGATCACACTTTAAAATGGATATGTCTCCCCTCTGCTCTGAAATGTGAGATTGAACTGGGGGATGTTCCCATGAGAGCTGTCCAGGAACAGGTGATATCACCCCTCTGATGCTGCCTGTGGCTCTTTGGCAGCATGAAAGCCAAAGCCAGCTGGCACGTGCACCTGGCTTGGCAAATATTGATAAAAAATTCAGTGTTGGGCCTTGATATTCAAGTCAAAATTAAAAAACTCTCTGTGGATTTGTAGAGAGGCTGTCCTTGAGGAAGAAGAGGTTCATGAAGAGAGTTGGAGCATGCTTTAAAAAGGTGAGAAGGCCTTGTTTATGTTGAACACATTGAGTTAACATTGCTTGCAGTGCCACAGCAGAGTGACCATGGCTCCTGCTTGTGGATCTCCTGGAAAACAAACACAGGGACTGGAAGCCAGCACTGCCCAGAGCCCAGCAGGGAAACCTCAAACTGTGCTGCTGCTGGGCCACCAAGGTCCTCGTTCCCCTGACCGATGCTGGTTCTCTGGGGCTGAGTTGAGCCCCAGGTGATGCAGGGAGGGTGCAGCTGACAGTTTGCTGTGGGGTGGCTGTTTCTCAGCGTATGAAATGCATGAAATGATCACGTATTCAGTCAGAAGCCCTGGGGAAACACATTACTTACCACCTTGCCTCCTGATGGTGTTTGTTCTGGAGCTAAGTGCTGCTTTGGCTGCAATGATCAATGTGCAGAGCCCATGGGGCTGCCAGGAATGGATTTGGGAGCCACGCTGAGGACACTGTTATTACACTGCTTTTCCACTGCTTTCAAAATCATTTTGTATCTGACAGTGTGAACTGGTGTTGGAATAAATCAGCCGAGACTCCATTTTCTACGTGCAGAAAGCCAATTCTTTATTCACAAAGCTCATATTTGTAGGAAATATCAAAAGGTACTGTGTTAAACCTAATTGACCAGCAATACATTGAAACTCAGTTCATTGGCCAGTAAGGGCTGTTGTATATGTCTATCGAATTTTCTCTCTCTAGATATGTTAACACTTTTCCTTGTGGGTTCTCATGGGACAAATCTTATTGTTTACACAGATGAATTTGTTTTTCACCCTCAGAACAGATTGTTGTGTTAAAGGAACTTCTCATTCACAAAACAGCTTCATATGGGAATTTGCAAATTGGTTGTGAGCTGCACTTAGAAGAAATGCCAGGCCAGTTTTGGCAATTTTAGCAGAGTGAGGCCTGATTTCATAAGGCCATTCTTTTATAATTCTTCTACCTGTCTACTACATCTCACTCTTTGGTTAATTTAAAAAAGGCTTATATGTTCTGATGTTAAAACAGCTCCTCTTGTGAGGGTATTATCTCATCAAGGTTATCACTGGTTATCTATTAGATATGCGATAAAATTTATAAAAGACTGATTACAATTAACAAAATGTATCAAATTCTATCAAGTCATTGACACAGGGTTTCACAGCATGAGAAAAGTAAAGAATAATATCCAATGTCTCTCAGGGAAATGGAAATAAATGACCATTGTTTTAAAGTCCAAATAGTTGACACTCAGGAGAAAGTTCATTAGCTGGAAATGTTGATCTTTGACATCACTGAATGTCCTCCTGGGAGCTGGAACAGGGAATAACTGAAGAAGGTTGGTAGGAACACTGTACCATGAGGATGCCATGAGGCTTTTGTTGGCAAATTGCCTCTGTCAGTTTCCAGACACAGTCATGTCTTGGCAGTCCCACTCCTGTTCCTGTTCTGGCCATGAGGGCTGCATGGTGATGAGGTTATTTCTCTTTCCACTGGGCCTCATTTCTTCAGAGGCAACTGGTGTCTGATTGAATGAACAGGTGACTGCTTTGAACCTGCTGATAAACTCTCTCTTCAAGTTAATTAATCAATTAGACTTTGCTGTGGCACACTCAATTGGGATTTAGATTTGATCTTTATTCCAAATCTCTAATGCAAATATTGTATTATTCAAAATGATTTGTTGTCTAAATTTCTAATGTATGTATCATATTATTTGGATGTTCTTAAGGCACTACATTCCCCTTCTTTTAGTTTTTTTTTAAATGAGATGCATGTCTTTGGTTATGAGCATGAAGAAATATCAAGGCAAAACAACACACGTAGTGAACAAGAAACTGACAGCAATCAGGAATAAGTCAGGTACAACAATTAAGAATATTTCAGATAATACACATAATTAATAATACATGTGAAATTAGGTAATTAGGAATCTCTGAAATACTGTACCATCATCCCAGAATTTGCGAACAGCTGACAAACCTCAATTTAGCAAGGGCTTGGATAATTATTTCCAGATAATAATTCCCAAGCTCACTCTAAAAATAGGTTCTGTTATCATATATAAAGGGTCAAATTGCCAAGTCAAAGTGACCTGAATCTAGTTTTGGTGCAGAAAACATCTGGGTTTGTTGGCAAATTCTCCATCCAGGTAGAGCCAAGGCCTGGCCACTGCCCAAGCTCCTTCTGGGAGGGAATTCCCTAAACACATTTTAAAACAAGGCTCTTAAGAATAACAGCTATGAGTAAAGGCCTTGGGGTTAAAGACTAATCAAACCATCCAGTAGTTGTATAACTCTGAAGTTTCCTTCAGGATAGAGATGCTTCAAACACAGCAAACTGCTGGAGTGCTTCTGTAATAATAACTGGGAAAAAACTACAAGACTAGCACTTTGGAGGAGGCTTTCAACAAAGCTCAGGTATATTTTTTTGGAACTCTGAAAAATACTTAAAATTATGAGACAGCATTGGGCAGGGACTAGCCAGACAGGTAACTTGATATAAGAGGTGCATAAGCAGCTAGAGAACAAAAAAGAAGAATCCTGAAATGACACGTGTCTTTTAGATAATTACACAAAGATGTTAAAGCATATAAGAAGCCGGCTATAAATACAGTAATAACATCTTATGAATAATGCCTATTATAAAATCAGTAAATTCACATAATGTAATCAAGATTTCAGCAGTAACCATCTTAGGAAGTTGAGACAGAACCCTTCTAAACAGTCATGTACCTGAGACAGCAAAATGAAACAAAGGAAAACACTAAAACAGCTTACAATCAGTAACAGCCATAATGTAGAATCATCACTGACTCTTCTGTGTCATCTATGGAAGATAAAACAGCAGAAATTGTAAAGAGCAATAGAATCTTTGACAAAATCAAGGGTGAACACGCTGTATCTTCTTTATCCACAAACAGGTGTTTGTCATGTTTCATCACAGCTGTTTTAGTTGGAGTCATCTTATCCCTTAAAAGAAAACAACTACATATCTTACAATGTTGAAAAGTAATATTTAACTGTCTTAGATTGCAGTGCAGGATGTAACCAGAAGTGTGTGTTCTATCACCATCTGTTAAAACCAGGTGGGGGAATGTTCTTTATCTCTTCCATGACCCATCCCTCATAACTCCAGGGGATAGCTCCTGTTAATGGCCCTGGAAGTGTTTTAGCTGTTAAAACCAGGTGGGGCAGTTTTCTTTGTCTCTTCCTTGACCATCCTCCCTCCAGGAGATATCTTCTGTTAATGGGCCATTGAGTGTCACTGCATGACTGATGAAATTACATCATCCCACTGGGAGATGCTCCACCCAGGGGGAGGAGCCAAGCATTCCTACACAGATATAATCTGAGATTTGGAACACCACAGTCAGGCTTTTCCCTCTGGATTTCCCAAAGGAAGACCAGACCCTTCTAGGCCTCCACTGGATCTTCAGAGGAAGACTACACCCTTCTCCAGGATCACTGCTCCAACAGCACCACAGCTGGCACTGCAGAAGGGCTGAGCCACCATGGGATGGGCCTGCTGCCACCACCCTGACCAAGAGCGTGTTAGGTCCTATTCTGACTTTGTCTGCTTCAGCAGTAAAAATTTTTTTTTTCATGAGCTAATGATTTCTAAACTTTAAAGAACTCCTGCAGATAAAGTTCAAGGTTCTAGGACTTAGTTAAGAATTTAAAATTAATTGCTGCAAATAATCCTGGGAGAAGAGGAGAGCCGCAGGCACACCGGGAGTGGTGCTGTGGGCTGGCAGGAAAAAGCCAACATGGCTCAGGTGTGGTAGTGAATGCCCCCACTGCAGGAGGGCGTCCCAGATTGCAAGGCAAGATGTATTCTATTACCATCTGTATGGCCGTTGTCTTCTGTCAAGTGGGCAGTTTTCTTTATCTCTTCCACAATCACTCCTCCCTCTGGGGAGACACCTGCTGATAACAGCTACTGAATGTCACTGCATGGCTGATAAGAACTACAACATCCCATTGTGAGATGCTCCGCCCAGAGGGAGGAGCCAAGCATTCCTACCCGGATATAATCCTGAGGTTTTGAGACACCAGCACAGCTTCTCCACGGGATTCCCCAGAGGAACAGCAGCTGCCTCTTCTTCCACTGGATCTTCAGAGGAAGAATGCATCCTTCTCTACAGGATCCCTGCTCCAACAGAACCACCCCTGACATTGCAGGAGGGCTGCAGCCACATTTCCAATGGGACTGCTGCCAACACCCTGACCCACATTGTGTTCTGATTCTGTCAGTGTTGTTCTAGTGTAAAATAAACTGCATTGTTTATTTTATCTTTTTATTTTCTTCCCTATTAAAGAACTGTTATTTCCTGCTCCCATATTTTTTTGCCTGAGAGCCCCTTAATTTAAAATTTACAGCAATTTGGAGGGGTGGGGAGAGTTTACATTTTCCATTTCAAGGGAGGCTCCTGCCTTCCTTAGCAGACTCCTGTCTTTCCAAACCAAGACAGTGCTCTTGCAAAATTACCTCTGATGTGATTAAGTTCCCCCCTAGATGGGGCGGACAGGCGGCACAGGGCCGGCCAGCTGCCGCTCTCTGGGGAGCTGGGGTGACTGTGGGGGGTAGCATGGCAGCCATCTGATCAGGTCTTGTCCTCCAGCAGAACTTGTAAACTGCAGGAACGGCAGGGACCAGACAGTATTTTTGTAGCAAAGCTTCTTTCCAGACCCAGCGGCTCCCCTGGGGCTGGGCCCCTCGGTCAGCAGCCCCCCATGGAACTCGCAGAATCCAAAGCAGAAGAGGAGAGCCATGGGCACTTTGTGCCTTCCAGCATTCTCTGCGGTTGTCTTTTGGTATTTTTCCCATTACGGTGTGCAGTTTTTTTAGGGTTTGTTTTTATTGCCTTTTCCCCTCCTCTTTTTCAACTGCAAGTGTTTTGGGGGTGGAACAGAGGTGCAGCGGTGCAGGACGGAGCCACGAAGTTTTCCTTTCCCTGGCTGGCAGCAGCGGTGGCACAGGGTGGCTCAGCCCCCCTTCTCCCATTTTGGGGCAGCACCTGCCCATCACTTGGGACTGGCTGATCTGTATTTAATTGCTGTTCATCTAAGAGACCTGTTGTAGCTATGGGGTGGCACAGCAAGCCTCTCCCCGTCCTGCCCCAGCACGTGGCTTGGCTGCTACAGCTCTGCTCTTTTTTTTTTTTTTTCTCATGAGACACAAACTGGTTTAATTAAAACTGTAAAGGAAAACAATATGCAAGAATAAAAACTCCAGATACATAGCACTTATTAATTATGAAGCTGTTGCTGATCTTGGAAAAACATTTGAGAATCCATGACCAAATATTCAGCCTTAAATTCTGAGGGAAAGGGAGGGAACGGCCATGACCTACCAAGTCCTTGCACACTACGGCACACAAAACTGTACTACTTGATATACTTCTCCTTGACCTTTTTGTGAAACACTGATCTCAGAGTATCATTGATGAATCTTTTGTCCTTTTTTGTCTTGTCTATCCCCTTGGCACAGTTCCTGAAGACAACATCATCATCATCCCACCTCCTTTTAACTTTGAAGTTTGCCTGAGGCTGTGCTGGCCCAGTAAGGTTCACCAGTGTTACCACTCAGGATGTTCTCCATCCAAATTCTTTCTTCTTTGGCCTTTTGTGCTTGTTCCTTTCGAGCTTGTTCTTCAGCTCGTTCTTTCTTGAGTTTTTCCAGTTCAGCCAGAAGAGCTGCAGTGTCATCATCATCATGTCTTCCAAGTCCTCATATTCATCATTTTCATCACTTCATCATCTTCATCAGTAAGAGGATCATCTGCATCAAGATTTGCTGCAGGAATTTGGCCTAGCCAAGGCTTCTTAGACACAGAAGATGATGTTGTATGTTCTCTAGTTGGTCTGGCTCTGTTCTTTGCTCTTGCAGCAACTCATTCTCTCTCCTCTTCTGTTGGCTCCCTGGCTTCATATTGACTGTTATATGGTCTCTTCCTCTCATCTAACTGCATGATTTCTTTGATGTGGAGAAGTCAAGCCTCTTCAGCATTTAAAGCCTTTTTTAGTTTTTCTTGCTTCTTTTTCTCTTCACCCTCACTGTCAGAATTTGAGCTCTTCTTGTGCTTCTATTTTTTTTTCTCTTTCTGTTTCTCTTGGTGGATCTCCATCAGTGTTTTGGGTTTTGTCATGTGTTCCTCAGGCTGCTCTTCCATTAAACTTACCTCTGTATTAGCAATTTCTTTCCCAGCTTCTCCTGTACAGTAAGAGTATTTGACAAAGGAGTGACAGCACTTGTTACCCCACTTGCCTTCTTTCTGGTACAAACCCCAAATGCATGTGTGGTTTTGATCTTCACATCCTCTTCATACTTAGAAGAAGCAATAGCTTTCTGCTGTCCTTTGATGACTGTTCCATGCCTAGAACACTCCACATAATCTTCTGTTTGAGCTAGCAGCAGTTCATCAAGGGGGGCATTTAAATGTTCTTGTCCTCCATAATTCTCTAGGATGCTTTCTTTCTGCTGAGCCTTGAAATCTTCTTTTTTCACTTTGGAAGATTTATTTAAAAGCTCTAATTTTGTAGGGTCTGCTTGAAGATGAACTTCAGAGCCTTTGTCTTGGCCTCCCAGGCAAACAGCTGAGTCTGTGCCATCAAAATGGTATCACCTGTGCAGCAAACAAAGTTGTCACCTGCATAACCAACTTCATCTGGATTCTTGCCTGTGTTGGCTTAAGAGTTCTCCGTCATGGCTCTTGCTTTGGGATCATAATAAGCAGAGTTTGGATCCAGATTCCTCAAGTATTTAGCAGTATCTTGCCAAATACGTAAATTTCGGGCTGTGATGCATCTTTTAGAGTCAAAGTTCTGCCCAGGAATATCAATGTCATCTGTGTATTGGTCTTCATCTTCACCATTATGATCTCTTTCTGTCTGTGAATTTGATTCCTCTTCTCCCCACAGGTGTCTTGGGGAGTTCACTTGCTCCAGCTTCCCTGATGCCAACTCCTCCTGAAGCTTCTCGGCTTTCAGTGTACATTTGGCCAAATCAGCCCTGGAATATTCCTCAACAATGTTCATGTGCTCCTCTGGGTCATAACCATTCCACCAGTCTTGCTTCCCATCATAATCAAACTTCAGCTGAGGCTGCACGTGGTCATCTGGGGTAATAGTCATGTATTTTGCTCCAACTTTCCTGGGTCTCTCCATGCAGTCTTTCTTTTTTGTGTGCCAGTGCCCTGCAGTTCTCACAGGCTGCTTTGCCGTACCTCATGGGCACAGGGTGCTCCTGAACTCCTCGTTTATATAATCTCCAGAGGAGTTATACTGCTCCTGCTTCTCTGGCTGAGGTCTCTGATGCTTTAGTGTGGGTCCATTAGAAGGATCTATGTACCATGAGGAGATGTACTGAGGAATATGAGGGTTGATATCTTTTCCTTCTTCATCCACTTCAGCAGGTGCATTTCCTAGTTTTCTCTGCCCTTCTAATTCTTTTTCCTACAATCTTCCCTCGTCATCTTCTTTGGTTCCTCCAGGCTCACATCATTTCCCCCTCTGTCTCAGTTTGGAAAGACAGGAGTCTGCTAAGGAAGGCAGGAGCCTCCCCTGAAATGGAGAATATAAACCCTCCCCACCCCTCCGAATTGCTATAAATTTTAAATTAAGGGGCTCTCAGGCAAAAAATATGGGAGCAGGAAATAACAGTTCTTTAATAGGGAAAGAAAAAAAAAAAGGTTAAAATAAACAATGCAGTACACTAGAACAACACTGACAGAGTCAGAACCCAACCTGACACCCTGTGGTGTTGGTGGCAGTCCCATTGGAAATGTGGCTGCAGCCCTCCTGCAGTGTCAGGGGTGGTTCTGTTGGAGGAAGGGGGCCTTTAGAGAAGGATGTATTCTTCCTCTGAAGATCCAGTGGAAGGAGAGGCAGCTGCTGTTCCTCTGGGGAATCCCGTGGAGAAGCCGTGCTGTGTCTCAAAACCCCTGGATTATATCCGGGTAGGAATGCTTGGCTCCTCCCTCTGGGCTCACATCTCCCAATGGGATGTTATAGTTCTTATCAGCCATGCAGTGACATTCAATGGTCTGTTATCAGCAGGTGTCCCCTCCCGAGGGAGGTGTGAATGTGGTCACTCAAAGAGAGAGATAAGGCAAACTGCCCACATGACAAACATAATCTGCCATACAGATGGTAATGGAAAACATCTTGCATTGCAGTCTTCAACAAGCACACAACTAAGTTCTGGTTCCAGGCTCCTGGTTCTTTGTTTCTCCACGAGGTTTGAATCCCACTGCCCCTACTGCCATGTCTGGGCCTGGGATAGAGGGAAAAATTACTGACACAGGGGCCGTGCCCTCTGGAGCATCTGCACGCAGGGACACACACACAGGCACTGTCCTGGAACCAGTGTAGGCTTGGGCTCCACTAAATACAGTAGCCAAATCAGGAACCAGCCCCTTGACCACACAACACAGTAACAAAGGTATCAGCACATACTTATCATACTTTCTCTCTCCTTTTCCCAACATATTTTGCCTCTTTTAACTCCCAGTTTGGCTTTCATTCAGTGACATGCATGTTTTTGCATGGTTGCTGCTGCCATGTGCCATTTCCACGTCATGGTTCTGTTATAGACGAGTACTGAGATGGTTGGCCCTCACAATTAAGGGGTGAACATTAGGTGTATGTTAAGAGAAGTTTTGTAGATGTATAGTTATGTTACTGTAGTATGTCCTCCCCCCTGCATTATTATCACAGGATGGCCTTGGTACTCAGGGCATTTTGGAGGGTTGGCCTAGTACTATAGTAACACCTGACCTCCAACCAAGATGTAAGGAAGTGATCTCCACCACTAGATGGCAAGGAAGGAGTCAACTGACAAGACTTTAGGAGGAGCTAGAAGTATAAAAGGCAGAGCATCCATCTTGAAGATGAGGATGTGGCTGGTAGTCATGGGGGCTCCCAGCACTGTAATTTTTCCTTATTTAGTTCTTTTGTCATAGTTTTTTTTAGAGCTTAATAAAATTTTAAAAAGTGATCAGTCATTTCTCACAGTTCTATTCTGAGACTTGTTTCCCCAGACCTTAGCAGACGTCCTCTCCGGTCCTTGACTGTTCACTCACCACTGTTCTTGAGACTGTTGTCCCCACCACTCGCTGGGCCCCTCTCTCCTGGGCAGCTCTTAGGCTGCCTCACCTTCTGTGGCTCTTTCAGCTGCGTATCCTCCGTGGTTCAGGGACCGTGTTTGCATTCTGTGATTTGCAGTTTTGTTCTCCCCAGATGTGCTCTTTCCCCAGGAGTTGTGTTCGTTTCTGTGCATCCCACACCGTCTGTGGCCCCGTGCACTCGCTGCCCAGGGTCTGCTCCAAGGCTGCCTCTTGACTTTGCTTTTCCATGCCGATGCCATGGTTGACTGCAGCCGTAGCCTTTTGGTACTTTGTAAATTCTCTGCTTGGATTTCTGTTTGTGCTGTATTGGAATATGATCCGCTTCACACCACAACAGTGCTGGTCCTGCAGCCAGTGATGCTGTGGTGGTTGTGTTTGTGTGCTGTGTCTGGTCTCTCTGCACACACAGACCGTGCTCGCGGCCGGCTGTAATCTTCCTTTCCCACTTTGTATATTCCATCTCTAAATCCCATCTCGCTACCCAGTCCTGTGGTCAGCTTGGCTCATTTCACCTTCTTCTTTCACGACAGGCTGTTCTTCTCATATCAGTCACGTCTTTGAGGTCGCCATGTGTTGGAGTAAATCAGCCGAGACTCCATTTTTCTACATGCAGAAAGCCAATTCACAGAGCTCATATTTGTAGGAAATATCAGAAGGGACTGTGTTAAACCTAATTGGTCAGCAATACATTGAAACTCAGTTCATTGGTCAGTAAGGGCTGTTGTATATGTCTATCAAATTTTCTCTCTCAGGATATGTTAACACTTTTCCTTTGTGGGTTCTCATGGAACAAATCTTTTTGTTTACACAGGTGCATTTGTTTTTCACCCTCAGAACGGATTGTTGTGTTAAAGGAACTTCTCATTCACAAAATAGCTTCACATGGGAACTTGCAAATTGCTTGTGAGCTACGCTTAGAAGAAATGCCAGGCCAGTTTTGGCAATTTTAGCAGAGTGAGGCCTGATTTCATAAGGCCATTCTTTATAATTCTTCTACCTGTCTACGACAAACTGGCAGCTAAATGAAAACGTGTCCCACACACTTATGTCTTTCTGTACATGTTCTTCCTTTCTTTTCCCTTTAGCTGCCCCACGTGAGGGGCTGGGTGTGGATGTTACCCTCGCTAGAGACCAAAATTCAGCTGCATTTAAATGGTGCAGACACAGCCCTGAGGGGGCTGGGAGAAAAGAAGGGGAATTTATTGCTGGAAAAGGATTAGTGCTGCTGTGAAGAGATCTATTTACAGAGTCCACCCACCTTCAAGGGGCTCTGAACGTGGACTGGGATTTGGGAATTGCATAGTGCTTCCCTGGGAGGCCTTGAAATGGGCACCAGAGAGAGGGAAACCAGGCATTGTTATGTGGGATTGCACATGGTTTTAGAAGCTTACACAAGGCACAGGAAAAGTACACCTTTGTGTTTGACATTCAATTTTTCAAGTTTTATTATATAAAGACTGCTAAGCCCCATTAATTCACGGAGAAATCCTCACTGAAGTGATCAGTTTATGAAAATTGTCTTCCTGCCATTGAGTGGAATTAATTGCTAATGAAAAAAAAAGTGTATCAAGACATGAGACAACCTACTATATGAATAATGTATTTTTGCTGTATTTGCTAAGTCAAGAAAAATTCAAGTGATTTGACCTTACTTACTCCTTAGGTATATATATAGCCCCACAATCATCACTTATTTTTAGAATGCTTTATTAAAAAATAAGCAATTAATTGAGCTGATAGTCTACTTTTTTTTTTTTTTTTTTTTTTTGATAGAGCTTTAGGGTGTTAGGTGAAAAACAGGATTACTTGTGAGAAAAATCAGAATCTTAGAACAGCTGTAGCTAGAGATGGGATTAAACAAAATGTCTTAATACTGAAACATGGCATTAAGAGGCTGGGGATAAATGCAGACAGTTGATGAGAAGGTTTGTATGCAAATTGGCTTGGATCATGTCTTGCCTTTGAAGATGAGTCCATTGGAGCATTAAAGCTGATGGACACAGAAAAGATCTGCTCTCTGCAGTTCAGATCTGTGCTGGGAGGCTCTGATCAGGTGCTGCTGTCACTGACTCTGGGGATCTGATGTGGCCAAAGAGGGCAGGGCTTCCCTGTGCCTCTGCTGCCATTTTTCAGCTGCAGGGAGTGTCTCTTTCAGTAGAATGTAGAAAAACAAAGCAGATTTATTTAATTCAGATAGGAACCTGATGATGTTCATTGGGATGGGTAGAGTGCAAGAAGAGGGGTTTGGGCTCTTGTTTGGAAAAGGTGGGGGTGTAAGGGCAGAGAAGGGTGCTGGGGGTTTGTGTGGAGGGAACAGTTCCCAGTTTGGGAAGGTTCCCAGTTTGGGAAGGTGGGATAACAAACTCCAAGCTGAGCAAGCACAAGCTGTGCTCTCAGAAGAGAGGACTCATTCTTTTTTGGCTTCCCACTGTTATAGAAGAGTGATGAGGTGGTTGGCTCTCACAGTGAAGGGGTGAACATTATATGTATGTTGAGAGAGGTTCTGTAGATGTATAGTTGTGTTGCTGCAATGTGTCCTCCCCCTTGCATTGTTATCATGGGATGGCCTTGGGCACACAGGGGCATTTGGGGAGGGTTGGCTTGTTACTATGGTGACACCTGACCTCAAATCAAGGTGTAGGAAAGTGATCCCACCCCTGGACAGCGAGGAAGGAGTCACTGACATGACTTTAGGAGGAGCTAGAGGTATAAAAGGTGGGGCATCTGATGCCTCAGGTTTTAGCTTTTATGTTTTTCAGATTCTGTTCTGCTTTAGTGTGTTAGTCTGGGTTTCATATTAGGGGATGGTGAGCTCTCTACACAGAGTAGGGAGACAAAACAATTCCTGCTCCAGCTGGGGACCCAAGGACAGCCAGTCCAGACCTCAGGCCCAAGAGCACAAACAACAGCAGAATGAAGAGAGAAAAACAAGAAGGATGGGACTTCATGGGCTAAAGCGGTAATTGGACAATTAGCTCCAATATGCAAATAGACCAAAACACATAAAAGTGACAGACCCCGTGACCAGTTGTCCATTTTTGTGTCCATTTTGGGTTGTGCTGCCCAAGGCGGATCCATTGAGGCCTCTTAATAAATCCCTACTTTATTCTTCAGCTCTGTCTGGCCTCTGTTCTAGGTCAGCCCTCACAGGGCATCACATCCATTTTGTAGATGAGCACATGGTGGTTTATTCCATGCTCTCAGCGCTGTCATTTTTCCTTATTCAGTCCTTTTGTTGTATTTTTGTTAAGGTTTAATAAACCTTTGAAATTTTAAAAGTGAGCATTGTTTCTCACGCCTGATGTCATGGCTGGGAAATGTGTTTCTCTTGATGCCCCCCACCCATTCTGACTTATTCCTTCCTTTGGCTGCTTCTGTGGAAGTATCTGGAGGAGTTCCATTTTCTCAGACTCCTTGGTAGGGTAAATGTTGCAGCTTTTTGATACTTAGCAAGGGAAGAGTTTCCTAGGTGCAGTGCAATCACATGCACAGCCTTCAGTAGGAAACCTTCTGTTTCTTCAAATAAATGAAATATGTGAAAAAAATACTTATTTGATATTGAATGAAGCTCCTCCAAGCTGAATCTGAAAATCACAGCTAACTGAGAATGGCAGAAAAAAGGCATTTGTTCTCTCTAGAGACGAGGGCAAGTGATATGGATCAGCAGAAAAAAATCTTTGAAATGAGTTTATTGGAAGGAATAAGATCAGCTGCTGTAATGTTCTCTATGTTGCAAACCTGCTATTGCAGCCCAGGCTGTTCCCATTGCAGCAGAGCATTCTTGCAAGGACTGGAACTGCTTGCCCATACAGCAGGATGGAGCTCCATACAGCAGGATCTCTGTAATTCAGCTTCCACCAGCATTTCTGGGACTAACCCCACTCCAGGGCCCTATAACTCAGCTTTTAGATCTTCATTTGGTGCTTGCAATGTGCTGTGCTGTGATTTAACATTTGTCCAAACATCATGATGTGAAACTGTGCTCTCCTAATGGTGGAGCCTTGTTCAGACCAGAGCTGTGTAGAGTTATGTATTTATATATTTGTATTTATTCCAGAGGCCTGTGGCCACGTGGCTCCTTGCAGACTGTCCTTGCATCTGAACACCAGTAGCCAACACGTATTTTGAGTTCACTAAGAGACTTATTCCTGCAGGATGAAGTAGTTGTGCTGTGCTCAGAGGAGGACAGGAAAAGCACAGGCCTCTGAACCTGGTGACTGAGAACATCAAAAGTGGGTAGAAATTAAAAACAAATAGTCTTAGTTATGCAAGAAAAACAGGTAACTGTTGATTATTTATTGTGGTTTGAAAAAGGCTGATTTGGGCAGCTGCACTAAAGGTCTGATGTGAGTACTACAAATGGCTAAAATAAACATTATTCTTAGAGGCACAATCAAAGGAGTGAAAAGGCACTGAAACTTGGATCCCTTGACTAAAAGTAAATATTTTTCCATCCCATACAGAGCCACATGAGGTGTGTTGTTCATATGTTTAGCATCTCATAAAAATAACACTTTATCTGTATTTCTCACCAGTGTTTTCTGCGTGCTGTAAATACTCCTTGTGGCTATGAATTATAAATGCCTAAGACAGTAATTTTAACTTTCAGATATGTGTGTGACTGCCTTGTTTTAACACTCCCTGATGTGAAGTGTTACCCCTCACCCTTGGTCACAGGGACCTTTGAGGTGCAGGTTCCCCCCCTGTGCTGCAGGTTCTCTGTTAATTGCAGTGGAATAATGCTGTACATGCCATGCACAGCTGTAAATATGGGCAGGGGAGCATGTCTGACTTACAGGTTTTTGTAGATCTTTTGCAAAATTCTCTTGTGCCTGGAAATTGCTTTAAAGTGATGAGTGGTACTAAAAATTTCATCTGTAAAATGAGTAAAGGTAAGAGAAATTCCTTATTCAGGATGCATTGGTGCGTGTTAACTAACCCTTGTAGTGCGTCTGTGTGGCCCCTGTGGCACAGGAAGGGGAAGGGCCTTTGAGAAGGGAATCCCACTTTGAACACTTGATGTGAAAAAGCAAAAATTGGTCTCCATGATGTACCTGAGGTGGGAAGGAAGTCTGTGTCCCAGTGAGGCTACGAGCCCTGAGTTCTGCTCTTGCCAGCAGGCTTTAGTAGTGCAGGGTGTTTATAGGTCCTAATTGCCTCCTAAAATACAAAGGTGACCAGCTTGGCATAGTCAGTTTGGTCACCATTTAATGTGCCAGATCCCCTCTCCTGGAAGGCTGTGTGTGCCTCCACTGCCCTGAGGAGGGACCGATGTGACAGCAGGGGGGTCACACACAGCCCTGCCCAGCCGCTTGTCTCAGGGTGTGTGGCAGCACTCTCTGGTCACAGAAACACAACTTTCCCAGGCATTGTTCTGGGAAAGGCTGTGAGAAGAGCAGAGAAAAGAATGAGAAACATTTCTCATCTCAACCTGCTGCACATGGTGTTGTGCACATGTGGAATGTGTTATGGAGATTTGTTTACCAAAGGGTGGTTTCATAATTAGCCAATGGTGATGGGTTTGGATTGAAGGACCAGGATGGGTTTTGATTGAATTGGGTCCAGGTGTATTGTAATTTGTCTATAAAAGCAATGGGTTTCTTAATAATGATATGTAATAAAGAGATTGACCAGCCTTCTGTGAATCATGGAGTCAGTGCTGGTTATTACCTGGCTGGGGGCCTGCTGTGACAACTGTGCACAAAAATCCAGAGGTGGTGATGAAATCCAAGAAGCCCAGTTCTGTTTAGGGTTAATGCTTAATCACCTATTTATAGGAAGGAATTAATTGTGGAGATGGTTTTACCAGGATTGAAGAGAATCACTAATTTTTCCAGCTAACTCAAAGCTCTTCCAGTGAAGGGAGAAGAGGGGGCTGGTGTGACAGTTGGTCACAAGGGTTCTTGGGTGAAGGAAGAGACGAGATCTTTGACTCTATTATCAGAAGGCTTGATTTATTATTTTATGATATATACATCTATTATAACTATACTAAAAAGAAAAAGCAGGGAGAGTTTCTAGAAGTTGCTAGCTACTTAAGAATAGAAAGTAAAGAATGATAACAAACGTCGCTCTCTCGGACTGTCTGAGCGAGCTCAGTTCTGGATTGGCATTATCTCTAAACATCCCAGCTGGGCCAATCCAGACGGGTCTGTTGCATTCCACAGCAGCAGATAACCTGTTGTTTATGTCTTGTTGCTGACTTCTCAGCTTCAGCAGGAAAAATCCTGAGAGAGGATTTTTCATAAAAGAAATGTCTGTGACAGGCTGGCTGTTCTTTTATGGCCCTTCAGGAAGGGTTTAATGCTTTGCACTTCCTCCAAGTGATTTCTCTGCCTGGCTTGAGCAGCAGTTTTGCCAGGTCCAGGCAGGCCCTGAGGGGCAGATCTGAGGCTCTTCAAGATGGGATTTCTCAGGCTGGTGACAGTGGGCACGGCCAAGTAAACAGAGTGACAAAATGGTTTTTTTTGCCAGCATGCCACCTGGCATTTCTGACTGCCCAGTGTTTATCCTGTGGCTTTCCAGGTGTGTTCCTTGGTGCCAGCTCTTTCCCACAGTTGAGTTTCATGGTGGATCCCTGCTAGCCTGGCTTCTGCTGGTGCTGGCACTTGCTGCTGAGTTCTAGGAGGACTGGCCATGGCCATCTGAGCCTTGTCCTGGCTGCCCTGGTCACAAAGGCTGTGGGTTTTGCTGCTCTGGGTCCTCACCTGGCTGCAATTGCAGAGCTCAGGTCATTCCCAGGCTCGGAAATCCACGGAGAGCAGGGCCCTGCTTGTGTCTGCAAGGGCAAAAGGCTGCAGGAGTGGGAGCTCACCCAGCCCCAGGGCTGGAGCAGCCAGCAGTGACATTTGGGCACTTTCAGTGTCCATGTGGATGGCTCTTGCCCAGCTGGGTGATACAGAGGAGAGCTTCTTGTCCTCCCCAGCTGTGTCACACACTCACATCATCCATCATTATCCATCCTCCCTCCCGCTCCAGCAGGAATTCCTCAGGCAGCAAGGCTGTGCTCCAAGGCATGGCAAAGCCCGGCTGCAGGGAGTGTGTGCAGAGAACCTGCCCTTGGTGGCCTTGGAGCAAGCCCAGGCTGCCAGCCAGGAGCAGGACCTGCTGGCCACGCTGGAGGCGTCACCTGCGCTGTCACTGTGCCAGGACAGCAGCTCTGGGGGGACCCTCACTGCTGGCAGCTGCTCCTCTGGAGAGGGGAGCTGGCAGGGTGGGAGCTGGCAGGGTGGGAGCTGGCAGGGTGGGAGCTGGCAGGGTGCTGGTCACCAGGCACTCTCTGGGGGCAGGATGGGATCTGTGGGGCAGCAGAGGTGTGAGCTGAGCAGGCTGAGGTGGCTCAGCTGCTGTGAGCAATGGGGCAGCTGTGTCCCTCCAGGCTGGCTCTGCTCACAGGGAATTTGCTACTTGTACTGCAGAACTTTTTGGATCAGGGGAAGAAATAACATTTTAAAGTCACCTGCTGCTGTTTCTCTTTCCTCCTCTCTCTGCATCCTGCTTGCTGTCCAGGGCTGTTTGGGACATGTTGTCAGTGTGCACAAACACTTAATTTGTCACCTTTGTCCTTACCTCAGCCCGGTGAAATGTCACAAACAGATCTTAAGCTGACCTGGGTGTTTGCTGTTGTTCTTTGTGGCTGACCAGCTGGAGTTGGTCCTGATGATCAGCAGGTGATCTGGATCCCAAGGGCAGAGCCAGCCTCTCCCACTGTGCTCTCTCTTGGCAGAGCTGCTGGATCTGCAGGAATCTGTGCAGAGGAGGGGCGGGAGAGAGGATGGAGGCTGATTAACTTCCTGAACTGGATCCGCTTGCAAGAAGCCTTTGACTTGCAGGTAGTTATTAATCTGTAATTGTGTGACAGGATTTCTGTGAATACTTCCAACTTTTAGATGATCACTGAAAGGTTCCTGGTACATTTTTGTTACTGGTTGTTTCTGTGGCTACTTGGGAAAGTTTTGCTGCATGGTTATAACATAGAAATAATTAACAAATTGTAACTAGTGGATAAGGTGTGTGCTTGCAAACAAATGTTCTCATTCAAGGCAAAACAGAACCAAGAGTCACCGAAGATAAAAATTATTTGGTGTTGCTTCAGAAAATCCTGTTTAGTAGTTGTAGTTTGGTTTGGAAGGAGAATAACCTGGATAAATAGGGTTGTACATCTTCATCACCCAAACCAGAGTGCAGTGTCATGTGGCAAAGCAGCAGGATTTGGTGCTGACTCCTCCTGGCAAACAGGCCAACGTGCCCCAGGGAGGATGGTCTGGGCTGAGGTTGATTGAAAGAGACATCTGGAGATGGCATCCTCCCCAGAGCCCTTCCCTTGCCCTTCATGCCCTCCAGAACTGCTGCCTGAACAAATCACTGCATTTTCCTGCAGGAATCCAAGCCTTGCAGCCTCCCTGGCTTCCACAAATGTCTGGGAATTCTTGTGGAGTCAGCACTAAAGAATGAATGGATGGAATGACCTTTGGGGCACCACTGATTTCACTGCCCATGGTTGGTGTGAGGTGGCACACAGGGAAGTGGAGTGGGCAGCCGTGGGAATGCAGCAGGCATCCACCAGGGATCCATTGGGAATCCATGGGGGATTAATCGTGAATCCATGGGAGATCCATGGGGAATCCATGGGGGATTCATCGTGAATCCATGGGAGATCCATGGGGAATCCATGGGTGATCCATGGAGGATCCATCAGGAATCCATGGGGGAATACATGGGAGAATCCATGGGGGATCTATGGGGGGATCCATCGTGAATCCATGGGGGATTTATTGTGAATCCATGGGGATTCCATCAGGGATCCATCAGGAATCCATGGTGAATCCATGGGCGATCCATCGGGAATCCATGGGGGATCCATTGGGAATCCATGGGGGATTTATCGTGAATCCATGGGGGATCCATCAGGGATCCATGGCGATTCCATGGGGGATCCATGGGGGATCCATTGGGATCCATGGTGATTCCATGGGGGATCCATGGGGGATCCATTGGGATCCATGGGGATTCCATGGGGGATCCATGGGGGATCCATTGGGATCCATGGGGGATCCATGGGGGATCCATGGGGATCCATGGCGATTCCATGGGGGATCCATGGGGGATCCATGGGGGATCCATTGGGATCCATGGCGATTCCATGGGGGACCCATGGGGGATCCATTGGGATCCATGGCGATTCCATGGGGGATCCATGGGGGATCCATTGGGATCCATGGCGATTCCATGGGGGATCCATGGGGGATCCATTGGGATCCATGGCGGTTCCATGGGGATGCATGGGGATCCATGGGGATCCATTGGGATCCATGGGGGATCCAGGGGGATCCATTGGGATCCATGGCGATTCCATGGGGGATCCATCGGGATCCATGGGGGATCCATTGGGCTCCATGGCGATTCCATGGGGGATCCATCGGGATCCATGGCGATTCCATGGGGGATCCATGGGGGATCCATGGGGGATCCATTGGGATCCATGGCGATTCCATGGGGATCCATGGGGGATCCATTGGGATCCATGGCGATTCCATGGGGGATCCATGGGGGATCCATTGGGATCTATGGCGATTCCATGGGAGATCCATGGGGGATCCATTGGGATCCATGGCGGTTCCATGGGGATGCATGGGGGATCCATGGGGGATCCATTGGGATCCATGGGGGATCCAGGGGGGATCCATTGGGATCCATGGCGATTCCATGGGGGATCCATCGGGATCCATGGGGGATCCATTGGGCTCCATGGCGATTCCATGGGGGATCCATCGGGATCCATGGCGATTCCATGGGGGATCCATGAGGGATCCATTGGGATCCATGGCGATTCCATGGCGGTTCCATGGGGGATCCATGGGGGATCCATGGGGGATCCATGGGGGATCCATTGGGATCTATGGCGATTCCATGGGAGATCCATGGGGGATCCATTGGGATCCATGGCGGTTCCATGGGGATGCATGGGGTATCCATGGGGATCCATTGGGATCCATGGGGGATCCAGGGGGGATCCATTGGGATCCATGGCGATTCCATGGGGGATCCATCGGGATCCATGGGGGATCCATTGGGCTCCATGGCGATTCCATGGGGGATCCATTGGGATCCATGGCGATTCAATGGGGGTTCCATGGGGGATCCATGGGGGATCCATCGGGATCCATGGCGATTCCATGGGGGATCCGTCGGGCAGCCCGAGCGCGGCCGTGCCCAGCGCTGCCATCGGGCTCCACCTGGCGGCCGCCGGCGGTAACTGCAGCCCACGCTGCTGCGGCGGGGCCGCGGATCGTGTCGGGATAAAACAGGAAAAGGAAAAAAGGAAAAAGGTAATAAAGGGCAGTTTGCGGGGGGCAGGGATAAAGAATAGAGAGCAGTGTCCCGGGAGCAGAGATACGGGATAAAGCGCAGTGTCCCCGGTCCGAGGGCAGGGACACGGGACAGAGGGCAGTGTCCCGGTGCTGAGAGCAGGGACATGGGGTACAGGGGGTGTCCTGGGGCCGGGATTGGGATCACAGGACAAAGGGCAGTGTCCCGGTGCTGAGAGCAGGGACATGGGGTACAGGGGGTGTCCTGGGGCCGGGATCGGGATCACAGGATGAAGGGCAGTGTCCCGGAGCGGGGATGGAGGGCAGTGTCCCTACTGAGAGCAGGGACAAGGCTCAGGTTCCCTGAAGTGCCAGGGATTCCACACATCAGTGCTGTGGGACACACCAAGTGCAGCTCAGGCCTTTGGCATTTTGGGGTTTGCTCTGAATTTCAGAGGTGAGAGGGAAGAGGGAAGCCCAGAGAGCTGTTTAGAAAAGCCATTTTTGAATGCTGGAGCTGGGAATTGTTTCAGGCTCTTTGCAGTGCCCACTGCAGAGCAGTTTGTGTTTCAGGCTCTTTGTGCAGTGCAGAGCAGTTCGTGTTTCAGGCTCTTGCAGGGCCCCAGTGCAGAGCAGTTTGTGTTTCAGGCTCTTGCAGGGCCCAGTGCAGAGCAGTTCGTGTTTCAGGCTCTTTGTGCAGTGCAGAGCAGAGCAGTTCGTGTTTCAGGCTCTTTGTGCAGTGCAGAGCAGTTCGTGTTTCAGGCTCTTTGTGCAGTGCAGAGCAGTTCGTGTTTCAGGCTCTTTGTGCAGTGCAGAGCAGAGCAGTTCGTGTTTCAGGCTCTTGCAGGGCCCAGTGCAGAGCAGTTCATGTTTCAGGCTCTTTGCAGGGCCCCAGTGCAGAGCAGTTCGTGTTTCAGGCTCTTTGTGCAGTGCAGAGCAGTTCGTGTTTCAGGCTCTTGCAGGGCCCAGTGCAGAGCAGTTCGTGTTTCAGGCTCTTTCAGTGCCCACTGCAGAGCAGTTCGTGTTTCAGGCTCTTGCAGGCCCCAGTGCAGAGCAGTTCGTGTTTCAGGCTCTTGCAGGGCCCCAGTGCAGAGCAGTTCGTGTTTCAGGCTCTTGCAGGGCCCCAGTGCAGAGCAGTTCTTGTGCCAGCGCTGTTCCCATCCGTGGGGCAGTGCAGAGGGGGCTCCTGGGGCTGCCTTTGATCCCCCCCATGTGGGAATGCTCTGCTCTGGAGCAGAATTGCAGGCCAGGCTTTGGGCTCCTGAGGCTGCCACCAGAGCTCCTGGGGCCATTTGCAGCTCGGCTGTTTCTGACCTCTTGGCAAACCTCTCTGGGGTTGTGTTTGCTGGATGTGTCTGCCCAGGAGCTCTGTCCTGCTTTGTTCTGGTGCCTTCACCCAGAGCACTGGCTTTCCTTTTTTAATGAGGAATTCAAGAGTTGCAGAGATTTCTGACTGATTGTGGCATTGATGAAGGGGTTAACTGGATGAATTGAGAGAGTCTTGAGGGGAAGCAGGTGGGACAGCTCCTCACTGAGGATACGTGGAAGGAACTGCTGGTTTTCCCTGTTCCTTTAGGTCAGGCAGGAACAAAGTCAGGAAGGTGAGAGAGGTCAACAAAGATCTGTGCATGTTTATTGCTCATAAAAGCATTTTTCTGGTATTGTTTTATTTTCCTTATTTTCTGATTCAGCCTGAAAGAATGCCTTTGCTGTTTTGTTTTCTGTTGTGTTTTTTCTATGGACAAGATGCAGTCTAGATCTTCCACTGTGATCAGATCAGACTCTTATTCATTTCCTGGTAGGACTTCACGACTTGTGGTACCCTAAGATTGTGAAATGTGAAGATTTCAGTGAGAAAGATATCACCTTGGTCATGTATTTCATCCCAGAAAGTTTGTGAAGAGTTTTATTTCTTTTTCTCTCAAACTTGAAACATTTATTAAAAAAAAAAAAAAAAGAAGAAGAAAATAAAAAAGGGAGAATAGGTCAGGAAAGGATGGTGATTATTTATTTTAGTCCTATCCCCACCTGAAATAAGTGTAACTATTAGTTCTAGCCAAATAAGAGAGTACATCACCACATTTACTGCCACCAGAGCATTTCCCTGCATGTGACATATGGACATATGCTAGGGAGTGAAAAGATGTAAAATAAATGTATAGAGGTGGATCTGTACCCTGACCCCTGAGCTCCACAAAGCAGTGAGGCTTTGCAGGCTGTCCCCTGCAGGGTGACAATTCCTGTGCAGGGCTGGCTGGGCCCTCCTGGGGCTGTTCCAAGCCCTTGGGGCTGACAGGAGGAAAGGAAGAATCCACTACTTGAAGAAAAAGAGTTCAGAAATTATTATTTGATTTTCATCTGGTAACCAATCCTTCTGTTTTCACTGGGTTTGCTGTTGCAGTAGCATTGGACTGCAATAGGATAATAAATCATAGAATTGTTTTCCTTCCTTCCTTCCTTCCTTCCTTCCTTCCTTCCTTCCTTCCTTCCTTCCTTCCTTCCTTCCTTCCTTCCTTCCTTCCTTCCTTCCTTCCTTCCTTCCTTCCTTCCTTCCTTCCTTCCTTCCTTCCGCCACTTCCGCCACTTCCGCCACTTCCGCCACTTCCGCCACTTCCGCCACTTCCGCCACTTCCTTCCGCCACTTCCTTTTCTTTTCTTTTCTTTTTTTCTTTTTCTTTTTCTTTTTCTTTTTCTTTTTCTTTTTCTTTTTCTTTTTCTTTTTCTTTTTCTTTTTCTTTTTCTTTTTCTTTTTCTTTTTCTTTTTCTTTTTCTTTTTCTTTTTTTTTTTTTCTTTTTCTTTTCTTCCACCACTGCCTTCCCTCTTTCTCTGGCTGGTGTAAATTTGCCTTGATAAGGGGACCTTGGCTCACCTGCCCTGCCTGGGATGTGCCTCTGTGTGCCAGGTGTTCACATTCAAAGCGCTTTTCATTGCTGCTTTGATACATATCAAGGATTCTCATCACAAGCCATTGCTTCATAAAAAGTTCTAATGGGGTGGGAGTAAAAAACCCTTTATTAAATGGCATGAACTTCTGGATCTGAATGTAATAAAATAATAAGTTATGATATATTTTTAGGGATAAGAGATTAAAGTGCATATTAATTAAATGAATAATGAAAACCTTTGTGAGATCCTCTCCCACAAGTTGCAAGGAGCTGTTTAATCAAATTCTTTCTATGGAAAAATGCATTTCATTATAAGATAATTAGCACATCTATTGTGTTTTTAATACAACTTGTGCTAAAGTGTGTTTGATCTGGTGTTTGCTCATGGCAATTAGCAGTGAAGGAATTAAACTTTTTTGCTTTATTCCGGGCTCTGTAAATTATGAGTGCCATATCTGGGGAAAATGGATGTGATCTTTTGTAAAGCCCTAGATTAATCTTGGAAATATACTGGGGTAGTCATTAGCAGCAGCAAAAAGAGAAGGTGCTGCCTAAAGCCGCAAATTTAGGGCTGATTTTATTTTCTGGCACTGATGTGTTGTGTTGTGTCTGTCCTGAGGAAGCTGGAGGGTTCAGTACCCCAGAGTGTTCTGCACAGGTTCTGTACCCCAGGGTGTTCTGTGCAGGTTCTGCGCAGGTTCAGGTTCTGCACAGGTTCAGGTTCTGCACAGGTTCTGCGCAGGTTCAGGTTCTGCACAGGTTCAGGTTCTGCACAGGTTCTGTACGGGTTCTGCACAGGTTCTGTACGGGTTCTGCACAGGTTCAGGTTCTGCTCAGGTTCAGGTTCTGCACAGGTTCTGCACAGGTTCTGCTCAGGTTCAGGTTCTGCACCGGTTCTGCACGGGTTCTGCACGGGTTCTGTACAGGTTCAGGTTCTGCACGGGTTCAGGTTCTGCACAGGTTCAGGTTCTGCACAGGTTCTGCACAGGTTCTGCACAGGTTCTGTACAGGTTCTGCACGGGTTCTGTACAGGTTCAGGTTCTGCACGGGTTCAGGTTCTGCACAGGTTCTGCACAGGTTCTGCACAGGTTCAGGTTCTGCACGGGTTCAGGTTCTGCACAGGTTCTGCACAGGTTCTGCACAGGTTTAGGTTCTGCACAGGTTCTGCACGGGTTCTGCTCAGGTTCTGCACGGGTTCTGCACGGGTTCAGGTTCTGCACAGGTTCAGGTTCTGCACAGGTTCTGCACGGGTTCTGCACGGGTTCAGGTTCTGTACAGGTTCAGGTTCTGCACAGGTTCTGCACGGGTTCTGCACGGGTTCAGGTTCTGCACGGGTTCAGGTTCTGCAGCGGTTCTGCACAGGTTCTGCACAGGTTCTGCACGGGTTCTGCACAGGTTCAGGTTCTGCACAGGTTCTGCACGGGTTCTGCACAGGTTCTGCACGGGTTCTGCACGGGTTCAGGTTCTGCACCCTGCTGCAGTCTGGGGGAGCAGGACAGGGAGGGTCCGGGCAGGCTCAGCCCTGCTCCCGCTGATCCCATTCCCGGATCCCCGGGGGCTGCCCTGCTCCGGGGCTGTGGGAGCCTCTCCCATGGGGCAGGAGAGCAGGGCAGAGGCTCGGGGTGGTTCGGGGCCACGCTGATTCCTGGCTGCTGGCACCCCAAAGCTCTGCTGGGCCCTGGGACGGGGCCTGCAGGGTCCCACAGGGTCCAGCCTGCCCTGCTGGGGCCGTTCTGTGCCAAAGCTGTGCCAGGAGAGGGAGAAAACTGCCCTTACAGAAAGGGCTTGGGTGAGTTGGTGCCTAGGCTGGGCTCCCTTGGAGGGTTTTTATGGCTGGGCTCACTGTGGCACAAAGCCTGATATTGTCTGCTGAGTGGAACTCGTTAATGCACAGAAAATCCAAATTTGAGGTTGGCTTTTATGTAGTAAAAAAACAACATAATACAGTACAGGAGTATAAAAAGAAACTGTCCAGTGGAAACATCATATACATTGGAAATGGATACAGTGTTCCTTAAAATAACTTTAAAAAATCAGACAAAACCAGCAATTCCAGGTAATAGAATCTGGCTGATACCTACCAAAGTACTTGACTTACTGCACTAAATAATTTCCTAACTAACTTTACCTGCTGATAGCCAATACCACAGGTACTGACAAAACCCTTAAACTGTAAGTGTTATTAGTTAGCATTCTTTATAATACACAAATATGTGGAACCCCTAGAGCACATACTGCTGGCTGGATTAAACAAAACAGAATGAGCCCATTCAAAATAAAACCAAGGCTGTCACCCCAAAATGTACTTTTTAAGAACAAAGGATAGGTTCTAAGGCTGATTTGCCCAATGGACAGAATTCTCCTCAGTTTTCCTTTAGTTAATTTTTGAAAATTTGAGTGATTACATTGTTGATGTTGTATTAATGTCCAGCCAAGTATTGCATTGGACTTTTTACAGCAGTGAGGAGCAGTGTGAGACCATGATTGTGCATTGTTATTTGCTGCCAAGAAAACATTTCAGGGGAAGGGAGTGTGAACTGTAGATGATGTGAACAAGTGAAAACAAATTTGCGAGGTTCCACTATACTTGTTTAAGAAGAAAAAAAAAAAAAAGATTTAATATTATTTGGTTAGCTACCAGATTTAAATAATCAAATCAACTAAACTAATACATACAGCTCCAGCGCAGACCCTGCACAGTGGAGGATCTGTGTAGTTGGAGGGTTCTGTTCCCGTTGGAGGCAACAGGACTCTGCACTGCTGGAAGCCAGAGACAGGCTGTGGTCCCTAGGGACCCACTTTTCCCAAAAGGTGTTTGGCTGGGTCCATTCCAGTGTGGGAAGTTTCATTCTGGTAATTCTGTGGCTCTTCACAGGTGGGAATCTGAGCACAAGTCCCTTTCCAGAGACATGGTGGGTGCAGCTCCAAACCTGCCTTACATTTGTGGTGCTTTTAAGCAGCCCAATGTGTCGGTGTGTAGCATTCTGGTATGGGAGTCTACAGTATTTTCCTAGGTGGAAAAAAATCCTTTTACAGTACCTGCTTAGAAAAAAAACACAACAGTTTCACAGTAATGCGGCCCTTCATTTTTTGTCCCTGAAAAAATGCTATTGCTTCAATAATGCTGAATAAACCCCCTATTCAACCTCTTTAGAAACCTAGAGAGACCTGTATTTCCATCTAGAGAGATTTACAGTGTTGGAGTCTTGACATTCCCCTGATCTCCACACTTCCTGCCCTACAGGACATGTTCCATTGAGTAACACTGAGATCCTATTTACAGAGAGAAAAAACAATTTTGCTGCTAGCTAGAGCAAATTCTAGCATGCCAGAAATGTGCCTGAAATTGTCATCAGGCTGTTAAAAATGACAGAAGAAACCAGATTGTGTGTCTAAAAATCCTGTCTAATTTTATCTTGAGTAACTCATAGATGTAGTAGAAAACTATAAAGCAAAAATAATTAATAGAAGGGAAATAAGGAAAAAATAATGCTCCTTTTTGAAAATGATGGAATAATTTCTAATACTAAGTGATAGACCATATGTTCCTCCTCTCTTCTGCTGGGTGAGCATAAGTGTGGAATATCAATAAAGATGTTGCAGGAGGAGCAGGCAAAGCAGCCAGCTGGAGATCCAGGGGGGCTAAAACATCCCTTCCCAATGGCACTGAGCCTCTCTCTCCCAATGGAGGGTGACCTTGGATGCACGTGGATGGAAACAGCACAGGAGGAGAGGATTGAGGGCGAAACTGGGGACAAAACCAGACAAAGTGGGGAAGAGGGGGTGAGGAGGTGTGTTCTGGAAGACTTGAGCAGATCAGCGAGCAGGAATTTTGGGGCAAAAAATTATTGTTAGTGAAGACAGCAATGCTGGGACAAGTTAATATAGGTGATCTCTGTGTGTCTTTTTAACCCTACTGCAGGTTTTTTCCATGCCTGTTTGAAATCCTTGAGGGAAGAGCTGTGAGTTCCTCCTTGGCCACTGGCAGTCTCTTGGTGTCAATCTGTAGTGGGAGGGAGAAAACTCATGGCTAGTTTGAGCTTAGTACGCAAAATCTTCGCTTGGTTCTGATCCATAGAGCTCAGCTAACATCTTGAACCTGGGTCCCCAGTCATTGAGAAAGTCATAGTCAATGTCTGAGTCTGAGGAGCCCGAGCCCAGAGAGCTGAGGGACTCCGCGATGGACTCGGCGCCTTCGTAGCCGTAGATGTGCAGGGTGTCGTAGGGCAGCAAATCCCTGTCGTTGTCAGCCTCATCCTTCTTCACCTCAATCATCATCTCCATGCCCCCAGCCCCAGGGGTGATGTTCCCAGGAGGTTTCTGGACCTGTGCATAGGGAGAGGGAGCGGGCTCTGCCTTGAGGCCGTTCTTGCGGACGGAGTTGAGCACGGACACGTCGTAGCTGGTGGTGTCCATCTCACCACCACCCTCCTCGTCGTAGGTCACCAGCTGCTCGTGGATCTCTGCCACGCTCCTCCCCAGCCCACTCAGGTCCTTCTTGTGCCTCCTTCTCAGCAGAATCAGCAACACAATCACTGCAAAGGAAACTTAAATGAGCGCGTGTGAATAGAGAAGTAAGGCACTAAAACAAATTGCATTTAAGATATGTAACGTAGTCTGAAGTTTTTGGGGTTTTTTTTGAGTATTTTTTTAACATATATTTATTTTTAAAATTTCTATTTAACTGTAAGATTTGTTGAAGGAGTTCAGTCTGGACAGAGATGGTCCCCCTGACTCTTGAGCTGGAATCACAAGTACAAGTGCATGGTGTCACAAGGTCATTGAATCAACTACTGCCTTGAACTCTTAATGCCAAGCATCAGATGCTGCTTATGTGGTACTTGTAAAACAGGCCAGTTCTCAGGCAAGGAAAAGGTGCTCAGCATTCTCTGATAGATTTCAAATGCAGCAAGCAGGCGCTGGTCTGCTGATTTGTTACAAATGTATTTATGTTCGCTGTACTGCTTCAAGGGTTTCCAGACTAGTTCCTGCCATAGGAACCAGGAATCCTGTTGTTACTGCTCCAGCCCAAATTTCCCATTTTATAGCTGTGTATGAGGCTGATACCAGTAAATCAAGTATATTATACATGTGTGCAATAGCCTGTCTAGAGGAGTGAGCAGCTTTGCAGCTGAAGCTGTTCTAACAGGCCAGAGAGCAGAGCACATGAGATGAATCAAATAGGTACAGCATTTCTGGCTTTGTGACCATTTCATAGCCACAAAGCTTTTGTAGATCTCAGCTAAAGAAAGAACAAAACATCCTCACACTGTGCTGCAGAGGACATTGCAAAAGTCAGATACTCACCAATGATTGTGAAGATGCAGATAAAAATTGCCACCAGTGCTTGTATGCTGACGCCAACCTGCTTTGCCCTCTCCTCACAGAAGGTGAAGTTGCCTTTCTCGTTGCACTTGCAGACACTGATGAGCAGGGTGTTTGTGCTGGTGAGATCAGGGTCACCATTGTCTGAGATGAGGACAGGCAGGTAGTGGAATTTGGCAAGTTCCCGATTGAACTGCCCGTATTTGACAGTGATGTTAGCTGTGTTGTCTGGAAGAAGTAAGGACATCCCATTAGGTGATAATTTCCACCAGAAGTAAGGACATCCCATTAGGTGATAATTTCCACCAGAAGTAAGGACATCCCATTAGGTGATAATTTCCACCAGAAGTAAGGACATCCCATTAGGTGATAATCTCCACCAGATTGTCCTCACACATTACCAGTCAGCCTCTCACCCTCAGACAGTGCCAGCCTTTCAGGAACCCAGTGAAACTTTGGTTTCATTAAATATGCTTTTTTTTTCAGTATGTTGAGCCTTTAAAAATAAGGAGTTACTTAGCTCAGCTGGAGCAGCCACAGGTCAGTGCTGCAGCTTTTGCTCCCTGAGCCCTGGGGTCCTGCTCTGGCAGCTGAGGGAGGCATTGCAGGGATACACTACCGTAGTTCTCAATCAGGGAGAAGTTGCTGTCTTCTGTGGCCAGTGAGTATCTGAAGAAGCCTCTGGGAGATGTTTCATCCTTGTCAACAGCTGAAATCCTGACAATCACCTGCAAGGATGGAAGAGGTCACAGTTTTCAGTGTACATTGCCTCCAGTGATAAAGCATGTGGGGTGTTTGAGCTGGGCTGTGTGTCCTGTGTAACCCTTCAGTTTCAGGGCAGGACACAGACACCTCAGACACCCCAGGATACTCCTCTTCAAGTTTTTTCAGTTTCTGTTTCTGTTTGTGGGTCTTCAAAAAGACCAGTTTTGCCTCTTCAAATTTAGTGTAATGAAAGCATGAAAAAAGCCTCATTTTTTAAAGGCATATGGCTTGTTGAAGTGGCTAAGATGGTGTCTTCTGAAGTCCTCAGCCTACTCTGAGGTGTGACTGTCATTCCTGGAATGCCTTTGCGACTGCCATGCCTGAAGGACATGCTTGGGTTTTGAAATCTTCAACCTGATGTACATTAGATATATAAAATGCAAAAAATGTGTCCGGTTATATCCCAAAGGTATTTTATAAATGAAACTAAAGGTGAAATTAATACATCGTGTGTTCTATCAGATAGTTCAGGCAGTGGCAGTGTCCTGGCCAGGAAAGAATTCATTTTTTTTCCAGTAGCTGGGAGGGGGCACAGTGGTTATTCTTGAACACCTCATGTAATCTCTGGGAGAGGAAAGGGACTCTCTTCCTGGAGAAGGGGCTCCTTCTGTTTGAGCAGGTGTGATGGAGGGAGTGGTGGGATAATGCTGGTGCTGAGCCAGAGGGAGCACGTTGAGTGTTGTGGCTGCTCTATACTCTCTATTCATATATATATATATATATATATATATATATATTTCTGTTATTTATATTGTTGCTATTACTGTTCATTTTCTTATCTCATTGCTGTTTCCAGTAAATTGTTCTTATCTCAGCCCATGATCTTTCCCTTTTGTGCCTCCAGTTCTCCTCTCCATCCTAAATACACTAAACTGGTACCTCCCCTAAACCTTGACTCAAAGTGTCTTAATCAAACAAATATTGCAGTATGGGCTGAACGCTTGTGTCTGAGGCCAAACATATAAATCCAAAATACCAACACTTGCCAAGTAGTAACAATTTGGATGTGCGGATCCGTGCACTCTGTGACTACAGGATAATGTTCCATGCAGCAGTATTTCTCTTACTAGTTTGAAAGGGTTTCCTCCTCAGTATCACATTCAAGCATCTGTGTGATAGAACTGAGTTGCTGATTCTTGCTGTGCAAAGCTTGACTGTCCTTCATGGCTCAACTGTCAATACACAGATGTGAGAGCCTGGGGGGAGAGGAGCAGTGCAGCCCATGTGTGCAAGCAGATAAAAGTCAATATTCCAACAGTGCAATATCCTTAAGAGTTATTCCTGATGTTTTGGAAATCACAGTGAAATAATCGGGTGTTTTGGCATGGAAACTGAGACTCGCTTGTATTAAAAGACATCTTTTATTTGAGCTGACAAGCAGTAATTCAGGTTTCAGGGAAATGCTCTCCCTGTCTCACCTTTCCAGGCGCAGCATTTTCACACACTCGGGGTTCTTCAGGAGAAACCAGCTCTGGAGCATTGTCATTGACATCATCCACGATGACGTGCACGTGGGCGTGGGACTCCCTGTCGGAAAGCCGGCCTGCAATGACAGCAGGGCACAGCTCACAGCCTGGAGTCCCCACCCCACACCTCCTGCCCCCTTCTGTGCCTCACACGGGATAGGGATTTTCCAGCTCCATCATAACTGAAACTTTTCCTCTGAGATTTAGATATTTTCCTAAAACCTCTCGTAGTGGTTAAATCATCAAGGATTTTTCAGGAGTAAAATGACAGTAGATTATGGCTTTCCTGATTCTTCCCACTGCATGCTGATGGACTGAGCATTGTTCTCTGGCGCTAAAGCAGCAGGCACAGAACATGTCTATATTGTGGAATATCAAACCAAGCTGGGACTGGCCTGCCCCACTCCCTGGAGCTGAGCAAAGCCAGGGGTCAAATCTTAAAATGATCTCTGACCTATTTGTAGGGACTTGTTTGATTGGGAAGATGATGATGCAAACCTTGAAGCACTCCTGTCATTCCTAGCTCAGCAGGAACACGCTGTCAGAGCACTCCTTTCATTCCTAGCTCAGCAGGAACACGCTGTCAGGTTGTGTCTTTCCTTTTTGACAGCCTTCCTGGAACGGTGTACCTGTATTTCCTTCAAACTGGGAAATGGGTGGCACTTACCATCTTCAAGGATCTCCACAGCTGCCACAGTGATGTTGTATGAGGAGCTGAATTCTCTGTCCAGAGGCTTGGGAAGTTGAATAACTCCATTATTGGATACCCTTACGTAGTCTCCATTAGGATTTGCTCTACGCTGAATATATCTGGATTTTGTTTAAAACAAGATATGTCAATGCATGGCTGGTAATGGTGTGTTTCATTTAATTTCTTCTCAGAGGAAGGTCAGAGACTTCTTGTGTGACAAATTACATTAATATCTTGACCAGGATGGCTGAGAATATTGCCCTAAAACTATGCAAGCTGTGACAGTGAAATACATCTGTGGAAGAGTTTCCGTATTATGGTACTTTGCTCTTTCTGAAGTCTGTTTTCTTCTCTAAAGACACGATTGAGAGAGCTCTTACAATAAAAAATAAAAAATAAAAAAACCCCAATAAATTATAATAATGTAAAAATATCCAAGTTTATATTTTTTTCCCTAAATGTGCAAATATTTTATCAGTAAGTCCACGTGGTAATGACAGGGGTAGATGAAATTTATGTTCAGCTTTTGCAGTGCTGGAAAAATTATATTGGATTATCTTTTGTTTTGTTTGGCAGGCAGATTCTAAAAAATAGGGCCTAAGTCTGGGTTCTTTGTCAAATTCTTGGTGCTATTAATGGATTCTTTAGCAATTCTTTCAAATCGAGTTGCTAAAGCTGGTGTTGTCTTACCTGATTTTCCGTTTAGCTGCGTCGGGGTCCTCGGCGTGAACCGAGCCGAGAGTTTTCACCTCTGCATGGTTTTCCCTCACCTTGAACTCGTAGGGGAGTCTCCTGAAGACAGGAGGCTCGTCCACATCCGTGACCTCGATGACGACGCTCGCGATGCTCCGGGGATTGCCGGGCTTGAAGTGCCGCAGGTTCACGGTGGGGTCTGTGGCCTCGATGCTAAACCTGTATTCTGACACTGCTTCGAAGTCCAGGGGCTAAAAACAAAAAGACAGTTACAGATATTCTTTCATTGGTGATGTCTAAGCACACTTTCCATTGGCTCTCTGTGCAGATTTAAGATCTGTGCTTCAATTCATGTTTGGCAATGTTACCAAATTTCATCTTGGCTGGACCCGTGGGAGAGCATTTCCCAGCTGAATTTCTCTACCATAGCGTGGATCAAGGTACCTCTGGTGTGGAACAGATTCATCCAGTAGGTTAAGTTCGGCAAAATAATTTCTTTTAGGTTAAATAAGTGTCTTTTTATAATGCTGTAACTACCAAAACTTGGTGAGCTCCTGTCCCCCAAAGGCTGGGGAAGAGATTCTCCTCTTGGCTATGCTTTGTGCTCTGAAGGCACTCAAGGCAGACTGGAGATCTGCACTGGCTGACAGCTGGGGCATCCAGTGAGAAATGACATCCTCTTCCCTGTTTTTCCAGTTGCCTGAGACTAAAAAAGGAATCACACAATGGGAGGAAGACCAGGAGCTTGGGCAGTAAGAAATGATCCTTTCAAAGTTTCCTTTGTTCTACCACCTGAGATTCTAAAAGCACTGAGATTCACAGCAGTTATGGCGACTCTTGTTTTCCTTTTCGGGCAGACATTGCAAGGGGAAGTGATGGGACTTATCCAGCAGCTGACATTTTATCTCACATGGCCGTGCATTTAAAATTATGAGTATGCACAGCCAAAATCACACTGAGAACAGGGTGAGCTTTGCCCACTGTGTGCTGGAGGAAGAGGTGGCTCCAAATCCCTCAGGGAGGGTGTGAGGGGTCTGTGAGTGCTCCTCCTCTGGGCAGGCACTGCATTCCCCAGCTCCTGGGAAGCTGGGGAAGAGCTGCATCCAGTGAAGGAGAGCTGCTCATACCCAGTGTGACCACAGCCAAGGATTTTACTGCCAGTCTGGAAATCCTTGGTACTGTTTTTCCTGAAAGTTTTCTCTTGTTAATGACATTTCTAGTCTTAGCAGTTACAGAGAGGCTTTTGGAAGGGAAAAACACATTCCTGTCAATCTGAGGATTACAGGAGCTGATTTATAGTCCTTTCTCCTCTTTTTTTTTAACAGCAAGTCAATGAAATCAATGAAGTCTTGGTTTGGCAATGCTCTGCAGCAGTCCCTTGGTACAAATCATGTGGGTTCGAGAATTAAAAAAAAAAACAAAGAACCGACACTAATAAAAGCTTTGGAGAGTCTTAAAGACATAAGAAATTAGTGGGGAAGCTCGTAAAAACAAAAAAGCTTTTTCCTCACCCTGAGGAAAGCAAGGGATCTGTGGCTTGGATTGGAACAAATGCCAAACTGCAAAGAGACTTTTAGAAAGGAGGTCAGGTGGACTTGTTCACATTTTCTGCTTTGGTTTCAGGTGGGCTTCAGAAGGGAAGGATTCTTTGACTTGGCCAGTTGGTTCAACTCTTAAATCATTGTCTCTTTGAAGCATTCAACCACTTGAAGTTTGGGAGCAACCCAAAGCACCTAACCTGAATCTCTGACACAGCCCCCACTGCCCTCTGCAGTAATTCTGGAGTTTTTCAGGTCTGGAGGTTGAAAAGGACTAGAAATCACCAGCTCTTCTCCCAGAGCTCGGACAGCTGGTGCTCAGGATCAATATATTTCATGCTGACATCATGTGTTTCCTTTTTTTCCTGCTGCTAGTCCTAAACCAAAAAATCACTTGTTACACATGGAAAACCACAATAATCATCTTTGTTATGGGGAAAAGTACCTTCTTTGGCCTAATGATCCCTTCATTTGTGTATGGATTTGCTACAATGTCAAAGGTGTCCCTGAACTCTCCTTGGATAAAGCTGTATCTTGTATTTCTGTGCTGTGGTTCATCAATATCTTCTACTTTGACTCTGCCAACTTCTCCTCCTACTGAAACGTTTTCAGGAACTTTAAAGTGAAATGATGCTGTTAAAAAAAAAGAAAAATACATGAGGAGTGTGTACATGGAAGTTAGAACTCAGTTAAAACTGTTCTTACTCGACAGATGCACATAAAAATATTTCATTGAGAATTTAGCAATGTATATCTCTAAGACGTGTGAAAGCATAAATAATACCCCAAATTGTCAAGATCTTTAGCAAAGGGATGAAATTAATACTGATTTTTGTTTTCAGTTCGAGGTGAAAAACTGGCTCTGGCTGAAACACAGAAGAGCTTCTGAACATGTAAAGTTCGTTTGGCCATTTTTAAGGAAAGCTGAGTTGTGCAGGACCATGAGCTGAAGTGGCTGTGCTGTGGCCGCCCTTGGCTGCAGGGAGGCTCAGGGCTGGGGGCACTCACAGTGTTTGAACTCTGGGGAGTTGTCATTGATGTCAGACAGAGCGATGATCACCGTGGCTGTGCTGGAATCCCCAGAGAAACCCGGAGCATCTTTGGCTTGAACAACAATCTCGTACGTGGACTTGGTCTCTCTGTCTAAATTAGGCTCTTTTGTATAAATCACGCCTGTGAAAAAATAATATTGGATACAATTAGATTTTGCAGCACATCCAACATCTCTTCAATTTTGGTGGCAAATTTTTATCTTTTTTTATCTCCACACATTCAGCTTTAAGTACCAATCTTACAGTGGTATTTTTCAAGAAATGTTAGAAATTTTTCTTCATGATGGAATATTTAGGAGTGCTCATGCAGAGTATTCCTTTTAATGGATCTTTAACCTCTTTACCTGCTTTCTTTGCTCTAGCAAACTAGTGTGGTTACAAGAGCTACTGACATTGGTTTTAAAACTGGGCAAAATTTAAGGTAGGAAGTTTAGGAAAGCGAATGATTATTGATAACTGAATGCTGCTGCAGAATTTGTGTATTCCCTTTTCATGTTTGGTCACTGGAACAGTATCTGTGCTAAACTGAAAACATGAACTCCGTTCCTGGTTAATCTTTCCAGAAGTGGGGAAAAAATGACCTTTTATCTCCTCGTTGTGTTCATGGCAGCTGATACCCTGGTTTTATAAGTTCATTTCCAGATGCAGACAGTGGCATTGTGGAGTGTGAACGAAAAACCTTTTTAATCATGTTTAAAATGATATTTTTGAATGATTATTCCTCTTTTCCAGAATGAAAAGGCCTTAAAACTGTGTTTTCTTCAAAGGGTAGGGTATGGACAAAGTGTAAGGATATTTGTGTGTCTGACTTACCAGAGTCATCAATGGTGAAATATTCCCCTCCTGTGGTGACTTCGTAGGTCACGGTGGCATGACCTGACACTGTGGGGTCATCAGCATCCACAGCTGTCACCTTGGTGACTGAGGTTCCTAGAGAAGGATTTTCAAGGTGCATATTAATATAAGTGGTGCTTTTTAAGGCCAGCCATGAGGGGAGGTGGGTGCTGGAGGACTCACCCACTGGCGACATTTCTGGGACAGAGCCGTTGAACACCTTGTGTACGAACACGGGGGCGTTGTCGTTGATGTCGTACACCTTGATGATGAATCTGGAGGGGCGCTCCAGGGACCTGTTGTTTGTCCTGTCGATGATGAGGGCTGTCAGCTCATACTCTGCCTTCTTCTCCCTGTCCAGCCTCTCGAAGGCGTAGACGTCCCCACTGGTCTCCTCCACCTTGAAGATGGTGTTGGCGAATTCGCCCTCGATGATGTACTTGGCGTTCTTGTTCCTCACGCTGGATGTGATCTGGGAGCAAAGTGTGGTTCGGGGGGATAAAGGTGGGGCCTGGCAGCTGGGTGCAGCAGTGTGTCCTGGAGGATTCACACAGCCAGGAATTCCTCACCCCGCTGGGCACCCTCAGGGCTTTTGCTGTCAGCTGGGGGAGCCCTGAGCAGCCCCACAGCTGCAGCTGGGCTCGTGGGATGACACTTGCACCCTTGCACCCACACTGAAACTTGCTTGCTTATACAGAACAAAGCTTTTTTTAAATCATACCTCATATTTCCTAAAGGTTTAAATTGTTCATGCAGCCAACACTTATAAATAATTAACTGCATTATGTCTGAAACAACATGAGACACCTTCACTCTGAGTTACTTTTTTTTGCAGCTTTCTGGACCTACCAGGGGTTTTTGCTCCATTTCACAGGATTACAGGATGAAATCTGTATTCACAGCTCCTGACATTATTCAGCATTAGCCTCTATTCCTTAGCATTCAGCAGAATCCCTGCCACAGCTGACAGCTTTCTTGTGCTCAGTCACATACAATCCCTTAATAGGCAGTCTTTGGGCTCATGGTATGACAGGAAGGTTACATTTCTACCCCGTAGATTTTAGAATTTAAGGTTATATGCAGCGAAAAAGGGATGTGAGGAGAGGAATGAGCATTAATCAGTTTTAAAATATAATTTAATCCAATTCTAAATGCTTTTGCACACTAGTTAATCTGCAGATAACACAATGGTACTTCCCTTTCTGTACCCTCACACACACAGGGACACTGCTAGAAGATTTAAACCCCAATTTTCCATGCACTATATCAGTATTCTTATTTCAGCCAGCTAATTATCAAGGATTGCTGGGTTTGGCCAAGTATTTCCATCCTTTTCTTACTGATGTTATTATAAATGTCACCTGTTGGGTGTTCAGGATTTGATTTATCCTGTAGCTGTCATTTACTGTTGAGCATTGTTTAATTTTCGGTTTTCTCTCTGAAATGTGTCATTAATATTTCTACCCCTCATTCCTTAATCATGCTTCTGGCAACTGGGACTGCTGGAGAGCAGTTCACAACTCTGGAGATGCCACATGAGAGAGAACCCCACCCTTGTGTCAAAGATGGGATAGTCTGTGCCTTCTTTCTCCATTTCTGTGTATCCACTCAGTGTAAAAAGCATAAACCTCTCAGAATGCCTTTTCTGGTGCTGAGGACAAAAGGAAGCACTGAGTGGTGCCAGATAAAATCCAGATGTGTCAGCACACTCCTGCAGCACACTCAGCCCTGCCTCGCTGCTGCTGGGGCCTTTCTTTGAAGGGTTAATCAAGGGCTCAGTGCTGCAGGAGCCTTCAGGAGACTGTGCTGCTGAAACACCCCACAGCTGGACAAAGAGAATTATTTAGGACAGCTCCAGAACAGAAGCTGCTCCTCAGTGTGGGGCTGAGTTGGTCTGAAACAAGGCAGAGATGCCCTGTGGGAGCTGAGAGGACCCTGTGGGCCCTGTGCTTTCTCTGTGGTGCTTTTTTGGCAGCCCAGAGCAGCCAGCAGGGCCTGTTGGACTGTGCTGGGACAGCCCTGACAGATGTGAATGCTGTACAGGGCAGGGGGACGCTCAGCTGCGTTCACCTGCAGTGCCACTGTGCATCCCTTTGAGAGACTGCGCTCGAGAACTGTCCCTGGGCATCTGCAGGGGAGGATTGGCTTTTATGAGCACTGCCCTGAGGAAAAGGAGTTTGCAACCAGGTCAATGCTCGTTAGTATTTTAAAAATTCTTTGCTTTCACTTTGTGCAACAATATTTTTGATTGTGTAACAGTATTTCGAAACATAGCACTCGTGTTTTGAGTACAAGCTGAGAGATGTAAACTGTTGTTTCTTTATTTGCTGATTTTTGTTTTTATTTGCTGATCTCTGAGGTTTCTGAAAGAATCTTGTGCTGCCAGAAAAATCCTGCCATGCATCAGTCACCAGACTTCCTTCCTAGCCATGCACCTGCAGGTAATGTGGCTGTTCCTGCATTTGGAATCTCCAGACCTGCTATTCCCTTACATTTACTTGTATTCTTCAAAGGAATTAAATTCCTATGGCACTGTTCTTCATTTACTCTTTGCCCACAGTTTGAAGATTTTAACATATTAATATGTAGGTATTAAGTCCCATTTCTATTTTCTTTTCATTTCTCCTGCCTAGACTGCAAACAAACACTGCTTTTCAAGATCCTCATTTGCTAGTTTTAGTCACTGCTGACAGGTTGCTGCTTACCTTGCCAACGTGGTGTGGCAAAGGTGTATCAAGCTCTTCTTGGATGTGCAGTTGGTTCCATATCCAGTCTCTCTTCTGGCGTTTGTGGCTGATATCATTTGAACAAAGGGTTTGGGTTGATTTCTGACTTCTTCCATCAGCAAATGCTGGGGCCAAGAACAACGAGAAAAGTAGAATAAGGTGGCTCATCTTCTTCTGTGGCCTAGAAAGTAATACAGAAATGCAAAAATAAATAACAACAGAATCAGATTCAGCAGAGGGAGCGCACGTGGCAGTGCAAATGGACATTCCTTCTGCAGGGAACTCTGATCACTTTGTTTCTGTGCACTTGCCTCAGCATCAAAATTTGAAGGCTTCTTCTATGAAATAGTTTTAGCTGGATGAAAACTGTAAAAAAACAACACCAAGTATTTAAATTAAATAAAAAGTGAGCTTTGAATGCTGGTGTAAGAGCCAGCATCCCCCTGAGTGGCTGTCACTGCTCTGAGGGCACATCCTGGGCTGAGCTCCCCACTGTGCCCAGGGCCAGGGCAGCCTGGCACCATGGTTCAGCTCCGGTTAGCTCCACTGGAAATGGAATGTTCAGGCCTGACAAACCCAAATGCAGTGTTTTGACATGCCCTGACACAGAATATGCTGTAGTCAATATGTTCCTATGGAAAAGATCGATTTAGAATAAAATCTGGGGTTTTTTTGGTGGAAAACGTTATTAGTGTGAAATTTTCAATCAATTCCAAGTACAATACAGCAAATTATCTTTCTTTAAGGGATCATCTATTGATTCAACTCCTTGTATTTGGAAGCTTTTGGAGACTCACATAAAGTTCCTTTATCCCCTATTCCCAAACTTTACCATCTGCAAAATGATAATTTGTGAAATGATTTTCAGGTGAAACCATATTTTTGCATCCTGTGTTAATATTAGCAAACTTTAGGCCTGACTTTCATATCAGAGGAGTTATTTTAATGTTATCAAAGCTGATTATTTTCTTCCTAAATTTCCCATTCCCGATATAAAGGACTGTCAGGGAACTTTAACACTCAAGTAATCAGACTTTAGATTGCACATAAATGACTTTCCATTAGCTTTTAGGAGCTGTCAGCATGCACATCAAAATAAACCCACTAATTGTGATGAGAAGTTGACATCACACAGGCTGCTGGATGCGAGATTAAATTATATTTTCATCAGAAGGTGCTGAGACGTTTCCAAAATTACTCTTTGGTAACCAGGCAATCAGTGTTATCCCATGGTGCAGCATCAATGTCAGTTAAAAAGATTTTATTTACCATGAATGTTCTCTGCTGTACTTTCCTCTCTCTCACATTGTTGTACATAAGCTGAGGAATGTGTTCCTCCTTTGTGGCTGGTAGGAAGTGAAGAAGGTGCCTTTGAGTTTGCTTTTTGGTAGATAAGCTGTGTTCAATACAGTTTTCTGGATTCAAACAAAGGCTTTTGATTTAGCTAGCTTTTTCTATTCTATGCCCTTAGCTTGACTTTGAATATTTTTAGAAAAATGAGTATAATTTAGTTGTTTTTCTATACTTTATTTGTGTAGATGGACATTTTACAACTGGAAACTGGAAGGCAGTGATATGATTCTGCTGTGATTGCATAACTCTTTTATCCATAAAACTACAAAACACAATAACCAAAGGAAGCCATTGGCCAATGCCAAGCCAGCACAGGCTGTGGTTTGGCCAAGAGCAGACTGAAGTGTTTAAACAGCCTTTTTCTCTGGTTCCTGTGCTGAGTGGAGCTCTCCTGTGGGGCTGAGCTACTGCCTGGAAGTTTTAAACCAGAAAGTGCTGACTGAATCTATTTACATAAATGTGCATTTCAGCTGAAATTTAGCTGCCCCTTCCACTCAAGCATGTCCATCTTTGTGTTTGTAGATTTTAAGGAGGACTCAATTCCTTTAACTCCTGATTAATGGATTCCTTGTTCATGTTGGTCCAACCCCCTGGGAAGTGGAGGGTTCCTTTGGCAGCAGTTTGGAGGTCCCTGGCTGCCCTCTGGCACTGCAGCTCAAACACAGACTGAGGTGGGAGAGCCTCTTGCAAAAACTGACCTCTGCTTCACCTTTGGCAACTTTTAAGCTGCTCATCTGGGGAAAATGACAGTGCACTCTGGAGCTCTTTGCTTGCTCTTCTCTAGGGACAAGAGCAAACTCCATGGGAGTGCCTTGCCCCATAGGACAGGCTGACCCTGAGGACACTTTCCACAGGACAGGCTGATCCTGAGGACATTTTCCCCAGGACAGGCTGACCCTGAGGACACTTTCCCCAGGTCACCATGCCCATTTTCCACGTGGCAGCCCTCGCTGTTGTCCCTGGGCTCCTCACCATGCTCAGAATGCCCTTCCCTGGCAGCACACACAGAGCAGTGTGGGCAGTGCTGCCATGGGCTCACTCCTGGTGGGAAGGGCACTTTCCCTGGGTGCCAGCTCCTGACAAGCTGTGCTAAATGCTCTTTTGTGGCCATGACAGTTTCCTTCCCAGCAGCTCTCACCCAGAGTGCCAAGGCAGCAGCAGAGGGGACATTGCCATGCCTGAGCATTCCCATGGAGCCAGGAGCGAGAACGTTTCTGAGGGACAACAGGGGTTGTTAACAGGTAGGATCAGCTTTCCCTTTTTTATCCTGTAGGGATCAGCTTTTCCTTTCTTCTGTGTCTGCTGGGCAGCCAGGACTGAGGGATGGGGATCAGGTGCATCCCTGGGAGCCAGGACCCCCCAGTTTCCAGCCTGGTGGGGATGCAGGTGGATCTCTGGGATGCTGCCACGAGTCCCTGCCCTGCTCTGCCCCCACACACCCCCCTTATCCCTCTGTCCTGGCTCATTAGCCCAACAGCTCCAGCTTCTTTTAGTCTAATCAGGCACCATAAATGTTGCTGAAAGTTAGCAGGGAGTGGTTTATTCAAGCAGCTGAGTTTCTTGCTGTGCTCTTAAATTTTCTTTCAGCAAATGATGGGTTCTCCCACCCATATTATTCATTTTATGTGTTGAATTATTTTAGCAAATAACTCTTGGTCTGCAGGGTACTATAGACAGTTAACTGAGAAATTCTGGTATTCAAAGTGATTTGTGTGACACATGACTCATATAGTGCAGTTTCTTCTTCCAGACTGGGAGTAATTATTAAAAATGTTGGGTGGAGATACAGACAATACTGTACTAATTAAAAGTTTGCGTTTTACAGGTTGTTTTGGCAAGTAATCAACTGTAAAGTTGATGAACAGCTGATATAAATACAGTCTCCACATAATGAAAACACATTGGATGAAATATTCTTATGAATATTTGTGTGTGGTTTTTTTTTCTGCTACTTGCCTCACACCTAGTTTACTTCTAACTCTAAAAGTGTATATTAATCCTTATGCAAGGTTAGTAGTTTAGCTGGCAAAGAAATTTGTTCTAGGCTTGTATGTTAAACAAAAGTTAAACCAGGCTTCTGTACAGAGATTTTAGGACATGAGGGACAGTTGCCTCTGAAATGATTTATTTTCCTGGTCAATCATACTAAAACCTTTTGCTTATCTTTGAGAATTTTTCAGCATCCAAAAAACCCCAAATGGATAATGTAGAGTGGTGATAATGAACATTCTGAGAGAGAAATTTGGTAAAAGTGGCACGAGATATATGAATACACAAGAAATCCAACACATTTTAAAAGGGTCATGTCTGTGTTGTTGAGATAATTTGCATAACTGATTGTGAGAAAGGCTGGAAACGAAAGTTTATTTTCTCTTACTGGCATCTAAATGATTCATCAAAATGAAAATGAAAAACCCCATACAAAAAAAATTAGTCTTTCTTGGAGCAAATGGCACTGAAAAATTATTTTTCAGATGGAAAGAATGTACTTTGATACACTATCTAAACACCTCCAAAATGGCTGTGCTCAATGAAACCATGGCAGATACAGAGAGCAGAACCTGACCTGGTCTCAGGGAGCAGAATGACTCTGCACAGCCTGGCCATACAAAATCCATTTTAACTTTAATTTCTCATCTATAGGATGGGTAAGACTAAAAGTAAATGTGTGAATGCAGCAAGACCTAAGGAACAGAAAATTAACACACTAAACACAGGAGGGGAGAAATTATCTTTTTCCTTTGCAGTGCTGTAGTTTTGTGAGCAGACAGAACATTATTAAAAGAAAATAACCTTAGCAATACTTAATGCAGCCTTTCAGGGCCACAGAGGGCTGTGCAAAGCCGGGCTGATAAAGCTCTACCCCTGCCCCCCCCCCACCACCTCCCCCCCCCTCAAAATGTCTCTGACAGCCCTGCAGGCTGATAAAAGCCATTGTCTGTTCCCCAGGGTGCACTGGGTCCCAGAGCCCCACTGAGATGTGGCTGTGGTGTCCTGACAGCTGGACCAGAGTGTCCAATGCCCTGCAGGTTCTGCTGTCCCCGTGTCCCTGTGTCAGCTCCTGTGTCTGCTGCCCCATGGGTCTGTGTCCCATCTCCCCACTGTGTCGAGCGTCCCCAGTGATGTGTCCCCAGCTCTGTCCCCAATGTGCCCATCAGTGTTGTCCCCACTGTGTCCCACTGTGTGTCCCACAACTGTCTCCCAGCTGTGTCCCCACTGTGTCCCAGCTGTGTCCCCATCTGTGTCCCTGCTGTGTCCCTGCTGTGTCCCCACCGTGTCCCCGCTGTGTCCCATCTGTGTCCCATCTGTGTCCCCGCTGTGTGGTGTTACCTCTGCTCCCGTTCCCCTCCGTGCTGCTGGCTGCCGGGGCTCCCGTGGGACAGGAGCTGAGGGCACCTGGTGACAGCAGGAACTGGGGAGGTCCTCAAACCCCAGTGACCCTGAGAACAGCTGTCTAAGGAAATTGTGCAGTTTTGACTCAGAGGAATGTTTTTTTTTTTTGGTTTTTGTTTTTTTTTTTCTGTTTTCGGATGTAAACGTGTGGCGGGGCAGAACTCGGTGTTTCTGTGTCTGTCACATGTCCCAGCAAGGCACAGCAGTGCTCCTTCCTGGGAACACTCTGCTGCTTGTTCCTTTCCAGGCTCTTGAGCTGATTTCAGCAGGCCTCGTGCCTGACTACCTGGGGCTGAGTTCTGATTGTCCTTGTGTCGATTCTGTGCATGTGAGAAGTGATTTCCACTGATGACTGAACAGTCGGGAGTGCAAATGCCTGTCTGGAACTGGTTCCAAAATGCCATTTTGTATGCAGTGATGGTACCTTGAAGTAAATAGCCACTGTGATGACGAAACAATCTGGAGTGCAAATGCCTGCCTGGAACTGATTGGAAAATGACATTTTCCACTTGGGATAGCACCTCTGGATGAACAGACACTTGAGCAATATCTTAAGCAAACTTGCTTCTTTTAAAATATCAGTGTTGTGAGAACACTCGTGCTGCATTTGGTGCTGCTCAGTTCTGGGTGTTGATGCTGCAGCAGGGTATAAACACAGGTGAGGACATAATTCAGCACTTCTCCTATGGGCTCCTCATGTTTTCTTTCCAGAGAAAAGGAGAATTAATTCTAATCTGAAATGGCTTTGTGATTTGAGCTTCAAGTTTCTGGTAGGCCTGGGGGGAATTTATTAATGATTGTTTTTCCCTGTACATAAATTTTCTCCTGGATGATGCAAAATACAACTTCACCTCATGGGTGGATGCAGTCCTCAGCTAAGACAAATTCCTCTTTTAGAAATTAAGAAATTTGACTATAAAAAACCTGTAAATACTTGCTTTGTATACATTGAATGTTTATTGCCTTGATGGAAAGCAGGCAGCCAAATTGTGCTCCAAGTCTTTCTGTTATCTCAGATACAGAACTGGAAGAAAATGAGGGAGGCAAGACCTGGTTTTGGTGGGTTTTCAATTTTTTCCTTTTTTTATCCTCCTTTTCTTTTTTTTTTTTTCTTTTCTTTTTCTTTTCTTTTAAAAGAAGCAAAGCCACTCTCCAAGTCAGTGAGTGGCAGCCCTAAAGATGGGTGAGCAGCAAAATGGATCTTCCCAGGAGCCCTCCCCGAGATCCTGACAGCCCCGCTGGAATTTCATGAGTGACCTTAAAGTGCTGCAGTGAATCCTGAGAGAAGGCAGAGTGAGAGCTGGAAATCAGAAATGGATGGTCCAGGAGATTTAGGTTGTAAACAGACAGAGTGAGGAAGGAAGATCCCTTTTGTTCCTTGCTGATAAATCTGACTGAGTTGGGAGCGTCCTGTCGGACAGTGAAGCACCAAGGCCCAAAATCTGAAAGGTGCAAGGATTTTTAACCTCTGCTGGTTTCTCTCAATTTCTAGCTAACTTTCTCTTGATATGCATTTTCTTAAAATTAAAACTTTCATAAAAAACTTTCAAAAGCATATTTGCAGTTTGGAGGGTGCTGTCTATGCTCCTGCCTGATTTGTATGTTAAAGAATGGATACAATTATTTATTGAATGTGTGTTTCTGGTGTAGGTCCAGATTCAATTTCCTGTTCACAAATACATGTTTGCTTGGCTTAGATCTTGATTTCCTTTACATAACCTGCACACTCAGAATCAGCTCTGAAATTGGCTTCTGTTAGAATTCAAGAAAACCTCAAAAAAAATTCTCTGTTCCTGGGATATTTGGAGAGATGGGGCTGATAGATTGTGCCTGGTTGTCCTGCATTGTTTTGGCACCGGTAGCCTTTTGTGGGATAGTGTTAATTTAAATACATCTGGGGATCTGAAACTCTTCTGTTTGTGGAAATTAATCCCTTACATGATCTAATAAGAAGACCTGGAGAGTCTGTACAAAATTGTGCAACTTCCACATAGGTCAAGAAAATCTAGGACTTATTTTTCTGGGTCATGATAAAAATCTTACCCAAGAAAATGAGTCACTCCAGAGGGGCTGCTCCTGCAGGTCACCTGCACAAGCTTTGATTCCTATTCTCATTTTTAATCAAATATTTTTCTGTCAATCTGTAGCAATCTGTTTTTTAGCAGAGTTTCTTTCTTGTATATCTGGTAATTGAGAAGCAAATTAAATATATGTTAATGTTTCAGTTACTGGACTGTTCATGGACCTTAAGAAGGACTATTTTTGGACTAGATAAATTATAATTCTTGAATTACTTCTGTGTTGAAATGACAACAGAACTTGACTCTTGAACTGAGGGTTGTTTGCTGTGGATGACAGATGTGATGGAGGTAAAACAATGCTTTGGAATCATTAAAATGAGCAGAGACAGTACAGACTTCCTTCTCATCAGATTGGTGATGCAGCTAATTGTTGTTTTAGGGAATGACTGTTTTTCTGTGACCATCCTGGTATGTCCAGCAAAAACCCCATCTTGGTAAATCTGCTGTCCTTGTGCCCAGAAGGGAAACAGAGGTAGGGGTCAGTCAGAGGCACACTCAGTCTGAGGTGAGCTTTAAAATCCTCCTCGTTCCCCACTCCCAGCAGGCAGGTCTGTCTCCTGCCAGGTGCAGAATCCCTCAGGATCATGTTGGGTGTCACCACAGAAGCTGTAGAGAGAGCTTGAGAGCTGATGAGAACCAGTTTGAAGTGGGACACATACGAAGCATGAAGCACTGAAATATTCTGGGGCTGCTGGAGGCTTCTGACTGACTCTTTCTCCTATAGTCACATATGTTTACTTTCCTGAAGTATTCCCAAAATGGATTAGAGTCCTTTAAATAAATTTATTGTCCAGTCTGCCCATGCATAAAGCCTTTTACTTCATGTACAAATATGTCAGTCCAAAATACAGCAAGGGGCAAAATGTGCTTAAGCACAGTGCCCATATAAACATAGCTGCTGAAATATTTGTGATTAAATTATTAAAGCAATTTTTGATTTTGTTTCATAGGAAATGAAAATATCATCATAAACAGAAAATTTTGGCTTTCCCTTAGCTGTTGATGGCATTAATCCCATGGAGTTTAAGGTCCCAACCTACTCTGCTGTAGCTTTTTACAGCCTGTGGTCCCTGGGAGCAGGTTTGTGAGGGCTGAGGGAGAGCAGGGTGTTCTGGTGTTAGGGAATGTGCTCAAACCCACAGGCAGAGTTTGGGGGTTGGCACAGAGTATTCTCACCTCATCATCACTGTCACACACATTCTGTGCTCTCTGGTTTAGAGCACTCCATTTATTACAATCAGAAATCCCACAATACCTATGACTGCTATGATTTATTTACTTGGCAGATGTTGCAGGGGCGAAACACAACAATCAAATGACAGAAAATTTGCTCTTGGCCACATGTCTTGTGGTGACAGTTGTCAAGTGCTTTTGAAGCCAGAGCCATTGTGGGGGTTAACTCTGGGTTAAGTGCAGCCCTTCTGCTCTGAAGTGAGCTGATAAGATGGGTGGGATCACCCTGCACGCATAGTTTGGAGCTGCACACATTTCCCTCTCTGAATTCCTTGTCCAAGATAAAGAGGAAGATACCTCCCATCTGGATTAATTATTGATAAAGCAGATGTTGAAAATAGTGATGAAGTGCCAGTGTTGCAGACAGGCAAAGAACTCATTCCCTTCCTTGCATCCAAAAGCAGATTCCAGGGATGCTCAAGTGTGCTCCCCCTGGGCAGGGGCTCTCTCTCAGTGACACATTTTCCTGCCTGTAGATCCAGCTTTTTTTCTTGCTTCCTCTGAGCCAATTTCCTCTTGCTCACCCCAAACTGACGTGGCTCAGTGGGACAGAGAGGTGCAGGAGTCTCCCTGAGCCCCCCTCATCCCCCGCACCCCCCCTCTGATGCTGTTTGATTTTGGGGGAGTAGGAGGACAAGAGAATCCTCCAAAAATTATTTGCTCATTCGTGCAGAAATGGAATAGTTTGGGCATCTTGGAGGTGTTTATGATCACTGAAAAGATTTCTCCAGCCTCTCTGACCAGCTTTGCTCCCTACAATAAATGGCATGCACCTTTCAGACTGGCTCTGCTTTGGTGCTTCCCCTGCTTGGCTCAGCTCTGCAGAGCTTGGCTGAAGCTGCCACTGGGTGTTCCAGAGTTTGGCCAAGCTGAAAGAATACAAGGTACAAATAAGAATAATGTATTGAAAAGCTTTCTCCACTTCCCCTTTGCTTCCACATAAATCCTTAATATCAGAGAGGCCTCCTAGCAGAGATCTCCAGCTGAGCCCCCCTCATTAAGGAGAAGTCCCTCTCCTTTGAGGAACCACTTGCAAGAAATATGATGTTTTAAAAGTACAATGTAGCTGTGTTTACAGCATGTAAGATTTCTTTTCCCCCATGTTTTTCTTTAACAAAAGCTCAGGAGCAGAAGTAGCCGTGTGGCACACGAGCATCGTGCCCAGGTGCCCATAACTGGTATTTACTGCCCTAATCTGCAGCAGAGAAACCCTGCCCAGCTGCTTGTGTGTGCTCATTCCTTTGTCCAGAGTGTTCTCTGGGTAGCTCAATGCATCAGTATTTCCTCTGAAAATTAACATTGTGGCAGATAAGAAAGCATGAACATATACATAAATCTCTTGTTTTCTGTCTGGGCAAGAGGCTGAAAAAACAGGGTGTGTCTGGATAGATTTTGTTTAGTGTTCTGCATTTTCTCCCTTTTTAGAACGTCTCATTCAATGTCAGTTAATTCTTCTCTATTTCCTGCCCTTATCCAGCAGATCCAGCAGATTGTAGACCAGGCTTAATTAACTTTAAGACCTTTTATGTCCATCCCTATGTTACAGTCCTTTCCTGGAACACTTCCATTGTATTATCTCCATGTGTTATGAGATGATGCAAATGATATTTTTACTGCTCTTGTGAATTTACAATGAGTCTTCCATAGTTTTTAGTTACAGCTTAGCTCTTGTCAGGAAAATTCCATCTTTAAATCAAAATAAAACTAGGGCAGCAAATTTCCTCTTTAATGTGCTGATAAAGGAAAGCTGGAGAGCCTGAAAATACAGGCCCCAGACACAGGGAAGCTTAAAGAGATGAGGAAAGCTGTTGTAAGTTGTGTGACTCTCTTCTGTGTGGATCTGTTTCTATGTGGGAGTGGTTGTGATTTAACAGAGATTTTTTCTTAAGCTGAGGGGAACTTTTTTCTCTCAGAGGCTGTGTAAGTGGAGCATTTATTTCTGCCACAGCTCACGTTCCAATCACAGCCACTGGAAAGCCCTTCTGGGTGAATAAACCCTTTCTCTGCTCTGAAGAAGCTGCAGGTCAGTCCAAATTTGGCAGTGATGCAGCTCATCACTCCACAGCAGGGAAATGAGAAAATATTCCACAGAGAAATGTGTCCCTTCCTTCCTGTTTGGGACTGAAGTCATGTCCAAGTGTAACTCAGTAATTCAGTATCTGTTCTATCCCAATCTTTTACCAAAGCTGCTGCAGGCAAGTCCAGGGTGCAAAGCAAAGGTGTTTGTGAAATGGTGCTGCAGAGGATGGAGCTCTGGGGTCGCTCTGTCCCTGTGGAGTTCACACTTCTCTCTTTGTAAAATGAACCCACAGCCAAAAGCATTCCAGCTCTGCAGCTCTCTGCCCTCCCTTCTTCATTTGTGTGCTGGGTGAGTGTCTGGAGTGCCCTGACCATCTGAATGATACTAAAATGTGCCATCATTGTTTATGCCTTAATGAGAGCCTAAACCCCTAAATTACCAGCACTGAGCAAACAGCCAATATACACAAATCCATTGTAGCTTTGGGCTCCTAGAGGAGGTGTTGAAAACTCTGATACATTATTATTGATTGCTTGGCCTAATCCTAACATAGAATCACGGAATTGTTAAAGTTGGAAAAGGCCTTTAAGCTCACCAAGTCATGAGTAAACTGGTTCTATTGCACACAAACCATTTATATTTGAAGGATAATGACAGCAAAAGCCAGAGAGAAAATGCAAATCCCTTCTGAATTCAGGTCTAGGGCTGGAGGTGGAGGCAGGGACCAGCCCACAAGAGAATGGAGAAGCCAGCTAAAGCTCTGTGCCAGGGGATTCTGCTGAGGGAGCTGAGCCCATCCCAGGAGCCTTTCCCATCAATGGCAGGATTTCCTATCGCTGGCAGGACAGCAGCAGCAGCCCTTGGTCCCCTCAGGCCAAGCACTGGAAGGAGGCTTTGTGCTCCTTGAGGGCTCCCAGGGCACAGATTCACAGCAGATAGCATCACCAAAGGAAGGGGAAACAGGAAGACTGGAGCTACCAGAGCCTGGCTTGGAAACGTGGACAAAGGCAGGAGGAGGATTTGGTGGAAGTGGAATTTCCCTTCCCACTGTCCTGCACAATGAGGCCAAGGGCCCTGTGTGCTGCCAGAGCCCCCCTGGCCCTGCTGAGCTCTGCCAGGGGTCAGGGACACCCTGATGGTGGGGCTGGCAGGGAAAGGACAAAGGCAGAGGTGCCACTGCTGCCTTGTGGCTTTGTAACACATCTGACACAAACAGAGGCCTCTGCTGCCTCAAGCTGTGCCAGAGGATGCTGGGCAAAGTGGACAGGAACAGAAGGGGACAATAAAAGTGGCCTCTTTGGGTTTCAAAAATGAGGAATTGAAAACGTTTTTGCCTTTTTGTCTACCTCTAACTACGATGGTGCTCTGTAAGTCCTTGCAGTTCAGGTAGCAATGTTGGGCCAGAAGAACAGTCTTTTCTCTCTGCTGCTCTCTGGGAAGGTACCTGTGCCATTTCCCTAGTTTGTGCTGGCCTTTCTTTAAGATATCTGTCATTTTTCACTATAACTTCTGGACTTTTGTGCCCAATACTTGATAAAGCTTTCAAATGCAGCTGCTAATCTATTGTAAGAGTTTTGCTCTCACACCAAAATACTTGTCTGGAGAAAGTCTTCCAGAGTCTGTTCACCTCTTGACCCTGGTCTATTCTCAGAGCACCAAAACTGGAGTGCAGGCAGTGCCATGGAGGGATAGGTTGCCCTTGTGCCCTTCCCTTCCTGTCTTTGCCAGCCCTGAAATCCCAGGTTCTTGAGCTGCTCCAGGTCCTGTGAATGTCCTAATTAGCACCTGGGAGGGCTGGGCCCCAAATCTCCCTGCCTGCCCAACAGATGTGTGCAGCAGCACAGGCACAGATCAGACCCAGGGCACAAACAACTTCCCTCCCCTTCAGAAGATGACAGAACTTTACATATTCAGCAAAAGCTTGCATTCAAAACACAGCCACTTCTATTCTTATTGACAGATCTGAAATTCTGATGCAGATGAGTGACAATCAAATGAAAGGGACTAATTTGTTTTCCTGCACTCAAGAACTGCAAACAGGTTCTTCACAATTTATTACTGATTTTTCATATTCCAAGGCCAGGCTTGCTGCAGAATTCAGGAGGTGCAGTGGTGAGGGGTGTGGTGAGGAATTCATTCTGTGCAGTCTCTGGGGCAGCTCAGGTGGAGCCCTGGGGATGGCTGGAGCCCCAGGAAAGGGCACAGGGAGCTGGGGCACAGCCAGAGGCAGCAGGAGCCCGGGGCTCAGCAGGGAGAGCCAGGCTTGGGCACCCCTGAACTGGGAGGGGATAAAAGCCCAGGGGTTCCTTGGCTGGATCCCTCCTGGGAGGCAGCAGCAGGGGCTGTGCTGTGCTCTGCACGGGAATAAATGGCTTCATGGAATGAGACTGCCCTGGGAGAGCTGGGCTGGAATCCTGGTCTGGCAGAGGTGTGTGCTGGGTCCTGTTGGGTGCTGGGGCTGGGAAGGGGCTCCAGCCCCAGCAGGACAGAATCCTGTCTGACAGAGGGACCTGTTGGGTCTGGGGCTGGGAAGGGGCTCCAGCCCCAGCAGGACAAGCCTGGGGAGGGCGTGGGGCTGCCTGGGTCCCTCCTGGAGGGCTGCACAGGGCAGTGTCCTGCAGTGCTGTGCCTTCATTTCCAAGCCATGCCCTCCTTGTGCACAGGTTTATTCCCTGCATTCCTTGGTGGGAGCCCTGGGTTTGCAGGGATCTGGAGCAGGATCCTGGGAGCTCCTCAGCAGCACAGCTGGTGGCTCCTGGCCATGACAGGGACACCAGTGCCTGTTTTCTGTGTTTGCTGCACCTGCATGGCCCTTGGCAGAGCAGAGCCTGAGGGGAAGCCCACAAAAAGCCTTTATCATGGCCCAGAGCAGTGCCCAGCCCTGCTCCCCAGGCCTGGGTGGGAGCTGCTCTGTCAGGGTGAGCTGGGCACCTCTGTGCCAGCAAAGCTCCACTCTGCACCAACAATCCCTGTCTGCTGCGCTCAGGGGACGAGGGGAAACCACTCACACCAGTGCTGAGGGGTTTGCACTTTGTAAACTCACAAGGATAACAAGGGAAACCCGTTTGTAAAAAAAAAAAAGACACCAAAGTAATTTAATGCCCAAGAAATTTCTCACAAAGGGAACCTCTTATTTTCTTCTTGGGACTAATATTGGAACCTCTGAATTAAACTTGTAGTATCTGAGCAAAACCTGCAACTATGATGGAAATACAACGAAGATTCCTTACAGAAAGCTCAGGTGCCAGAAATAATCAGTTATCTTGATTATGTGAACCTCTGCTCTTTTAGAAAACAAAAATTATTTTCTGGCCTGATTTGAGCCTTTGGTTCTGTAGGCACATACCCAGACAAGAAAAGAGAGTTTTATGAAATTTTTTCCTATTTTGAGTTTGAACTATTAATTGAATTAATTGATTTATGGAGGGACAGTGAAGTCCTTTGTTCACAAGTGCTGCAAATCAGAGCAGTTTCTGAGCCATGCCCTGTGATTTTTGCCTCTATCCTGTTTTTAGAGCAGTTTCCTCAGCAAGGCAGGATGTGAGGCAGAGCTGGCAGCAGAGCTGTTAACTCTGCCCTGCCTGTGTGTCCTGTCTTGTGAGCTGCACCTTGCTCAGGGACTCAATTTCAGTGCTAACATCTGTTTTAAAAATGTTTAAAGAACACTCTTATGGTCTTCTGTTAAAGAGCAGAGCTTTGGGAAATGCTTCCTGTGCATTGCAGTGCAGCTGTAGCAGTCTGAAAAATAACCCAGGTTTGTGGCTTTGTGGGCAAAGCAGGAATGATTTTTTAATTGAATTTATTCTTTGCTTTCAAATCATTTATTTTATTACTTGTAAATTCCCATTCTTCTCTCTAGCACACTGTACCATTCTAGGCTGTCCTATGCTAAATGCATCCTGTGTCCTTTTCTCCTGTGGGTCACCCTTTATTTAAGATAAAACACCTCCTGGAGATACCAGAGATAAAATTCAAGTCAGCATTTCTGTGATTTGTTTCTGTATATGGGTTGTTGTTACCAGGCACCAATTAACTAAGATGAGAAGCTCTTGTAAATCTTTGGAGCATCCTTGCTTTGTCCAATATATTTTCCTGCATGAGCATCTATAATACTGTGTGCTTTTACAAATGCTGATCTAATGATTTATATTCACAGGAGGCAGGGACACATTGATGAACTCTACCTTTGTTAACTGCAGAAACAGCCAGCTTGGAATGTTTTTGGGAGCTAAGAATGGAAGAGATTTTCTCACAGAAATTAATCTTCTTCCATATCTTTTTCCTTACATTTCTTTCCTTCTTTTATCTTTATTACAGTGTGACAGCCAGCATGGTGAGGTGCTGTGCACACTGACAGTCCCACTATTGCAGAACAGATTTCTTACAGAAGAACCACTATCACTTCATCTCTTATGCACAAATGCTTTGTCTCTGCAGGCTGCACAGCGAGCTTGTTAGTGCAGGGACCTGCTACACCTGCTCTAGAGCAAGATAAAAGCCTTTTCAAACAAATTTTTGTGTCGAGCCACTGCTCATGAAATAACCCATCAGAAAAAAGATGGGGCTTTTTGAACCACTGAGATCAAGGAACCTCTGGAATAAGAATTGCTGGTCTTTTAGAACAAGGTCTGTAAAACCTGGCACTCCAGAGTTAGGGTGTCAAAGTACCTGGGACACTTCAAACTTGGCAATTAGGAGACCGCATCACGGACCTGAGTTTGCATAAACTCCCCTGTCAGTTTTGAACAGCTATGCCAGAGCTGGCCAGAGCACATGGCGGCTGTCACCTCTTGGCCCTGGGCACAGGAAAGGCACCCACCTTACAGAGAGACCCCCAATCCACCCCACTTCAATAAAACATTTGCATCAAATCCCAGCCCAGTGCACCTCTGCTCACTGCACACAGTCCTGGAGCTGCACCTGCCCACACCAGGAGGGAAATCCCTTCCTAAAGTCTTTACAGGTGCAATTGGCAGCACAATCTCCACCTCTTTTCCATTATGAATGAACATAGGCAGCATGATCTAAATATTACAAAGCAATACCCAAAACCCAAAATGAATGTATATATATATTTTAAATAATCTGGGAATATTATGGTATAGCCCAACAAAGCCAGAGATTTTCCTCTTCCAGTGTCAATTGTTGACAGCTCTGCTGTTTGTACTTAACTTGGTGTGGGTGCCATCAGGATTTGGTGGATATGTGTCAAATTCATCCCTTTCCTGGTATTTCTTAACTTATTTAAGACATTAGAAAATAATCTGGGTGGAGGTAAAAACCCCTTTGAAATGAACTTGATGGCTGAAGGACAGAAAATAACATTTGTCTCTTACCCGAGTCCGAGGTGGCCGAGCTTCATTCTGGTACCAAATCAGGCAAACTGAACCCAACAGAATCCCAAAATGTTAAGCAGAATACAAAAATCGAAAATCAAATAGAAAAATCCACTTCTCTTTTTGTGAAGCAATACTGGGAGTGTTCAGCTCTCCAGTCTCCAAGGTTTTCCAGCTGGGAGTCAGCCTTTCCCATCCTGCATCCCGGCATCCTGTTATTGTTCCAAGCCTTAGTAACCCAGGGAGAAAAGGGAGTGGAGGAAACAAGATAAACTTAGCATTATTATTGCTCTATCTACTTATTTGTTGCTGACTCTATGAGGGAACTGAATAAAAGGAAACTGGCTCTGAGAGAAACACCAGTGTTAGTCTTTATTTGCTGTTGTTTTGGGAGAGTTTTAGCAGCTAGCAAATATCTGAGAGGAACTTTTGGTGACTGACACTTGATCAGCACAGACTATGCCTGCTTTGCACAAACAGAGTTTCAAAGCTGTTTGGAAGTGTCCTACCTATAAGAATTTTTATACCTGGAAACCAAAAGGGTAGAGCCCTCCTGTCAATGAGACTGGGCTCCTGCTAAGCTCTGCCCATGCTGGGTGTAAAGATGAAATGTCACAGCATTTTTCACAGGTAAAGTGAAGACCTGAGGAGCAAGGCAGTGTAGGTAGGCCTTTCAGAAGGAGAAAATGTTCATAGCATCTTGATTATGGTGAGTTCTAAGTCTGGAGACCACTCAGGGCACTCAGGAGGGGAAGCTTCAGTGTTAAACTGAGCACAGGGTGTAGCTCTTGGCATTGTGCACTACAAATGAAAGAGGATTTTTTTCACTATAATGCAGAAGAAAACTGAGAAGTGCAGGGCTTACTCAAAACCTATTTGGAAACCACTTATAAGAATGTAGCAATTGTTCAAGGTATCTTAAGTATGACTTTAATAATTTTAATTATTGAATTAAATTTTTAATATTATTCCACAGTTAATAGTCTCTTGCCCCTATTTGTCATTACAGTCCAGCACATGGTGGGATTGTTTCCTGCCTTGCCAGAAGGCTGAGGTTGGTCAGATTGTTTCACTTTTTCATGCTGTACAGCAGTGAAGATGAATGGCTCCTGAAGGAATTTGTTAGATTAATTATTTTAAAAAAGGAGACATTTTTTAAAGTCTTGTTTGTAAGGAGCTCAGAGAGTCCATTTCCTTGCAGGAAAATGAGCTGTTAAAATCTGTGGTCACTGGGCTGCTAGAGGAGATGCTGATAGGGTTTTGCAGCTCTCTGGTCAGGATGCAGCTCCCTGATAACCTGGTGCCCACAGCAGACAGGGGCCCAGATAAAGGATTGACCCTTGCAAGTGGCTCCAGCTGCATTTCCAGCCCTTGTGCCTCTGCTGTCCCTGTGTGGGGCTGGGACTGAGTGGGACATTCAGGAAAGAGGAGGGCAGGGAGTCACCCTCTCGCTCACAGGGAAAAGAGGAGACCCCAGGGCTCTCTCTGTGTGCCCAGAGGCCCCAGCTCACGTTGTCCAGGTTTGTTTCAATGCCTGCTAAATTACCTTCCTATTATCTGATTTGCTTCATCTCCCCCAGAAAGTTCAAGTAAGACGTGAGAAATTTCTAAAGGACTTTTCACATGCTCTGCTCCAGAGCTCGATAGAAAATGGAAAACCTTTTGTAAGTTTAAGAGGAAGATGCTTCCACTGAAATTTGAGAGACCTGATTTACCATCTAAAACCTTCCCATGATGCTTCATAGATTTCATAGTGCTGAACTGGCTCTTTAGGTTTCCTTTCTGGCTGTGGGAAGGTCCCACTGAGATTTCATGGAAAGCAGAACCAATTCTTGCAGCCCTCTCCCCCAGCAGCAGAACTGATGGTTCAGAGTGCCCTGTGCCCTCTGGCTGATCCCACACATTTGCCCTGATGTCCCTCCCAGGCAGAGAAGTCACCATGTGAAAGTTTTAAATGCTGGCAAACAGGATTTCTTGTAGATCTCAGACTTTTGGACTTTATCATTTGGCCAAATCATAAGACTGGAAAAATTCCTTGGTGGCTCATGCCTTTTGCATCCAGAGGGTAATGTTTCAAAATATTATTAATTCACACTAAGTTCTGCTAATGAGAAAATCCTTTACACGATCAGACAACATTGGCAGGCATAATACCCTTTTAGTTGTGTAATTTTGGGTATGATATTATTTAACAGTTCAGCTGGTGGACTAGAAGGGAACAGGTGAAAATGAATTAGCACACACTTTCTGTGTGCTCATGGATGGAGATGGCAGAGCAAAAGGAGTGGCAATTTTTTACTTGTCATTTCATGGTGTTTTCCTGCCATTCCTGTCTCCAAATGACATCAGGCCTTTTCTGTTCAGACTCTGCTGTATGAGTTTTCTTCCATGTTATATCCAGCTGCCCTTACTGGATCATTTGCTTCTTCCAGTGCTTTTCCCACAGATGTTCATTAGCTGCTGCTCTGGGGCTCTGTGGCACCTGGGTCAGACATGTCTGGTTTAGATCAGCATCTCTTTCTGTGAAACTCTGAGTTCAGCCTGTGTTTATTGAAATGCAGCCTGAGCAATTTGCCAGACTAGTAAAGTTTAAAATAGTCCTCCTCTCTTGAATGATGGGTAGAACTCAACTTTGCTTTACAGGTGCTTGGCATAGTTTGAATTTGACATTCCTGGGAATCTGAAGTAAGAACTGTCATCTTGCTGCTGCTGAGAGGAATAATGAGTTATAATGGGCAGAAACAGCCCTCACTCAGCACATTAAATCTGTTCAGTCTGACTGTGCTCACTGGGCACAGACACCCGGGGGGTTGGTGTGAGTTACTGGTTGCTAAGTGCACAGAATGGATGTGAGACTAAAGCACCTTTCTTCAGATTCGATTTTATCTGTTGCTGAGGAGATCGATCTGGTGATCAGGAGCTGCAGTTTCTCTGCCTGCTGTGTTCCCGCAGGGCAGGCTGACTGGTGGCTGCAGCTGCTTTCAGGTTTGTGCTGTTGTTTGTTCACTGTCTCATCTGATCGGTGCTCGGGAAGTTCTCCTCAAGAACTCATGGAAAACATAGCTGTAGGAACAAGTTCATTGCTTTCCTAACCAGCACAAGTGTCCCAGCCAAGTGGATAAAGCAGCCCTGTGCTTTTCACTAAGTGAGAGTTTTCCTTCTCTTCAGTAATTTGAGTTATGGTGAAATTCCATATGATAACAAGCCCTTCTTGATAAGCACAATCATCCAAACCAGAGACAGCTATTGAAACAGCTGCAACTAATAATCTTTTAACTCTCATCCTTCTATCTGACTCTCACTAGGGAAGGGCTTTACCCTTGCCAGCACAGCCCAAGAATGCTTTTGTAACAGTTTATAAAAGTTAGATTTAGTAGTGTGTCCCGCTAAACCCAGCATGCTACAGGCACTGTGGAGGGAAGGTGTGCCGAGGTGGGGAATGCAGGCACAGCCGTGCCACTGTGTCAGGACTTTTCTGACCAGCGAGGAGATCGGGCAGGGGAGAGCACAGGCTTTCCTTCAGTTATAAAAACAAACCCCACATACTAATTTCCCGCAGCTCAGCTAATCGGTGCAAAATCCCTCCCATCTGAAATGTGCAATTGTTTCTGATGGTCGTCTGCAGCCTCTCTGGAAGGACCATTACCCAAAGGTTAAAAAATAACAATTCCTGCTCAGTGTGGAAGGCATAATCTCTGCAGCAGGTTGTGTTATTATTTCTGGGCCTTTAATCAGGGCAGTGCGGTGTGCTCTTAGTCATTTCCACTTGGTCACTGGTTTCCTTTCTGCCACAGCCTGAGGTGCGCATCCTGGAGCCACTGACTCAGCTTCCTCTTGTCAGCTTTTTTAAACAAAGCAATGTAGCTCTGATTTGTTTTTAATTTAAGGTGTATTTAAAAAAACCAAAACTGCTGAGGAATTTCAGTTAAAGCTGGTGGAATTGGGTGTTTGCTGGGGAGGTGTGATAGCATCTGCTGAGCTGTTTTCCAGAGTGCTGTTCTGGCTGTACCACACTCATTGCACTACAGCAGATCTCTCCTGGAAGGGTCAGTCCCATGCTCCTTAATGAGACCTCTGGCTTCATAAAGACTAATGACTACAGGGCTTTTTCTTAAAATGTTCAGCGGGGAATGGTCCCAAATGGTATTGTTGCCTAGTTTGGAAATGCCAGGAAGGAATAGATGGTACAAAATGCACCCATATTGTGCTAACACTGTGTAACAGCCTGAGCAGAAGCCATAGAATGGAACTGCATCACTCCTGAACTGAAGGAAGGAATCAGGGATCCCTTTGATGTGCTCACTGAAGGCACAATCCCCAGGGGTTTGGAACAATAAGGCTGCAGGCTCACACTGGATAACACCAACCTTTACATGGGGATTCCAGCTGGAAGAGCAGGTCAATTGTAGAGATGTGGAACTGATAAAAAGTTTTCCACAAATGTTTTTGATAAACAATCTTCATTTCAGTGATTTATTTTCACCTGAAGAACATACCTGTTTTAATTGGAATGCCCCTTAGAAACCCAAACCAAGGCAATCTGTTCCTAAATGAAAATCGTCACCTTCCATTCATGAACTCTGTTGTTTGGTTGTTGAAGCAGCCCAGCTTTCAGCTCTGACTGCTCATGGAAATGGGAGGCTCATCTTCTGGTGTAGAAGAGGTGCTCTCTGCTATGCAAGATCTGAAAGCAGAGGGAGAACGTCCATCCATCTTAATTTTTGGTAAAGTCTGCAGTGCAAACATTCTTATGTCTGTGGCATTAATTTGAATCGCCCCAGAGGCAGAGTGTGCAGGGGATGATGTGGAGCTCCTGGGGCAGCAGGAGCTGCTGAGGTTTCCCTCTGTGAGCCCCACCTGGGGCTGCTCCAAACCCTGTGCTCATGTCCTGGCTCTGAGGGATCAGACAGAACCAGGGGTTTGATGGCCTCTTCCCTTTGCTTCCTGCACTCTTAGCACAACTGTTTGCCCATCCTGGCCCTGGCTTTCCCATGGCATTCTGCCCATTGATGGCTCAGCCTGCAAGCTCCTGGCTTCAGCACTGGGGTGACCAGGGGCAGAGGTCCCTGCACTCAGCAGTACTGGCTCTTTGATTGTCCTGCTGCTAAATGTCTGCTAGAAAGCTCTAAAACAGAAAAAGATTTTTAACTGGTTGAAATAATGTTGATTTTTCTTTCAAAGGAGTCTGAGATCTAATTTTTATGCCTCTCACTGTTCTATGAGAGCTTCAGGGGACATAAAAAGTCAGATTATTGCTTGAACTGCAACCTATATACTAAATAACAATTCCAGGCAGAGGAGAGCTGTCATCCCAAAAGCTGCAGCGCACAAATAGCTCTGCTGTGCTGGGATTCATGTGGCTACTCAAGTGCAGAAGCAGTTTTATCTTGAGAGGACGATTTTACAGTAGCGGGGTGAAAAGAGCAGGGTGCCACAACAGGCAGGTCACACACTTTGCTGGGTTTGTGTCGGGGCTGTTGCTCACCCCACTGTCCCTCCCTCGGAGCTGTGTCCCCTTGTGAAGTGCCAGAGAAGGGACGTGGCTCACTGGGGCTTTGTGCAGTGAGTGCCCATAAACAGTTCCTGAAGGGAAGTGGTGTTTACAGGATGTGACATGACCCAATCTCCAGCGCTTCCCTTGATGCCCCTTCAAGTCTCTGGGCCTTCCTCTGTGAGCTGCCCGAGCCCAGGTGATCCAATCTCCACGTGTGCATTCCAAGGGAAGTCCTGGCACTGACCGTGGTGTGTCCTGATCACAGCTCGCCCTCCTCCCCTGGCCTGGCCACACAGGGCTGGAGCTCTATGGCTGTGCTGCGGAACACAAAACACACAAAACACAAACACACACACACACAAACACACAGACACACAAACACAAACACACAGACACACACACACACAAACACACAGACACACACAAACACACAGACACACACAAACACACAGACACACACAAACCACACACAGACACACAAACACACAAAACCACAAACACACAAACCACACACACACACACAAACACACAACACACAAACACACAGACACACAAACACACACAGACACCACAAACACACAACAACACACACAGACACACAAACACACAACACACACAAACACAACACACAAACACACAAAACCACACAAAACCACACAAAACCACACAAAACCACACAAAACCACAAACACACAAAACACACAAACACACAAACACAGACACAGAGTCACAGAACCAGCCTTTGAGGTTATTGAGTCCAACCCGTGACCCAACCCCACCCTGTCACCCACAGCCTGGCGCCAAGTGCCACATCCAGGCTCTCCTTTAATGCCTCCCCGGGCAGCCCATTCCAATGCCCAATCACCCTTTCTGTGTAGAATTTCTTCCTCATGTCCAGCCTAAACCTCCCCTGGTGCAGCGGAAGGCTATGTCCTCTTGTCCTGTCACTGTTCCCTGGGAGCAGAGCCCGACCCTCCCTGGCTGCACCCTCCTGTCAGGAGCTGTAGAGAGAGATGAGGGCTCCCCTGAGCCTCCTCTTCTGCAGGATAAACACCCCCAGCTCTCTCAGGTGTTCCTCACAGGACTTGTGTTCCCAGCCCCTCACCAGCCCTGCTGCCCTTCTCTGGATGCATTTGAGCATCCCAACGTCCTTCCCAAACTGAGGGGCCAGACTGGACACAGCACTCCAGGTGTGGCCTCACCAGTGCTGAGTACAGGGGGGGGGTGACCTCCCTGCTCCTGCTGGCCACACCATTCCTGATCCAGGCCAGGAGCCATTGTCCTTCTTGGCCACCAGGGCACACTGCTGGCTCAAGTTCAGCCTTCACACACACACACACGCTCACACACACTCGCACTCAAGTCACACACCCCCGGTCTCTCCTGTGCCACAGCCACAGCCCTGCCCGCTGTGCCAGCCCAGCCGGTGTCCCCTGGCTGTGCCAGCTCTCTCTGCCACGTGTTCCCTGTGTTTCCCTGGCTGGGAGTGGCAGGGACACGCTGTGATCCGCGTGGGAGCCGCGCTGGGCTGGGCAGTGCCAGCTGTGGCTGCAGCTGCACACAGACCCCGCTCCCAGGCTGCTGCCACCCCATCCCAAGGGGTTCCAGAGGGGTTTGTGCTGCTCAAAGGCCCATGGGGTGAGGGAAGGAGGTGATGTGCCTTCTCCAGGGCTGCTGGAGGTGAAGTGCCTTCTCCAGGGCTGCTGGAGGTGATGTGCCTTCTCCAGAGCTGCTGGAGGTGATGTGCCTTCTCCAGGGCTGTTGGAGGTGATGTGCATTCTCCAGGGCTGTTGGAGGTGATGTGCCTTCTCCAGAGCTGTTGGGGGAGCTGAGCACTTGCCAAAAGCAGAGTGGAGAGAGCTGCTCTGGATGAATCCTTGCCGAGGGCTGCAGTGTGAGAGCCAAGGCACTAATGCCTTGTAAATTGGTTCAGTGACTTTTACTCATTTATTACCCTCCCTTTATCACACCCCAGGCCCAGGCTGCCAGTCCTGCTCCTGCTGCCAAGCCCTGTGCAAGTGCAGATGGTTTAGGAGCCCCAGTGCCACCCCCTGTGCATTGTCCCTGTGCTGCAGTGGGCTCTGTGCCTCTTTAGCCACTGAGTGGATGTGTGAGAGCTCCTAATGGCTTGGAAACCAGTCAGGATGGATTTCTGCCCCCAGCCATCTGTGTGCAGGCTACAGCAGGCAGGCTTTGCCTTTATTTAAACTCTGCAGGCTCTGATGTCTCCTCTGCAGTGAGGCTGCTCTGATTTGTGCTGCTCTGAATTTAGCTGTTGTACTGGAATGTGGAATTTGAAAGTTTCGGGCTTTCCCTAGAACTGATAAGGTAGCATTTGATTTTTAATGCTGTGTTCATAATTGCATCAATAGGTTCCTAGCTTTCAGGGGCAGTGCAGATCAGATGGAAATCTGACTATTTGGGTTTGGGCATTGTAGTTTGGAATTTTGGCAGGAGGACACAAATAGTCAGGGAAAGCAGTCACAGACCTTGGAGGGTTCAGTCTATAAAATGTCAAATTTCAGTGACTGATCTTTGCAGTGCATTGGAAAAATAATTTTTAATCTTCTGTTTACCTGTGAATTGCTCAGTTTGAGGTGTGGGGCTGCTCCCCCCAGCACTCTGAGCTGTGAGGATCTCACTGCAGCTCTGCAAACCGAGGGAGTAATACAGGATGAAAAATGGGGAATGAATAATGAAAAAATGCAAGCTTCAGGAACTAATGATTCATACTGAAATATATCTGCCCTGGACAGTTTTCTTTTGCTGATATTTCATCTTGACCATACAAATGCTTATGCTGTGCCCACCCCTGTGCACTTTCACAGAGATTAAAAAGAATGAGAGCTGGTTCCTAACATCCAAACAGAATCTCAAAGGAGAGAACATGTATATTTAAAAGCACAATGGAAAATTTAATGCAGTTAAATCCTTGCTTTGACTTCTCAGGATTTACATTAATTTTGGAAATTCAGAGAAAAGGAAAATGATTGATCTTGCTAGTTTGCAAGGATTGTGCATGAACAGCTCTGTTAGGATCTGTCTTCCTGACTGCTCCTGAAAAAGTATGTAGCAAAATTAACTTATTCTATAATGATGTATTTACAGTAAAAAAGAGGGAAGAGAAATATTTGTGAATTACTTCAAGCAGACTTGCAGCCATTTTGACTTGTCCCCAGCTTAATGCAGCAGAAAATGATGCTGATTTAGCTTTAATAATCTGTTTTGAAGAGAAAGCATAATTTTAAAACACTTGTTTTCAAAACACCCACTTTTTACATATTATTTGCACACTGAGTGCAGTATATTTTAATGGGCTTTGAGTAGCTATGAAATAAAAGGGGTGGTAATTAATATTATTTATACTGCAGAATAACTCTGAGCCTCCTCTGAAGAGCTCCTGAGGTTAAACCAGAGCGGCAGGACCTGAATTCAGGTGGATGGGGCGGCTCAGCCAGAGCATCTCTGACCCAGACCCTCCCTCAAACCCAGGTTTTGTGGCTGTTCCTGTGCTCTGAAGCTCAGGAATCCCTGTGAAGATGAGGATGTGGATTTTGGTGTGAAATGGCCAGGTCCTGGTGCTCTTTTTCCTCCAAGCAGGGTAGGGTAGAATAGGCTATTTCAGCTGGAAGGGACCTGCAAGTATTGTCTGTCTTTGGCCTCTGCGAGGCTGGGCTGAGAGCTCATTAGAAAAACTTCCTTAAGACACTTGCAGTGTTTCCTGCCCGTGTTCAGATGACAAAGGAAGGCGCTCTCTGGAAGGATTTTGTTGTTTCCTCTCGTGACCTTGGCCGGCAGCTGCAGGTGCGCGGCAGCACAATGGGAAATGCCTTCTACGTGCTTCCCTCACATCTTCAGAGGCTGCCCTGGGGGAGGCTGGCATGAAAAAGGAGACATTCCCACCACCTGTGGGGTGTATCACAGCCAGGGCTGCACACAGCAAACGAGAGCAGACGAGGGCTGAAATATGAGCATTAAACCCCAGCACATTTCACAGTGGCAGAGGATGCTGTGAGTCAGCAGCCTGCAATGGGCTCTTGGCTGGGGATGCTCTTTGGTGGCTCTTCCAGCTGGGTGTGGGGAGAAAATCCAGATTGTGGGCCCAGAGAGTGTCAGTGCAGTGGGAGTGAGCCTGGCTGCCGGGGATTTCACTGTCTGGAGGGTGCCCAACAAGGGACAGCTTTTCTGCTGCTAAAATAGAGGAGCACATCCGCGTGTGTTTGTTTCACAAGCACTCTCTGCCTGTCACAGCAAAGATTTTCTGTCCTGTCTTACCTGGGGAAAAAAAAAACATTATTGCTATCATTACAAAAAGGGGATTTGTTTTCACAGTTCCATTGAGACTAACAGGATGGGTACCCAATGGCTGCATTTGTGGGCAGGCTGAGGTATTTAATACACTACAGGAAAGCTTGTAACAAAATCAGGTTTCTTATGATAAATTGCTTTATTGGAGCAGACTTGATCTCTGATTATTACACATATGCAAATATAAACAGCTTTCACCAAAGCTGTCAACAACAGTTGTGCAAATCTCACACTTTACTACTATTATTATTATATTATAATAATATATTAATAGATAACATATTAATATATATTTAATAATAATAATAGTAGTAGTAGTAGTAGTAGTAGTAGTTCTTTAGTGGTAATTGGCCAGCGCAGGTGTCTTGAGTTATATATGAAAGTTTTATTATTGTTATTATTATTACTACTACTACTACTACTACTAGGATTAGTATTATTTTGATTTGACAGCCTGGAAGTAGAGGAAAATGAAGAGCAACTGTAGGCACAGAGTTGAACTATTCAGTAAGGGCTGAATGCATCACAAATCAGGCAAATGAGAAATTCCAGGTTTTGTTTTGGCTTTCCAGACAAGAGACCAGCTAGCACATGACAAATTGAGCCTGCTCGGTCGTGTGCCCTGTTAATATAGATGCACAAATAGAGTTTACATCATAAATGGACCATTTGTGGAACAAAAAGGCCTCAGAGGTGGAACAGTTTTTGCTTCATTGCGCTGCTGCTGGAGGGCCAGGGACAGTGTTGCCTGTGCAGAGGCTGTGTCTGTCAGCAGCAGCAGGGCGGCTGCACGCAGCTCTGTGGGGAAGGGGCAGCCAAGAGGTTCCTTGGCTGGTAGTGGTGGGACATGCTGGTTTGAAGGGAATTGCTGGAATTAAACAGGTGGTGAAGGTTGGATGATTGCAGGTATTGCTGTCACAAAGCTGACAGTTTGTGTTTTCTGTTGCTGTTTGGGGATTCTCTTCTCACCCCTTCATTTTCCAGCCAGTACACTGCATTTCCTCATTTTTCCTGCAGTCAAAATCCTTCCCCTGCTCTTGCTGCAGCTCCTCAAGTTTTACTCTTGCCCAGTTTCCCCCTGTGGCACCTCCAGGTTGCTCTGTTCTGCAGAACTGTGCCCTCAAACCCCTGCAGAGCAGGAGGGAGCGGCCCCTGCCATGGGGCCAGGGAATTTGGGAGATTGAATCCAGCTTTCCTGCTTCCCTGACTTTCCCCAGCCACAATAGATATGGCCTGCTCAGTGCCAAAAATATTTCCTGATGGGATGTGCATGCCAAAAGCCTCCTGGCTGAAGGGCAATGTAGGGTTGGTCCTGGTGCTCTGTGTTTCGGGCTAAACCACCTTCACCTCAGCTACAAAGGTGCAGTGCCTCAAATGATGGTGGGACCTGCTGGGACCATTGCTGAGGAAGTTTATTGTGATGGCCAGGATGGAACAGGGCCCTGTTGGGCTGAACATTGTGCAAATAAAATCTTCAGGCCAGCCTTGGCCTACAAAGTGCTCATTTCTCCTGCTCAAGGCATTGGAGGCAATAGGGCAACATTTTGATCAATTTACCCTGCTGTAGCTTAATTAAGTTTTGAAAGTGATTTTATGTTAAATTCTGTGACTGAGCGCTGCTGAAAGGGTTGTCAAGCACTGGGACTGAGGAACTGGAGTTTAGCCTGGAGCAAAGGAGGCTCAGGGGGCCCTTGTGGCTCTGCACAGCTCCTGCCAGGAGGGCACAGCCGGGGGGTCGGGCTGTGCTCCAGGGAACAGGGACAGGAGCAGAGGGAACGGCCTCAGGCTGGGCCAGGGCAGGCTCAGGGTGGGCACAGCAGGAATTTCCCCATGGAAAGGGGGCTCAGGCCTCGGCAGGGGCTGCCCAGGGGGGTTTGGAGTGCCCATCCCTGGAGGTGGCACCTGGAGGTGGCATTCAGAGCTCTGGGCTGGGGACAGGGTGGGCATGGGCACAGCTGGCACTCCATGGGCTGGGAGGGCTTTTCCAGCCTAAAAGATTCTGGGATTCTGAGCAGGCTGCTCAGGCCAGAGCTGGAGTCCCCATCCCTGGAGGAATTAACAGCCATGAGGATGTGGCTTGTGGAGACAGTGGGTTTGTGGAATTGGAGTGCTGGAATGGTTGGACGTGATGGTCTCAACCTTTTCCAACCTAAACAATTCTGTGATTCTGTGAAACAAATCTGTCTGTGAATAGCTCAAATGTTATTTCCTACTGATTTTCTTTCCTGGTTTTTGTGGATCATATTTCTTCAAGGATGGCTTAGACTTTGCATTTTGGATTCTAATGTGTGACACAGAATTGTATAACAATACAACTTACTGTGTGCCCCATGGTGGGAAGAATCGTCCCATTTTCTTGAATAGTATTGCTGGAATGAGTCAGGTAATCTGAATTCTGGCTTTAGTCTTGGAGGTTGATTTGACTTGGAAGTGAATCTTTTGAAAGTAGTAAGAACTACAGTGGTGATTTTAAAGGCTTTTATTACCATTTAAATCAACTGCTGCTTTCATTTTCTGGAAAGCAGAAGCTGACTTCTGGTTTTAATTGGATTGGTAACATTTTGCTGTATGCATTATGTAGTGTGAGCTGCTTTCTGTTGTATAAATGATGCAAACACACAAAGAACTCCATCAGCAGTCAAAGAGAGAAAACCAGGCTGGGGGTGTGTTCAGTGACCCTCCCTGGCCCCTCAGGGCTGTCGTGTGTGTGCTTGTGCCAGGTGCTGCTGCCTCATCCTCCTCTGCTTGCAGGGATGTGCAGGGCCAAAGGATCTCTGAAACTCGGGAGAACAAAGTCAGAAACACCCCAAATGCAGCTGGGAGTGGGGTGCTCTGCTCACTGCTTGCCTCTATGACACTGTCCCTGTCCCTGTCCCTGCCCAGCCCACAGTGACACTGGTTTGGCTCTGGTGCTGCTGGGCAGATCCTGTGTCCCAGCCAGGATTTCCCAAGGCATTTGTTGCATGTGCACACTTATTGGATTAATTATTTTATGTCTTGTCCCCTCTCCTTTGTCACAAGAGGAGATTTTTACTGAAGAGAAAATGACCAACTCATTTCTCAGCTCCGTGAAGACACTCAGTGAAACCCACCCATTGTGGTGAAGGGGCTCACACAACCTGGGTGCCACTAATGCTCTCAAGCACACTTTGAATAGAATAATAGGTGGGAAAGGGAACTTCTGTGTGAATGCAGTAGTTCTGGTATGTTTTGACCCATCTACACTTCTGTTGAAAGGATTTCCGTTGTTGCAAAGCTTGGGACAGGAAGCACCTTGTGTTTGCACTTTGCTGAAAGAAGGTATAGACTGTGGTAGAATGGCAAACTTGTACCTTTGTAGTGGGCTTTTCTCTTTTGGAATTGTTGGGTTTTTTTCCATGCCTCAGAAACTGGCTATTGGTGAAACAAAGCAGTATGCAAGGAAAGGGAGAAAGTTGTTTTTCTGTGTTAGTGTAGAATTTTAATACTAATGCATTTTAGAAACAGGAGATCTTGGAGGAGATCCAAGATACCCTTTGCTGTGTATATCAGCTTCCTCCAACAGATAAGGGTTGTGTCCCCCCTTGCCCATATCTGAAGCCCCCTCCTGAGGAGCTGTTTCCCCAAGATATGGTAATCACCCTGTGTGCTGATAGGACTTGAGTGGGCACCCCCTTCTGCCTGGTTAGTGTCTCCTCTGGGACTGTGACATCTGTCTCTCCTCATTTCTGTATTTAATGACAGCTTAAACAAATTATCAGCATTGGCCCACTAAAATCAGTGATGGTAGATTAAATAACAGATTATGTAGGTTAGTGATACATGAAAATCAACAGCAGCAGAAAGATTTCATCTCTAGGGCTTAATTTTTTTTCTGTGCCAGTAGTTCAACAAAGCTTCTAGGCCTCAATTCCAAATGTGTTCTGTGATTTTGTTGGGTATTAACAGCCTGAGTTCTAAACAGTGGGTTTGTTTGTGTGCACACAGTGCAGGAGTGAGTGCATCTCTACCCCTAGAGATGAAAACCCTGTGCCCTGAGCTTTGTGACCAGTCCCAAACTCACAGCTGGACTGACAAGAGTCAAATCTTTCGATGACCAGGGCATTTCTAGTAAAAATGTATTTCTGTGCCATGCAAAGGCAGAGCCTGTTATTAATTTAATCTGATTTTAAGAGGAGATTTCTTCAGTTTTTACATTTAGTCCATCTTGGGAGTAGCTTTGTTATTTGATGTGCATTTTTTACATTCTTATTCTTTTTGGTTGTAACATGGAAAGCAAGTGATGAGACATATCTTACAAAGATATGCACAACTGTGGTTGCAAAGAAAGCTGGTCTTATTTTAGAAAAGATCTTCATTGGCAGTAATTTGGGAGAGCCAAGAGGGTGAGTGTTCATACAGAGAATATATATATGGAGAAATGTCATTGTCTATTAAAAGTGATGCGAAAATTACTTGGAATAGTTTCTGTCTGTAGTGTTGTGCTCATTGTGTAGACAGCACCAATCCAGGCTGGCTGTTGGAGCAGTTCTCTTTTTTTCTTTCCTGATGCCTTCCCTCAGCAAAAATGAGAGAAAATGTTGAAATTTTTGGGCCATATTCCAGATTAATATGAGTAAATCTTAATGCAGGATAACAACTGGAACATCATTTGAGATTCCAGAGATTTTGAGAGGGAGGTGCAGTGAGCTGCTTGATACAAAGTTTTGGGTTTGATAAGGGAGGTTTTTGTGCGTTTCTCTGGACTCTTCCCCAGCAGTGCCCCAGGCCTGCTTTCAGCACAGTTTTCCCTTTCACACACGCTGTTTTGTGCTGACCAGCTCTCATTCCAGTGCTTAAAAAATGTACCCCACCTAGTGTGATGAATGAATCAGCTTTAAAGGACAGGAGGAAAAACACATTGAATCCATCATCAGGCAGAATCTCCTGGGAAGCAAGAGTTCAGGAAGGATGCAAGAATGTGACCTGAAAGCCAAAACAATCCTAAACACACTTTTTTAACCTTGAGAGGATAACATTTAAGGTTGTTTGGTGGATGGTTACCTGTGGCCAGAGGCTACTGAATTTTTAAGCAGAGCACAGTGGCCATGAGAGTTGTTACTGGGGGAGGTCAGCACTGAAGATTGAAACCTGGGCTGCAGCTTCAGGCCTGAAATCTTCCACAGAGCACACAGCCTCAAGCAGATCTTGGTAAACCTCTGTTTTCATGGGTAATCTTTAGACAGCCCTTCAGTGGGCACACGCCTCTGCCTGGTTAGTGTCTCCTCTGTGACTGTGACACAAACCCTCTTGAAGGGATTCTGATCTGAATGATCAAATGGCCTGGGATGCTTTTAATGGACTCTGGAGCTTTTCCCTTGCTCTGGGAGCCTGGAGAGCAATGCCCAGTGCCCAAGAAAAAAGGGGTTTCAAGCACATGAGCCATGTGGCATCTGCTGAACCTACACTGGTGGCCTTTCAATGAAGGAAGGGACAACAGGGCATGTGGCACTGCTGCCTTTCCATGGAAAGGAGGCTCTTTGGGCAATTGGAGTTTTCCATGGTGAGCTAAGAGAGCCTGGGGCTGACATCCCTGAAACATTCAGAAGCTCAGTTGCACTTCAGGCCTCTCACTGTGGGAAATAAATTTGTACCTTTGCCCAACACTAGGCTTGCTTAATGCGAAAAGAAGAAGGCACCGTTACAGAACGAAATTCTGTGTAGTCAGAATGATATTTAAAAAGATTAAAATAGTCCATCAGGAGGTATCACAGTAAAATCTGGAAAATGGCATCATGTTTTACCCTTGCTAGAGCCATGTTCTGGTACTCTGAGTAATTTTGAGCAGCCTCATTACAAGTCCCATGTAGTTGTGACTGTTCAGGAAGCTCAAGAAAGTAATTTTCCATCTGAGAAATTACTTGGCTTGGCCCCAAAATGCTCTTTGCTGGTGTTAACATAAAGCTCTGATGGTCTGGATTGCTGACTGCTAAATCACTGTAGCTCTGTCATCTTTACTGATGGATTTACTATTAATATGACAGTTAAATGACACATTAAATATTATAGCCATTATTTCTTATTTCATTATTTTTTTTAAATATAGTCTGGCTTATTAAGGTAATTTTACTGCAGCCAGACTTGTGTAACACATGATGCCAATATAAATGGCTCTGCTGCAGGTGAAACAGGGCTCTTAGTGAGGTCAAGATGTATAAAGTTTAGCTAGCTGTCAGTTTTTATGGATCTGTTCTGAAATACTCATGCCCCCAGAAAGGCAGCCCTTCAAGAGAGAACACAATTTACTGCTTTTAAAAAACTGCTACCAGAATATGGCAATGCTATCCTTAATGCTGGGGACTTGAGAACCTGAAAATGAAAATGTGGTGGGTTTGCAAAGGTATGAACAGAATTATATTCCTGTTAGGAATCAAATGGATGTGACAGAAGATTTACCCCAGAAATAATAACAAACCCCACACAACAGCACTGGTAAAGGAATAGTTTTGCAGAGGACATAGGATGGTTGTTATCACAAATTATATTTCAGTTCTAAGAAGGAATAAGTACAACTCAAACCCATCATATTTTGAGTAGTTAAGTGTGACAGCTCTGACATTAATTCTTGTCCTCTTTTAGTGATGTCACCACAGTAACTCCTAAATACACGTAAATACACCGAGAGCTTAAGTCTCACAACACAATAAGGAAGTAGGTAAATAGTAACAGTCTTGAAATTTCCACTGGGGCTAAGAACAGCTCAGTATTGACTGCAAAGGGGCTTGGGAAGGACCAGACTGAAAGACCAGAGAATGAGGTATTTTAATGTTTCTGAAAGAGCCTGAATTTGTATGTTGGGTTGAAATTAAGGAAATCAAATAAATCCAGATCTCTGTGCCTAACAGGAAAATTAAATTAAATTAAAGAAATTAATTTGATTAAAATGTTTTTCTGAAATGAATTCCATGACAAAAATTAAAAAAGCCATAGTTGCTTATTTCTTTAAGAAAGCCAAGTATGCATTTTGTGCAATGGCTCTTTGCCTCAATCAGTTATTCCATTTTGAGGTCAGGCTGCTTTTACACTATCATCACCTCTAAAACATAATGTGAAATACAGACAGTCATAAATTGCCTCTTGTAGCTCGAGAAATAAAAATGTAATGGATTCCCATTGGGTTATGAACGGCTGTGCTAGGAAGACCTTCATAATTTTGTGGCTTTACCACATATGAATTATAGGCATGATCTCTCACCAGCAGGATGCATATAAATATCTGTAATGATTGTGCATTCATTTATGTGTTCTCCATTATGCTTGTAATGGGCCTGAGGGTAGAAATTACACCCTGTAGCTGACGGCAGAGCTCAGCAGGAAAATATTCCTGACGTTTGTGCCACAGTGACTGGTGCTGGAAGGAGAAGCCTTTCCCTGGCATCTTGCCCCCTCTTTGGGGAGCTACCCTGCCCTCCGAGGGGCTGTGGGCACGGGCAGAGACCCTGCTGCTCTGCACAGGGGGAGGTGTAGCTGTGAGCATCAGTGAGCAGGCAGCACTCACTGATCTGCTGACCCCACCTGTGCCAGCAGCCCGAGGATGTTTAAAGAATGTGGGGACACTTCCCAGCACTTTGGCTTTTCCATTTGGGTTTCATGGCTTTTATGCAGAAGTAAGTGATTGCTGAGTCTGAAAAGTGATAAATTAACAAAATGAGAAGATTCCCAAGCAGAATCTCATCCCTGCCTGCTCTCCATGGGCTGTTTGTAGTTCACTCTTTGCTGGGAGCTGATGCTCAGTGAGCACCAGCAGGGCTTTGCTCACCCTGTCCCTGGGGGCTGCTGAACGGTTTCACTGGACCTGGGAGCAGATTTGTGGTGTTTATGAGCTTGTCACTGCTTTGGGAATGTCTCCTGGTGTAATTCAGGCACAGCACTGTCCCTGTGCTTGCCAGCACTAACAGAGACCACCAAAATGTTTCACAGCTGGAGCCTCTCCACCTCATCATTCTGACACATCCCATTGCTCCTCTTATGACCTAATTTAGGGAAGACATGCTTGCCTCTCCTGTGCTTCCTGCATGTGGGAGCTCAGTGATTCCTGCCACGTGTGCTACAACTGCTGACTCAAATACAGGAGCCTCCTCTCTGCTGTCCCTGTGCACCTCTCTCATTAGCACCAGCTTTGGGCATTTTAGCTGTGATACCTCAAGAGGAGACAACACTGAACAAAGAGTATTAAAAAGGATTTCTTAAAAGTTCTCCATCTAACAAAAATACTGCCCCCAAAGAGAGGCAGGAAATGAGGTTCCAGCCATGCCAGCAGCGCTGGCCTTGCCTGGGCTCCTCCTCTCTGGCTGCAGATCCAGCTTCTCCCATGCTGGCTGCTGAGTTCTGACAGTTCTTTCTGCTCCAAGAGGAGTTTCTGGGTCCAGCACCACAGGACTGTGGGGTTTTCAGCTTGATTCCTGCTCTTGTTTATTGAGCTTCCTTTAATGGCCTCAGTATCTTTGGAGCCCTTGAGTGATCTGGTTAAATGACAGAGAAGAATGTATTGTATTTCCAGTCTACTAAAGTTGTTCCAATATGGAAATCTTGAATTAATCTAGCTGTAAGCACATAAAAATGTTCCTATTGGGCCTACAAAAGGGTCAATACACAAAAGGGTGTGCAGTGGGCACGGCTGGTCTAGAAATTCAAGACACCTGAGACTCTCAAATGGGGGCTGCTGTTTTATTCCAAGTTCCTTGTCCAGCCTCCACTGTCTGAGGATTTATGTAATGCAGTTACCCACGGAGTTATTTAAAAGCATTTTCTGTTGCAAATCTCCCTAAAAGGATTCTGCAAGTGCTACACTTAATTATTTCAAAGAATGGAAATGACCTTTAATATGTTCTCCTGCGTTAACCTTCTTGCCTGCAGTAAATAAGATGGTGCAAAGTATCATTTTCATGTACTAGGCATTGCATTAAGCAAAGAGATAAATGAATATTTCTACAGGTTGTACTATATAAGGCTGTTACAGTAGGTTGCTGCTCTAGTAATCTGGATAATGCTTTTTCCTTACTTTTGTGCGTGTTACTGGCAATTCTTTGGATCATATAAACTGCATGTCCTCCACAGCTGAGATAGGCAATCATTTATTGCTGCTACTGACAACAAAAATTACTGTCAGGATTTGATGGGAGGGATTGTGAACCACAATTTGATGGTAAATCTAATTTTTTTTTTTTTAAGAAATATGCTGGTTTTAGTTTTACTCTTGGACAAAATATGATTTTTTACATTTGAGATCAAGCATAATGTTAGTTTTAGAAAAACAGGTATAAAGGGGCTTTTAAACAGTTTTCTCCAATGCCAACTCCATCCCAACAATTTCTCCATTTGAATTCCCAACATTACAGGTCCTGCTGTCCACAGACTGACATTTCTCTGCTTCACTGCAGAGAAACATAACACTCAACTCATTTAGCAATTTTAATTCATGCCGTTACTCAGACCTTCTTAAAAAGTATAGACAGGCTCTAATCCTTAATTTTTTCCCCTGGAATGATTATTGTTGATATTACAGCTGAGACCAGAAGAAAGGCTTTGGAAAGGTGTCCCTGTCCCTGGGGATGGGTGGGCACAAAAGATGTGGTGCACAGGCTCCTGCTGAGCACACCAGGATGGCTGGGCCTGCTCCCTGGAAGCTCAAAGGTCCCTGGAATTGCACTGGGCAGTGCACAGTGACCTGGGCTGTGCCACGTTAGGGGGTTGGCC